>CM032662.1:34641606-34675835 GCA_019095985.1 Streblospio benedicti | reverse complement strand
CTAATGAAAACATGTTATGATACAACCCGATGATAGATGTAACAATGAGGACGTGTACCACAGGACAACAGGGTGACATAATTAATATTGCATAATGAAACAGTTTATTGACATTGCTGTACTAACCGGCGCTAACAAATGGCTCCCACTGAGCACTGATGGAGATTCTTACCCCATTTTGCTAGGAATATGGATATTACACCCTCGCAGGTTGTTTTCAGTAAAAGACCTGAATAAGAATACATATAAGTCTTGGGGGTTGCGACATCACATTGAATCACACGACACATAAAGAAACGTGGCAGATGCTAGATGTGTGAAACGTCGCTGTAATTTACCGTTAAACCCTATAGGGCACAATCTGAAGTGCAGATATTTTGAAAGTACTTTTCCTCACAGGTCTGTGGTGTCTGCGGATTTGTTCTCAACAGTGGCATTTATATCATATGGCAGTAATGAGTGCCCGCACTGTCAGATGTGTCCCTGGCTTTATCCACAAAATTGATTGCGTTAGCCTCCATTAGTTTTTGGCAGTAAAGCGACAATAGAGAAGTAGTATTAACGACTGTGCCCTTCTATAGCTAGGCTTTATATCCCCAGAAGTATAGTCTTTAGTTAGCTCATAAACCTGAATAGGTGATATCTTTTATACGTGTGATTGCAGCTTTACAGTTGTCACTTTTTGTGTCCAGGTTTTGAGAGGCCGGGGGGCGGGGGGCTTTGTTGTGTGAGGGTGCAATCATGAGTACACACATGAATCGAATCCGGATGTATACGTATATTCACAATCGTTAAAAACGTTACCTGTGGTTTAATTAGATTTGGTGGTGGGGTGCGGTGCAGTCACCCCTCATCGTTCTCATAGCTTTTCATTCAGAGCAGATGGACGTGGTGAGTGATTTAGACACGGCTAAACGATAATGATTCATCACGCATTGAATGTCTTTGGACACGCACTCACGCACTGGCGCACACTTGCAAGACAAACTATGCGCGATCTGTCAACTATGGACTCCTTACAGAGATGAGTCTATTAAAACACACGCTTCCATAAAAAATCGGCGACCTTGTAAATGTATTCCCAAATGTAAATTCCTGTGAACGCCCAAATATTCAAGGACGAGGTTTCCTTTTGTAACATCATTATAGCAGTTAGTTCATCAAATGTCTATTGGCGTGCCATTTGAGAAAGCCGTACTGTTAGGCTCTTACATACACGTGAGCAAACTGTGAGCAATGTGATTTACAGTTGTAGGTCATTGTTCTCATATACATACTGCTGCAATGGACATCCCATCCCAAGGGCACGGGTCCCACCCCGACTTTCTACAGTCCAGTCCTATAATCACGCTTGTTAACATTTTACTGCACGGTATGTTTGGTGGTAATTGTATGGGGGGATGATGTAACTGTATAGGAAATCACTAACTAAATCTATCTAATAAAAACACGTCTACTGAGACAAGGAACACGTGACAATCAACACCGACCACTACATTCGGCTTCAATTATCTTGAATGTCAGACGCCATCATAACCCTGCGGCACGGACAAGGAAATCCTTTATAATGCAATTTTCCGCGTATAGCCAACAAATGAAATCAAAAGTGACGAGTTGAGGGCGGGATCAAATCTCTCCTGGGTCATTCCTCATTCTAAGTGGATATAAACCGCCATAGTAAAGACCGGCGGGGCTGGGCTGGGAACATTTGGACTGAAGATCACTCCCGGGCCGGCACTAGATCACAGAATATCAACAGACAGTCAGTGCACTCTTTCACCGAGAACTTATAAAGCTTTGTGTAATTCATGGAATGAGAAGGCTCTATGGCAATTGCTATGCACATCAAAAGCATAATCTCCGAGTAGCAGAAGTTCTTGTTTATAATTACAGTGTAATCGCGTTGAAATCGTAGGGCATTAGGTACAGTACGATATAAAAGTGTCACACGGTCCTGGATAGGGAACCGCAACTGATTACGGACATGAGGTTTGACATAATATTACAAAGGTAGAAAAGAAAAAAAGAGAGTAACCTTGACGAAAATGACGTATAGTCAAGAGGACTCATCTACTCACAGTGCAGCTCCCTATCTTCCCCCGACGATAGCTAGCGGGCCTCCTCTTCTTCTCCAATTTCAGCTGATAAGGGTTGGCAAGATTTGCGTACTGCGGGATTGTCATTTTGTAAAACGAGAGTGGAAGAGAAGCGGGCAAAGTGTTGACTTTGTCACTCTCTGCCAGTAGACCACCGATGCCCCCCAATATACTGTATTGGCTAGTCGTATATATTCCAGCTTCATTTGTTTATGAACAGCAAGCATCAGGACCAGTCTCAAATCTTCTTTTGTTATTGACAACATATAAGTAAACGCATACGTTTCGTTCAGACGTATATATGACTTTTTACGCCATCATATATATAGAAGACCTGTACAGTGCAGATCCAAGGGGCGCACCTGCACCCACGCCTGCTGTAACCACGTGGTTCCTGGTGTAGCTGGTGGGGCTGAGCGGCACCCTTCAGGCCGCCACCACAGCGAGGCTGCGGCGAGCGGCGGCGGCCGGCGAATAGATGGCATTTTAAGAGCGAGCTTCTTGCACTGACGGCGAGTAGCCCGAGGATTACACGCACTCATCCCCCCGGCTAGAGACAGCTTCTCTCCGTAAATGGATGTGCAATTAATGGAGTAGCGCTCGCCCGTTTCTTATCGCCGTGAACTCCGAACGCATCGCCGCCGATTCATGGAGTAGAGTGAGCGCTCGTTTCTTCCAAACGCCGAATGCGCCAGCGCGAGATTTGACGTCGTAGTCACAGAGCAGCCGCTGTCGTCTGCGTGCGCGGCGATGGAAGCTTCTGGTGCGGCGGACTGCTGTAGCGTTGTTCAAGCTGGATTTCACCTTGTGGTCAAACGTCTTGGATGATGATGCTGATGATGAGTACCAATAATACTACTGCACTGATGTACAGGTTTTGCTGTGATTACTAGTATAGGCATACGTGTATATATAGGCGCGTGCGTTGGATATAACACTCTCGTCGTCGGCCGGTGCGTGACGTCGGATGATGTGACCAGGTGGAGACGGCTAGAGGACGACAACACGGAACAGATCAGCGGCAGCAGCAGACGACCATGGCGCGTCGACCGGTCACGTGGCTGGCGGCGCTCGTCTTCCTGGCCGCCGCTTTCTCCACGGGTAGGTGACCACGCAGCGTCGTCGGTCTACGGCAATCTCTTTTACACTGTACATACAATGTATGTTCAGTGGCACACTATCTATACTACGTATAAGTAAACGTGAGACACGAAGATGGTGACCACGTCCAAGTCTCTGTTTTGCAAAAGGCATGACTGGCTGTACTGACAGGTGGTGGTTTTTGAAAGCTGCAGCTGCATCTTAGCCTCAGAAGTTTCACATGTTGTGCCATACGTGATATGCATGGGGCACGCATTCGTGGGTTTCACGGCTTTCTCATTCACACAGCCTTCAAAGTCCATATTCAGCGTATATTTTCATTTAGTAATAAGCCAGAATAGATAAGGATGGGGGCAGGCCTATCGCAAGTACGTGTCCGTGCAACAGAAGTCTAGGCAACGTGGGGACAAAAAACAAAAACACGTTTATGCGGCTACCGATGTGGTTGTAGTTGGTGAACGTGTAAAATCAAAGCCACGATGACAATAATTCTGTTAAAAATTGATCGTGTCTTAGAGCTGTTATGTAGTGGCAGATTCGCGGATTAGAAAGAGGGAAGGGAGTGACTTCTTATGCCAAACACAAGATGTCCATGTAATACAAAAAGCCACACAGAAGTCAGTATATTTAGTTTGTCTTCGGGTGAATAATGGGATACGCCAGATTCATGGTGACGATTTTAGGATTGAAGCTCTTTAGATTTATGTAACATTACAACCTTGAGTAAAAACAAGTAAGTTACAATTAGCAATATCAGTGTAATGAATTAGAGAACAAGGTATGATCTGGTGTTACTATGGGTGGACCAATCTCTTGTTGACATGTAGGAGATATAATCTCCAGCAAAGAGATACATGATTAGGCTGGTAAAATGTTGTCAGCGTCTTATTACTATATTAAACCAACAATTGCGTGGATATTTGTATAAGTTTTAGTTTCTCTATAACTTTCTGCCTTTAAAATGTTTCGTTGGAGGCTTATATACATTTATCACAACTTCAGGTTGATGCAGCGGTGACGATGCAAATGTGTGTTGACTGGGGATAGGGGACTGTGATCTAGGTGTGCGGTCTTGAGCTTTTGTTGCATATGTATTAAAAGTCTTTGGCGTTCACATTATTCCTAAGCACAGCGGCTACACTAGTGTACTTTGTTGGTACAGAAGAATCTCTTTATCAATACCATTCACCAGGACTGACATTAGCAGACCTCAATAGAGAGGTGGTCTCTTTGTGGAGGTCCATGCGGAAGTTCCGCGGCAAGAACCATGAAGAACCTCCACGGCACCATCATGACGTTTCAACTGCACATACTAATACACCAAATGGCAAACCAAGACAAAGCTTTGCAAAGCTCCTCATATGTATGCGTGTCATACAGGCAGCCCAGTGGAATAGCTCGTTGGAAATAATTGCTTACATACCCTTAGAGGGAGCGTGTTCAAAATAACTTACGCACGACCTGTCTACTTTGTCGTTGTGCAAATTGCTGCGGGGTGCTGATGTAGAGGGTCTTGAGCTAGACACCCACGCTGTGGGTTCGTTGTCTTTCTATTTCGTTAATGTCGGGGTCATTCTCACCTGTTGCTGCTGTTGTTAATGTTGTTATTGCTGCTCCCGCCGCCGCCGCCGCTGCTGCTGCTGGTATTGTTGTTATTGTTGTTATTGCTTGCTGCTGCTGCTGCTGCTGCTGCTGCTGCTGCTGCTGCTGCTGGTATTGTTGTTTCTGATGTTCTTATTGCTGTTGCTCATGTTCTTATTGCTGTTGCCGTTGTCGCTATTGTTGTTGTTGCTGCTGTTGTTGTTGTTGTTGTTGCTGCTGCTGCTGCTCCTACTGCTCCTGCTGCTCCTGCTGTTGCTGTAGTTGTTGCTGCTGCTTCTGTAGTTGTTGTTGCTACTGCTGTAGTTGTTGTTGCTGCTGCTGTAGTTGTTGTTGCTGCTGCTGCTGCTGTTGTTGTTGTTGTTGTTGCTGCTGCTGCTGCTGCTACTGCTGCTGCTGCTGCTGTAGTTGTTGTTGCTGCTGCTGTAGTTGTTGTTGCTGCTGCTGCTGTAGTAGTTGTTGTTGTTGTTGTTGTTGCTGCTGCTGCTGCTGCTGCTGCTGCTGCTGCTGCTGCTGCTGTAGTTGTTGTTGCTTCTGCTGCTGTAGTTGTTGCTGCTGTAGTTGTAATTGCTGTGATTGAGGACAAATACAGAACGGCTGCACATTTATAAGTTTGCCAGTTAGTACTTTATGTAAAAACGATCAACCTAGCTACCTCGTCTGAAGAAAACAGGAAAGATTTATAAATGTTCTTGACATGTACAGTAGGATATGCAAATGTAGTAAGTGCGCGTTTTAATGTGTGACCCTAAAACAAGTTACAAAACGTCTACACTCAAGTTTAGGCCCCTCCAATGTTGTAAAAGATATCCATAACGGGAAACTGTAAAATGTGAAATGATATCATTCAAATCCCAAAAAAGGAAATAAAAAGCACATTTGTGGCCCACTGAACTGGCATTTTCATATTTCTATGTATGGGCTCATGCTATTTGCACTTTGGGAAGTGAGTTTATGAAGTCCTTGATATTTTAGGATGCGTGAGTAGAAATATGACCAGACATTTATCCGTAGAGATCCATTAGCACGTCATATTCTATGGGCTTTACGCAGATAATTGACGTGCAGGAATGTCCATATAAACCTGCTCACATTTTAATACAATTGCACAAGCAATTCCCGAAGTTGTGAAAATGTATATAGACTTGTCCTTCTACAAAACATTTTAAAAGCAGAAAGTTAGAGAAAACCAAAATGAAAACCAACATTCATGCAATCATTAGTTCAAGACAGTAATAAGAAGTTCTTATTACTATTTTCAAACTAATGAGTGCTAAATAGTTTTCACACTTCTAAATATATTTCTATGTCAAAATACCATATAGTTTTATTTTTCTCAGTTATTATGAATCATAACAGATAGATATCTTGGTAAAGTGGACAATTTAGAAGAAAGTAGTTATGATGTTCAATAGTTTGCCCACAAGTGGAAGATTTAATCTGTAACTTATGCAAATGATGATTGAGTGCACCGGATGTGATCCTCAATGAGATGTGTATTAGGTCATATTCACTACATCGGTTATGGAACAATTGTGAGCGTTTACCATGTAGTGATGATATATCTCATAGATATGTGACGCCTGTGTCTGTTACCCCACGTGCAAGTCGAATCAAATTCAATTGATATTTTTGTATGTTCTTGAAATATATCCAACAAATTCTAGTTTCTAATTATTTCGTATATTTTGATCGCAGGGAGGCAAACGAGTCAATCGTCATTATAGATAGAATGTGTAGTCAACACAAAAGAAAGTGTTTTTAAATGAAAATTTTGAAATAACCATAAAAAACAGAAACAAATATTGAAAGAGGTTGAGGAAGTAGATTTATTATTGAGTCTATTGAAGAGTAAAAAGTGGATTGTTAATATATTTGATAAATAAAAAGTGTACAATTCGCCCTTTATGAGCATACAAATATCCACAGTTCATAAAAAAACAGTTCAAGCTCTTCCAAAGACACGACTCAAAGCGTTCCTCAACTTCTGGCTCTTTGATGGCTTTTCGTAAAACTTGATTCTTTTGCCATCAATGAAGAACAGGATCTTTTTGGACAGAAGTTTCCTTTTCACCACGTATGTCACCACGCCTGTCTCAGCCAAGGCCGAGAATTGTTCGGGAGAACAGGATTCTGGTGCTGGCAAGAAAGCTTTGACGTAGATAGTCTCTTCTGTCAAAGTAGCCATTGTAGAAAGACAAGAAAATAGCAAAGTAAACATAAAGATAGAACAGTGTGGTTGAAGCAGTCACAAATCGTGAATGATGGTTGCTAGACGATTTTTACACGTGTAACGTATTTTGTTGTACGTTTAACGTTATTGGGCGTTTTACATTTATATGTACGTGCAACGTAAAGTGACATAGTCTCGATCAACCAGACTCTGTAGTACACAACCTCCAAATCGAAGCTCCTTGGAAAGCAATTCGTCCGTCTCGCAGAAAGAGGACGTTATGAATCCCTGTTGGAGATTGTGTACTAGAGTGCAATACACATGCTGGTTGAACGAGACTAAGACTGACCAACTTGCCTCCAGGACGAGCTGGAGGCCCTTCTGAAAGAGGATAGGGCTTTTTGTGGTTCCTGCTTGAAGGCTGTTAGGGGTGGACCATTACTTAGTTGGGGGGGGGGGGCGAGTAAAATATGTAAAAAAAATGTTCAGCGCACACATGGGAAAAAATTGTTTGTTCTCATTTAGAAAGGAAAAAAATGTTTGTTTCGTTTGTAAAGAAAAAAAATTGTTTGCACAAATGTTGATTTTTACGCCTTCATGGCATTCATTTTTACTTACAGTAGGCCTATGTTTATTGATGGCAGTGATGCTAATGTATTTCTTCTCTATCCTGTATTTCAAACATTAAGACAAATATTCTGAATATACCAAAATACTTTATTATCTACTTTCTCGGCAAGGCAAATTTTCACATTGAAATGATATACATTGTACATATTATATCGTGAATGAAGTAGTTCGTTCAAAGTTTTTTTGAATGTCAGTGACATCTTCCTTGTACTGCGAGCTCTCTCCTCCGGCTATGAATATACAATTGAGTCGAAAATTTTATTTTTACATTTATCACTGAAAAATTCAATATATTACCTACAGTTTTTAGTATCCATATGTATTCATAATTATATGAAGCGTACTTTGCATGCAATCAGCATATTCTGTGTACCATATCCCTGAGCATGAAAGCCCATGAACTTTTATCTGAAAAATGCTACATTTTGGACCTTTGGCGATGGAAAAAGTTCTCAGGGGTGTATATTCAAATATCAAGTCCATCAGATATTCAGAGTATTACTTATGAGCTGCGGATTACCAAATATAAGAGAGGTTCACTTGTCACAGTGATGCATCTAGGCCGCGTATTTGCATATTTTACCTTTTTCACATAGGCATACACATTGTGTGTAAATTTGGATAAAATCGAATGAAAAATAACCCAGCTTTGGTTTATACTTTATACTTACAAATTTTGATGGACCGCAGGGGCATGATTTAACTATGGAATGATGATCATTTAGACAAAAACACCAGGTATAAATTGGATGAAAATTGAAAAAAATATGATCCACTTACGGTTTATACTAGAAAAATTGATGGACCCCTGGGGCGGGATCAATTTTCCGCCATGGGGCATGATTCAACCATGGAATGACAATCTATTAGGCATACAAGTTGTGTGTAAAATTGATGAAAATTGAATGAAAATAAAGAAACTATTGTGCAAATATTAATTGTGGAAGTACAGCCGAACGAGCTGACGGCGAAAAGGTGATCTGACAGTTGAGGTAAAATATGTATATGGTTCTTTGAAGCTTCACATGTGAATAGCGTTAATCTATTTCGATTCATTTTCAACTTTGACATATAAATATTAGTAGTATTTTCAATACATTCCATGCTGTTTTGATACACTAGTAATAAATACAAATTAATTAAAATTTGATAAGTTGTCGTCAATTTTCTATGCAAAAGAAATGTTGACATTAAAGTACTGATTGAAAATAAAAATGTTTGTCATCTGACCAGACGACACGGCCTCAAAAACGATTTTTTTCATATACTTAATCAACCCCTCCTAGTCTAGGATATGGCGTCCTTTACCGGAAGTCCGTTCGAACTTTTCTGTCTCATCCGAAAATCTAAACACTTCTTCTGGGCATCAGTCTTTTGCAGATTGGAAAAAAAAATAATCCACCATAACCATATTTTCGTACGTGCCTCACATAATTAAATCGGTTGAATGCTTTAAAGATGTGACTTTGTGTCACATATTGCTATATCATTTTCTTATTACCCTTCATGTGGCGTTGGATTAAGGAGACTACCTCTATAATATGACATTTTTTCACGGGCGCAAACCCTCGTATAGATACCACCATAAACCCAAATAAAGAGATAGCATATTGATATCACTTGAACTTGAAGGCAGTCCTCTGAGTGGTACTAATTGAGACGTTTTACTGTATGTGTATCTAAGTTCTTTTAATGAACAATCCGATATTAGCAGACTTACTTTTATTATTTGTATCTAGAAGATATCTTTACATATAAAGTTGTAAAAATAGAATATCATTATCCACATAGTTTGTTTCCTGGTAAAAAAAATGGAGTTTTATCTTGGTCATTGCCGCATTACAATGCATACAATAAAATGCTAGCTTGTTTTGTATTTGAACAAATCACTGTCTGTCGCCAAAACATAGTTCTGTAGGCCTATTATGGTAATGTGTATTCTAATATCATGACCCTTTCTAAATGGAGCTCTTTGGAATTGGCAGCCCAGACACACTTCTCAGAGCCCTTTCATGACCTTGTAATGGAGTAATGCATATTGAGATAAGCAATGGGATCTGAACGAACATACTGCCTTTCATCACTCCATGTTATTGTAACTCAAACTGTTATGTATAGAGCCATGTAAAACACCAATTGCTGAGTGGTTTTGCTGAAGAGCTTTTCAACACAATTACTTCTGTTTGTCTGCGTTGTATCTTAATGATCCGGCAAGCTAATATCCTTTCACGGCTTGCTTCACAAATCTACAATCAAATAAAGACGAATGGGGCGCAACTGCAATATGTTGTTTATTTGGTTTGTATTTGAGCAAAATCCAATAGGTCACAAATAGCATCATTTCAAATCGAATCAAAGAGGGATAAATCTGCAAAATCAATACACTATTTTGTGTGTAAGACTGTAACAGGAATGAGGTGACAAGATTATGGCAATTCCTTCTGACAGAAAAAGGAGTGCAAAGAAAAAAGGAGCGGGAAGTCGTGGAGAATCATGGGAATGAGCATTAGGAGCAGGAAAAGAAGAGGAAATGTAGAGGACTTCAATGATGACGATAATCAATGCCATCACCGACGACGACAACGGCGACTACAGTACCAGCAGCAACACACCAACACCAACAGCAGCAGCAGCAGCAGCAGCAGCAGCAGCAGCAGCAGCAGCAGCAGCAGCAGCAGCAGCAGCAGCAGCAGCAGCAGCAGCAACAAGTTCAAGGACAAGAAGAGCACGATAGTAATCACCCCTCTTCCCTCAGTCTTCCCTCTCATATCGACAACCTGACACCCTCGCCCTGCCGTGGGTCCACAGACAGTGACCGGCGGCGGCTTTGATCTCTGATCGTCTGCTTATTGGATTCTCGCTCCAGACGAGAAATCAATATTTGGTGACATTTTCCTCATTCCACTAACAATGACCAAGCCTGTTAAGGCTCTGACTTTGTAGTTGCAAGTTTTATCAGGGATGGGGCCAGATTTTTTTTAGAGATGTGGTCGTGGGATTTATAACTTGGTGGGATTTGAGAGGTGGTTTATAATTAGACAGATCCAATAGGGGTGGGGGGGGGGGCGGCAAACCACAAAACCATATTTTCGTAGGGTTTTTTGGCAATGTTTGCTATCAATCGAGAACGCGCAACTCATCCCCCCTTCTTCTGAAAACCTGGATCTGCCAGTGGTTTCTATTTCTATCTTGTGGGAAGACAGCTGGGATGCACGCTGGGCGTCCTTACTTTGATCCACCATACCAGCATGTAATACTTTTTTAACCACTTTAACATTGAGCCCTCACTTTGAGACCATCATAGTGTGCCCGTGTTGCCAATGGTGTGGTGTGGACGTACAGTTGTTCGATCACACATTGAATTGTGATTCTAAGTAAGCATATATGTATGCACACATTTGTACTACTAATGGCAAGTCTTGTATTCATTACATAATACATACACGTAGTGGTCTATGCTTTGACTGGTGACACGCAAAGACAATTAGATTAGAAATGTCCACCCACCACGCACACGTGCGGGTGTAATCTGATTTGTGGGATCTGTAGTTGATCAAACCGCCCCCTCTGATGCATTTTGCATCGAAGTCACGTCTGCCATGTAAATATTGTAACATGAAAGATACAGACACATGTTTTTTCACTGTTGGTGAAAAACTGATTCTCTAAAATATTCTAACAACGCTCGTGGCATTTTACACAGCATCGTTATAAAGTATTAGTGAAGTAAAACCAAGGGAAGAATAGCGGATGGAAAGTACGTTGATAAGAATGCAATCAAGAAAAGTAGCCAATCAGCACAAAACTCTCACTTGCTATAATTCATAAATACAGTGATAAAATTTTATAACTGATGCATGTGACTGATACAACAAACACAAGCAACAAAGTGTCTATATGTTGAACCAGTGCATTATTTATATGCGGACATGGGCTGTTTACAGTCACAGAAACGAATACATGTACATGTATTTGCGACTGCTTCTAAACTCTGACATTTTCACAAATGGAACATGAATGCAGGCGGTTAGTGTGACCTTTCAAACCCCCATTAATACAGTTACACACACACACATTTGCAGGCTTTCGGTTGTAACGCACCCCACAAACCCTGGACGACCACAGCGTATGTAAATGACGAAAACAGAAGAAAAGAGAAGGGCAGACATTGTGTAAGTTGAATACACACAGAGGCGAGATGATGAAAAAGAGAGGGTATCATGGTGAGACAATATGTGTTTTTGTACCACATTATACACTGTGTTTGTGGAGACACAAGAGTCAGAACGCCTACATTGTCAAGACTTTCATTGACGATTTCAGTTGATAACCATTGACAAAATAACCGTATTAGTCAGATATGATTTTTAATGTGTACAAGCCGTGATATTTCATAATAGCAAATAATTTGAATGTCAAGTCAAGTATAGCACACTCTATATAACATCTGGCCATGGCACATGACCCTCTATGGTTTTCCTATGTGCAAACTAGAAAACTGACCAATCAGCGCAAAGCTCTCACTCTAATATTCAGAGAGACATTTGACCTGTCAATATCATCTAATGCATTACGCATATTTCTACTTAATTGGGAAGATTTTGATAACTGAAAAGCAAGGTTTGAGCAATGAATTGGGCCCTTGATATTCAGGATCGTATAGCAATGCACATGCAAACCATATTATCTGAAGTCATAAGAAGCTAAACAAGAATAATCTTAACAGCAGAAGGCATCTAAGGAGACTTTCCATTACGTGTTATGAGCCTCCCGGCGTGACAGGCTGTTACGCATGCACACTTTAAGACCATTCTCACTCACTCGTTCTCTACATTTTGAGCAACATTTATGACAATAGCAATGACTTGCACATAGAATTAAATCCACACCCAGAGGCCATGGTCGTACCGGTTTACAGCCAACGCTGCTACAACGTGTTCCAACAACTACACATCTGCACTAGGTCGTTAGCATCACGCCATATTTAAGATCTACTCTCCCTATGGAGTACATACTTGAATGAGTTCAACGAATATGTAGGTCAACTACCTCTACTGTAACTAGTACATTGTAAGTTTAATTTATGCTGTGCTTGAAGAACCATGTGGAGCAGACATCACTTACTGGTGTACCGCATGATGCTCAGCGCTCAGTCAAATTGCGCTAAGCTTGTCCATCTGTACCCTTTTAACGACCAGGTCCTGCCGAGCTGTTAATGATGCTCAGTAACAGATCTCACTGGAACTTGAAACCACAAGATTCAGTAACAAGTCTTTCATTCTATATATAATACACCCTCCGCTAAAACGTACTTATTTCACATAAGCACATGATACATATATCATATATTCGTCTTTTCCTAACTCCAAATGGAGACAAATGGAGACACTTTTCACGGTTACGCCTACGTGGCAGGTTCACGGGAATATCTCACACTATCCGTGCGCTGGTGTGTGAAATACGTGATGACATTACACTCAACCCCATTACAATCCCACCCACCGATGCTATGCCCCCAAACTCATGGCACGCAGTATTGTAAATGTGTTTATTTACAGTGGCAATTCACAGTTTGTCTAGCTCGAGCGACGTGCCATATACACAAGGTCATTGGAATCATTGTAACACTATATCTTTCTCAACTCCCCGGGGAACATGCAACACATCACAACCGTAGCGCAGACATGCTAATCACTCACATTAGCGTTCACTCGCCTGACCTGTACCTATATAACGTGTAAATGTAAATGTGAATGTGTGGTTTATAGTCGTGATCCAAATCTTGCTCTCACTTTACATTTTACGCCCGGTCATTGGCACATCCAATGATCATCAATTGATCATTTTTCGTGCACTTATATCAGCAGCACAGTCAGGGCACAATGCTAATCACCCACACAATCATACAAACTCACCCTTTCAACCGAATGGACTGTAGCTTCCTTGGAGCAGTTGTGCAACCATTTAGGGGTGAGTTTGCTCAACACCCACAGCCTAACCCGACCGGGAATCGAACCCACGACCTTCTGGTCACGAGTGCAACTCCCTATCCACTCGGCCACTGAAGCACACACAATTGGCCATGTATATGCTACGACCGTCCCAAGTACACTGTAATATGAACGCCGCTACCACGATTCCGGTGCACACATATCGTTGTGCTTTAACCACGTGCTCACCAGCTGCTAAGTACACAGTAGCCTCGTTCCCGTCATCAAACCCCCTGCAACGTGCACAAGAACAGAGAAGTCGTCTGCAAATATCACCTGCTGTAACTACACACATAAATAAATCATAGTTCATCACGCCGTGCCGGGAGCGCGCGCTTTAACGACACCATCAGGGAAACGCCGTTTTATTTTCGTCCCCGCGCCTGCCACGTGGCCAAGATGAATGCGGCCCGCGGCACGTACAAGAGGACGCGAGGCGGCCCGGGCGGCGGCTTCCGTGTACGGCACCTTTGAAGGTGAGAAGCGCCATAAATCACGTCAGCGGCGGCTGCTGCTGCTACCTCTTTTTGTGCTGCGAGTTTTTGGGGTCTGCAGTTCTTGGACCAGTGTCTGGCATGTAGCTCCTCTTTGATGCGCCTGTAGTCGATGGAAAAGCGTCGCATTTGATGTGTAGTTTAAGTGGGTTTGAATGATCGCTGCTGCAGAGAACGGGTGATTAGTATATGGGATGTACACACTTTTCACCAATACCGTTTTACGATTTCCAATATCAATTTTTACAAAAAGAACAAAGAGTCAACAACAGCATTATGTAAGAATCGTCCAAAGAGATGCACTTTTAATTCAACACCTCAATTAGATTACAGACTATCATTCTTTTTTACCAAATCCAATCAGCTCACTCGATGTACGTACTTGCCCTGGCATCAGTCGGGTCACGTGATTATGAGATATTTTACTGCCAATGCTTGGCGACAGGCATTGGTTCTGTTTTCAAAGACCTGTTGTTTTAAAGCAGAATCATGCCCCCATATATTTCTCATCTGAATGCTGTGTACTGTACGCTATCGGGAGTTAACATTTGTGATTGTCTGACAGGGGCTTTAAGCAATCACACGCACAGCATTGGCCCGCATTACCCCCGAGCATGCCATCTCAAGAGATAAGGAGCTATTACAACAAAAAATCTCTGTGGACTAATGTCTCAGTTACTTTTCCCCGGTTGGTAATTTTTACATGCTTGCAGGGTTTTTTCCCCTGCTAGCTGGATCATATATATTTATTTGGCGCTGTTTCGTTTACATGTAGTTTTATTGACTTACAATCTGTGTATTGCATCTAAAACATTTATCATTGAAACACATAGAATCACAAACACATATACATTTTGACATACATTTTGAGTCAGAGACAACATAGTAGGTAAAGCTGCAGCAGTAAGAAAAATATGGCATGTCTAGTCTCTCAGACTTGTTTACGAAATGAGACAACGCACTATAAATAATTAATTAAATAATGGAAATAGTGACAGCTTAATAACACATGAGATGGTGACGAATCTTGTAACTGTGGCATGTTTGTGACATTTTGCTAAATGAATTAGATTTCTAGAGCTAAAAATATCACCTCAAAATTAGAAAAGACACTTATATAGGCAAATATGTAAGTGGCAATGCATCAGACCAATTTGGATCAGACTTGAAGTGCAGCGGATACCGATAAATGCTCTACTTTTTCCTGACCATCACTTACTCACGTCATTTATAGACTGTAAATGAAGTTTTCTGTGACCTCTATATTGATCTTTTTATGTTATAAATTTGTGTTAAGAAGATGTGATAGATGCCACTTAAAACTTTATTTCCTGTCTATACATGGCCTTGTGACCCCCGAGGGCACTTTAGAAGTGGGACGTCTAATATAAAGGTGGGGTGTTTTTATTACTATTTTTATTTTTAAATGCGTGTGGCTGACAATTTTAATTGCTGAAAAAAAATGCTATTTCAGAATTAAAATGTTTGTCAAGAAAACGCTGCGAACGTTGTTATGCTGGAAGTGTGTGGACAAAAAAAAGTCTTTTGAATAGAGCGAAACAATTGCATCTCAGATTATCTGTGAAAAAAGATGTGGGGTAAAACAGTTCCCCTTAATATCTAATGAGCGGCAGTTTTCTAGAACATAATTTGGGGCGAATTGATGCCATATACATGTATATCACGTGGAAGATTTCCCTCGTGTACATTCAGCTAGTTATTGCAGCACCGGGCAGTAATGAAACTTTCATCAGCTTAATGCATGGCGGTTAGACCTGCTATTAACACGTGTAATCTTCAATCCTGGGACATGCAGACTGAAGGGCAAAGACTTCTTTTGTCTCAAATGCGGCTGTTGATGGCACCCACATAATATGGTAAGTGCGTTGGCCTAAATCGCTTTGAGACAAAATTCAAGGGAAGTCGGGGGGGTTGGGGTTGCGAAAAATGGGCATGTGAGAAAAAGGGCACAACGAGAGGGATGTGAGATTTCAAGGAAGTGGGGTGTGGGGAAAAAGCCTTAACATTTGTTAGATGTATAGGGTAAAGTGCCAAAGAAATTAGGGGTGTTGGAAATAAAGTCAAAAAGATTAGGGGTGTGAGATTGCTTGACCCTTATACTCCCCTCCCCCCGTTCAATTAACCGTCGAGAAAAGCGTATTTTGAAAGTACTGTCAGCCTTGATAGTGCAGTGAACCGACTTCAGTCATCAGAACACAACTATATTGCTCCTTGGCATTTATCGATTCTTTCTTGATTTAGAACTCATAAACCGATGCCCGCGTACACCATCCCATCTAATATGGCACATTTCTATTCAAACCTATTTCCAAATGTTTTCGCATGAGATGTTTTGTGTCCAGTGCAACTCTTCTTCATGCCAAATGCCAGGCTACATTACATACAAGCGTTTCGAATATCAAAACCGAATCAGACGCGGTATTCTAGCCCTTATTAGATGACAAAATGGATTCATCACAAATGAAAATTTACAGCAACAGCAAATCAGAACAACCTTTGTGTTTCATTTCTCGTATGACGGCAGAGTTACAATTCGGTGATGGACATTCGCGACTGTCAGCCTGGGGCTTTTTGCAGAACATGTTTGTCTAAACAGTCTCGATGCGCCGTAAATGTCCGCGCATAAGTAAACACGCCCTGAGCGTACGTCATACGTGATGGCAGCAGCTCAACGAAAGATGCCGCCGCCACCGCGAGATTAACTTATCAAGGATAAAGTCCTGTGGTGGCGCCACCGACACATGGAAACATGGGCGAGAGTGGTTTCTGAGGGCGTCGGCAATGAAAAACGTTATAGGAATGACCGATAGGGTGGTTGGTGCTGCTAAAAAGATCGGGGTGTTGTATATTGAGTTCATAAATAGTTGAATGGGTACTGGGGTTACTAAATGAAAGGGATATACTATTGGGCGGCTCATGAATTGTTGAATGTAACCACTCTGACACCGTACATGTCAGACCAATGAAAAATACAAATATGAATTATATATAGGGCCATATCGTACGATTAAATCATGCAGAAAATGTGAAGAAAGTGCCTAGAATGTTTTAGATGAAGAAGGATGCTTTAGCACTTGTAACCAAACCCCAGTACCTCGTGTGCAGACTGTATAAACCTGGAGGATGTGGCAGCATTAATTAGGATAGTTTTTTATGGTCGTGTGTAGTGTGTGATGTGTCGTGGTATCAAACCATGAAGGCAGTAGGATAGAAGGTAGAAAAAGACACATTTGTCTTAAATATCATTTTCACAAGTCCGAATTTACATAGATTATGATACATGGTGGATGATTGTGAATGGGAGACACAGATAGCAGAATGTGGGGTGATATGACACAGAAAAATGCTGTGGAAGATAATGCCAAAAAAGGACCGTGGTATGTGGAGAAGCAGCCAGAAAGATAGGAGGCCCTATTTATTCAATGTATGGCTTTATTATCCATGCTCATTTTTGCTAGATGACAATAGACAATAGACAAAACCTAGTTAGCAGTAAAACCGCTGACATTTTGTTGCTAACTAGAATATAATGGCGAAATGATACAATGCTACTTTACAAGGAAACGTATCTAAAATGTAGGTCACTGTCTTTTAATTAACTTCCGACGATTGTCCTATTCACAACTTATTGTACTCGCCATCTCACATTGTAGTTTTTGTCACATGGGGATAGATTACGTTTGATTTGTGTAATGCATTTCCAAATAGACTATTATGTTACATTTTCTTAGCTCTTATATGGAGAGCAAAATTACCAGTACTATACAATTAAAGAGACTGTTTGGACATTTGATTATCTGTCTGGTGAAACACCCGCGAGAATCGCATTCAGTCAAACTATAAGACTATAAGACATGGACAGGCACTCTACAGAAAGACTTTCTGAACTAAAAAAACACACACATTATCATCACAGACATTACTAGCAAAGTTGATACTCTTATGTGTCGACCGTGAAGCTTGTTGTGATATGCAGGGGAATGTAGTGAGGATACCAGCGTCCTAACAATACATGATGATGGTGATTATATGGTACACAAATGATACACTTGCACTGTATATATGCATTGAGATTGAAAGCTATGTGAAAATACTTCTAGGAGATGATAATCAAGCCTTTTGATATTAATATTGGTTAGCAGAATTATTTAACAATTATTTTTGCTTCGAAAGCATGAATTATTAAGTCTGGATTTGCAGCCGCAGCTGCAGCAAAAGCAGATGCTGAAGCAGAAGCAGAAACCACAACCGCAGCACCAACAACTACAGCAAAACAGCAGCAGTAGCAGCAGTAACAGCAGTAGCAGAGGCAGCAGCAACTAGAACAACAGCAGCAGTAGCACCAACAACAGCAAAGCAAAATAAGCAAAAGCAGCAAAAAACGAAAACAGCAGCAGCAGCAGCAGCAGCAGCAGCAGCAGCAGCAGCAGCAGCAACAGCAGCAGCAACAACAACAACAGCAGCAGCAGCAGCAGCAGCAACAACAACAACATAAAGAACAGCAAAGGCAAAAGCAGCAACATCAAAGGCAGCAACACTATAAGTAAATATAAGAAAACCACGCATAAAGTGTGAATGCATAATAGATGAGGTGGTGTATGTTATCCGTTCATTACGCGGCGAGTAAATCAAATGAGGGCTCTGGGTGTGGGGTCCCCACGGGGGACAACATGTGCTCCATTAGAGGTTGCTGCCGTCCGGCGGGCGCAGGTCACAGCCAGGCGCCTTTACGGAATAGGGAACCTGCCTATTTTGGCGGGAAACATCACATGTAGACCAATCTCTCTGGACGTGAGCCTCTGACTCACTGCGTACAGGATAGGCACATCAGTACTGCAATTAGGTGATTTACATGTACTGTGAAGTCCACGTTACAAAAGAATTTGTATGAAATTAAGGTTACATGCATATACATGGAATACGCCTTCATATGATGAGTATACCTTTAACAGTTCAGTGGTATGCATGCACCAAAAGACTAAGACTGAATTATTATGGGGAAAGTATGATTTGCAGCAGGCTTTTTTTAACCAAAGATATTTGAGGGCAAGCTTTACTTACCGCTCCTACAATGTCCATGATGGTGAAAAAACTGCAATATTGTGTACACCTATGTGAATTGATATCTCCATACCAACACATTCGTATAGTTTATTCTGAAAATGCATCGCATCCTGCTTTGAGAGTTCTAAATATAAATAATCTATGGTGGAAGTTTTGAGTTAGTCTTGCAAAATTTGATACCGCATAAAAGTAACGATTGCTGTTTACGTAACGACGAGAATCACTTAGTATTGACTACTTTCCTCATTTCAGAGCCTTGTGTTAAAAGATAATATTTTGTGCTACTGTAAGCTCCATAAAAACCACAAAAACAGAGGAAAGATGGCGCCATTAGCGAGTGAGTGGTTACATATGTGTCCGTGTGAAAGGAGCACCCCGCCCTTTGGCGACCGTTCATTATTCAACGTATGGCCGCGATCGTATGATATAACACAATCACGGAGTGAGGCCTAAAACAGTGTTTAAATGCCATTCTTTGGGGGGTGGGAAAACGCTACTGGTATTCAGGGTAAGAACAAGAGGCTACATGGTGATTTTTACGCAAGATATAAATGGTATATGCCAGATATAAATATGGCAATTGATTTCTTTTGACAGGGAACTAAAAAATAATAATTTCAAATGTGGCAGTTTTGAAGCTATTGTGAACATTCATGGAATTTAATTGGTACTAGCCACTAGTAGCCAGTCGAATAATATAGGTCAGATGATTTTCTCGGATTTTCTCACAACTTTCCATTGCAAAGCTTTACCTCTCTCACCTTCCTCTCAAATCCTAAAAATTATGTTCATATTACATTCCATGCAGTCTCTCTCCTTATTGCTCATTCGATTGTTCACTGCTTTCGGTATTAGCTAAACAGTTTAGCAGCCTAAGATTTACTTGAAGGTCTTCCTGATCCAGACTGCATTCCATGATGTGCCGTATGGCGATCATACCGCAGCCTGCAGACAGTCCCTGTCTTCAGGTGCCGCATGTACTACCCAACTGATAAATATTATGTCTGTCCATATTGTCTCACACCCATCAATTGAGAACTGTGCCGTTTTATCAAGGAGGGTGGCCTATGGTAACAGCAAACAGTGTTTGGTGTACAGAAATACGCGTATATCGCCTGTCTATATACAATATTGTGGTCACGTGGTATAAACAGACTATTTTTAGAATTCAAGATGGCTGCTGTGCGGTATTGGTCCACATTGACCAGCCTTGCCTTTCAATGCCACTACAGTTGTTAAGTGTTAATAACCATCGTCCCACAATATTGAAGGTCATCGATCAGACATTGTCAATATGGATTGGCCCATTTCCACGATCTAATTAGTAGTCCAATTATATCCATTTTGACGGTTGGCCGACTTGCAGACAGCGTCAGGCCATCAAATGATTACTTCCCATTGGAAGATGGCCACACTGGGTGCATTCGAAAATATTTACCAATACGTTCCACGCGGTTGTGCCCAGTCCACAAACAGCAAATACCCCAGTGAAGAGACAATTAGCCAAATAACAAAGATTGGGCTTCAACTGTCGGGAATGTGTGGTCCTTTCACACGGCGATGGGCGTTTGTTTGTGGGAGAGATTTACTGAGTGAATTAGCCAGACGTAACACAGACTGATTGCCCGCAACCAGAGAAACAATGACACGGATCTGTGGCCATCTATTTGCTACAAAGGAAACAAAAGAAATTGGCCGCTTTTCATTCATCTTCATTGTTAGGCCAGAAATGAATGGCGAACAATTTAGGTGAAAGTGTTTTTTTTGCTGGAAATAAACAATTCTCACAATGCTTTTGTTTGAGCGCTGAGCCATGATTTTCTTGATGTATATTTTGGGGTCACTGGTTTGGGCGTATTGCCCCGTTAGTGCCATTTGGGGCCAGGCTTGTCTGTAGCATTCAACATACACATCGGCTGTGGGGGCAACGCAGTCACGTTTTGGGGTGTTGTTTTAAGGGAACAGTCATATTTTATGTTGGTCATCAACTCATGCATTTGATATCAATGAATTCAAATCTTAAAATAAAATGAATGGTAATTCTACTATTCAAATGGAGTGGTAGAAACAATAGAAACATATCATTAAATTGTGAATAAAGATGTCATTCAACACTGCAGATACAGCTGGTGCCTGCATATCTTCTCAACTAAATGACACCCTTCAGCATCCCTCGTACGGGTCTCATGGAATCCCGCTGTTAGAACCCCACCATCTTTTTTTGTAAAACCTAGATCTGTCAGTGGTTTAAGTCAAATTAAAAGACCTAACACATAAGAAGTCCCCCGTGCGATGTTCCTCAGTCTCTGAGCTTGCCATTAGAACATTAGGGCGTATAAATGTCAATGCATAATAGATATAATGGGACCTTGCTCGCCTCGTCTCTCCGCCACGATGGTGGCCACATGTATTTTTGAGCACATCAGACCAGATGGTCGCATATGGTGCCAGCCCGTGTGTCATATTACCCGGACATTTATTTTAATGATCTCTTGTCTAACGGGCCCATTGCTCGCTTTCAAACGTGCGGATTGGCTCTCTCTGAAGGAGAAGTTTGTAATGCAACGCTCAGCGTGGAATTGCCTGGCGCTTGCATTTATGCACTTACATGAGATAGCCATTCTCCGGAGCTCTCCATCATCCATTTTAGAGGGCCTTTTTATGTGAGGGTTCCAGCCTATAATACATGTGTACGTACACTACTCACGTACAGTTACAACAGGTCAGAAGTATTGAATTTGCACCAATGCATTGCACGATGTCATCATTGGACCGCCGTCGAGCGGCCACTGGGACTGGAACACCGGCGATTCTCTGAAGAATGCATATATATTTTGTTTGAGAGCTGAGCTATGAATTCCTTGATGTATATTTTGGGGTCACTGGTTTTGGCGTATTGCCCCATCAGTGCCATTTGGGGCCAGGCTTGTCTGTAGCATACATCATACTGCTACATTATGTTGCCCAACTTAAGCATACCATGTTCAAAGACATAATTCATTGCTGAAATCTGACTCTCAATTTTGAGCTAGCCACCTACGGACATGCGTTTTTACCGCACCAATTTATCAAGCTCGGTGCCAGAGCGGGTTAACCCTTGCACGTTTGCCTGGCGTCCAGTGACCAAGACAAATCCTGGGGGTGCATAATAACTTCAAATTTTTTACACAGCGGTAGTCTTGAATACATTTTTAAAACAAGCTGCTACTCTTGACAGCTCACAAGCTCAGGCCACTTTTATGACGCATAAGAAAACGGGTCTAAATGGGCTAAATGTAAGACAGTAACACTGCTGTGTTTTAGTTACTTTCGCCCATAGATGTGACAAGGCTTAGTTGCAGGCACGAGACAGGTCCATTTTCATTTTATATTCGCAGCATAATAGAAAGTGTTGCACGATCTTTGTGAAAGGTCCTAATGGGTGGGGATGGAGGGCGCACAGGGACACGGGATGTTATTTTGCAAACCACTTGTGGGGTCCTTAGAAACACACGGAAATGGAACAATTGCCCACTACTCACTGCCAGACGAATATATTGGTGGTCCATGAACTCCTCGAATTTCCAAAAATATGTCATTCTGACATGACCTCATTCGTACTTGTGGATTGCATGTACTTTTTATGATTGTCGTCCGTCATTTCCAGTGTTTCTGAAAACCTAGATCTGCCAATGGTCTTTGCATCACTTGTTCTCTGTATATTGTATTTGGCAGTGATCGAGTAGCCTGAGAATGGTATCATTCTTCCAAACGAGAAATGTCACCTTGATTCGGATTTCATAGCATCATATATTTCACAGGGTAACACCCCACTCCACCCCTCCCGTGTCACTAACTCCACCAGCCGGAAACTCTTCATATGCAGTATTGTTCCATTTTCCAAGTCTGGTGGATATAAATAAAATAAATAGAATAAATGTGCTGTCCATACTTTAAGGACTACTTTAATATAGTATACGTTTCTGGTTCATGAATATTCAGTTATGTTGTGCTCATGTTCTGTTACCAGTGCCTATAAGTGTGGTATTGTATGCTTTACACCCTGAAGTTTACTGAAGAAACACATTGTTAAGGCCACAGATACCTCGGGGGGTAAGCTCCTTGAAAGTCAAGTTTGTTTACAACAACATGCGCCAATTAGTGTCTCGTCTGTGTCAAGTTGCGTGTCAAGAACCAAACGAAAGAAACGGCCATGTATCTCTAAAGTTCAAATGAAAGGCGGTGTTGTTTGTGTTTTAAATCACTGTTACTTGTTTTGTTTGTCTCTCTAATTTCCATCTACCGACTAATAGAATTAGCTACGAACACCACCCTCAAATCTTGCTATACGCAGACGGACGGTCTGCACATAGAGTCAACAATTACTACAATAATTTATACATTGTGTACTAGCCTGTGAATTTTAAACAACGTCTTTAAACAAAACAAGCCATTTGGTCTCGTTCTCCCCATCACACCTCTTGGTCTGCCATAGAATCTCCTACTCCATTAGAACTCCTCCATCAGGTCTCTTTCTCCATATTCGGTTCTCGTTCATGTTCCCTTATTGGACCCTTTGCTACCCCATCAGATTTCTTACTACTTGATCAGGTTTGTTAACCCACCTTCAGATCTCTCACTTCATCGGATCTCTTACTTCATCAGATCTCTTACTCATTCATCGGGCCTCTTGCTCGTCTGTCACGTCTCTCTCTCTCTCGCCATTATAGGCAATATCTTCACGCACACCCGTTGGGAGATTGTAACGAGAAAAGACCACCACGCTTATCGGTGACGAGTAGACAAAAACACAGCAAGCTATACCTAATGATTCCTTTTGTAGACTTCATAGGCAGATTTCGCGTGCGCAGGTGAGTGCATTACCCCCTTTTACCCCCACCCTTCTAAAAAATGCATCTGCTGGTGGACTGCGTATCACTGATGAACAGCAAGGGACGATAGTACATGGCGTCACTGGAGCCTCTGGCGAACATGCACGGATTAACCCGCACTGGCCCCGAGCTTGATAAATTGGTGCGGTAAAAACGCATGTCCGCAGGTGGCTAGCTCAAAGTTGAGAGTCAGATTGCCGCAATGAATTACGTCTTTGAACATGGTAGGCTTAAGTTGTGAGACATAATGATTAAACAACAAGCAGTAATTGTTACTTGTCAAATTATCTGTTCACAGACTTGTTGGTTTGGTGAAGAGTGGCTTTTAGGAGATTTCCTCCATTATCATTTCGTATCCGAATCCTATTGCAATGTTACTTATCCTGATTCGTGACGGTCAGACTGAGGTTTTTATCAGGCTGATTGCATGATATGACCACGCACTCACATTTTTAATATCCAAATTGTATGGTTGCCTTGTTCTATTTTTGTTTTGTTTCAATTGTTTGCGTGTCTTTTGGGGGAGGGGTGGCAGTTTTGTATTAGTGTATATGTAAACGAATCCCATGACATTGCCCGCGGTGATCCGTCTGTTTCAGCGACTTATGTGCCTGCTCAGGGAGTGATGGATCATGATTATCAGCCAACTGAATTCATGATTATGAACATTTCCATTTTTCATTTGCATAATAACAGACCAAGATTTCTGCACCAGTCAACGAGAATTACTGTAATACGTCTCTTGCATCTGGTTTGATATAAGTGGTAAAAGCGTTCATGTTCATGTCAGTTGTATTTTGTGCTGGTTTTGTGACAATGTAAGACGAGGTCGTGTGTTTGAGTCTGCATCTTACTTTAAGACTCATTAATGCAGTAGACACACAGGCGGAGACAGAGAAAATGTAATTGGCTGTCTGGATGATTGACCGGCTCACTGGCTCATTGACTGACAGAGAAACCTGGAAAAAAGCAGACACTAAGACTTTTCCCCCTACAAGTATGGAGACGCGTGGTTAGACATATACAAACAGAGCCTTGGTCACAACCGGGCCTACTTTTAAGAACTTGCGTCCGCCAACAAATCTGGGTAATCCTGAACAGTTAACGTAGTAGCGAGTGCGCCAATCGTGTTTACATCGTACGTCACACAGAACCGCAGGTGGCCGCAAAATTTGTTGAACATAGCAGTAATCCTCTGCGGCTTTTCTGCTGCCTTGAACTTTCGCGATGTAGCCTTGCGTGGGGCACACAGCAATCGCGGCTATTTCCGGTGATTTGTGGTCGCAGGGGCCCGCATATGCGCTATAGGGGTTTGGGCAAGCCTTAATGTACGGGTCAGAGTCCCGAACATTGAAACAGAATCAGTCGTAGCATTGTAGCCAAATGCCCTCGTCAAAGACTAGTTTAGAAGGATATAATCAACTTTTTCACGTGTTTCCCCATTTCCTACTGCACATCACATCTTCCACATTCACATTCGCGACAGTCAGACTAAAACCCGCTTTACACATAAGTGGTCGTATGCGAATCTGTGCAACGCAGCCACACGTATGATGTCAAGTCGTCAACTTGGCCGTATTGTGGCGACATTGAACGCAGTAAAATTGAATGTTGCGATGAGTTGCTGATCCAAACGAAATTTTACTTAAAATTGCGAAAGTTTTGCGACCCCAGAAGAATCATATCTATTTGTATCGACCTATAACCAAACTGTATATTCGTCCAAAAAATTGAACATGTTAAAAACTTCCTGACGAATTTGCCAGTTTGCCAGTGCACGTAGAGCTACGTACATAGTTGGAATTCGCTAATGTGTAGGGCAGGTTTAAAAGATCACTTTTTTTTTATTTTCAGAGTGCACACAGTTCCAATTTGAAATTTTTGCCTACGTGTAGATGTATCACAAAATGAAGTTGAAGAGGAGAATAGTTGGCAAGTGTCTGTGTTATTTAGACCGCAAGCTCTCTGTGTTGCAGGTGCAGGCATCAAGTGCTACAAGTGCAAGAACGCGGCAAGCAACGACGATTGTACGGGCGAGGAGAACCTGCACGACTGCAGCGACCCCTACAACAAGTATGACGTGTGCCAGACAATCGTCTTCAACAGAGGTAGGCGCACAGCACGGGGTGGGAGGGGGTCCCTTTGTCGTACAGCTTGAGGAGACCTGTGGGTTCTGGCCAAGTGGAAACCTCCCATTTAAGGACGTCTGCTTTATGTGGACACAATTAAGTCTCACTTGTCCTCTTTACAGAAGAACAGGTTTCACTATTTATTCGTGTTGAAAAATATTGTTGGTGTAGCCTACAACCTAGGCCATGAGTGCCTTTACCAGAAAATGTAATAAAAGAGATACATACTCATAAACATGCCGAGCAATTTGGCGGTGGTGTTGAAACGGTGTCGATGTTTCCTTCTCATCACCATCCTCTATTTTTCAGTAGGCCATAGAGTTAGTTTTAAAAGATATGCTTCATCCAACTGCCCTTTACGTTTCTCCCCTTCTTTCCGCAGGCATGGAGAATATGCGCATCACCAAGAAGTGCGCGGTGGGACCGTGCTCCCTCGGCAAAGACCAGACCACGGCTCTCAACCTGGGCTGCTCGGGCAACCAGTGCATAGAGTGCTGCCAGACGGACGCCTGCAACTACAGCGGCGCGCCCGCCCCGCCGCCTGCGCTCCCCGCCGTGGCCCGGGCCCTCGGGGCGGCCCTCTTCTGTGTCCTCGTGGTGCAGGGCGTACTGGTGGTGTAATGGGACAACACGGACTGCTGGGTGCGTCAGCACCTGACAATGACTGAGAGGGGTTCAACTGGATTGTTAAAGACACTTGTTTTAGGTGTTAAAGACGCTTGACTTCTTTTTAACATGGATATTCAGAGAGGTGTTGGAACTGTGGTGATGGGACAGTATAGACTGGATATTATATGTTATAACAGACAATGTACTTTTATATTAGTAGTGTAGTGGCTGATTTCTTTCCATGACTCGATTTACTTATATAGAGTAGTACAGACACTATATTGATGTTGTGCTTGTGGAGTTGTGAAGTGGATATGTGGATGAAATGATATATTCGTGTCTATATTTATAATGGTTTTTTATATTATGAGTTGTTGCCAGAGCTGATGCCCGCTCTGATGTCTGAGGCCTGATCATCCTTTGTCATTCTCACGGTCATTTCATGTCATGCAGAACATTAGTGTAAATAGTAGACTATATCAATATATACTAGATGTGTATTATATGTTATTTCATAGAAAAAAATAGTTTAGAAAATGCAAAATAGTGTTTATTATCATTAAATATTTTCTAAATGTTCTCACCATACAGGGACCATAAGATTCCATACAGCTTATCTATAGACACAAACTAAACAGCGTTTCTTTCCAGTATCTAACAAATCACTAAACATATTTTTCATTTCTACCTTCAATCTTAATACAAACAACACACCTTTCTAATAAACCATGATATGACAAAAAACGTTTGGTCCAAAATGTATGCAATCAGATATAGAAATTCACTTGTTGATGCACTTGAAAGGATCATCATTCATTATTTGAAGAGAACACTTATTCGGTGCTCCGTGTATACATGTATATAACAACCATGGTTTGATTTACAATGACCTTGATTTCATGGGCCTGCTACAGCTAAAACATCCCAACTATATACACCAGCCAAATTGCCTCTCATTCCTGGAGGAGCTGATCGCAAATTACATTAGGGTAAAAATGTGATGGGGAAAGGTATGCGAATAGGGGGTTAATGTAAAATGGACAGCGCCAGCATATGGAAGTAGAGCGCATATACGGGTGTTTCCTCTTTTTATTCTCCCCCCCCCCCCAATCCCTCTTCTTTTATACCCCCACACTCACACAACTAAAAACTTACGCTCAGTAGTCCAGCCATCTAGACCTTACCGTAAAGGTATTGCTTGTTTTACTATGCGGAAACTTTTGCACGAGTGTCGTCTTTGCCAGTATAGCTGATATAGCACAGTACATATAGCGAATGAATTCTACTAAATCCTAAACAGAGCTAACCCTCATTTTGAGACTGTGTAGCGGCCTGTCGACCCCACCCCCACCCTGTTCAGCGTTCAGCTGGCAGCAGTGCCACAAAGTAGTTAGCAGCAAGCTGCTGCTGCACGCCACCAGGTAATAACCGGAAGTTGCCATTACGCCGGCGAACTGAATCGTCTGCGACCACCACATCAATCACGTGACACGCATGCGCGCAGTGGCACGTGATCTACGCTCCATCTTCTCGCCAGTTAGTCATGGATCCAGGGGCTGGACGGTTTGGAAGCGGATGTCGATGGTAGACAAACCACAATTCCCACCTCGTCTCCGTCTATAAAACATTCCTCCTGAACATCCAAATGGAAGATTGTGTGTATGTGTGTGGTTGTAACAAAGGCTATGATACTGGAACTATCACCAGGTAGCAAGCAAATCATGTCCGTTCCTTGTGGGTAATAAAACACATAACTGACGTTCGAGCATTTAATGACCATTTTTGAACAGTCGGTGTTGTTGACACCAACCCGATGCTCGAAATTTCTGCACACAGATCAATGTCTTTGCATCGAGTATATTTCCTTTGTTTGAAAGACTTTGATTCCCACAGGACGATAATGTGTAAATTACTCCTGTAGGCAACTTTAAGGCCATTTTCCACTTGAAACCAATACACCCTCCCAGTCATCCCCGTATTCCCAGCAAATCACAGACATTTGGAAATCACAGCCACACAAGAAATGCCAGTGGAAAATGATCTTAGTCTATATCAGGCGGCAAAATATATGAAAACATATAAAGTGACACGCTAGAGCACACGTGACAGCTATTTCTGCTGACTTCTGCTGTTTACTTCATCGCTGACTTAGGTTTACATTGTACAGAGACCCAATGACTTTATATATGATACCAAGTCCACAAGACAATACCCTGCAGAGTAGCCACGTGAAAACCAGCACCATGGGTGCAGAAGTCAACCAAATAAAATACAAAAAACATAAATAAATGTGTCAGCTCAAATAGATGTCGTCTGTAGTCCGCAGTGGTTAGGAGAGTGTAATAGTTAGCCAGTCCTAATATATGCTATACGGGTGGGTAAAACCAAAGTCAAGAGTGCGAAGATTATGATAGGAAATAGTCTAAAAGAGTTTTGGACAAGTGTGCAGCCTGCCCACATGAGTTTTAATTAAAACTGTTCATATAACATGGTTGTTCAGCAACACACCACACTGCAGTCATATATATAGATATCACAGCGTCCGTAAAAGATAAGAAAAAAAACTTCAATCAGAAATCATAACGTCCTCTTGCAACCGGAAGTATAGCGAAGCTTGCAGGTATCGCCCGTAAGTGAGAGACCTCCTGATGCTCATCTCGGTGATGGCGGAGCGATGATTTCGAATTCTGACGTCCTCCGGGTCGGGGGCGTGCCGACGACCACGAAGTCTGACAGCGTGTCTGAAGTGTCGTCTGACGTGTGCGTGGCGGACGTGTCGGCGTCCGGCTGCGTGTCCACCGTGTCCGTCGACACAGAGCGCGTGTCGGGAGTATCGGGCGGGGTCCGCGTGGCGGGCGTGTCTGCCGGGGTGTGCGTCGCGTACGTGTCGCGATCGGGAGCGATCTCCCCGGGAGCGGCAGATGCTACGTCGGTGATAAAGTGTTCGGCCGTCAGAGGCTGCCCGTTTGACGTCTGCGATTTGTCGTGAAATTCGTTGTCGTTGCTGTTGTCGTTTGGATAGACTGTGACGACGCCGTCGAGACCGTCGTGAGAGTACGCGCGGTTGTCGTATGCGTTGATGGGTGGTATGGGTCGAGGTGGTGGGTACTGTGAAACTAGGGTTTGTTTGTCACCAACTACCGCTGGGAAATTCTGTTCGGCGTGTGCGACTTTATCGTCTGTGTAGTAATCTTCTTCTTCTTCGTGGTAGGACTTCTTTTTCTTGCATTTGCATCTTCTGTAATAAATATAAGACCGAGCGATGTATCCTAGAGTATGTTTACACACAAGTCAGTTTTGAAAGTGTTCAGTATTAACCCATGGAATAAGATAAAAGTGGGCATGTTTATAAAAGCTTAATGTTTTGGTTGCATTGTGACAACAGAACAAATGAGAGTTGACCTTTCCAAATGAAGACATGATAACGAGTGGGCTGTAAATATCAATAGTGAAATAATCGCAAGAGCCTCTTTTATTTATATAGGCCTACTTACATTTTATTATCATTATGAGAATCTTATTTATCCCAAACTATCTAATTTCTATATAGCACCATAATGTTATAATATATGCATAGTTTTTTTTATAAACATATGAATAGCAATGGTAACCAATATAATTATAGAAACATAGTATACAAATAATAGTTATAAAAGAAGTAATAAGTAATATACATGAAATACATGACAAGAATCGTGAATAGCAAACAAATTAATTGAATAGTTTCAAAGCTACCAATAGAAGCTGGTTATGCAAAACTAATAATTAGAATTCAAGGATTGTAACATATAGCTTGTTATAAAACAAACTGACACTACAAATCTATAATATCGCCAATATCTACATAGGATAGAATAACAGAAAGACAATAGGTTGTGGTTAACAAATAAACATTTGAAGCTGGGCGGCTAATTCTAACACTATCACTTCATATTATCCTTGATTTCTCTCAACTGTTTGATAAAAAGAGCCTAACTAGACATGTTGCCTATAGCCAAATCAAAAGAAATTAGTTATATCATATGATCGTTTGCAGCTATTATGCAAAGTCTTTGCCTTTTAACAAGCCTTCCATAATATCGGCAGTGCGTTGCTTCTGTGCTTTTCTACGTCTGAAAATTATAGCCAGGAATAGTCAAGAGAATTGTTAAACAAAACTCTAACAGTCATCTACTCTACATGTGCATGGAAGCCAACACATCTAAACTAAACTATGAGGTAGTTAAATAATACTGATGAAAGAAATGAAAGGGTTGAAGAGAATATTTACCTGGGACATCCCTTCGTGTACAGAATGACGAGCAAGACTAACAGAATGCACCCGGCCGGGACAGTCACCCCGATAATCAGGGGAATCGGGTCAAAGCGCTCTATGGAAAGGGAAACCAGAGGTTAAGCCCGGTAGATATTGTTATACTATAGGTATGCACTGCTAGTATAGCTCTCGTGCGTGCGTAACATAATGTTTAATATACATAAAATAAGCATTTATATAGTTGATATAAAGGGTTCAACTAACTAATACGTACTTAACAAAGCTTTCACATTAAAATGACAAAATTTGAATAGTTTGCTGGCAAAAATTCAATACCACACACCCAAAGCTTTTTGCTGATAAACTATTAGATTTTACATGATCAATTATGAGTACCGAATTGTGAGAACGTCAGGAATACGTAACAGGTTATCAGCAGAACCTGCCAATACCATCCACCAAAACTATCGACCATTATAGACCATGCAAGTAGACCACCATTTTCTTTTCTTTTTTAACCGATTTATACGTATTCATCTCTTGTTTTCACCAAACACAGTCTAAATGTGCCTCATAGCCATGATGATAAACAGGAATGATAGACTAAGTGTTTAACTCAGACATTAATTCTAACATTGCAATTCTTAGACAATGACCAATGTTTAGTTTTCCCCCTCAATCTGAATCGTATTGCTACACACCAATAAACCGACCATAACCTCATTCTGTGATATCATTTGCCTGTCACTGACACATCTTTAACTGGTAGCTAGTAATGACTGGTAGTGGCCGGCGATCAGGCTCAGTATCCACGTACCGCGTTTGCAGACGTATCCATACGCGGCGCTGCCGTCGCACGGCCCGTCGAACCAGTAGCCGCGAATGCCGCTGATGCGCGCGCAGGCCGCGCCAGTGACGTCATAGTTGGGGTTGGGAGGGTTGTACGGGTTCCACTGGTCCAGGGCGCGGTTCACACCCCTGCCGTTGATCCAGTACCACGAATCCTTGGCCAGGCTTTGGGCACTGTCAGTCTTGTATCCCATCCAGTAGGATCTTTGTTGCCTGCATTTAGAAGTGATAGGCCTACTATGTCATCGTTGTGTATATTGAACCTTTTATCAAAAGAAAAAAAAAACTCACCAACACTCTTTCTAAGACCACAACCACCGGGAAGTTATTTCAATTACTAAAGTAGGTCTTATATGTAGTAAATCTATAGCTATTTTTTGGTGTATTTGTCAGGGATTGGGGTTTCTAGAAGGCCTCCAGCATGACAACTACCTACATGTACTTGGCTGAGAAACGCACTATATACACGGGTAGCAACACGTTGGGCTCGTCATGCTATGAATTTTGAAGCTCTGTGGACATGGATGCTGGTGCAGTGGTTGAAATGCATAACATATTGATGATGGTGTGCATAAACTGCCGACTCTTGCCAACATCCCCACCATGACCCGTTATGATATCGTAAGTTGGCTGACAATAGCTAAAATCCGGATATTTCGTGCTCATGCTTTGTAGATATGGGTGAGAGGGGTATACGATTATGAATACATAATAACGATTTTAATACAACAACAACTTTTGTCAACGCTGGGTACGTTTCAAAGTTTCCAGAGCAGTGGTTTAGTCAATTTCTTACTCTGAAGCATATCAATGCAGCCTTGGCTGCCCATATTTCGATACCACATTTAAATTCCCAGTCTGACAGTCACGAATGTTCAACAACCTGCTATATACTGAGCTGGATATGAGAAATCCATGGGAGAATGGACACATCTGGTCCCATGAAAGCGTGTTGGACGAGACAATAAATCATGAAACAACTACAGCACGACCGCTGATTCTGCGTCAGAGCCTTCATTGGTTGTGAATGTCTGACGCTAGCATAACTTAACAGTAATATGGAACTATTTTAGGAACTTAAAGTAGGCTGCAAAGGCTAAAATATTGGCAGATACAATAAATCTCTAAAAAAAAACTGTGTAGCATCTCATATTCACTTTTGATTACTATAAAAAAAAACTCTGACTCACAGTTGCTCCGTGACGTAGGCATTTTCGTGACTTCCGGTGACGTACAGCAGATCCGCGCCGCACGCCGCGCATGCGCGCAGTGCTGCCGCCTGGCGGAAGACATCAGATTTTTTTTTTAAATATTTACTTTGCTTTTTTTGTCGTATGTACTGTGAAAAAATACAAACCTCTAAATAGAACAGTGTAAACATTTTAACCCCAACCCTATTTCATTATTCAAAGATCTGTTTTTGCTTGAATCGTAACAATATTTGTTTTGTGAGATAGAAAGAGGAAAACGAGATTAAACTGCTATGGCTGCCTCCACAAAACCCAGAAGAGTCACCTTTTCTGTCACACAGGTTAGTGGCGGTGGTCGCAAAACATTGCTTCTTCTCTTATTGTAGGCCTACAAATTTATGCATCCACTACTCTGGCCTCTTTTGGCGCAAACCGTAGTTGTATTGAACATTTTCACCTGGTTGACGCGGTCCACGTGGTTGACTGCGTACTCGGCCAGTCGCCAGTGGTCCCACCCTTCGGTCTCCTCCCAGTGGATGCGGCGGACACCAGCGGGGGAGGGAGTGGCTGCCACCGACGGAGACACCCACACTGCCGATTCACACCACGCTTCTGAAGGGGTCGAAGGGAGAATATGACTTGCGAGTCCATTAAGATATATGAATTGTCGGTGGGGTTTGAGTGTATACGTATTTCAGTGCGTATACGCGTGCCCGTTTGGATGCTTACGTGCGTGTGTGGGTTTGTTTGTTTTTTTTTTGTTTTTTTTTGTTTTGTTTTTGTTGTTGGATTTTTTTTTCCCGTTTTTTTTTCATAACCAATCTGTGAGCGTGAGTGTGTATGCGCTGTGTAGAGCTGCGACAGTGGACACTCTCCGGATTTGTGTGCATTGTGAAAATGTGCGGTATGTCTAAACGCTTGCTGTATATAGCATGGAATCTGTATGATCGTCACACTACCTTCATATGCTGCCTCACACAGGAAAACCATAGGTTACAGTGAAAGGGATTTCTTCACAAATAAACTATAAAATCTGATTATTCTGATGGCAAGATAGATATAGACAGTTACTCATTAACGAGCGACAAATGTCAGAAAATAGACCTTAACCTCTAGCCTAGCTACTGGCTTCTTATTGACAAAAATTGCCTGGTTGGC
>CM032662.1:34623262-34641506 GCA_019095985.1 Streblospio benedicti | reverse complement strand
AATTCAGGGCCCCTTTTTTCAAAATTCGCCCAAAACACGCCCCTGTTCCCAATTATTGGTTGGTTGCTGACGTTTTGGCAAAACTTAACGGTAATATGGAACTGGCCTTTAGGAACTTTTTAAAGTAGGCTGCAAAGGTTAAAAATATTGGCAGATACAATAAATCTCTAAAAAAAAAAACTGTATAGCATCTCATATTCACCTTTGATTACTATAAAAAATCTCGGACTCACAGTTGCTCGGTGACGTAAAGCATTTTCGTGACTTCCGGTGACGTACAGCAGATCCCGCGCCGCATCGCCGCGCAGCCGCCCGGCGGCCGCCTGGCAGAAGAGATTTTAAAATATTTACTTTGCATTTTTTTCTCGTATGTACTGTGAAAAAATACCAAACCTCTAAGTATAAACAGTGTAAACATTTTAACACCAACCCTATTTCATTATTCTGTTTTGCTTGAATCGTAACAATATTTTTTGGCTGAGATAGAAAAGAAAACCCAGAAGAGTCACACAGCAAAAACCCAGAACTTCCTTTTCTGTCATTGCGGTTAGTGGCGGTGGTCGCAAAACATTGCTTCTTCTCTTATTATGGCCTACAAATTTATGCATCCACTACTCTGGCCTCTTTTTTGGCGCAAACCCAGAAGTTGTATTGAACATTTTCACCTGGTTGACGCGGTCCACGTGGTTGACTGCGTACTCGGCCAGTCGCCAGTGGTCCCTTCGGTCTCCTCCCAGTGGATGCGGCGGACACCAGCGGGGAGGGAGTGGCTGCTGACGGAGACACCGGCCACTGCCAGGATTCACACCACGCTTCTGAAGGGGGTCGAAGGGAGAATATGACTCTGCCGAGTCCATTAAGATATATGAATTGTAGGGGGTTTGAGTGTGTATACGTATTTCAGTGCGGCGTATACGCGTGCCCGTTTGGATGCTTACGTGCGTGTGTGGGTTTGTTTGTTTTTTTTTTTTTGTTTTTTTGTTGTTGGATTTTTTTTCGTTTTTTTCATAACCAATCTGTGAGCGTGAGTGTGTATGCGCTGTGTAGAGCTGCGACAGTGGACACTCTCCGGATTTGTGTGCATTGTGAAAATGTGCGGTATGTCTAAACGCTTGCTGTATATAGCATGGAATCTGTATGATCGTCACACTACCTTCATATGCTGCCTCACACAGGAAAACCATAGGTTACAGTGAAAGGGATTTCTTCACAAATAAACTATAAAATCTGATTATTCTGATGGCAAGATAGATATAGACAGTTACTCATTAACGAGCGACAAATGTCAGAAAATAGACCTTAACCTCTAGCCTAGCTACTGGCTTCTTATAGACAAAAATTGCCTGGTTGGCGGCAGTCTTTGGGCTGTACATATGATTGTGACCTATCACATCATATTAGACGAACAAGAGGTGCTGCAAAGGTGGTACACGTATTCATGTATTGGGGGCTGTGAACTTCACATTCGAGAACAGTGATAACCTATAAGCTCAACATCGAATAAAATTAAGATAGTAGTTTTAATATAAAGAAATATGTATCCTTAGGGGATTACTGTGTACAAATACATATAATTACCTTCTCCATTGGTGCTCACACATTGCAAAGAGAATATTGAAAACAATAAACCAACAATCAATGTATTTAATGACATATCTATCCTAAGTACACGGTCGTCGAACCCAGTACACTGTGACTGACCCGGCTATTTAAGTATAAGAACAACCCTTTTTCAGCATATATATGCAGGTTTCGTTTGACCCATTTTAGTTCTTTGTCCAAATATGAAGTATTTGCCCCACTTTATATGCAGTGGCGGCCTGCCGATACGCATGGTGGGGTTTTTCGTGTTTTTAGGGCATGTGATTGGGCTTTTGCTGAGACATAATACGTAATACTTATGCGTAGGAAGTATCAGGGGCCACCACCCCACCACCATATTTTACATACCGGGGGGGGGGCGTAGTATATCTCGCCTCCACCCCCCCCCACCCCCACAATGTTTAAAAAAATATACGTTGTGAAAAACATTTAGAGGTTGGATGTTCACATCTGACTCCAATGTTACATACTGGGGACGGGGGTGTTGAGCCGCGTGTTTGCAACCAGCCGCGTTTTGCAACCGGTTGCATTTTGCGTTGACATGTTTTGCAACCGCTAACGCATTTTGCAACCAGAAAGGAGTCTGGAGCCGCGTTTTGCAACCACAATGCGGTTTTGCAACCGCCAATGCAAAATGTAACAAGCAGATTTTTTTTTAGTTAACATAACACTCACACATATGCATTTGAGGGATTTTGTGTATATTTTTTAGCATTATCACATTGTATGAACACTTAACTGAAATAGAAAATGTCTTGATTTAGCACTTGAAGATGCATTTCACATGCACATCACAGTCTCTTTTTACTATCAGCAAATATATGTTTAAAGATGCGATTGGCATAAAAAAAATTGGGCTGATTATCGTTCCATGCATCCAATGGTGTTCTCCAAATTTTATGAATGCATATCCTTTTCAATACAAAGTCATTTTGATTAAACATTCTTAAAATAATAATGTTCAAAATTAAATTCCCGTAACCAAGAATCACTTTAAATGTGAAAAAAGTATTGTATTGTAAATGATGTGAATTCATTTAAAATGAAGAACACAATTACACATGAGGGTGATTAGCCTAATATTGATGCAAATGGCACTGCTAAATATACCTATGCTGATAGCGAAAAGTGGCTGTGATGTGGGCTTCATATAGCATGTGAAATGCATCTTCTAATACATTATTTAATTATGTTAAACAATGTGATAATGTTAAGAAATAAACACAGCATCCTTCAAATGCAAATGTGTGAGTGTTAGTAATGTAGAAAATAACTAAAAATATCTTCAGGTTAAATTTTGCATTGGCGGTTGCAAAACGCGGCTGGTTGCAAAACGCGGCTCAACAGGGGAGCGTAGTATATTTCGCCTCCACACACACACACACCCACAATGTTTAAAAAATATAGGTTGTGAAAAACATATCGAGCTTGGATGTTCACATCTGACTCCCATGAATGTTAAAGTTGCCGGGTGAGTTCACGGGACAGAAATCAAACTGTTAAAACGTCTTTCCCGAACTGTTTATTTTCTGCCACAGCCTGTTGTATTAATCTATATCTATCTACATATATAAAGTAAGAGGCGATTTTTTGCGTCACAAAAGGCTTTTTAACCACAAGACGTACACACTTCAAATTATGTATGTACCATCAGGACAATTTGGTGGTCGTTATAATATCACATTTCAAACCAAAAAAATTGATTTTAATGATAAAAAAAACAAGAAAAAAGAATTTCTAGAAATGTTGCTTACAGGGCCATATTTGTAAAAGGTACGTAATACGTTAAACGTTTGTATATGTCAAACGTACGTTGCACGTCACACGTAGTCATACAACGAGGGGACTGGGGAGGGTGGTGATAATGGTGCATTTTATCTGCTCCGGACCTGTTTTGAGGTGGGGTGTTAGCGGAAAGGGTGTGTGTGTCAATATGGCGGGGGGGGGGGGTGAGGGCGGACATGGCTGGTGATGAGGCAGGGAGGAGCATTTTATATGTTCCAGATCTCATCAATTTCAACCCGAGCAGCAGCAGAAAGGGAGTGATTGAGATGCACATTTAATGGTCTGCACGTGTTTACCAGGGGTAGGAGTAGCTGGAGGGAGGGTTATTAGAGGGATAAAGCATTGTCACATACATGTAGTGTGTGTATGGCTGTCACATATGAATGTGGGAGGAAGGTGATGGAGATGTATTTAATCTTTCCCAAAGTTGTATAGTGGCGGGAGCTGGCGTGAGGGATGTGGGACGGGGGGAAGAATGGGAAGGTAGGAGAAGCTAATCTCATCCATTTCAACCAGAGCAGCAGCAGGAAGGGGAGCATTAATTATGGACCTGTTTAGATGGGGATGGGGATGAGCGGGTTGGGGAGAGAATAGGGGGTGGGGTTGGGGTGGAAGGAAGGGTAAGGATGAGTGGGACATTTAATCTGCTCCGCACGTGTTTACATTGGGTAGCAGTAGCTGGGGGAGGAATATGAGAGGGATCTATCATTGCCATATTTAGTACATTTAGTGTACAACTGGCTGTGACATGTGGCGATGGAAGGACAGTGATGGAGGTGTATTTAATCTGTCACAGACCTGTATACTGACGAGAACTGGTTCGAGGGGTGTGGGACAGGAGGAAGGATGGGGAGGGAGGAGCATTTAATGTGTTCCGGATCTCATCTATTTCAACCCGAGCAACGCCGGGTAAACAGCTAGTATATATATAAAGGAAGAGGCGATTTTTTGCGTCACAAAAGGCTTTTTAACCACAAGACGTACACACTCCAAATTGTGTATGTACAACCAGGACAACTTGGTGGTCGTTATAATGTCACATTTCAAACCAAATAAATTGGTTTTAATGATAAAAACTAGAAAAGAAAATAATTTTTATAAAGGTTGCTTACAGGGCCATGTTTGTTAAAGGTACGTGATACGTCAAACGTTTATATATGTCAAACGAGTACGTTGCACGTCACACGTACAGTCATACAACGAGGGAGCTGGGAAGGTTGGCAGAAAGTAGGTGTGTGTGTGGGGTGTCATAATATGGCGGGGGTGGGGGCAGACATGGCTGGTGTCCATATGGCGGGGGGGGGGGGGGGCGAACATGGCTGGTGGTGGAGCATTGAATATGTTCCAGATCTCATCAATTTCATCCCGAGCAGCAGCAGAAAGGGGGTGATTGAGATGAACATTTAATGGTCTGCACGTGTTTACCAGGGGTAGCAATAGTTGGAGGGCGGGATATTAGAGGGATCTAACATTGTCACATGCATGTAGTGTGTGTGTGTATGGCTGTCACTTATGACTGTGGGTTGAAGGTGATGGAGGTCTATTTAATCTTTCCCATACCTGTATAATGACGGGAGCTGGTTGTGAGGGATGTGGGACAGGGAAAAAAATGGGAAGGGAGGAGCATTTAATCTGTTCCAGATCTCATCCGTTTCAACCAGAGCAGCAGCAAGAAGGGTGTGCATTAATTATGGACCTGTTTAGATGGGAATGGGGTAGAGAGGGTTGGGGAGAGAAGAGGGGGGTGGCAGTGGAAGGAAGGGTAGGGATGTGTTGGACATTTAATCTGCTCCGCACAAGTTAACGATGGGTAGCAATAGCTGGGGGAGGGATATTAGAGGGATCAATCATTGCCATATTTAGTACATTTAGTGTGTAAATGGCTGTGACATATGACGATGGGAGGACGGTGATGGAGGTGTATTTAATCTTATATTGACGAGAACTGGTTCGAGGGATGTGGGACTTGGGGAAGGATTGGGAGGGAGGATCATTTAATGTGTTCCTGATCTCATCTGATTCAACCCGAGCAACGCCGGGTAAACAGCTAGTGATGATATATAATGTCAAATGTATACCAACAAAAATCACGGTTTTAATGACTATTTGATGAATAAAATTACTGTTCATTTGAGAATGGGCCCTTGTGAAAATGTATTCAGAAACCGTTCATGAAATACGTTTTTATATCAAATAGTGGAGTTAGCTGTTTTTGTTTTAACGTTTTATTGATACACAATTCAATACTACGTAGTTATATTTACATATGGCAATTACAATATTTAAGCATGTATAAATAAACAAATAACAATGTCACCAAGCAAATTTGGCTTACAAGTCAGTGTAATACAAACTATCTGAAATAAGGCAGCAGCACTAGTCTTAGTAATATTAGGCATGCAGATCTAGTATGAATAATGAAAATCAATGTTGCATATTAATATCATATGCATAAGAAGTTGTTGTCTATGTTGTAAACAAAACATTCAATGTATGATAACAGGATAATACAGTCTTCATATATTTCTTATTAAACTGGTAAGTTAATACACTCTACTATTATAGATATTTCGTCGGCTCCCTAGCCAACCCACTGTTGGTAGGCTAGGGAGACGAAAAATACCGGCTTCCTAGCGGCACCCACAGTAGGTTGGCTAGGGAGCCGACGTCGGCTCCCTAGCCACTTTCAAGAGTTAAAATGGTTGCCTGGAAACTATACATTACATGGCAAATAGCGAAAAATAAAAATTCATGATAGTCTCGATGAATGTAAACAGTGAAGCAAGTTTGAAGATTTTTTTTAAAGGCATTGATACTATTGACAAAAATGTTGAATATGGAACAAAAACGGCATACATAAATTGGCAAAGTGCCAAAGATGAACACATTTAATTGTCACTACGTATGTGAACATAGAATAAAATTTGGAGGTCATGGTTCAAACTATATTGAAAGTATTGAAGAAAGTAGCAAAAAACAACCTAAAACGTCTATAAACTGCTACACAATGCTGTGCTCTCTGAGTACTTTTCACTTAGTTAACAAAGGGCCAAAGTTTTATGTAGGTGGTGGTCACCACTCCCATAATATTGTAAGAAATACGAAAGTCATGTGTCAAGCTAAAAATGCCGAAATTGACCGCCAATGGCCTTATGGAGAGAACACTTTGATTGGCAAAGTGCCAAAATTGGACAATGATGATGGGCACTAGGTATATAAATTGAAACTATTGAAACGCTGCCAACCCTGCCCCATTCATAAGCTTTTCTAATAACATAATCACCTTTTGCCTTTTTGATGAAGAAATAATAGTCATATTGAATCTTGGAGACATGTAGTTAGCATGGGAAGGTGTGCACGCAGTCATGTGGAGGAAGTTTTCTTTACAGAAGAAGTTTGGTGGAAATGGGAGCAATGGGTCTGCCCATTCAAGGGTTATCATATTGAAAGCCTTTTTGTAGACCTGATGTTTTTCAACCAACAACATTATAAGTTCGTCATCGTGTGGTAAGCAAATTAGTCGTCCATAACCAGTTGCTGCTGGTGATCCACCAGAACCAATCTTTTCCCATGTATCACTTTCTATATCGTAGCACAACCCAACAAATGGGTCTGTGGGACAGTCACTCATGTAAAACAATTTTCCCGAATAACTGTGAACAAATCCAATGATAACATCTAACGATAAAAGGCCTGGCCCTCCAAGATCATGCCAGGTATCTGTAGTAACATCATAGCGAGAAAAAAACAATCGAAATGATGTCATTACAACGTGTTGAGGAAAACCACCTAAAACATAGATGTAATTTCCGGCAACCGCAGGAACAGGACTGATTACCTGGTGCGAAAACCTTTGCCGGCAAGGCTCCCATGAAGCATTTTCTTTTGCAACAGTATTTATTTTCAGAAATGTGCTGAATACCCCATTTGCACGACGTTCCTCTCCAAAAGCAAACACTTCCTTACTAACACATGCAATGGACATGCATCTATCAGACGGTAGTGATGGTAAATTCCATCTTTCTTTTTTTATCTGTATCATACACTTGGAACATTTTCTCACGAAATCCACAGTCCCAGACATGTAAAAAAACCATTGGACAGTGGTTCCATAGATCCATTTCTACCCAATGGACATCTTCCAAGAAGTTCCCATTTGTTTAAAGAAGCATTCAATTGAAAACAGGGTCCAGGAGCAGCTGATTTAACTGACAAACCATAACACATCATTAAAAAATGTCTTTCAGTGTAACAATGTCTAGGCATGTCATTCTTGTTTACTAAAGCATTGGTTAAAAAATCTGTAACTTCTGATGGATACCCTTGGGCCTCTAAAGATGCTGGTAGGCACTGTTCATTACAAAATGACAATCTAACATTCTTTAATAATTCATGAGCATATTGCAAACGATTTGCTTTGTCATATTGTATCCAAGATAAAATCCCTTTCAGAATATTGTCTTCACACGCTGTTTCCAAATCATCTCGAGATACAATTTTGATGAATTTATCAAAGTGGATTTGTTTGAAAATATCATATTTTTGTATTTCAATATGTTTAAAAAGTAGTTGTTCGCATCTATCTGCTACTTTTGGTAGCTGATACATAATGCCAATATCATACCACATAAGAGTTTCTTCAGTCGGCATTTGTCTCAATATATGTTCCTCACAATCATTTTTTAACTGTTCCAACTCAAGGAAGTGGCAGGCTGCAACCATTGTGTCCATATCTGACCATTCTATCCAAATACTACCAGTGTACATGTAATCAATTAGTGATCTAGCACACTGTGCGTCTATAGAAGGCAAGTCCATTTTCCTATTTACAGTTTCTTTCATGCCACTTAAAAGTGTTTTATTAAAGAATCGCGATGCACCAGCCAAAATTAATCTATGACATGCCACAGTGGTTCCATCGTTAAGAGTTAGTTCAAAATCCGTGAAACATTGTTCCTTTTGCATACGATGAAACTCATTCAAGAGATAAGTGTTATAAGTCGAAACACTATGTATGTTTTCTTCAATCCTTTTTGCAAATAAAGGCTGGGGTGTAAACTGAACAGGTTGTGATCTTTCCATTGTGACCTTTCAGTAGGCCTACCGTATCTGAAAATACAGAAGTTATGCGTATAACTACTGTCTAATAAAATTTTCAATCACTAGAATATATTACTATATGATCTAATTCATAATACTTGGGAAAAAACAAATATGACCACGTATAAATCCAATATTTATACATAAGGTTTATTAATAAGAAAAAAAAAACACGTGCCATGACATGGCCCATGTGACGTGATACTGATAGATTCTCCTAGATCTATCATCTGGAGACTACCAATTTGCACTTTTATCGTGACACGTGTGTGTACCCTGGAGATGTATTCACGGTGGCTGACATGATTCTATACCTGAATCCGAACTAGATAGATGGATAGATGAGTGAATAAAACAACTTACCAACAAAGTATGGATTTGGAACAAGTACAGTGGTAGTTTATTTGTTTCTTGTTATATAACCACTTTTCAAACGTTAGAATAATTCCAAGAAATGAGCTTACGTCATTGGTTTAACTTAGTCTTGTCACGGGGATCTCAGCCTTGTCACAAGGTTTTCATATTCTGATAGTCTGTTATCATTCTTAGTATAGATCATCACTTGCTTAATCAATGCTTTAGTCACATTACTCGGCCGATGCACCAGCGATGCAATTTGCGCCGGTCACCGGCCGGGCTCCCGCGATCACCAGCTGGTGTTTGGTGCTTAGCACCCCATTGGGAGCAGCTCGGACTAAATTTTACTTTGGACTTAAAATTTTACGTGATCTCACTGAGCTTCTCTGAGAATAGCAAAAGATATATAACTACCAATAAGGGGTATATTCATCACTAGGGCGGGCATTTTAAAATGTGCCATAAAATGTGGTTGGTAGGACCATTTATCCCTTGTCATATTTGCTGGATTTGATCCCCAAACAACCAAAATCAACAACACAATCAATTTTGACAGAAATCATGCCATATGGAACCACACTACTTCCCTCGTGGTCTAAGTTTTTATCTGTAAAATATGACAAGTCTAATTTTGTCTCATTCGTCCTCCATCTCATTGGTCCCTTTCTATTTGTCCCCCGTCTAGCTCATTGGTCCACCGTTACGTCTCATCAATTGGTCCCCTGTCTCAATATCCCCCGTCTCAATGGTGTTGATGTTATAGTTACTGCTGCTGCTGCTGCTGCTGCTGCTGCTGCTTATGCTGCTTATGCTGCTTATGCTGCTGCCTATGCTGCTGCCTATATTGCCTATGCTGTATATGCTACTGCTGCTTATTCTGCTTATGCTTCTGCATGTACTGCTGCTCATGCTTATCCTACTGCTTATGCTGCTACTGTTACTGCTACTTCTGCTTTTACACACACATGGCAAATATCCTCCTGTCACATAGCCGATGGTAGCTCCAAATTGGTATGTGACTGTCGGAGATTCAACACACACCCCCCACACACACACACACACCCCTCCCACACACACACCTCTAAACCTGAGAGCACTCAGAATTATATCCAAATATTTGGGTGGAGGGTATGGGCGGGGGCAGGGGCTATGACAAATTAACAGCCCTCTTACCACATAGCTCTCTTGAATACACCCCTGACATCCTACCAGTGTCCCAATAAGAGCTATATGGTGCAGGAACCAATGAGACGGTAGAACAATACAACAGGGGACTATCGAGCTGGCCCCATGAGAAACAAGAGGACCAAAAGGGTCCTAATATCGCTCACCTGCATGTGTAAATTTGGCTTTAAAATTAAGTGAGAGGTGCCCTGGTGGATGATGAAACAGGTTCAGGAAGCACATTTCGTGTTTAAAATATAAGAAGACCACCTCTCTATAGTTGATAGCAGTATCATAGGCAGGAGGACGTTATGACCATTTTTTAAAATTATTTTTCAATGTTATTATGGGAGGGTACCTCCTAACCCCCCTTTTTTTTATTCTATAAGGCAGAGGGTCTACCCCCCAGACGCTCCACGGGCACCCTCAACTAAACCCAACTCCTGGGGGGCAAAGCCACCCCCACACCCCAAAATATAAGAAGACCACCTCTCTATAGTTGATAGCAGTATCATAGGCAGGAGGACGTTATGACCAATTTTTAAATTTCTCAATGTTATTATGGGGAGGGTACCCCCCAAACCACCCGTTTTTTTGTTTTTTTTTATAAGGCCAAGGGCCAACTCCTGGCGGGCAAAGCCACCCACACACCCCAAAATATAAGAAGACCACCTCTCTATAGTTGATAGCAGTATCATAGGCAGGAGGACGTTATGACCAATTTTTAATTATCTCTCAATGTTATTATGGGGAGGGTACCCCCCGAAATCCCCACTTTTTGTTTTATAAGGCCGAGGGCCTACCCCCCAGACGCTCCCCGGGTACCCTCAACTAAACCCAACTCCTGGGGGGCAAAGCCACCCAATCACACCACCGGGTATTACATGCTTTATGTTGGGTCACCCAGGTTAGGAGTACAGGAGACAAGCTTTTGGACAAGCTATTAGTATAAGATGCGAATTTTTTTTGGTGGGTGGGTCAATTTGCCACCCCCTGGGGAGGCAATTTTAATCCCGGAGGAATGAATCAAGTATGATATCATGATGAGACAGGCAAATAAGTTGTGTTCAAATTTGGTGAAAATCAAATAGGAAATGATGAAGTTTAAGTTATTTAGAAAAATATGAATTGTTGACGGGCGTACGGATGGACGGACAGACGGACAGACGGACCGCCGGACGGATGGACGGACGGACGGACGCAATTAATTGGGTACAAGCCAGTGTATAAAACACTGGAACAAATCTTGTATACTCAAACAGACAAAAAACAATGTATTAAGGCAATAATCATGGGTCTTGGAAAACATTGAAGGATCATGTGTATAAAATGTTAAACAGTTTAACTAATCTGTGATTTTATGGTTATATGATTGACATACAATTGTCCCTCTAAACTTTAGATGTGGATACTCAGCATCAGTCCCCTGGTGGTAGTTATATGGATGTTCTACTGTATGCATATATTTGACGCTATCACCTAGAATGTGCCAGAAAAGTTCATGCAGTTGAACCTCAAAATTCACACCACTTCTCTGTGGACACCACCTATAGCAATTGTAACAATTTCGTCATTTTGTCCAACGGCCCAACCTCTGTTAGAGATGACCTCTATTCAGAGCACAAAAGCTGATTCCGCTGCTGGTCTTACTAATAAGGTGCTGATGTATGACTTGGGACGTGTTTGAGAGAATGCTACAGTGAGTTCATGCAAGTAAGTAACCCATGCGTGAGAGATTTAGCGGCTTATCTTTCTCTGCCTGACAGAAATGTTCATCCCAAATCCCACATCCCACATCAGTTTCTATGGGTGTCTTTGAATATGTAAGTGGCTCCAGTTTTATACGTGAACTGAAGTGTTATGTATTGAATCCAAATCTTATAGTAATTCCAAAACTGTATTTTTAATAATCGGTTAGTTGTGTTGGTGCTGGGTGGGTACATACTGATGGGAAATACAATTGATTGAGGATGTCATTATATAAAACCTTGCGATGGCAAGATGCCAAGTGCAGTTGGAATGTCATCAGGCAACAGGTGACCTGTTCCTTTAGGGTCCAGATCCTTTGGGTAAGCAGAAAAGCAAGCAAATAAATAATCATACAAATAAAACTTATATGACATTATATTTGTTCATAGTCAATAATCTGTTTTGCCGTCTAGATTTTACATTTTGAATGTGTGTGCTGTGTGATTCTTCCCATTTCCATTGTACTATGATAACTGTGAAAGTAATATGTATACCAATTCATATATATGCATTCACACTTTCATATAACTTTATACTTAAAAAGATTATTTATATATAGATGAATAAATGTATATACCTGAAAATTTCCAAACATAGTTTCTGAGTCCAGCGAACTTATGGCTCTTTGAGAATAGGAGTGATTTCTCGGTTATAGCATAGAGCTGGAGACGCCTGTCAATATTGCTCAAGATGCCCTCAAATTGTGCAATGCATTCCAGGTGGAGGGAAAGACATGGGATTATAATGCATCAGCAGGATATCTCTCATAGACATCATATCATGAATTCTATCATCTAATGATATACCAGCTGCATCCACCGCATGAACAACCGGCACCACTCTGCTTCCTTTTCAAAACCTCCCTTTATCATCTCTTCCTGAACTTTCTCACTGAAGGTTAGTTGTGCAAATGAATTTCGTTGTCTATCTCTGAGTTCAATCACATGTTCTTCACTAAGCCCACACTTGTTTGTTGCTTCATTCTCTGCCACCCACACCCATGCATCTCGATGTATGCCTAGACCTGTTCCCGTTGTACAGCATTTTGACCTATTGTTCACAAATATGTAATGTGGGTCTACGATGAAATGCACAGGCTTCCTTTTGTATATGGTTGGGTAAGCACACCATTTAAGAATTTCATGTGATCCTCCAGTGTCAGTCTTCACACTTTTGATACCAGCAAAGTCTTTCATTGTGTTCTCCCATTTGATCAGCTCAGTGGTGAAATTTTTTGTTGCAAATATAATGTTAGTAGCTGTCTTTGACCATTTTTTCAAAGACGTTAATATCAAAGTCCTCAATGTTTTTACTTTTCGTACACACTCCATTCTTGCATCACCAGGATACTTACTTGCCACAACATTGACATAGTCGGCCTTTAATGCATCCTTAGCAACAGTCGTAATATTTTCCACGGCTAGCAGAAGTTCTGTTTTATTAAAATTCTTATTTATCACCTAGGCAGAAGACAACTTTTCCTTGAAATGACCAAGACTCACTTCATTCCACTTTGATCTGCTAGAACCAGCAATAATAGCACACAAAACAGCCTCATAGTCTATATTGCCAGGTGCAATCTGTTCCTCGTCAGCAGGAACCTCCTCAATCTCATCAGTAGTATAGTCAGTCTTCTCTTTGTCACATGCTGCAATAATGGCCTCATTGGCTCTTTCAATAGCATGCAAGGTATCATCATCCAGTTGACTTATTAACTCAGCTGGTAAGTGCTGTAGAATCAAATCCTCATCTTGCATGTTTACAGTTTGTTGTTTATTTTCATTTCCTTCAGACACATTTTTAGGCAAAGTAATGTATCGCCCAATATATGAAAGTGTCACTGGCACACCATACCTTTCTTTTGCTACAATATAAAGTTTCCCATGTTCTCTTTGAACCACTTTATCTTCCAAAGGGTCTGTAGTATAATCATCGTTCATCTTTGCAAAATGTGCTATTTGATCAGACTTTGAAACGGCTTTTGCTTGCTCCCACACTCTTTCTTGAAGCTTCAGTACTGGTAGGGGTGTCCCATCTTCACTTTCAGTCGCGATTTCCATGAACTGTCCATCGAACGCAACTACCTTTACATTGAGATCACTGTTATGGCAATGATCTATAGCTTCATGGAAGATCTTTCTTGCAGACTTCACCTTTAGACTGTAGCCACCAAGATAATACTGTATTGGGACAGCATAGGGCAAGTTACTTGCTCAATCCTATCCAAGTCTGACATCACTGTTAGCAAAACCTCCTTAGCAGGTCGCCTCAGGAGATTATGAGCATCACGGAGCGCATTTATGGCCCCACCAATGATTTTCATGAAATCCAAAGACTCGCTTGCTCTGTCACTTGGAACATTAGTATGTTGTACATACGCATCACACAAATGCGCTGTATCATCACATCGACATTGAACACGAAAAGCAGATGGCTGTTCTATAACAAATGGTACAGCTGATGCATATTGCTTGACCTTTTGCACCAGAATCTTTGTTTCATCACTTTTTCTAGTTTGTCTCTTAGGTTCTGTTGGACAGCCATATAACTTTGCACATAGATCATATATATCATTACAAAGGTCATCATTAAACACTGCTTTGAAGAACGTGGAGCCACTTGGAGTCCAGCATGCATTAATTGTCTCTGGACAATCGTTAGCAGCCATCTGGGATAGGACTTGACATGTGTAGTACCATGGAAAAGAATAATACATATCAGTAGTGTATTGCTTGTTTGGCATAGGACATTTAAACTCAAAGTTGACTTCTGTATGTCCCCTGCTGATCGCTGAACCATCACCACTAACAACAGCAAACTTCTGGCCATCCTCTCCAATATTTATCACACAACATCCATCTTCCCTGTATATGTAGTGTGGATAGAACACAGGCATGGACTTTCCAACTAGGGTTGCAAGGGCATTCAATTCATTTTCAGTTTCCCATTTCAGCATTGGAGCAATATCCTTATGAGGTAAGGGCAAAGGCTTTTCTTTGTATGCATGATCATGATGCTTCTGTTGAGCAGATAATGTGTTAAGGGCCAAACTGTTGTGTAAGGTACTGCCTGTAACACAAGCTTTCTCACGGAGTGACACCCATATTGCTGATCTTTGCTTAATGATGTTTGTGTCAATGTTTTCCAAGGGCTGTACCATTTATGCCGTCATTTCTTTCAAACACATGTAATTCCCTTGGTGTTGCAGGTCATCAATCACACCTGTTCCTCTCCGAAATGCATAGCCAACTTCATTTGCACAAGCTACACTGAATGCAAGATCACCAATACAGCTTAAAAGTTTTGACACACAAGCCCCGATTTGAAAAACACGAGTTTTCATAAAGCTGATAGCATAGCTCATACTTGACTTCCTCCAGTCTCCTTCCACCTTTTTTGTCAGATTATTGGCTGTAGTTTCCTTTTTCACGAGCAGTATTCTGAGTTCTTTTATGCGAACACTAAGAACTGTCATTCTTTTTATTATAACTAATGCCTTATCTTCATTACTGAAATTTACAACATTGCTAGGGTTTACAGATTGTGGACAAGTTTCCTTTATTGACAAAAATATCTGTAGTTCTTCATCCAGTCTTAGCTTTCGTTCTTGTAGCATGGGAGGTTCTTCACATCCTCCAAGATCTTCTTACCCTAATTTCTTGCCATAACCTGTCGCCAATTTTTTCCCATCAAATGACAGTTTCAAATCTACTTTTCCTCTACTTTTGGCAAAAGCTTTCAGTGGATCATTTAATATTGCTGGTGTTTGTGCATCTGCATGAAATGGTTGACTTTGTTTACTCAATACTGCTTTAGAAGGTATTTTGAAGTTCCGAGTGAATGTATCTGGTAACAAGGGATCTGGAAAAAACATAGACTATCCAATATAACTTATAAAACTATACATTTATAAAACACATAATCGGCATCTACTTTATTTATCACACCTCTGAAGAAAGCACTTAATCTACATAGCCATTGCGTAGCATTCTTGTTGTTTATTCAAGCCCCAAAAACAGGAAATACGAACTACTCCACATCCACCGATTATCAATGTTATTTTAACTACACCGTTCTCAAGAAAGAAAAATGAAACTCATTCAGAATAATTATGAGGAAATGTCATTACTAAACAGACATGGAGATTTCCTAAAGGGAATCTGAGTTGCAATTAAGCATGTAGGTGTAACCCATGCAAGATGACCCCACAATGCACAATGCATATTGTAATTCAATATCAAAGTCTTAGCCAAAACAGTGTTGGTTTAAATGTTTAACGACGAAAGATAGTGACATTGTTTGGAAAAAATAGTCCTAACCTCCAAAACTGAACATGGACTAAATGCTACTCAAATGATACTAGAATGATACTTGAATACACATTGCATAATGGTGTTGGTCAAATACAAATTTATGGATTGTACAACACTAGAGTACACACCGTTTTCTCCTTCAAGAAGTCGCATACCCTAAACTGGTTTGGTTATATCGAATGCTATGTGGTGTGTCTTGTCTTAAAAACTGCCCCACATCTAGCAGGAGGTGTAAGGCAATATTATTTTGTATTTTGCCTTTTGCAATGGCTTGTAAAACTGAGCCGAAATCATCTGCTCGTCCCATATCGTTTAGAGAGTAAACAACATCTGGCAAAATTTTCTCGAGCATTTGCACATCACTTTCTTCTTGAACAGGTCCACAATTAAGGCTGATGTCAGTGGGCTTGTATATCTTGAGTTTTTTTTAATGATTCCTCATTGGAAACCATTTGTGGTCACTTTTTAACAATTACACGGTTGTTAAAAAAAACTACTTTGCACAGAAGATCACAGATAGTATCGAAATGCAGTGATTTATACGATAACATTCCAATTGCTTCATCTAACCACCTGTGCCTTACACTCAGGCTTCTGGTGGCATGATATTTAGTTATCATATTAGTATGGTTCATCATCTCCTCATCCTTGCTACAAGACTTATCGCAGTAATAGCAGAGAAGGCAAAGCCATTGTCCTGAAAAATGTGACACTTGTTTATCTTAGGTAGATAGTTGCAGTTATTATGCACATTTAGACAACAATTAGTGGGTTTCAAAATATTAGGAACAGTATGTGGTGGGTTATATTGTAAATGCTGCACAATGCAGGGTTGAGAACCAAAGATTTATAACAATAGTTGTGATTAAAAAGGGATTTTTAAAATTTAACTAAATGGTAGTTACCGTTCTCAATTTCGGCAAAAAGTAACAACCGTACTCCGAGATTTGACACATTTACACATTAGTTACCGTATCTAACAAATGTAATTACCGTACCCCTAAGGTCGTCTATTGGCGTGATTGGTGGCAATGTGGTGACTTTTGGAATCAAGTGTCGGTCTTGTAGGGCAAAGTAACGTATGCACATCACTTTGGTACACAATTAATGTCATTTGGTGCGTTTTGTGCACACCTAAATGACACCCAATTTACTTCACTTGACGATAGAAGACAACCAGACATTAATTATGTGCTTCCGTGGCCGAGTGGATAGGGAACTGGACTCGTGACCAGAAGGTCGTGGGTTCGATTTGTGGTCTGGTCTGGTGGTAAGTGTTGAACAAACTTACCTCTAACAGGTTGCACAATGTTCCGTGCTACCTACATGTTAGATAGGTACAGATCAGCCGAGTGAACGCAAAAGTGAGTGATTAGCACGTCCACGCTACGGTAGCAATTGTGCTGAATCCTCCCAGTCGGCCACTCGAGCATCACGTTTCTAAGGGACTAGCGGGGGTGGTCGCGGTTCTAGCTATTGATCTCGCTATTGCGCACTCAGGATGCTGAGTAGGGGAAAATACCCATGTCATTTCAAAATGGAAAGAAAAAGGAAGTATCTCTTTTGCAGGCGTACTTATAGTTTGAGTTAAACAAGTCAGCTTGTTAGCCCCCACCCGTGAGAGAGCTTCCAGGGACGCTACTATAGATCTCTAGGTGTGCTGGTTGATGAGAGGATGGGTTGGGCACTCGAAGCAGATGAAGGGGATGAGAATGGTGATGGATGAAGCCCAAAAGGTGAAAACCCTTCAGTGCTGGCTAAAACTATTGTTGGGAAACGCTTGGCTACAGAGGAAATTATGTTAGGTCATAGGGTCGATGGGGCGGTACTGGCGTGTAGCTCGCGGCTAATGCAGCAAGCTCGGAGGTACGACTACGGATCACTGCGACAGTACCTGAAGATCCTGAAGTATTAGGAGCGACAGTGCTAGGGGTCTGTTTGAACATTGCAACTCCTCAGAAAGGTTCTGGAACCCGGAAGTTAGTCAGTTAGAAATTATAGAGCAATCACAACTGTCCAGTCTTTCGTCCGGACTACTATATGAACTAGGAGCGGCCCCCACGGGTGATGGAAGATCACATGCGCGAAACTCGGGGAGCTCGGGTGTCGATATTTCACAGCCACTGACCTAGCAGTTGCTGCGGGACGTTCTATCCACTTTACGCTATGTTCAC
>CM032662.1:34593078-34611825 GCA_019095985.1 Streblospio benedicti | reverse complement strand
AAAACCCAAACCTATTTTCCAAATTTTCTTGTAATCAATACAAAAATAAATAAAACTTTTAACGACATTAAATTGTACAGATCTGTTGCTTGTCAGAATATTAGTTTTGATTTCATGAACAGAATTTCAAAGTGCACTGCCTATGTTGTGAAACAACTTGCAGCCAGCCATTTTCTTTTACTTCTGTAATGATTAAGTTTTTACAATATGGTTTTACGCCTCACATTAACTTTAAAATTAGGGTTAAATATTTCTGTCTATAGTGTACAGATTTATTTATTGGTTTTACTATAGATAACATAACATATATTATTTATCATATTATATAAATAAACAAAAGTATTCAATTTATATTTACATAAATGCCACCAAACTTTTATTTGGATAGCTAAAAAAAGGGGATTAATCTTTTTCCACCATATTTTTAAAATAAGTGCACTTTATACAATATACATAGGATTGGGTAGATCTCTTTTGTTCATTTGCATAACATTCAGTATACATGTACATAGTATTATGCTTTTCCAATTAAGATCCTTTGTTATTCAAAATATACTGCACTTCATTGCATATTGCATATTATAAGCTTCATTTATTTAAAGTTTGGACTTAACTTTATACATAGAAGTTTATTGCATTTAATGGTTTGATGTTTATATACATTCAAAGGTTGCTCATACACAAATATTTGACAGCAGTGTTTAAATTAAGGGAAACTGGGTTTTTTAAGACTGTAAATTGGCCAATAACCGTTGATTTGTCAGACTGACATTAGTTTTTTGATTTTATGAACAGAATTTTAAAGGTGCTAAGAAAAAAAAATTATTTTGGAACACCCTAGGGGCAGGTGGTATCTAGCCAGAATGACGTTGACTGAATTATTTCTCATACACTATACACTGATGTTCTTTCTCCCCAGTGTTGATTTTCTTGTGCCTTTTTAGATTTCAACTGTCACTGAATGATTTCTCATAAACTGTACACTGGCATTCTTTCTCCCGATGTGGATTTCCATGTGCGTTGTCAGATCTACCTTTTCACTGAATGTTTCTCACACAATTAATGTGCACTGATAATTTTTCTCCCCAGTGTGGATTCTCACATTGGTTCTCACACTTCCACTTTGGCTGAATGATTCCTCACTTGATGTAGACTTTAGTTGCAAATCACGGTATAGTAGTGTGCCATTGTTAACTGATTTCAGTTATCTTTGAACGTGCCACAAAGAAGGAATCTCTGACGGAACTTAACAAAAGTGCTATCACGGACCACGTGAACCAACACAATCACGATATAGACAGGGTAGGTGCAAGTGTAATAGACAGGGAGAGTGACTGGAAGACAAGGACAATCAAAGAGGCAGTGCATATCCGAACGTACAGGCAAGTCATGAACAGTGACGAGGGGGGCCACCAACTCTCACGAGTTTACGATCCGGTTCTCGGCGGGGATCGGCGGGACTGACCTCCTGTCATGCGCAGAAGTGTCATTCCGACGATGCCAACAGATAGTTGGTGAAACTGTCAATGTAAGTGAAAATAAAAATGTGTTGTGATGTAAAGAATTATGTATATAAATGATTTCAGCTATGTGATATTACAAATTATATTTTATAGCTTAATCAAAGTTATCATTTGGTGAATATATATCGCAAGAAATGGTATTTCCTTGAATTATTTGTTTTTGAAATGTAACCTTTTCCTCAGCTGGGACATAATATACCAATATCTGACAAAAAATGTGCCATAATATACCATTATCTGACAAAAATGTGAAATAATATACCAATATCTGACACAAAAGTTCGACATAATTATACGAAGACACCAGGAAATATGCCAAAATGTGAAAAAGACACCTAGCAATATGCCAATCATGTGGAAAAAAGACACCCAATCTGGGGGCACATCCGTACTCAATGTGAGACCCCCACCCCACCCTGAGCTACCATACCAGTCATGTTACCCCAGTAATAAAGTAAAGATATATGGTTGTACACACATGGTTGTGCACAAAAAAATACTATGAAAATAATTGTGTTTTATGCGTTGTATCTTCTGTATGTCCGAGTCATATTTCCAGCATCATGGTGATTAGAGGATACATTATACAGTACATATAGAAGAATTGGTGGCGAAAATCAACATAAACAAATAGTGCGATGAAGACGATCGTCTACAAGGGTGTCGGTTGCAACCGGTAGTGGGCGACAGGGTTTATGTCACGTTCCATGTTGTATATTCCCTTTTACTAATTAGTCTATATTTGCATCACGCATTATTCAGTTTCTTTAAATATTTCTGTTTAATACACGTAGAGGTCTAGTGCGTGTAAATTATGTTTGTATAATTTTATGTGTATTCAAATATCGGGAATATGTTTAATGCAAATGTAAATGTTGACACAAATATAATCTGTAATTGCTTTTCGCGACTTGTTCATTGCAGTTCCCGGGTGAAGTTCGTCTTGACAGAAATAGACACGCGTAGGTTAATAATAAACAAAAAAGCTTGGTGTAATTACTAGGTTTGTGGATTTTTTTACAGTTTTATTCTTTCAATACACTGCAAAGAGATTACATGATGTATGTTATAATGTTATCAAATTTTACATTTTTACTTATTACGTTTCAAATGTGTTAAGTATACTTTAAACATGTCATACCTGAAATTCACACGATGTCGTTCAAGTCAATAAACGTACAACAAAACGTATCATATTTACACTATGTACATGATAAAGCATTTCCTAAAAGACCTATGATAATTAGTGAGCAGAATATGATAATATAAAAATAAATTTTTGCAATACCTTTTGCATAACTGTAAGTCAATACAATATCACAGCATGTATACATATATACAAACAAATAAAAAAGACATCCTCACTTCTAAAAACTTGAAATATTTATGTTAATTGTCTTAAACATCAAGCCAATGTTTTACCCTTATGCCCCGATTTCCCATCACATTCTTAATATTTCCCTTTTTAAATAATCATACATTTCATATTAACTTTTCTCTGATATTCAATACGCAATGTACCACAGGCAGATCCAGTTGACGCAGGGGCCCCGGGGGCATACAATTCTAATTATCACATCCAGAGTCCACTCTGAATGTCTGTCACAATGATCTCCAGACTGCGCAAGAGGCAACATTTCCGCACTAGCCTATCACATAGACCTGAACACTCAATGTATGTAAGCCTACACGACACATGTTTATCTTCCATCCCTGCCTGCTCTCAGTCACCAGCAGCAATATATCTATTAGCTTTTACAGTAACATTCTCCCTTTTGCTCTTCAGCTATATAATAAAATGCGGTATTATGGTTGGATTTGATACTATTGACAAATATATATTATATATAAGGTATTTTGAAAGACTACCGGCCCACCCCCATTTACATCGGGTGTAGCCTACATCTCATCTATCGCCCACTCATCTGATTGTGCCCCCACCCATTTCCTGTACCTACTACACCTTAGTCCTCAGCACACCCAACTACGTTACACCTGGATCTGCCCGAGTGCAAGCCTCTGTCTTTACATTCAGGACTTATTCACACTTTTGGGCCTCAGCCGGAAGTGCTGCCACTTCGCGGTGTTGTCGAACGTCGCTCCTCCGCCCACCTGCAGCACGCACCTGCCGACAGCAGCGCCCTCAGGCGGCAGGAAGCTGGCAGTCGAACAATTGTCTGCAACAGGAATATTACAGAGAGTATTGTCCCATTTTTGCTGAAAATACTAGATTCTTATTGTAGCGGGGGGATGATTCAGATGCAGCTGCCCACCACCACCCGCACTAACACAAACACACCTTTTTCATCAAACGAGAGAGGGGGAAGTGAATTAGTAGATGTTATTGGTATTTTCCCTATATCTGAATACAAATCTGAAACTTCAAGCTTCTCATTGAAACCGAACCTAATCCACGTCTGTACACTTGCCAATCACATTAAAAACACAACAAAACTTCAATTGAATTTGAAACATGTGCTTTCAACATTTTATTTTACAAAATCATCAGAACTTTGAGTACACGTAACACTTTAAAAGTACAAGGTACATTGTATTGTGTGCGCTGTGACCTATGACAAGGGCTGTGGTACCTGCGTTGAGACACGCGGACACACACTCCACGGCGCTGCCCGCGTCGCAGGTCTCCAGTCCCGAGAAGCAGGAGGGCGAGGCCACCAGGTCGTACCGAGCCGCCACTGAAACAGGCAGCGCCGGTCATTACGCTATATGGGGCTATCAATGATTTATAATCGACACAGAACTTAGGCAATGTTGTCTATTCGCAGGACCGAATGGGCAAGATTGATAAACGTGTATTGGCGTTTCATTTGAAGACATATAGGCTTTGTTGAAGCCAGTTTTAAGTTTCACTGTTTTTTTCTGTTAAAATGCCACAAGGGTGTGCTTAGAAAGCAACATGGGGCATTTATAAGTTACACAGCTGTTAAGCCAAGGGTATAACCGGCAGTGCTGCTTCTCCACTGCTTCTCTATTGCCAAAATGTCGAGGAGATCGAACGGATCAGTGTGCGTTTCCAGTGCTACGAACGTTTGATAGAAGTGCATTTTCCGCCAGTTATGAGAGTATGGAGAGAATTTGACATGTCAAACTTTCTGTATTGTCAATTAAACAGTTGTCTGCCTGTAGATATGCAATACAGAGCCAGTAGGTCAGGCCTTACATCCATGCTGTAGTAGATATGGAGAAACCCGTACTGTCAAAACGTTCGCACGGCCAGTTGTGTCCTAAGCTTTAGTCTGTGGTGGTAACATTGGTTTTAAACGTGAAATTTAAAACAGAAACCTATGTAGGTATAGGTAGAGTCGAATTCCTCTAGACGGGGGTAAGTGTTTGTGTTTTCCCTTTCATAAATATTGCCGATCACTACAATGCGCGCATGCGCTCAGACTTTACGACAACCCATCCGCTGCTCATCATATGTAGAACACCGCGCTCTTTGTTGTTGATTCATTATTAGGGAGCGTTACGCATCATTACACCACGTGCTATTGTTGGACACATAACAATCAGCCATAGAACGCCCGCGTTAAACAAAGCCACTAATTTGTGTACTCGTGGATAGATTAGACAGCATGAAACGAACCCCGCCGCAGGCAATGATTGATTCTGCTGAACTTTGCACGCGTACCGTCTGAGTAGAGGTTGACCCCTGCAGGTGGCAGCATATAAGTGATCGCATAGAAAGCACGTGATAGAGTGTCTTTGGTGAAAACAACCACGCGTTTTAGCGTCTATATCTATATTTATTATAAACAAATGTTGGGGGCGAAGGAGTAGAAATACTTGTCTAAAATGTGAATATCCTTGATTTCCACCAATATTTCCCAAAATGGTGACAAGAGAATCTCTTTTAAACTCGCTTCGCTCAGTCTTACCATATCTATCTTGAAATATATGAAGATGGCATTTCCGTGCGTACGTATATGCATTGTGTATATGTCAACGATAGTTGAAGATTAATTTCTTCATTTATCAGTGGCGCAACTACCACGATTGTAAGTGGCGATGCCGACAAATACATGTATACTGTAATAGTATAGAATATATTTGTCATTCATTTGTTTTCATTTATCATTTAAAGGTATGGGGCGGGGGTGTAGGCAACATCAGCCCTCTGGTCTGTTTATGACATAGATGCCTATAGTTATTTAGAATGAAAATAAATTTTACTTGCCAACACATATATTTCTGTTTATTTTCTTTAGGCACCCCTTTTGAAACGGTCTCCTACACCAATGCAGTCATATTGAAATATTTACTGTGGTTATTTTCGACTTACTCTGGGTTAAAAAAAAAATAACATTTTGTATGTCTTGGAGGGGGACACTAATGTGTAGAAACTTTGGAAAGTTGTCAAATAAATTGTTCTTAATTATTCTGCAGTTTTAAAAATCCAAATTCCGTCTCTCCACTAAGGGTGAGAAAATAATGACCACAACAATGAAATCATCTGTAATGTCCCAAATCAAACAAATTGCAAATACTATAAATATGCATTACGTGGGTATATGATATTCTTGCGATAAATTCTTCCTGCCTCCATGTGTACACGCACCGCATGGGAGGTGTTAAACGTGTGTGCGCCTGAGTGCCGTATACAACGCCTCGTATACCTCCGATTGTTTTTGCAGTTAAAAAAAATGGTAATAAATGCGGACAGAAAATGTCTGAGAGTTTTTTTTTGAAAGATTATACAGTAGTATTATAGTATATGGTTAAATGTTGTGCTCAAGAATTTAGAGTTTAAAAAATTTGGGCTCAGACGAGGATCATATCAGAATAACCAGGCTTGTGAGACCAAAGCGGAAATGATAAAGATGGTCCAATTTGAATTTTATAAAGGGTAAATAAATATTTCCCAATGTGTGTATGATAACTAATGGCTTATCAAATGAACTTTAATTATCAGCACACAAGTTGCATTTGCTGTTGTAATACTAAAATAAAGCATATACTCTAATTATGCAGTTGACTTACGTTTGTTGTACGTCGGTTCTGTGGGCGGCTCGTCATTGCACGGGTCCGGCACGGTGGTTCCCGCGGGGCAGAGGGCTGCTTTCAGGCTGGCAAAGTCTGCGTTCACCCAGGAGGAAGCCATCCCCGGGCACGTGACGTCGGTGACGTAAATGAGCCGTATCCTGACGGCTTCGCGGGCTCTCTTCAGCCACAGGTTTTTGCACGCGCACAGGTCGACGTTGGTGTCTTCGATTCCAAAGTTGAGGGTGTAGTTGAAGCAAACTGGAGCGATGGACGACAGCGGGTTGTTGGCAAAATAGATGCCGGCGGTGCGCCGAATTGCCACTGTCGGCTGCAGGGCCGAGTACGGGACTTCTTCAATGAGATTATTGTGCATCCTCAGATGCCTGAAACGTTCCCCCAGGGTGACGCCGGGCATCACGGTGAGTTGATTGTTGTCAATCCATAGAAAGGCGAGGTCTACCAAGCTGTTCAGGCGATGGTTAGCGATAAATGCGATCTGGTTGTGTGACAACCTTATCGTATGGAGTGTTGCTGCTACTTCTGACAGATCCGGGAACTCGGTCAACCGATTGTAATTCATCGTCAGTTCTTGTAATCCTGACAGTTGTGATAACTCTTTCTTGCAAATGTGCTCGATTTGATTGTTATTCAAATTAATCTTCTGTATGGTTCCGTGAAAGTTGGTGAAATTGGGAAACGTTGTGAATTCATTTTCCTGTAAACTTAGTAGCAGTATTCCCGTACAATGATCTAATTTTCCATCAAGGGAACTGAGTTGATTTCCGTTTACAACTATGGCTAGTTCGTTTGGGTCGGGGACATCTGGGAATTCCGTGAGCGGTGGATCTTGGTACTGCAGATTGACGAGCGCTTTGCTAACCGACGGGAGAAAGGCTATGTTGATCAGAACCAGAAACATCATTGTCCCCTGCTACTTTGTAATATTCTGTCGAGCCCTCAGTGACTGGTGTAATGAATATGTACTGCTTTACTCACATTAACGTGTGTTTTCATCAATTGCTGCTTCGAGTACAGTGAAAGCTTTCGCCAGTTGCCGCCAAAGTGCGATCTCGTCCGCGTCTGTGTGATGTAGGTTCTATTGCCCCTTGCAAAATGCAGGAAGACGTAAAAGTCTACCTATGTTTAGTAAGCCAGTGAGCGGCGATTGGTGATATTACTTTTTTGTCAATCTCCGTTGCTGTAACTAGTCTGTCACCAACCCGGGGTAACCAAGTGTCCGAATGCAAGTCTGCAGTTCTGATGAAATGGAGAAAAAACGGGACGTTGTTGTACACGTTTTGTACATTAGGGGTATAACGAAAATCGTTAAAAATCCATGCAAAGTTATTGAAAACGATATATACGTGATTCAGTGCTTGCGGAAACATTTTCAAACATCTCTCGCACACACGTCGTTTTAGAATGCATATTTCTACCAACGAAAAACATAGCTGAAGACAGGTTTTACAACAATAAGCTTCCATTTCTATATCAAGTGGCCCTGGTGTTACTCGAACTCACGACCCTAATGTAGTGAGACCAAAATGATACCATCAATGTTACACGGCCGAATCATTGTCTCTGTAACCCCCAGTCCGCTATCATCTCAACCCAGATGTCGTGGGTTCAAATCCCACATGAGCACATTTTGGGAAGGTCTTGTTAGCATTTCTAGTCCTTTGGGATGGTATATATAAGTGTGTGTTTTTCATTGTTTGGCTTTTAACAGCTCCCTGGTTGGGATGGTGCATCATTCTGGTCTCACAACCTTGTGGTTGTGAGTTCGAGTCCCGTCAGGACCACTCGATATAGGAAGCTTAGGGTTGTAATACCTGTCTTCAGCTATGTCTTTAGTTGGTAGAAATATGCTTGCCAAAAAGACGTATGTGAGAGAGAGAGCGAGAAGTTTGAAAATGACCAAAAAAATAGATAGACAAACATACATATGACCGTTGATATTTTACAGTATATTGCAACTTAACTGCATGCAAGTTTGTTACTTGGTGAGAAACCAATGATCATATTTTTCCTACCTGTCCCAGACACTGTGGTTGTTTACATTGCATGTACACTAAGCAACAAATATACAATAATTTAAACGAAATTTTACAGTTGCTTGAGACCTTTGTTAAAACTTCCAATTACTTTTTGGGAACAGTTGAACACCCAGCACAATCATGACACGTTTACACATCTGTGGCGTGAAAAAGTAGTCGCATTCAATCCACTAGCACACGAAACCCCACCCACCCACACCCACACCCCAACCCTAAAAAAATGCTATTTTGTGTTGCAGTAACCGGACCTCTCGAGGGTCTTTGTCATCGAACAAACTCGATAAAAAAGTTCTCTGCGTTCGCTTCACTGACTTCGGCGTATCGAACACACGTCGTTGTTCTTTATCTCAACCGGACACTCTCTCTATATATATATGCCTACCATTTCTAGTCCAGGAAAGCACAATTGGCACTGTTTATTGTTTTGTTTATTGTTGTCTATTCACCTTTCTGTACACGTAAACAAGGTGCACGTCCCTAGGTCGTGCGTTTAACACCGGAAATGGTGCAGACGATTTCACGGATGGACGTGTACGTGTGTTATTCTGCACTTCTTGACAGAGGCAATTTGCAACATTGTTACAAAAGTGTACGTAATTAATTGCCCGGTGGTGCGCGTAGATATTTTGTGGGCCTCGTGTACTTGGATGTCATTGGGCCACTGAAAAATAATAACTAGATCAAAAGTATTCAAAGAACATGGCGTCGCTAGAACAACGTTGACTTATGGGCAATTAAGATATATACTGAAACGATGTATACTCGCTAGAACAACATTGACTTAATGGACAATAAAGTTGTTTAGTAAAATGTTTTGTAAATCATAATTAAAAGTACACAATTACAATATACCAGCCACAAATAATATGCCACTATCTATCTATTGATCCTATGGCAGCAAATAGCAAACTGTATCAACTATTCTATTTTGCAGCAAATAGAATGTTGATCTGTAATTGTGCATTCAATAGTAATAAGATCTTGTAAATGCACCATAATTGCTCTGTGGAAAGCGCAATTTGATTGGCAGATTGCCCAAAATTGACTCACTTCGGTGTCGCCCCAAACCTCATAGTTGTGTAAAGGTTGAACGAAATTGGTTCATTGGTACGCCCGCTATAGCTTGTCCGGAGACAAACATACATAGTTACAAACAAACGAAACACAAGGCTTGCTTCAGTAGCTGAGCTGAAGCGACGCAATAAACGGATTTTACTATTTTATACCGAATGTACGTAAAAACCGCTGGGATGGAGTGTGAACCTTGGGTCGGGATGGACCTCTGAGGGTACACAGCAAGGATTGCAAAATGAACATACCATTCATCACGTCCGTAGTGTGAAAAGACCTCTCTCATCAAGCACGTACAGCACCCCCAGGACTATACCGTCAAAGGACTTATAAGCCTGGCACGGTAATCTCACTCACCCTGACGACCTATGCCTTCTTGTCGGCGACTTTCTTCACTGCAGAGGACGAGGTCCTCGTAGAGGAAGCACCCGCGCCGACCCAGCGAGGTTTCTCCATGGACATGGAAACACTTTTCTTCTTGGCTGTGGGAAGAACGTCTGACGGATGCGGACGACATAACAAAGCACTGGTTGTGAACTGGATTCGAGACATCCTTTGCTGTGTTTCTCACGGGCATGCTACAGGGGTCGTACACAGAGATTTGAAAGCCGCGAACATCCTAGTGGATGTATGTGGGCCACTGAAAATCGCAGATTTTGGCTTCGGACGTTTCACAGAAGACTCGAAGCCAGAGAAATTTCAAAGCTGGTACTCGTGGGTGCTACCCTCCAGAGGTCCTGCTAAGGATGCACACAGGATGCACTACAGTAACCAGAGGCTGCGCTGTATATAGGCAATCGGATGCATGTTGGTGGTATTTGCTGGAAATATACAAATGATCCGTGGGAAAACAAAAACCGAGCCAGGCCAGCTGGAGTGTAGGCCCATCTCCCGTTGTGAAGGCACGCCCGACAACCATAGCTGGAGAGTTCGCAAGCAGTAAAAACTGCAATAACACGGTGTCTGACGTTTATACCAAAAGGACGTTGGCGCCCTATTCCGTCGAGTTGAACTTTCTGATAAGGCCATTGATCTGTGCCACTGGTTATGTAGGACCCGGCTCAGAGGATCACGGCGGAGGTCCCGTGTGAGCACGCCCTTATTTCGCAGAGGAAGCAGTAATGAGGACGTTGTGGAATACATTTTGAAAGTGAGATTGTACCACTTGTTCTTGTGGCTTAGTGGTCTAAGATGGACTTGTGCAATGTGCATGTTTTCTGATGTGTGAAATCTAATATGCGTTATTATGTTAAAGAGCAGAGTTTCATTAGATCCGTTTAACATGCTGGTTTTTAGATTGAAGAAGCAAACCACCGGTAGGCGTTCCTCTGAGGCTGCACTAATACATTGCCATGGGGCCATTATCACAGCTACGACGAGCATTGGAGATCCTTTCACATTCACCACCTGGTGATTCATTTGAAGGTGTCAAGGGAATCGCAATTAATATGCTTGTACAGTGAGACACCGCCCGAGAAAGGCTCCATTAGGTGTTTAGTTTGTATATCTGGTATGAATATAAGTAAGGATCTCTTGATACAAGTTAAGGCCCGAGGAAATTAGCTTTATAACAAAGGTGGTCATGGTGTGGAGGGTTCTCTGTAAATGTTTACACTTTCTCAGTCATATAATTTTGTAACCAGAAAAGATAATAAAAAAAGAACGGAAATGTGTGTGTTGGTTATGATTTATATGTAAAATAACTGAAAATAATTGCGCAGGAACCTACCGTATAGCTAGCTCCCCAACTACTATATATATATAGTTTTTTCGTAATTTTTATATACTGGTGTTTTATGGACGGTGCAAAACTAGTGTGGGTAAAGAAGATATCAAGTCGCGGGTATTATCAACTTACTATTAAACTATTAAGCACAATGCTATACATGTAGCATTGACATTATCAATCACAAGAAACAGAGTGAACATTTGTATATACGAAGTAGCAAGCACACCCTGGGCCATCAGTATACATAGTTAGGCTAGCGTGTGTATGTGTGTGGGGATATGCATGCGTGTGCCAATGTTATTGATGTTGTTGTATGTATCCGTGTGATTTACATCATTTCTTCTTATTGTGACTTGGTATAGGTGTAAACAAATAATGCGTAAGCGAAATAACCAATATTAGAAAAAGAACAAAATACTCCAAGTAGAATATGTCATTATTATTATTTTTACACCACGTATCACATACCAGTCAAACCGGTAAGTGCAATCTTTTATCTTTTGCGGCGGGGTGCATAGTAAAAACTGCTTTTGCAAATTTTACCTCTTTTCAATCACGATCAAAATTTGCCATCCCTGATTGCATTATGGGACACACAAAGTTTTGCCAGCGATGTGTTCTTCAACAAATGCATGTGCAGGACAGCTGTAATGCTGACGACTATTTGTGTGGGGAGTGGCAAAATGTACATGTACACCACCTCTTGCGTGTGACTCTTGATCTAGTCTGCGATTTGGGACCTTTCCATTAATCAGCAGCAACATCCTCATATTTAATCAGATCGTTTTTACTATGACCGTACACAATTACTATTAGACCAATTGTGCTGGACGGCAATTTCCCCGCAAAACGGTACTCGATTTGTAAAGCGATAAACCGGTGCGTATTTTCTAATGAGCTCCATAGGCAGATCCAGGGGCGCAGGGGGCGCCCCCCCCCCCCACCTTTTCCCACCAAAATACTTTATTTTCATAGGGTTTTTCATTCAATCCCGTAAGTGCGCCCCCCCCCCTTTTCCTTTTACGTGCGTAACGTACACACGTCCCCCCCTTTCCAAAAACCTGGATCTGCCTATGAGCTCCGTCTGATTGGCATTGTTTTGTGATGATCATGAACATCTAATTAGCCATAAACAAGCTGAGTTTAATTGTTGACCCAGTTATATATAGTTACACAAGATTAGACGCCTTTATTTCTCTGCCGCAGACGTAAGTCTGTTTTCAAATTATTGTGGATGGAAATATCCTACCATTGTATGAAAAGAAACATGAGAATCGAGTTATGATGCAGTGCAATTGATGAAATTTCATTTTTCTATTAGGTTAATGAGCTGCGGTTTTTCGACCTACGTCTTAATTCATCTCTCTCCTTTCCTTGCTCTGTAGCCTTTGAAATGACAATTTGCGTCTGCATCTGCGTGCGTCAGCGGATTGTTTGTTATCACAACAGCTGTGTATTAAGTTGCATCTTTGTTCACAACTAATTAAAATTATTTTTGGGATAGAAGTGTTACATAACGTCTGAAAGCCGGCATTTCTTGCCCGTTACGCATATGGGATATATCGCACGTCTAAGCGAAGAGAACTGCACCGGGAACTGTTCAAGAAAATTGTAGGCTACGTTACTTGCATTTCTTTATATTATGTTTGCTTGTGTTATTTTGTAGAGGCATTTGTTTACAGTTAATGTGTGTCTACTACATTCAAATCTATGAATACAAAAATGAATGTTATTGTGGTTTATTACTCCTTTATCCAACATGTGTATGTGCATAGTTTAGTTATTATATATATTATTATAGTTATATGTGATATCAACAAGTGTGCGTGTGGTAGCGGCGGCCGGGGTAGGGGGCTAGCAAGTGACCTGAAATCATTATATAGATAATTATTTGCCATTTTGTTGGCAAATAGTTAACGTGGACATACGTGTATGAGGAGTTAGCTTATAAATATACCTCTTCTATGATTTTCACGAATTCACTATTATCAGAACACAAGCCACCCCGTCAATCTATTAATTTTCGCGCAAATACTCAATGTTTTGCAGACCTTGACCATGATGTGGCTGGTGATGTTCATGTTTGTGGACGCAGGTCAGAGCGGGGCCGCTTCGTGGCCAATATCGCTATCGTCGTCTGGCCGGCCTGTGCTAGATTCCACCTCTGCCGCCAGCACGGTTACCAAGACAGAAGAACAAACACTCTCTGTTAGTTCCACTACCGATGAAAATGATGATCAATACAACGAAGATCAGGAGGAGAAACTTTCTGGTATGAGTAACAGCGAAAAGCAAATCCTAATGGAGTTCATTCTTGCGCGATTTTTCAAAGAAAGTGTCGACGCTAGTGGTTATAGTGGTGATAGAAATCAGCAGCGTGCTATGAAGACGATTAGAGCGGACTTGTGGAAGAAATACAGGGTGCGATATTCATTGCAATGGTTAAAACATTACCATCAGATGCCCGTAAAGTTTGTGGGGAAATAAGACTGGTCAAACATGCTTGTTTGTATCGCAGGTATACACACGTGCGACATTTATCTGGCCATTGGCTTCTTGCTCTCTTGACTATACCTTGAGCATTTGGATTGATTTTAAAGCGAATATTGTATAAAACTTTCAGTCTCCTGTCAGAGCTCGGTGTCAATTACCACATACTCATTATGTGATCGTAGTGCTACGTTAGCGATGACGATCAGAATTTTATCCATACATAGATATGCCGAGATAACCTATTTCTACACAATTCAGCGAGATGAGTGTTGTGCATATTACCTCGCGACTATTTGTTTCAAATTGGAAGGCGGGGGTGGGGATGGGGGGGGGGGGCATGATTCAAAATCTTGATGTTGAGCACGTATACATTGTGCGCACATACATTTGTTGGAGGTACAATGAACGTCAATGACATTGACAACGACGTCAATGACATACGGATGGCGTTGCAGCCTCACAAGTTTACATGAGTAGTGATTAGGACACATACCATTTCAGGACAAGCTATTATTTTCACGTATATCAATAGAATTTATTTGTACTAAGATATATACATGTAAATTTTACATGGCTATATAACGTATCATTACATTTTATTGCGCATGTTTACATCTGTCACTGGGTCGTGAAGAACTCACGCGTAATTCTAAATTTAACACCACTTATAAACCGACAATAATTTATTTGATTAATCAAGAAATAAATATAAATATATTTGAAGAAAAGATAAGTGTTTGTTGTGTTTCATTCGCTCCACACAGTTGTCATGTTCCTTCAAACTCCTTTTTCAGCATTTGTTCTTGTGACGCAAGTTGCGATAAATTGTCTTTTTCAACAGACTCTCTTGCTTGAAATGGATATTTTTCAGACGTGAAAATGTCTACAAACTCTGAAATAGACATAGTTATGTCATATGAACATCACAACATGAATCAAATTGGGTAATCTACATCTCGTAAATGCTATGTTAGTCATTTGGTAGATGTGTTGCCTATTAGGTGATTTGATCTAAATTATGTAGACTACATGATATAATATCATATGTGACGAAAATGGCATTCGGTGTACACTCTGCACATTGCCAACGCCCAATGCGATTGCAATCTATACATATATTAATATACAGTTCATGTGTGTTGGGGAAATTAATTATCATCACTTTTAACTCATTAGTTGTGTCCGTGAAGCATTTACTTATACTGACACGTGGTCACGAGCCTTCATAAAAACATCCATAGAGGCGACCTCTCTATCTATTTAGACCTCTTGCACCCAACCCCTCGGGCGATCTTATAGAGAGGTCAAGCAGCCTAATACACATTATAATAAATACCTGCATAATTGAATTTGCCGTCGTGGTTTTTGTCGTACTTCCGGATCAGGTAGTCCACGAGCTCAGCGGCCTCCTGCGCCGAGAAGTAGCCGTTAAAGGTGAGTATCGCCTTCAGCTCCTTACAGCTGCAAACGCGCAAAATCAGTGGTGAAAAGATGTACTTTACGCTTGTTATATATTATTTGTGTAGGTGCCCATTTTTTAAACATGATGTCGCGTGATGGTTCAATGACAGGCTCATTCTTTGTCACATTATCTACATGAACGTGCATAGTGGCTGACACCGACTGGTCAATGCAAGAAAAGAAAGCTATTTTGATTGCAAGTAAATGTAAATGTAAATGTGGTGGTTTATAGGCCTGATCCCGGTCTGGCTCTCATAACTTTACAATTTACACCAGGTCATTGGCACACTTGTGGATCGTCATTTGATCAGTTCTCGCATACTTGCAAGCAGGCATCAGTTTCGGACGGTGAAAATATGACGATAATTTTTATCAACAGGGGTAGTATACGTACGTACATGAAATTCTATAGATAGGCAACGTACGCTGCCTGCTGCCCACCCCTCAATACAAACACATAGGTTGACCCAATGGCGAACCGGCGCGACCCCCACTCCCACCCTTTTCCACCAAAATACTTTAATTTTCATGGGGTCTTTTTATATGTCCACCATGCATCGCGTACGAAACTCATATGAAGTCCATTAACTGCGCCCCCCCCCCCCTTTACCCACTTCCTTTCCACACAAAAACCTGGATCTGCCAGTGTAAACTAAAACAGACAAGACGCCGCTTCCCACCTGATGTAGCCGTCGCCGTTGGCGTCGATGGTCTTGAAGGCGTCCATCATCTCGTCTGGCTGCACGCTGTGCGCGTTGATGATGCGCAGGTTGTCCACCAGCTCGTCGATCTGCAGCTTCCCATCACCTGCAGCAGCAAACACGCGCCGACGTCAGGCTGTGTGCACTTCTACACATCGCCCAGCCATGGGTTAGTCGGCACAACACTTTGTTGTAGACTTCTCTAAGCACAAGCATCAGACGTAGTTAGTTCTATGTATGTGCACGCTTCTAAACATCACCGAACCATGGGTTAGGTCGGCACAACGGCAGCTGCATCAGAGATTTTTGTAAACAGATCTAGTAGATGAAAGCTTGCTTTTTAATTTAAACAAATCAAAGCCATTGATGCAGTTGCCATTTGGTCGGCACATCACTTCGTGGTAAAAACCTAAACATATTACAAGTTTAATAGATAGAAGCCCTTACATCTGCCTTTGGTATAGGCAGCAAGAACATGAAGGAAGGAGGACAGTGAATAGCAATTATAACTGTAATCACTTGCTACCATCAAATCAACATTTGAATCATCACACATGTCACAGTTAACGTTTGTATGCCACATGTAAATTATTAAAACGCCTATGAACTCGAGTTTTACATGATAGAAGGTTATATTCCCATTAAAACATTGGAGAAGACGGTTATTGGATACTCTGAGTGATAATCAGTGTCAAAGGCACCAGCATCCTTTATTGTAGGCCTAAAGTTCTAGATCTAAACATATCTTTCGAATAGACATGATATATATATATATATATATATAAATATAATATATATATATATATATATATATATATATATATATATATATATATATATATATACGTATATATATATATATATTACATATATATTACCAGGTATATATATATATATGGATCCCTATATATATAATATATATCTGCCATGTATATATTATATAATAGATATATAGATGATATTTATATATCTATATATTTCAGTATATGAACTATAATATATAGAAAGTCATGAAAACAAAAACTCTTTATGCAAATACAATAGTTTTGTTTTTCCACCAACACCCTTTATCAGTTCCGTCACCTGAATATATATATACTCATATGAAAAAACGTCATATATATCGAGCACTGTAAAGTGTGGACCTGGATCCAATAATATATATATGGGTTATATATGCACTATATATATATATATATATATATATATAGCATATATATATATATATATATATATATATATATATATATATGTGCATATATATATATATATATATATATATATATATATATATATAACAAGCCGACGTCAGGCTGTGTGTGTGTGTGTGTGTGTGTGTGTGTGTGTTTGTCGTGTGTGTGTGTGTGTGTGTGTGTGTGATGGGTAAGTGTGTGTTTGTGTGTGTAAAGTTGTATGTGGGTGGGTGTGTGGGTTTGGTGTGGGTGGTGGGTGGGTGGGTGGGTAGGTGGGTGTGGGTGCAGGTGCATGTGGTGGGTGTGGGTGGGTGGGTGGTGGGTGGGTGTGTGGGTGGGTGGGTGGGTGGGTGGGTGGGTGGGTGGGTGGGTGGGTGGGTGTGGGTGGGTGGGTGGGTGGGTGGGTGGGTGGGTGGGTGGGTGGGTGGGTGGGTGGGTGGGTGGGTGGGTGGGTGGGTGGGTGAACATGGGAAGGTTATAGGGTGGGTGGGTGGTGGGTGGGTGGGTACTGTGTGTGGGTCATGGGTGGTGGGTGGGGGGTGGGGGGGTGGGTGGGGTGCCTGGGTGGGTTCTATCCCTGAAAGCCCTTTTACCTTCTGTTTTCAATGAATAGCGTGCTAATATATTGTTCTGTACGCCCACAAACACTGTTGCTGGTGTCTGCGTTCAGTGTGAACATACAATACCCCACAATTCACCTGCCGCACATATGAGCCCCTAGCATCATGGGCGGGGGGTGTATGGTGTGTATACTATTATGATTTATTAACACTATACCTTACGCATAATAATAGTAGTAATGTCTATACCATAGTGCTTGTAAATCATAGCATTACAACACCTCGCACACAGAGACACACATAGAGGCACACACACAGAGACACACAGACACCCCCATCCCCCATCCCCACCCCCACGATGCTGGGGCCCATAGCCGCACTGACCGTTGGTGTCGAAGTGCTTGAGCAGGAAGTCGACGTCCTCCTCTGTCGGGTAGAAGCCGAGCAGGCGCACTGTGTCGGCGAACTGCTCGGCGCTGATGATGCCGCACCCCGACTCGTCCTCCCGCCGCAGGTAGTCGCGCACCCCTACACAGAGGCGGCACAAGGGTTGAGGATAGACCGGGGGCACTTCCCTTGATATCAGACGGGGCATTCATAGCTGCTAGGTGGGTGGAAAAGCTAGGTCATTCGGGAGGGGGGAGCATACCCTTTGACCGATATATGGAAGTGTCCCCCCCCCCCCTGGAGGATAGAGAGTCTCTGTTAAAATCAGTCGTGTATATGCCTACCCAAAGAGGCCACTTCTCATATGTTCTATCATAATGCGGCCGCCAATTTTCCCTGTTACAAACCTTCAGTGTTAAACGATTCCACAACAAAGTAGACCATAGATATATTGGAGATTAATTGACTTGGGTGTGCGTACTGGCATTAGAGGATCCTTTTTCTAATTCTATAGGGCCGTTAGGCTATGTAATGTTAGGGCTGTGTTATCGCATAGGGTTCTGGTCCCGGC
>CM032662.1:34534209-34585478 GCA_019095985.1 Streblospio benedicti | reverse complement strand
ACCGGGGGGTTTTTCCCCCCGTTTTTTGGTTTTTAAAAAATTTCCCTTTTAACAAAAACCCCAAATCCAGGGTATTTTTTTTATCTCTGATATGACTACAGTAAGCTTGACAAAAGCCCGTTAACAGTAATCGACGTAGATTAAAAACATGTGGTAGTCGAAATGACGATTCAACGAATTGACATGATATTGTAAACAGGAAATGGCGGCTAATCGGCATTCAGTTAATTTTGTGTGTTGGAATCTCGTTAATAATCAGTTTTATTGAGATTACAGGTTCACTTCTTCATAATAAGGTAAATTATAAGTACATATAGGATTGATTAAAGTAAATAAATCGTCGAACCCTTCTATCAATGCTTCCAGATATGCTAAATTTGACGACCTTTTTTGAATTTGTGACGATATTATAGGCTTGATACATGTTATGTAGACAATAGAAATTCATCTTCTTTTACGAGTACATAAGCTCCTAGTCTCAGCGCAACACAGACCAACGTACAGCAGAGCTCCGCGAGCTGTATGTTGGTCTGGTCGCACACCGTTGTAGACTTTGCTCGATACGTTGACCACCGATTCGAATCTTCCCGACTTAATCGTCAATTGGAGCCCATATCCAGGTATTATAAATGATCCCATGCCATTTTGATTACCAACTATTTCATTAGACACATTGTTTACGCACGGACAATACACGTATATACTAAATTGCCTAGAATTCAAAAACATCAGTAAAATATCTAACTTGTTTACAATAATGTTAATGGCTGCTGGCTTCAGGGAATACAGGACGACCAGCGTAAAACGTGCAGCGTTCAACGTGTCCATTAAAACGTCAACCCTCCAAACAGTAACGTGGGCGCACTTCTCTGAACGTCTTACATGTTGTTTTGAACGTAGATAACCAATGTTGTGCGTTTTATATTAATAACATGACCTCTGAACTATGTCACATGATACAGTCGGCCAATCAGCTGCTATACCAACTTTCTGGTATATTCATGGTTCGATGACTCCCGCCCCTTTCTGTCGATTTGTTTACGCTTACGACATTGGTCTCACAAAAACACCGCCTTGTTACAATAGAAAGCATTGAAATTATGCGACATTTTAGACGTCTTTTTCTAATGAATAATACAAGTGTTGACACAAAACCTTCATGCATATCTAATGTACAACTCATGAACTGTCCAGAGATGTTGGAATTAATGTATGACAACACAGACTTTTTTATTTATTTCACAATATCCGTGCACGCTCCTCAAGTCAGTCAAGGTCAAGTCACCAAATTGCCGACTTTCTACCCAAGAGTGTTGAATCAAAAATTGTGCTGATCTTCTTAGTTTTAACTTGGGATAAATTCGGTAACCTCTGTTCTACAACATACCAGAAGTATTCTCAGAAATCATTGATAGTAAAGATTTGCTGGGGTATTTAGTTTTCAATCTTTTTACATCCACTACCAGCCGCTACTCTTAATTGCATCGCGCTATGGTCGGTGTTGACAAATTACGGCGTGTGATAAAGGCTCGTATGTCCTTGCAAAATGGCGTCGCCAAATAGTGATAAATTTGTGAAACGAATGGATTATTATCGTTACAATAACATACCCATCAAGAATTCACACGTCGGATCAATTATGAACTGGTTATGAAGACATGGACGAAAAGGATATTTCTCAAATCACGCAAATTGTTTGAAAATCACAGTGGTTTGTGCGTGTGTGTTTGGCGATGAAGAAATTTGACAGTTTACACGGGTGTACGCATATGACAGATATATTTGAAGACGTTTTTTATAGAGTCTTTCACTCAAGTAAGCTGTTTTATGTTCATTTTCGTATCATCTGTACCCTTTATGATGACTCACAGCAGTCAAATTATTTTTTTACGAGTATGAGAACTTTTAGAAATTCCTCTTTATAAAGTGTACCTCGAACCGGTCTTTTTGAATCGAGGGCAGCACAAGCTACATGCACTCGCTACATGTTTGGAAGATAATCTAGACGTAAAAATCCATATTCCTATAACTAGATGTTGAAAATAAGAACCGCGATACAATTCTGTGTACAGGTGGACAATTTATGTAAAAAATTTAGTATTTATGGAGGCACCAGAAACGTTATTGTCTCAGACGTAAAACTGTCAAAATGCCAGTGACAGTGTGCGGTAGTGTTTTTACTACAACGTCATAACTCTTCTAAATCGATAATTGATATGTATACATTGGATACAATGTAGAAAAGAGGAAAGGTAGTGCATCCCAACTGAAAAATTAAGACGTTTAGCACATTTTTCATTCAAGAATCTGGTGTCAAAACATGACAATTTCTCACTGTTTACTACGGGAGGAGATAAAGCTTGTGAGACCATGATAGCGCACCTGCGTATGTTTGTATGAAGCCGCCCGCTGATTGGCTGGTGTCATTGAGGTGGGGCTCAGCTATGGCAGAGCTGACAGACGCCTGCTGAATGTTGGCGAAGCCGCTGAGGTAGTGTCAGATAACCTGTTCCGGGAACCTGTTCCACTGATTGTTCTGTAGTCTGAATGACTGTTCGTACTCCTCAGTCTTACAAACTAATGTCACGAGCCTTTAGGTCGTGGTGTTTCTTTGCACTGGACAGTTGTCGATCTCTAGATCCACACTATCCAAGGTACTGCTACGTGATCCTTCAGGATCTTGAACATAAGAACAAGCCAGCTCATTCAACCAAAGATCTTTTAGCGGCTCAAGTTGTCGACTTTCAAGTACGCCAGTCACACTTATCCTTCTGTCATAAGTACTAGTATCAAATACAGCTCCTGGGGACAGCCTTTCAGGTTCCTCTAGAAGCCTAGTTTTCAGTTGACTTTTGCACAGACTTGAGGTATGCAAGGTCCTGGTTTATGACGACACTGAAGTACACACCACAAAGTTCGTAAATATATGGTTGATGGTTCTGTCCCTTGTATAATATGGTCATCACGTAACATTTCTTTGGGTTGTTAGACCATGCCCCAATGAAGTAACTACCCGAGATGTAAATGTTGTAAGGGTCTATCTGTAAGTATGTCTGTATGTATGTATCTGTTATACAGTACATGTATATAACCGATTGTGTATCGCCATGTATGTGCACTTGTCAGTGGGGCAACAAAGGTAAATTAGAAACTAATAGGTATGTGGTTGTTAATTGTTGAACAATAATCAACCACCTGGGTCCTGAATGGGAGATCTGGATCTATTAAATCTGCTTGAAGAATGCCGTGACTTGAGGATTTACGATTTACATTAATGCACACATATTTAAAAACACTATTTAGTTTCATTATTACATGTGTGAGGCACGAAATGACTGTACACAAACTCACTGTACAATGCTCTAACCACATGTTTACAATACCGTAGTGAGTGTCAGGTGTTTTTTTTTATGTTTTTAGATATGAATTTAATTCGTCCATCACCGAAAACATTTGGAACGATTTTTGGTGAAGTGAATGGTACAAGGCGTCAGGTTTGTACTTGAATTTGTGTTACTATTTGGATCAGTATAATTATTCATTTGTTAGTAATTTTGAAAATGTTGAAAGAATGAGAAAATTATGGCTTTATAGCAACATCAGACACTGATGTAACTATTACGTAATGGCGCAGTGCTGCTGTGTGAAAATATGTTTAGGGTCATAAATTTTCTTGTTTCAGGATGGATTTAAAAAACCCGTGGGTACATATCAGAATGGCTCGAGATCATCTTCTAAGCCTTTTGTTTCCCCAATGGCCATGTTGAGAGAAAAGTCAGAAAGTAACATTCACCTGACACCTAAGGCTGTACTTTTCAATCAGCTGAAGAGCACCCCGGTGAAGCCCCCCACTGCTACAAACAATAGAGTTAGCAGTGCCCACATTTTTTGTTTAAATGGAAGTATTACACCTGAATCTAATACGTCTAAATGTAATACATCAAATGAAGAAAATAAAAATCCTTGTGCGACTCATGTTTCTAATAACAGCAAGACAACAAGAACTGTGAAACAAGCAGTGAAAACTGCATTGAGTAACAATGTTTCCACCTGTGGCGATGGAAATGATGAAGGTGAATCGTCTGAAGGTATAGATTTGAACTGACATTTCTGCTTTTAATGTTCTGTAGATTGGATTTGATAAATTACTTCATTCTGATAGTATTATTTTGAGGGTTTTTTTTAATTAAAAGTTTTATCTGACATTGATATTCTATTATGCAGATTTAAATGAAATAGATGAAGTTGAGGAGGAAGCATCAGATCCTGGCACAGAAGCAGATATGGTGGCGTTTTCACAAAAATGTTCTGGAGAAACACTAAGGAAATCAATAAACACCAAGAAAAACTTCAACAGTCCAAGAGTTACTCGGGTAGGCATATGAACCCTATACAACGTAATAATGATAGTAAGTTTTAATTTTATGCTTGAATTGTCACTCAGGAGTATATAGGTACATTGTACACATATGTTGATAGTAATAAGTGCTCTTCTTGACATGCTAAGACATTAAAGTGCTGTGTTAATTATGTGCCAAACAGTATAATGATGTCTGAAAAATATGCTCTATCACACTAGTATGTAAGAACCCTGTTAATTGCAGCCTTATGAATTTGATTTATATTTTGTTTTTGCTTTTTTTTATCTAAGCCACATTGTCATTTGGAAGATAATGAAAAACTGACCATTCTTGATGATTGGACGATTTTGCCACGTACTAACGGCATTTGCGTGGAAGGTTATCGTCGGTAGGTAGCACATTGCTGTTTACAATATATCTTCATACATATTTGTTATTTGATGAACAAATTTGCTTACTGTACTCTTAATTAGTTTGATGCTTTAAACTTTTTATCAGAACATAGTCATGATGTGATTTACTTCAGCGGAGACCCGGAAGAAGAAGCGTGGCACAGTTCCAAAATCAAGGATCGGCTGGGGCCTCTGTTGGTTGCTACGGCTAGCGGGAGCAAGTACAAACTGGTGGGCAACATGAATGTTGAGTGGGCAGAAAAAGGTAACTCATGTTCTCAGTTTGAAATAATTAATAATGTATAAACATGGCTCTTTTAGAAGGTAAATTTCTGTAACCTTGAATGTGTTAATTGTGTTCATCTTCCACAACAATATTTCTTACATTGTTGACAGTTTCGGCAACCAGCTTCAGCCATTTTCAAAACGTCTCTGCGCATGACAGGTCAGTCAGCACGACTTCCGATGCTGAAAATCGGGTTGTACACATGAGAGAGTTGGTAGGCCCCCTCGTCTCTGTAACTCTGTTCATGACCTGCCTCTGTCCTCGTGTCTTTATCGCCTCTTTGATGGTTCTTGTTCTCCAATCACTTTCTCTGTCCACTATACGAACTTCCTCCCGCTCCCAGTCTATCACGTGGTTTTCCTGATTCACATGATCTGTGATCACACTCTTGTTGATTTGCATGAGGGATTCTTTTCTAAACGCTCTGGTGAAAGATCCCTTAGTGTTCTGATTCCTGCGTAACATCCTTCATGTGTTCTTTCACACGTGCACCCAGTTTCCTGTCTATTTCCCCCACATCACACTGTTATAGGACTTACTTGGAATCTTGTAGTAGACTTGTACACTACCTCGCATTTCTCAAGCTTTTCTTGTTTATCCTTCTATCACGAGATGGACTGGTTGGGAGTGTGTGTAGTGGACAGAGAACGTGATTGGAGAACAAGAACCATCAAGGAGGCGATAAAGATACGAGGACAGCAGTGATACAGCCAGATCGCCGGATTCCCGCGAAATATAAAGGCTTGGCCCTACTTTATAGATGTAGAGCACCAAAATTGGTGCAAAATGAAAAAAACTGGTGCATTATTATCACCTCTTTTTAATGTCAAAATCAATTTCTGAAATCCATTTGTTTTGTTTGTGGCAGAAGTACGTACTACGCAGATAAAGTTACATACGTTATTGTCATTTTTTTCATCGTGCTGCTTTTTTAGGATTCTTTCATAACGCAATCAGTGACAATTTTAAGTAACAATCTGAACTACTCGGAATGTTTCGGAGCTCAACAGACCTCAGACGTGATAAGTTAAAATCCATTTTGGAACTATGTTTCTTGACGGGTAATGGTCTGATTTAGTGTGAAGATAGCACTATCTATGCACGAGTCGTGTCTTATCTGCACAAGTGACCATTGCCCTTGTATCTCCACTTTTTTTTCCCAATTTTTAAAAACTTTATGGTGTTTACTGTTTGTGCACCTCATGATGTGCAGACTGCCAATTCGATTCTTCCCGTCTTGATAACGTCAATTGGGTTTCATATCCAGGTGTTATGAATGATCCCATGACATTGTAATTACAATATGTTTTATTAGACATTGTATACGCATTAACAATACATGTTTGTACTAAATGCCCAGAATTCAGACCGTCAATAAAATATCTGCCTTGTTTATAAAGATGTTAATGGCTGAAGGTTTACGAGAATACCGAGCGACCAGCGTAAGACACAGTGTGTTCAACGCGTTCATTAAAACGTCAACCGGCCAAACAGGAATGTGCATCGCACTTCTCTGAACGCCTAATACATAAGCAATAGAGTAGTGAGAAGTCAGCTGGGCCTGATCACTTTTGTAGAGTTTTCATACATATTCCTACTCCTATCACATCAGAGATTTGTTGTGAGAGTAGCATAAACACCCCAGGATTGCCAATTGCAATCAGTGATGTTTTATGCATGCAGACTCGATCTTTGTTTGGTAAATATTTTTATGATCGCGTTGTGGTTTGTTGTTTGTCTCCGATCGCTTTCCGTTTGTCATTTTTTATTTGATTTTTATGAATTGAGAAAATGAAAAGGCGACTTATTGTAGATTATTTTTCAAAAATATACAGCAGGTAGGAACAGACGAAAACATGATAAATTGAACAAATTAATGGTACCAATGATTGAGGGTCCTGATATAGGCAAGTTTGATTTTGAAAAAGCAGTCCAAATCTGGTCAGTTGACAGGAGAATTTTTCAAAAATAGTGATTTTTGCATTGTTTGTTAGATTTAATTGTAATTTACAATTTGTATTAAAGTTCTATCAAATAAAATGTGTTTATTTTTATTACATAAATAATGGTTTTACTGCAAAATATGTTTGTTTTATGGCAAAATATATTGTTTTTACAAAAATAAATATGCTGGCTTAATTGAGATAAATAATGGCTTCGTTGCTTGCTCTGGCCCAGGCAAAATTTTACTTGGCCCCTATTGGTAAATCTTGTGGGCCAATTGGCCTCAGTGCCTTAAAACCTGGTTGCATCACTGGGACAGAGAGATGTCATGAACAGAGACGAGGGGGCTTACCAACTCTCATATGTACGACCAGATTTCCAACATCGGATGTCGTGCTGACTAACCTGTTATGCACAGAAAGACGTTTTGAAAATGGCAGTAACTAGTTGCCGAAACTGTCAACAATGTAATAAATATTGTGTTGTGGAAGATGAACTTTGTAAATATATTTCTGTAAATATGGCTCATGATGGGGACTCTAGCACGTTGCCAGTGTGTTGAGATTGAAGATTGATTTAATTTTTAAGTATACATTGGTAAATTATGGGTTAAAACTATCCCACTGCATTGTTTCATGCATATATTTTATTGCATTCCTTCATTGGTACTTTCAGCTGGAATTCCTCATCGTGTAGTGCAAGCCTTTTTAAAGGGATTTCCAATGAACTGGCAGGAATTAGTGAAAACACTGTTAAAGGCGTCAGGGTAATGTAATTTTCTTTTATATATATATATATATATATATATATTTAATGTCTATGGCATTTAACCTCGTGGTAACCCTGAATTATTAACTTTCTTTTACTAGGAACAAAAAGGCAGATGCAAAACCAAATTTGAAAAAGGAAAGATCAAGTCATGAAGACCTAAAAAAGATCACCAAATCTACTGATGTAATCACCTCAAAATCTGGTAACAAAAATAAGAGGCCTCATGCAGATTTGAAAGCAAAACCAAATCTTAAAACTAATGTGCCATCTAAACCAAAACTAGCAAAGCCTTGTAAGTGATATCATTTTGTATTGATTACAAACTATTTTAATGTGAAAAAACATAAAATTGTATGTAATGGAATCTGAGATCTGAAATTCTATTTTAGCTCTTTGTGACGAGAACCATAGAAACATATCTTCGATCACTGTCTCACGTAGCGGCCGTAAGATAATTCCTCCTCTTGCATTCTGGAAAAATGAACGGCTATCTGTTGGTGACAATACAGAAATAATTGCTGGAAGCCCAGATTATATACAAGCTCATGCTGTAAGTCAACCACCTGCTATCTAACAAACTGTGTCTTCACTGCACAAATACAAATCTAGAGTCTTTTGAGCGGTAGATTATTTATTTCCATAGTGGGACATCATCTACATGTGTTTGGACAGACCTGAATTAATTCTACATTTGCATGTATTGAAGAAATATTGGCTCATCACCAGTAGTGCTTTAACTTTATTCTGCTCTACATGACCCCGCCGTTTGAATCCGTAGACTGATTGCAACCTCCATAGTAATCAGCATACAGATTGAAAAGGCTTGGTCATGTTGAGCGGAATAGAATAAAAGCACTAATGGTAATTAGCCAAACTGACTCATGACTGTCTCTGTATCAACTAAGCTTGTTATCTGGGAATGCATGCTTGAAACATTGCTTGTGTCAGGAGGTCTGACAGAATCTAAGTTGGTGCATGTCAGTACAGAACTAGCAGATTCAATGTTAGAACAACATTACTGATAGAATGTGTAGATCACTGATGCATCGTGTAAGCGTGCAATTTTATAAATATGTCGTACACTATGCTCGATTTTTGGTCAGTGTGACCAGGGCTTTACTTTTATCATAAATGACTTGGGAGTTTACTCTTTTTAATTTCTACTGGGTTGAGAATATCAAATTTATAGTTTAATACAGAGAGACTTGTGTTTTTCAGACACCTATTGATTTATATTCACGTCATTTTATTGATAAAAGTCAAGAGTCTGGTAACCTATCGTCATTTTGTCACGTAATCTAACCTCCACAACTTATGAAACACCTCTTGATATTTCAGAATCGACAGATTAAAGTTGCTCAGAACAAGCATACAAGAACAAAGGCTCTTGTGAACTCCAGTAGAAAAAAAGGAGAAACCGAGAGTGAAGCAGTGGAAACTGACAATTCAAGAAGCAACAAGAAAACCAAAAAGAACCAACATGATAACAGTACTATACCAACATTTCTTAGTTTACAAACACCGAAATCCAATGAACGGAAGAAGACAGCACGACCAAAGCGATTGAATAGGAGCTGTAATTCGTCACATGACCATGGTCCTACGAGGCCACCATCAAAAACAGCAAAAAGTCGAAATGACAAACGTCTTTTAGTTTCTTCTGACAATGATAATAGAAAATCTAGTAGAAGGTTCACAGAACCTTTACCAGAAAGACCAAGTAGAAGAAAACGTAATAGTGATGCAGAGTCTTCAGATATAGAGCAGGCTTCTATGGATGATTTTATCACACATAAGAAAAAGTCTTCTAAGCCCCCGAGACGGCCAACAAATATTTCAAATGCAATATTTAGCAAATCTCCTATTGTATTATCTTCAGAGAACGAAGATGACTCAGAAGATAATGACAGTGCAGATAATTTACAGGCTAGTGTGAACGTTTGTATAACAAAGTCCTCTAACAAAAATAGAATCCCTCTAAAAATTTCAAACTCAAGATATAATAATGATGTGAATTCAGACAGTGAAAGTGAACTACAGGATAATTTAAATGTTCGTAGTAAAAGGTCCTCTAGCAAAAGAGGTGCGCCAAAAATATTTAAATTAGAAAATACCAGTGTTATGTCTTCAGAAAGTGAAAATGAATCACATGATACTTTAAATGTTCGTAGTAAAAAGCCTTCTAGTAGAACAGACAGAAGACGTTCACCAAAACTGTCAAAAGTGCAAAATCGATCAGCAAATCAAAGAACAAAAAATGACATGAACGTCATTAAACAGAAAAATTCAATTGTTGACGACGTTTTAATGTCTGTAACTAATAAAAGTAAGCATGTAGGTAGAACAAAACTTGATAGTACAACGTATAATGATACTAGAAAAACACAAACACATTTAGATATTGAATCAGACAATGATTCGATATATTCACAATCATCACATCATTCAGAAACTGAATCAGACAACGATTCGATATATTCACAATCATCACATGAAGATGTAACTTTTTCTAAGAGAAAACAAACATCAAGAAGCAAACAACTCAAGAAAAATAAAACTAAGAATACAGCTTCAGAATTAAAAACTGCTGTTCAAAAGGTGACTTCCAACAAGAAATCAAAACAATCTAAAGCTCCCTGTAATAAACAGTCTGCATCTGAAAAATCGTGTGACCAACCTCGAACATCAGATGATACTACGAATGATGATATGTGGTCTAAGGAAGAAATCAAGAAATTTCACAAGTAAGTGTGGTTGATTATCAGAATAGAAAAAAATTATAATTCATTTTCCACCAAAAAGAATAAAACACATTTTGAAAACTGTTTATACATAATAATAGTGTAAATAGGTTCATTGCATTTTTGTTTATATTCTATCATCTTATTGTTAACTAATATTGTTAACGTCAAATTGTGTTTCAGTGCTTTTAACCTAGTTCCTGCTGATTCCATGTTCTTTTGGGAGACAATTGCTGGGTTTGTCAAAACTAAAACTTCAGAACAGTGTGTAGCTTTTCATCAAAAAGATGCTCCCAAAGAAAAACCTCAAAAGCCAAAACCAAAGTCAGCTTCTAAAGGTAACTGTTTTAGCACTAAGTTTTACTAACCTTTATTAAGATAATTCTTACTTGATTCCACATACTATGTGCCCTGCATGGCAAATAAAATTGTCAAGCCCTGTAATATGTATCTGGTAGAACTCTATCAACATCGGTAAGGATATAGTGGTCAATTTTTATTTCATAAAATGTTTGGAGGCCAATATTGAACCTACATGGAGTCACTTGCCTTAAACATTTATTACATAGGACTGTGCACTAATTTTAATATCTTACTCCAACTGTATGTGATTAACTTTTCCAGTAACGGATCCCAGCCAAATAACTGGAGGCAAAAAGACGTTGAAACGTAAGCGGCAATTACGAGAGCTCCTTGAACATCACAATGAAGGTTACGAAGATGACTTCTTTGATTCCACGCCACTTAGAAATGAAAGGCCGGCAAAGGTAATATTTTCTGGGTTGTTAGTTTGCAAAGTCTCATTTAATTATATTTTTTCATTGTTAATATTCTGTGTATCAGGTAAGTGGTAGTTGGTCGCATAATATGTTTGATTGTTTATCCTACCACTGAAGTAATCCAAATCCTTTATTAAAGTTTTAAAAGTCTTTAATTTCAAAATTTCACAAAAATGGTTTTCATCTCTATAGGGACCTTTTCAATTACAATAAAATCAATAAAATATAGTATTTCTAAAACATTATACTATTTAAAAACCAAAACGTCAAACGTAAAATACTTCACATATTAAAGTACAGACTTATTCAATTTATACACTGCAATTTTAAGGCGTAAAATAAACATATACAATATAATATCAACACTACATCACAGTAACCACAAAGTTAATCTTGGTGAACAAAGTCAACCGCTGTTCGGATCATTTGTTATGACCATTCTTCCAATAGCTGGTTGGTAATGGTCTAGTTTGCTGTTCATCAGTATGTCCACTTTTTCTCCATGTATGCACACTCCTTCGTATATCTGCCTATGTAACGGGGTTTTGAAAGATTTTACTACATCTACTTTAAATTTTACGTCTAGGTGTAAGTGGACATACTGATGAACAGCAAACTAGACCATTACCAACCAGCTATAGGAAGAATGGTCATAACAAATGATCCAAACAGCGGTTGACTTTGTTCACCAAGATTAACTTTGTGGTTACTGTGATGTAGTGTTGATATTATATTGTATATGTTTATTTTACGCCTTAAAATTGCAGTGTATAAATTGAATAAGTCTGTACTTTAATATGTGAAGTATTTTACGTTTGACGTTTTGGTTTTTAAATAGTATAATGTTTTAGAAATACTATATTTTATTGATTTTATTGTAATTGAAAATGTCTCTATAGAGATGAAAACTGTTTTTGTGAAATTTTGAAATTAAAGACTTTTAAAACTTTTATAAAGGATTTGGATTACTTCAGTGGTAGGATAAACAATCAAACATATTATGTATATTTTTTCAAAAGATCAGTTTCATGTCTTAGGTTCTCGTACAATTTTATCAGCACTAAGAATCTAAAGTATTTGTATATTGAACTACCGGTATGTTCATGTACTTTATTACTGTTTTATGTTATTTCTGTAAAATGTATTGTCATATTCCCATAAACATTTACATTCCATGTTATGTCTAAAAAAATAATTGAACTTTGCACAATTTTGTTGCAGATTCCTCGATTGTCACATGATGATAGCTTTGAAAATTTCCACATGAGTCCATCAACATTTGAAACTCCTGCATGTATGAGAAGCACGACAGGTAGAGCACCTGTATCGGACAAAAAAACGCCTCATGGTTTATCTATTTTCAGCCCCGGAATGATGGTTCATACTGAAATGTAAGCCAGGAATAATTGAAAATTAAATCTCCCCCGTTTAATTAGGTTGATTGTAGTGTGTGGGCGGTTAACCGGATAACCGGCTACGTTCAATTTTCTAAGCATAACCGGTCCCTACATTGACAAACGGGTTATTGATTTTGATGATTATTTTCATGCCCAAGCTATATATATATCCATATATTTCATTAATTTTTGCGTGATTTAACATTTTTGGCAGTTCAAATTGCCTTGCTGGTGAATGTAAAAAGACGAAATGCATAAACTGCGATTTTTTTTTTCAAACGCTAATTGATACAGGGTGTCCAATCAATATATCCAGTCGCAGTATCGTTTTTTTTTCACACGTTTCTTGACTCACACACGGTCTCACATTCGGTTAATCGGTTACGGTTCGGTTACATTAACTGGTCTCAATTTTTCTCCTAATTTACACACTAGTTGATTATGATGGCATAAATGGGTCTTCGATATAAGTGTTTTGTTGGTGCATTTAAGAAATTAAGTGCACCAATTACTGGTGGATCACAGAGTATAACAGAAAAGTATATAATTATTTCCAGAAATGCATTAGAGCAATACGTTCACAGATTGAAACAGGGTCAAAAGGGACGAAAACTTCTGGTTGACAAGAGAAAACGCTCACAGGTATGTACACCATTTTCTCAACGTGAACTTGTAGTTACTTAAACGTGTGACAATGTGATTACATTTGCATGCTTTTAGCCCATTTTTTTTTCCATCAAACTATGTGCTTCCCAAACTGTGAATTTTATATTTTGTAAATTGATAAATGGAATTCAAAATTTCAGGAAAACTCTTCACATCCGGATAATAGTGAAGAAGACCTTCACCGGTCACCACCGCCTGTTAAAGATTTATTCAAAGCTTTATCGGAATCACAGCATGATTCAGACGAGGACAGTGATGAAAAGGATTTTTACTTTTCTGAATAAAATGCTCCTTTTACATTAATTTATTATGGAACTTGTGTGCGAGTGTGTGTGTGTGTGTGTGTACGTGTACATACTAGAACAGGAAATACTAGACATGATAAGCTTAACTTATTAATATGCATAACATTAGTCTATTTTTGTTTTTTATTTGTAAAAAAATAATCCTAGATTTTAGCCAAAATAAATGTGATTGCTTATTGAGCCATTATGAGATAGTGTAAATTGCAAAGCAGTAGATGAGTAAATTTTGTTTCACATGTCCATAATTGTTAATGATCGTTTTTGTACATAATTATGTTAGTTATGTAACAATATTAAAACATCAAAGTCAAAGCAACAATTTATTCACATGTATTCTGAATGTTCTCCAAGAAAATAAATCTATAAAATATCACAACAATTTGTAAATAATGAGATGACACATTTAACTTTTCATTTCATTCCAATTCACATGAAACTTCAGAAAGCCGAGTAAGTCATATTCCAACACGTGAAAGTGTATACATTTTGTTTGATCGCGTTATTCACTATTTAAATGTGTTGTATTCTCTAATTACATTATTTTAAATGGTTTATGCTTTTCAGTTACAACTATCAATGTAGTTAAGTGAATGATTTTTAAATGTGTAAGTCTCTATTTTTTACTTAGACTTCATTATTAATAAAACTGTTAATAAATGGCATCTGTGTTATTTACTTTTGGTATTAGAAGGAAATCAACTACAAATATCGCATATTACTGAATTACTTTACAAAGATTAAAAGCAATTTGCAATAATTGAAATATTAACAGTAACAAATACTTTAAATTCAATTGCACGTTGGTGACTCAAAGTCTGAATGCTTACTGCAGGCTTTTGGAACAGTTTTGTTTATTTTACCAAACATATTAACTACCAGAGAACATTCAGCATTAAATTTTCTTGCCTAAGCATATAGACTTATCATAACGGTTCCCATATCTACCTGACCGCATGAAAGCCATAAACACTATCTGACAGCATTAGCTACCTTCACTGACCTTTGCAACACCTATATGAAATGTTAGTGTTTTTATCGATCAATTAATGAGATTATTGACTGATGCACTTTCAAACACAATTAAAACTTCACAAGGACAGCAAATAATCTCTCACCATTATGAAATTCCAAATTCCACATTATAGTCACAACGCATGTAACTATCACTAAATTTATGTTAAATTTCTCATCCCTATGTAGTTTTCCACTTGAATTTTTTTTTATTGTAATTCTATATCACTTTTCATCCTTACATTACCAGCAATTAGTGCTATGAGTTGTGATTTCCATTCCCCATTGTATTCTCAGGCAAGCTAACATCAAAGTTTTTTGTTCCATAAGTAGCTGTTGCCGATTTGGTAACTTTGGTTCCTGGCTGTGCACCAGACCTCAAAGCAGGATTCGAGCCAAGAAGCTTTAGTATGTCTCTGTTTAAATGAGCAGTATCGATAATGCTTGGCTGAGATACAGACTGGTCCACAGAATATAAAGGTTTCATGTTGGCGCCCTGCATCTGTCCAGCTTTCAGTGCATACGGATTGCTGGCATTGATGGGGAGACTGGGTGGTGGTAGTAGTGGTGATGAATTGCTCGGGAAAAGATTACTTTCTCCCAAGATCTGAAAAAAGAAATGACACACGTTCAACCACTATTTTGAAGAACTTTATTTTGTAATTATGATACATAACTTGCATCTCAGAATGAACAACCTCTTTTATCTACACTTTTTTAGCTGTTAGGTAGACTTTCAGACATCATCTATTTTGGGCTTGTGAATACACAAGTTATTAAAAGTTTTCATGTCTTGAGATTTAACTGGGAAATTTCTGAAGGTCTATGCCAATGAAATCATCAGCAGTATTTTGCTTCAGCTGTCTATCATGAAAGTTCATGTTCGTTGTTTTTTCTTACAGATGTTCAATAAACTTACTGGCATTCAGCCAAGTTTAAAAGAAAATCCCGAGAAAAGGCATTTAACCTTGGGGTAGATGTTTTAAGACTGCTCATAGGCAGAATAAAAGGGAAGTGTTAATGGCTTATAGACAATGTAAGTTTTTTTTGGATAAAAGAATGTGGATTAAAATTCATTTCATTGTGATATAGGAATCTGGGCATGTGTTAAGAATATGTTGAATATCTGATTTATCTGTGTTTAGAAGTGAAACTGAAAAGTCCTATTTGGCTATTTGGACGCATTTGGATACCATGAAACCTATTGTTTTTTTGTTTCAAATCAAATATGTTAAAACTGGCAATTACTTGAAACGTTGATGGTCTGGACCAATCATCTTTGAAGATCTGCACGGTGAGGTTAGACACAATGTTCGCAAGACGGTGGTACACGTGAGCCAGCACCATCTGTTCATCTGCATCACGTCGGATCCGCACATGCACACTACCTGCCTGAAATATGGAGACGCTATACCAGTGTAAGAAATAAAGACCTACTGACTTCTCTTGGCTGGTTGATATCAAAAGTTAACAGCCATAGGATACTTTCTTAGGCTTGAAATGTTAAAATAATGTTCGTCTGACTCAGCTGACTACTTTTTTGTCACCTAAATATTTCTCACGTCAATAAGCAAATTTTCATGAGTTTCGTAGACATGAAATAATCTGCTGTTGCGATGTAGTAATCAGTGTTCAGATAAGTATTTGTTTGCCAAATTGAATGTGGGAAATAGGTCTGATTACATTTTGAACTTACACATCCCATTCTATTTTTGTTTTTGTTTTTTTGTAATTTAAGTAGCAAGAGTAAGGACGAGTAAACGTTTTCCCAAACAGCTCCCAAACTATTATTATAATCATGAGTTTCATACCCTGAATACTTTAGGAATGAAACATATTCAAAATGTTTGAAATACACAGATATTATAATTCTATTTACAATTGATATTTAATTTAAGAACAAAAAATACTGTGTGGATTTAATATCTACATACATGAACTTAATGTTTGGGAATGTGATTGTGTCATCCTTACATGTTTGTATAACATTCAAATAAATATTTATATACCATGGATCCAAATGCCAGAGTCCAAAAGTGTTCATGTCTAAATTCAAGAACACCATCCAGAGTTGAAGCCTCTCGGATGCACTTGTCCAACTGGCCAATTATGTGGGACGGTGTTGTCTGAAAGTAACAAACAGAAAGTCAGCATTTCAAAAAATAGAAAGTAAATACTTATAGTCAACACATACTTATTAATAGTGCAGAGCTTTAACATGAACATACTGAACTTAAAAAGTTGTGCCAATGACAACAAAAGACCCCTAGAAACTTCGTGTAATGTTACCTGTAGCAATATTTTGCCTGTGTAGACAGAGAAAGGGAACATGGTTCCCATGGTCATCATGGCGATACACACTGCCGCCCACGTGTCAGCAGCATGGTAGTTACTGCAACACATTTCACATGTATAAAATGATTGTTCGAATACATTCAGCAGCCAAAAAATGCAGTTGCAAGCAGACTACAATTTCAGGCATTAGTAGTAGTAACATAATTAACCAGCTAGCAAATGCTAACGTACAGCCCCAACTCAGTTTAGCACATTTCTGCCATATAATGTACGGCTTATCAACAACCATGCATTCAGTTTCATCTTTAAATTTCATTTAGACAGTAATTATATATCAAAATATCCCATGAATTGGATGCACCATAAATGCCTGCCTCCAGTAATACGGTTTTGTGAATCAAAATGGTTTCATGTGTGGGAAGCGCCTGTGTTGCGGTTCTGATAATAATAAAAGAGAGGTGAATAAAAAAACAAATACACATGTACAATGTATCCCAGGAAACTGATATGCATGATCTATGTAATGAACATTTCTATACATAATTCTTTACATCACAACACATTTTTTTCACTTACATCGACAGTTTCACCAACAAGCTGTTGGCATCGTCGGAATGACCCTTCTGCGCATGACAGGAGGTCAGTCCCGCTGATCCCCGCCGAGAACCGGATCGTAAACTCGTGAGAGTTGGTGGCCCCCCTCGTCACGGTTCATGACCTGCATGTACGTTCGGATATGCACTGCCTCTTTGATTGTCCTTGTCTTCCAGTCACTCTCCGGAACTTAACAAAAGTGCTATCACGGACCACGTGAACCAACACAATCACAATATAGACTGGGAAGGTGCAAGTGTAATAGACAGGTAGAGTGACTGGAAGACAAGGACAATCAAAGAGGCAGTGCATATCCGAACGTACAGGCAGGTCATGAACCGTGACGAGGGGAGCCACGAACTCTCACGAGTTTACGATCCGGTTCTCGGCGGGACTGACCTCCTGTCATGCGCAGAAGGGTCATTCCGACGATGCCAACAGCTAGTTGGTGAAACTGTCAATGTAAGTGAAAAAAATGTGTTGTGATGTAAAGAATTATGTATATAAATACCTACACAATGAACACATTCAAGGATATTTAATGAACATGAAAGCCATGTCAAACATTGGACGATAATTACAAATTACTTATGCAAGAATTAAAAGTCCTTACTTTATATCAATCAGCATGTAGGCAACAACCAATGCAGTTGCACCGGCACACCCGATCAGGGCAAAAGGGTTGACTCGGGGAAGCAACATTTTGCTTAAACCAGGAACTATACTGCACACACTGAAATGTAATATCAACTGAGAACTATAATCAAAAGAACATGGAATTCACAATGCTAGGAAATCTGAAGTGAATCTTTAAAGATGTATTTAAAGCTCAGTTTGGGTTGGCTGATCAAAAGTTTTATAAAGCCCAAGATTACTTTCTTAGGATTACAAGTATCAAAACCATTCTGGACTGGCTGCTTTCTTGTTCAATCATATTCATATAAATACCTTTGTGAAATGTCTGACATGTGCTCCTGAAGCCAGCTCGAGCTGGAGGCAGTGATGACGTGGTTGAATGCTTCATTATCAGTGGTATACGTGAGAATCATATGAAGAGCAAAAGCCACAGTCATGCCGACCATCAGTCTTCCCCTAATTATTCATAACAGATTTACAGTAATGTGATTTATGGTTCACCGTCACAACAATTTAAAATGAATACACTGCAATATACATTGTACAATTCTAGTAAACATGGATGATTATAAACATTTCCTAACAAATATTTTTGCTGCTTTCATGAGCAGTGCACCCAACAAAAGGTGAGGTTGTCAAACCAAACCAATTAAAGCCTTAAATATCATCAACTAATGTGAATGAATCCCCAGATATGACATCTTTTAGAGATGAAATAGACACATTCCAATCCAGCTACAAGTATGCAAATGAACTGCTTTGATAGGCTACAGGCACCAGTAACTTCATGGATTTTGACTGTAGCATTGAAAAATGGCACTATAGATTGGGTGGATTAGTGGTGTCAGCAACGTGACCATTGGTGAATCATCCAGTAAGGATATGTTAAATATCATGCAGTATCTACCAATACTACCGGTAGACTTTGTAATATGTCAACATCGGGATCCAATGACAATCAAAGACTTAGAAATTAAACTTTCAAAAGCTGTAACTACATTTAATACTCACGTGTGAATGTCTGGTTGTTCCACCATGCGCTCGATGCTGAAATATGAAAACAAAAATACATCATAATTAACAAAATACCTATGAAAGGTATTTTCATCCTATAAAATTATAAGTGCAAAAATAGTAAAATAAACATACCTCTCTTTCAGTATGAAAAAAGATCCTAATATTGCAAGCAATGTACTAGAAAATACAGCCAATACTTCAAACCTTGCATACCTGAAAAACCAAATGTTTTTATATTCCTTTATCAACAGTTTTACTAATAAACATCATACCATTATAATAATATCACTTGAACAATTCTTATTTGATACAATGTAGTTCTCTATCTAGAAATCTTTAATAGTGATAAATAGCAAAACGTAAATTTCACCTCAATTGGATTCATATTTATAGAATTTAACTGATTTGGAGAGAAATGATTAATGTTTAGGCCCCATAAGAATAATAAAATGTTTCTCGTCCCCTCCCTCCTGTGTATAGTGCACCCTCCTGAACATTTTTATTGCCTCCCCAGTGATTAAAAATAAACGCCTCTCCCGCCTGGCTGCAAACAAAACAGCCCCGTACATGTCAGAGGCCTGTCATTTGTTTGCTATGCACGCTAGATATTATACTTCATTGATTATACTAGTTGTTTTATAAGTGATGTTTTATGATTTTGATAATAGAAAGACATTGTTCACATACAATTGTAACACATGTAGTTCATTCATGGCCCAATATTCAACTTGAAAAATGAAAGATTTTGCGCGGAAGAAAAATAAAAAATAAAAAGTCAACCCCTCCTCATTTTTTTATAATATAAGGACGGAAAAATCACCAAAATAAAAATTAAAAAATAAAATTGACCTCCCACCTATGTGTAATAAAATAGGCAAGACGAGAAACATTTTATTAATTTTATGGAGCCTTACAGATAAGGTGTATTTCATCAAAATTAGCTCACCCAAAGGAATAAATTGGAGATGGTTTTTGCCTCTTCACCCATATTGTAACAAGACAAGTAAGCAAGCTGAAAGATAATATTTAAAAAAATTCAATCCATTCTTTTCAAATATTAGCTGTTATGGCTGCAGAGATCAATCCCAACAGCCTACCGGTAAGTAGCTGTCTCAAATAGAAATATTATACTTCAATACACACAGTGACACAGATATATTATAGTGCAACTAATGTACTGACCTGAACATATCTGAGATTGTTAAGTAGGTATATGCAGTGAGAGCTGGAAAAAGAATATATATATGTATTTATGTATATTCAATTCCAATGTATTTTTCCATAAACTTTACAATATAAAATGCTGTTTAATAAATATATCATATATACATTTTGTAAGTGTTTCAATTACCACTATACTTTACTTACCCATACTATTAGTTGAGTTGCACCAAATTAATAAAATAATTGTTCCAAATAAGTTTAATATTCCAAAACACAAAATTCTTTTTGCCTGGAAAACAAATCAATGATCATGATGGGTAAACCAGACGTTTGTACAGAGATAAATGTAGCCATATATTTTTAACAATGTTGCTTAAGAAATAGTCCAACTAATATATCATGAAAAATGGTTATATAACTTTTAAGACTACGCAGTAAATGAGGTGCATCAAATATCTACGACCTTTACAAAATTAAATTTCTATAAGAAAAAAAAAAATCAATCTAAAAATATCTTAGTCTTGCACTCTTCATACTACTAGTAAAATAAATTCAAATAATAGCAAACATGACCATGCATATATTTTGCTTTTCTAAATATATTACATTGCCTTAAAGACTTATCAATTGTACTAATTGTACACTAAAACTGTAATGTTATGTATATTTTATAAATAAAATTAAATATATATAAATACAAACCTGCTTTTCTGATATAATGCATTTCAATTCTCTAGCAAGTGTGGTAAACAAAGACTGCGTCCCAACTTGCTTGAAAGGATGTATAGTGCCCTATAGAATGTACGAAGTGTTGGATATTATAATTTATCATTATTAATGCTATCTAAACAATGCAGAAATTGATTATAATAGCTACCATAATCATATAAGTGATAGATTGTATCTTTATAACAATATCAAAAAATACATTAAGCTTGAAATTAACATTAATGATAAATTTAATATCAATAATTCTATTTATAGGAAGTTCATTTCACTTTTCAAAATTGAATCATAAAACACCAAGGAGCATATTATAGATTGACATACAAATGTACATGAGTGCAATAACTAGTTATATATACAAGAAAAATTGCTGAATATCAAACTTACCGGCAACTCTGACATGTCCAAGGAAGTGGCCCCTCTCATTCGCAAATCTGAAATTATAATCGCAAGTTTTGCAAATGATAGTCATTAATAGTTCTATCCCAGCTTTACCATAAATAGAAACTTGCAGAAACAAATAGAGATTAAAACAGTATTAAACAGTATGTCTAACATATGTTTGGCTATAGGAAAATACTGTGCACATGGTGATGTTTGTTACTGCAAGTTTCTATTTATGGTAAAGCTTAGCCCCAATTGGAACCGAATGCCCTTAGCCATCCAGGTCTAGGAAAAGCTGGGATAGAACTATAGCATAAAAAATAAATCAAGTCAAGAATCAATGACCTTACCAACTTATATAACTAGTTGTATTACATTAACAGCACAATCAGCAACAAGTTGGTTTCACTATTACACATAAAGTTAAAACAACTGAAAACAAGATTTCCTGCTCATTGCATTTCTATGATGGGGTTTTATTGTCCGTCAATTACACAATGCTCCCCTTTCTCGAAAGTGAAAAAACATTCTATAGTGTTCATTCTGGGTAGAAAAGTTTACTATCCTAACACAATTCTAACACGATTTATGATAGGTAAGTAGAATTTCTACCTTCTGATGCCATCTTTATATCGCGTTCTTTATACTGTAAAGAATAATAACGCAAAATCTGATTGTTGTTAACGTGGATTTGTAAGTTCACAGCGCCATATTGAATATTTTGAGAGAGCGAATATGATTGGCTCCATAAATTTTGACCTATCAGATGGCGTTTTACTTTACATATCTGAGGGGATCATTTGTTAATTTTTAAAACATGTAAAACAAGAGGCAGTTTCAGTTTGATCAAACACATATGCATGGTAACTGGCTATAAAATAAAATATAAAGTGCGTTCATCGTACACATTACAACCAATCAAATGTCACATACTAGTATAGTACAATAGTAAGTCTACCTGATGATCCAATATCTTCTCATAATAACTATCTGCCAAACTGTATGCTACTGAAGGTCAATTAAGGTATCCCTTGCCTTAACCAAATGCATTTGTCTCAAGACTGTCTCTGACTGCTGTGGCTAGTGTAATGGTGCATTTGAAACTGCTCGTTAGTTCATACATGTACTTTCCAATTGGCAAGTTGTAGCTACGACTTGTGGCTATTCGATACCACCTCACATGAAAAGTGTTCATGTGTTACCCAGCTTATTGAATGTCTTTGAGATTGGATAAATAACTATGAAGCCCAGAAGGGAACTGACATAATCTATTTAGATTTTAGCAAAGCCTTTGACTCTGTACCCCATGAGAGCCTTCTAACCAAACTGCATAATATGGGCATCAAAGGAAAATTTCACCAGTGGATCAAATCCTTCCTATCTGGACGTAGACAGAGAGTTATACTCAGAAATGGCGCATCAACCTGGAGGTCAGTTATTAGTGGAGTCCCACAGGGCTCAATTCTTGGACCTGTGCTCTTTTTACTATACGTAAACGACATGCCAGAGTTGGTCGCAAATACAGCAAAAATGTTTGCTGATGACACCAAACTGTATGCTCCAATCCAGAAAAGGGAGGATTGTGTTTCCCTGCAGAAAGACTTGACTGCTTTATCTCTCTGGTCAAGAAACTGGTTATTACGTTTCAACACGGACAAATGTGTAGTGTTGAGAATTCACTCAACAATTCAGTACATGTATTCACTGAATGGTACTTACCTCAAAGAGGAAAATGAACAGAAAGATCTTGGAGTGATAATTTCAAATGACTTGAAACCTGGCAAACATGTTAATCACATTGTAAATAAGGCTAACCAGCGCATTGGCATGTTTCGTAGGTGTTTTAGTGGTTTTAATAAGGAGAAAATTACCATTTTATATACATCTTTAGTCAGACCATTATTGGAATATGCTTCCCCAGCTTGGAGTCCATGGCTAAAGAAAGATAGTACTAGACTAGACAGAGTTCAACATAGGTGTCTGAAACTGTGCCAAGAACCCATTCATATGGAATCGTTGCAAGTGCGTAGGGAGAGAATGGATATGATTGATACATATAAATATCTCAATGGGTTATTCAAGACTGATCACAGCCAGCTTTTTGAGAGACCTTTAAGGCAGCTCAGGGGTCACTCACAGAAACTAAGAAAACAGAGAGTTAGAACTGATATAGCAAAGTATTTCTTTAAACATAGAGTGGTAGATCCCTGGAATGACCTTGATGAAAGCACTGTCTCAACACCGAAAATAAATATATTCAAGAAGAGATTGAGATTCCTGCCAGTTGGCGAAGAGGAATAATTCAACCAAGTAACCAAGTAACATAAGTGGGAAATATATCTCGTAAAAAAACTACTTAATTATAGCTAGGGTAAATTAAAGAAATGTATCATATATGGGCTGCTTTATGTCTCAATTTTATTTATTTGCTAGACTCTTGACTGGTTATTATGAATATAGATCAATATATTTAATGAAACTGTCTGCAATATTAGAAAAACCTTGTGTGTGCAGGCATTTTGTTCAGCTGTGCGCATGTGCACTAGCCAGTGGCGTAGCTACTGTAACGCACACAACGCAGTGCGTACACTTTGATTTATTGATTTTCTACCCTAAAATGATACATGGTTCGCTTCACTATCACTGACTGGCGTGGAAAATTTTAAATAATATGCTGCCCATACACGTTAACACAGTTTCAGTCAACAGCCTTGATTAAAAAGCTCTGATTCATACGTGCGTACGTTTTTCGTCACGAAGCACATGATGCGTCAGCCATGTGCTTTGAGATGCAGGTAAATAAAACTCTCCCGTGTTAATGAAGGAAAAATTACCGTATTTTGACACGCTATTTATGAAAAAGAACTAATTATATACATGCCTGTCCTCAACATACTAGATGCAGATGAGAGTTTGATAGATAATAAAGATATACAAGCACTTTAATTTCACCATGTTACTGCATTATTTAACAATGTGAACCTCAATCAAACTTGGCTTTTATAAACCGTAAAATTATCAGTAGATATTCAATGATATGTATGGATGAAACGCATATTACTACTGATTGATCAATACTGATTATAATAGGACATATACTAACTGAAATAACAGCCAAAGGACTATATGTATGGTGGTTCTTTTCCTTCAACAAACTCAATAGATCTACCAAAATCATCTTTCTATACTAAATTCATTTATTGACAGTTGTTGCACTATTTTCTAATGTGTACCACAGTCAAACTCGGATTTTATAACCCATAAAATTAATCAGTATATACAATGATATAATGATCGACACGTCCCTGGTGGGCTTCGTGTCTACGACACTCGCTGCAGTGCCTATGGCAATGTTTTTCAAAATGTAGTTGTGCATACACATCAACAAAATCCTGCCTACGCCACTGCTAGCATCTCGTAGTGCTCCCTTCAGCTCCCAGTTCGTGAGTCGTGCAAATGAGATTAGCTAGTTTCAAATGGTTTTCACCACTCATGAAGTCGTACATAAGGTAAATACGCGCGGTTTCAAATGCACCATGAATTCTCTGTCTATATCTGGCCCAAATAAATGAATGAATAAAATTAAAAAGAGCACTATTCAGCCAGCATTTATCGGCTTCCCTTGACTATAAAATTTGATGTAAGTTACGATGATATATTCCATTTATCATTTTGCTAAAAGATTTCTGATTATAATAAAAGCTTCATTTATATGAAATTCTGACATTAACTTAAGTTGCTAAAATGTTATTTTCATTACATCCTATAAATAATATAATGTAATATTTCTATTAATTGACTGTCCTGATATTTTATCGTGGATCAGCTATAGTCTTTTTTGTGTCACCCAATGATTGACATTGGATAAAGACATTTCAGGCTATTTATGGAATAAGCCGAGTTAGAAAGTGCCAAATCAATATATCATCACTTCTTCGGGTCATTGGCAAGGATTACCTTAAGTGTGCTTTTTTTTCATGCAAGAATCACTATCTATTGTTTCATCTACATATTGTACTGTTTGAATTTATCATGGTACAATTTTCATTTACTTTTAATCACAGAAATAACTGTACTCGGTCATTCCGACATGTGTTGGTATAAAAACGGGTGTTGGAATGAGAATGTGTGCATATGTTTTAATCATTTAATTTAATAACAATGTTTTCTTCTTTTTTTTTAAAGATTCCATAATGTTACAAAAAGCACCAAAAAAGTCCATGCTATTTGGATTGGTAAAAACACTTATTGCAGCTGAAGTAGCATTTTTAGGAGGATGTTATTATGTATGGTATAAATTGTGCAATGATCAAGGTATCATGTTTATTTATATGTATTGAATATTCGGTATTGATTTATTATTCTTTAAGTGCACTGAATTTCAAATGACCGTTTATTGCAGGAAGTATAATATATAAAATATTGTTCTTCTGTAGGATTTCGAAAAGGAATGCACAAAAGGTTCCCGACATTACTGAATTGTAAGTTTCTGTGCCAGTATAGTTCTGCACTATATGATCTTAATAACGCATCAGAAAACAAACTTATAAGAATGCTCACTTAAATGTAATTAGAGTAACTGATTTGTGTCAAGGTTAAAAACTCGACACTTAAAATGAAATCTTATTTTTAGATCATTACACCGTGCTAGAAAAGCAACGTGGATATTCACATCGAAAACAAGATTATATAGACTGGGGAATAAAAACAGAAGACTGACATGACACTCAATGGAGGAGTAGTGTTAAGACATTAGTAACATTTAGATTATCTTGTGTTTGTGAATATATTCACTCTCGGATCCCCTGGTAATGCGTTCTGGTATTCAGATTTAATGGCTGGGTAAACGAGGTAAACGATGTTACAAATTAGAGTAGATTTTTCATAAACTACATGATTATGTTGTTGAAAAACTAAATTTATAAAAACTAATTAGGATGGAAATAAAATGTATGAAGATGATGTATTATGGCAATGGACCAGTCAGATCAGTAAGAGTGAGTTACCGGGTATATTTCTGATGAATAAACGGTGGAAATAAAAGATTTGCCAATTAGAAAGCTTGTTTTTGTTCCTATGCATCTGCAATATATAGGACCTAGTCCAAAAATGTACAGTGTAGCCACTATCTATTTGATAGAAGATATTGTTTTGACTTGGCAAAGACAAAACTACAATGTACATTTTTGACAACTTATTAAATTAAATTCCATACTAATTTCCATTGGTCATTTTTCTAACATCCTTTTATCACTTTATATTTTCATTCCAACCTTTTCTGCTATAGCATTCATACAGGTACCAATAAAATGTTTTTCAACAAAATCAAAGACAAAATCGTCCACTATTTCACGGAGTGAAAGTCAAATTCATTGGCTGCAGGCTTTGTTGTGGTGTAGCTTGAAATTGGATTTGTGATTGAGTTCGATCTGTTGTGATTGATCCAATGTTATTGTCTGCTTCTAAAGAGTTACTTCCAGGTGCAGCACCTATCGCTCTCAAAGCGGAGATCTGCCGTAGTAATGCTTTTCCCTCTTCCCTTGTCTAAAAATGAACATTAATTTTTACATTTTCATACTCCAGTATATGAAGGGGAAAAAAATCATGAACAAATTTAACTGCTATGCAGATATGAATTTCAAATCCAAATTTTACTATTTACAAATGAATAGAAATATTTATGATTTAGACATAAAATCAAACCTCATTATATTTTGTGCACTCTTGAGCAGCATAGTATGCTTCATCTAAATTTCTGTGATTGATGTGATAATTTGCAAGATATCGATAGGCTTGACTTCTGGCTAGGTTTTGATCTTCCATGAATACCTAAAAATGTATTCATCAGCAAGTCAGTGTACACAGTCAGCTACTAAACTAAATATAAAATCAAGATGTTTGCAAAGTGTCCCTAAATTACAGAAATATAACCAAACTTACCCCTTGTTGATCGGTTTCATTGATAAATTCCGTGTATGCAGCTACTGCTTGTTCTTCTTCATCAAGTTTTTCATAGAGCCTAAGGTACCCAAAAATGTTATTAATTGTACTAAAAGTGCACTGTACATCATTATAGTCCTGCCTATTTCAGCACGGCCAACTAATTTCTACTACTTTTTATCATCTAACATAGTTTTATGTTAATTATAGTATCAATCACACAATCCATAATAAGAACAAAATACCGCAGTCAACTACTCACTTTGCCAACTTTATGAGGGCTTGTCCTTCTACATCTCCAATGCTGTGTGCTTTGAGAAAACATTTCTTTGCCTCTTGTAATCTTTCAAGTTTCTCATAAGCATCACCCAATGCGACGACCATTCGAGAGTCATTAGGTCTGAAAGTTGGTAAATATATAAGAATATTATTACCGAACAAATACACACAAGTTAAGATATCAGTATGATGAAAGATTAGAAAGTTACATACCTGAGCTTTTGAGCTTCCCTATAATAATATAAGCAATAATGTGGCATTTTGAGAATTTCGTACGTTTGTCCCAGACCATACCAAGCACGATAGTCTCTCCTGTTAACTTCTACAAGTACATGTGCATCATTTTTTTAAAACTTTATAGTCGTCTGTTTAAGAGTTTTAATACTAATGAACATTGTTAATCAACTCTATCAAAATAGACTGGGCAACCTACCAATTGCTTTTCTATATGCTTGTATAGCAGCAGGCGTATTTTTTAATTCCATATATTCATGACCCATTAAAGTCCACGCAGAGAGATAGTTGGGATTTAATTTTAAAGCACGCAGAAAGTAAAGTACAGCTTTTTCATGTTGAGCTCGTAGACTATAGTAGTTACCTTGATTAAAGAAGAAAAAATGAACATGAAAATTGGCATCAACAATATACATGTATATGTCTGTGCAGCTGACTTTAAAATATTTTATATTTACAAAATCATACCTATGACACAGCATGTTTCAACCCTATATTTATCTACATTACAACAATGATGAGCTAAATGTGCTAGATCTTTCCTCATTTCCTACAAAACAAAAGGACAAAAAATAGAGAAACATAGTTTTGCATAAATTAAAGCTACATTTTTGTGTTGAATATCATTATCATTTTGTTATCAACAAAGTTGAATATTTGTGACATTAATGATTAAACTTATGTACACATATATAATTGAGTAACAGTTAAGTTCATACACATGAAAAAATAAAAATAAATTTTTGTTCTACATTGAGCATGAATGATCTAACATTATGTAAAACAAACATTCCTACATATACCTTAACATAAAGAAGATTGGAATAGGTGTCCATGTGTTCCAATCTATGTGGATCAACACTCTGCAATTTTTTAAATGCCTCTACCGCTTGGTCCACATCTAATAATGGAAAACATTCTTCGTTAATACAACATACAGCACATTTTATTCGAGACTTATTAAATACATGGTGTTGTTGACCTGAAAAAGTGATAACCAAGACACTATTTAGCATTCGTCCAAAATAAGTGTGGTAAGATATAATTGACTCTTTCCACCAGTACATCTACACTTATAAAATATACTTTTCTTTCTATTTAATTTTTAAATATATTGAAAAAAAATGCATGTTTCCTATTGAAAGTTTTAAATTTATTAAGTTTTTATTTAAGCATCCACCATCAACGTCATATACATCACCTCTGAAGTTATGATATGCCAAAGCTATTTGCGACATAACATATGTGCTGTTTGCAAGACCAGCTTCACTCATTTCTTCATACAACTTCAGTGCTTCTTCATTAAGGTGAAGTTCCAAATAAGTATGAGCCAAAAACAGTGGCTTTAGCCAGTGGTCAGGAAGTGGAAGGGAAAGTAACTGAAAAGAGTTTGAACTATGTGTACTTTAATATTGAAAGATATATAGTTTGATTTATCACAAAGTTTGATCATTTTAGTCATACATGTACATTATAAAGAAAGTGAATGTTACCATTTCTTTGTCTAAAACAAGCAGTGACAGTTCTAACCAAGCACTCCAGAGAAGAGGAACCTTATTGATAGCCTGTACAAACATATCTCGTGCATCTGATATTAAGTCTAACTTCTTCAGCACAACAGAATACCTAATAAATATGAAACTGGGTATAAATATCCTCATGAAATACATCTGATAGTTAAGAAAATAAAGAAACCCTATATTAGTCATACCCATACTTTTCGGTTGTTCTTTGAGCATAAATGTCCAAATAAAGATTATAACCAATAGAACAAAATGATTTAAAAATGGTTTGCTTACACGTGTGGATTAATACATTATCATAATTATTTACCACGAGAGCAACACACACTCAAACACATTAAAATGAGACCGAACAAAATATACAATTAGCTTACAGGTAAGTACAGTATCCATCAAGTTCATTAACTTTATGTTTCCGGTGAAGTTCAACACGAAGAGTTTTCAAGTACTCTTTTTCAACACTATCTTGGGGACCTATTGAAAAGTAAGAATTTTATCATTAGAAAGTAGGTTTGCATTTAATGACTAAGCATATTGTACGAAAAAAGAGCAATTATTGAGGGTAAACTTTCGTACCTATTGAATCAGGTGTGTCATCCAGAGCCTTTTTTTCACCGGACAAGTACCTGGCATACATGTGAATAAAATATGCCTCTGGACTTTTGCAATTAGAAACAAAATGAGCAGCTCGATCATATTCTCGAAGATCTAAATAACTCTTTGCCAAAATGTATTTGTCTAATTCAGCCTTAAATTCCTGAAAATTACATCAAAATCATAAGCAATCACTTTTTTATTCAATAGTAATAAATATATGAATATTAAAAAGTCCATTCTTTATAAATAACACGATTCATACAATTTATGTGATTGATAAAGATATATGATAAAATTAATGGAGTATAAGAATTTCATTGCCAGCATATAGGTATTATTACTAAGCACAATACTATTACAATGAACTATACAATAACAATGCCCTACACCTACACAACTCTCAATTATCAACACGATTGTACACTGTATACTGAATCTTCACTAATGATATAAGAATGGTCCCAAAGACATACTACCTTGGACTCTTTCACTGGAACAACTTCATCTAGTTGAATGTGGTCTAGCGCATGAGCAATTTCTGCTGCCCTATTATACAGATAAACAATAGATTCATCTATTTATTTGTAAATTTCAAAGTTGAAGTTAAAATGTGTATTAGACATCAGATCATCCATGAAGAATGGGATAGCTTAGTCTTTGTGAATACTTTTAAACCAATCAATTGCTGATGATTGTTGTGAAGGGATGCAAACTTGGAGTATGTAAATGAGAATCCAATTATGGGTTATGATGACCAAGTAAACCTTAGACAATTTAGGAGATCACACTATATATAGCCATTGTATTCCAACTCATTCTACATGCAGTGAGGTGATTGTTCACTTCACAGGACAAGCTTTATAACAAGGTTTCTAGAACTCTGCTTGGCATCACAAAACAGAAATAAATTGATAACTGTCAATTCTTATTCAATCTTGATCTCTTTTTTTTTATGATCCCCGCCATTGCTAGAATTATGTACCATCTTTTCAAATTAAAAAAACAAAAACATTAACCCCCTCATACACCAGTTCATTTATCAAAATATGAGAGAACTATCATAGTAGAGCACTTTACACACATCCTGTATATTGTTTTGTTCAAACCATCGTAGCACACCTATTAATGAACGAACAATAGTGTTTTAGGTGTCAAAATAGCTACTTATACTTTTGTAAGATAATTACTACTTTTATGGTTCGTTAAAATTACACAATTTAAGGTGCATTTTGTTATGAAATAACATATTCACACACATCCAGTAGGTGGATATAATATCCAATTTGAATATGTTTATTTACGTTTATTCTTACTAGAAATTTTCTTTTTACACTCACTTTGACACAGGGAAAACTATCATGTTCAAGGTAGTAATGGGGCATTCGAAAAACAGCTCGTATTTATGGTAAACACCAGTTCACTTGTGGTGAAAACCGTTCGAAACAAGTTTATCTCGTGTTCACCACTCGTGAACTGGGAGCTGAAAGGATCACTACGAGATGCTGGTGCACATGCGCACTGACAAAATGGCGGCGCCCATAAGGTTCTTCTAATACCGCTGACAGTTTCATAAAATATATTTACAACAACCGGTTAAAAGTCTGTCAAATTAATAAGAATGATAGATATATTATTAAACCATTTGTTTATGTACTCTATAGGCAATCTTTTTAACAGATGTATTTCCCACTTGTTAGCTGGTATCAAATAGCGACACTCATCTATACGACTTGTCAACTCCAAAATACGAACTCAAGAGTTGTTCTGAATGCACCATAATATCATTTGGTACTTGTTTGGATGCTATATATTTAAAAAAAAAGGGATGTGTGTGACATGCTCTACAAGTACCATTTTTGCCGCTAGGTGGCTACAAACATATTAGTCTCAATCAACCTGTGATGGTGTAGCTAGCAGGAGGAAATGAAACTATTTCTTAGGCTGTCTACACAATACCCGCAAAGCAATTGTTTGTAGCCCCCTGGTGACAAAAACGGGACTATGATAGCTGTGGCTGCCTAACACAATAACCGACTCAATAGTGGCCCTCAGTGGTTAGAGCGTACTACCTATAAACGTGATTTGCTTGTGTCGCAAGTTCATGCCCCGGCCATGGCAGATTTAGTGTCGCCAAAACAGTTACGTCGTACGTCTGCTACTGAGTTGCTGATCTCCACCACGCGTGTCGCCATAGTACAGTGTTACTACTAGATGGTGTAGCGGGAGGTTCAGAAGCCTCGTTAAAAGTCGTGTCCCATGTAGAGGACAGTCACACCTCTGCACATAAAAGAATTCACCTAGTTTGAAAACAATAGCTAGTGTGATCCCTCCACCCCCGAGGCTCAGTTGGCTAGCTAGCCTGCCTCTGGAGGTCCATGTATCAAATACACGTGGCCTCCCTCTGCTATAATCATCAGAAATTGATGGCCGCAGAGTATCCATACACAAAATGTCAAAAAATAAAACAAAAGACTAGAAAATTCAATGTTTACCTCCGTTATTTTGCATTATTTTAAGCACTGTGTAATACAAAAATCGATAAAAGAATACAATTAACTATACCATTTCGAGCTTTGCAATAATCCTCGCTTTGAACACTCCATGTTACTTGTAATAACGTCATTTTTAATTTTTAATAAATCCCAATTCGAAATTTCCGCCATTTTGGATGTAAGCTGAAAAGTAGAATATATACACCGCTAAGAATATATTTAAAGTGAAACAAGAGACTTATTATTTTTTTAAAATTTTTATGGTTATTATGAAAATACATTTATTTTGGTGAATTTTCCACGATTTGGGCGCTATATTCATACACTGCATATGAATGGTGGTATATGCCTGTTCATACGTAAAGAAATAATCACACTTTCACTAAGTATTTGTACGAGATGTTTAAATGATCCAACATTGGCTGCCCAAGACCTACAGCTACTTGCTTACTTACTTCCAACAAACCTTAATTTTAAAGAATAAACGTATTTTCTAATATTTAGCTCGTTAATTATATTTATTAACAAAAGTAAACACATATACTAAACAATTGTATTTCATTGTAGTATATTAATATTACCTTGGGCAAATGGCTGATGAAGGAATGGGCTTTGTAGCTGTTCATGTTGGTAAGACCTCAGACAGTAGGGTGTCCACATCAAAATATGGAATTAATTATAAAAAAATTAAAAAAAAATACTGTGTGATGGGAAATGATAACAGAAACAATTTAAAAAGATTTTTAAAATCCGATGGATAATAAGAGAGATATGGCCAATTTAGCATCAAATTTTGGGCTGTTGTGATTCCTTGTTTTTCCTTGTCAGCGTGTGTAAAAACCTGGACATTTTCCTGCTTGCGCATGTTCTGTGGGCGTTCACCAAATTCAGAGATCATTTTTTTAATCTAATGTATTGTGTTTGCTATAGCATCAATTCATATAAAAATAAAGTCCTATATACAAAATTGCCTGTTGTTTCTTGTTTTCACTATTTCAACACAAATTACTAAATAGTTTTTGCTGTAATATTCTGCAAAGATTGTCACGATAATGCGACTGAGTCCCAACTGTCAAATGTGGCTATGTACTTAAATGATGATCAAAATAAACTAATTGGATTGAGCAATTAATTAGACTTGTATATATGGATAGAATCGCATATCTCTACAGATTATTTCCATGGTAACTATATTATGATTGAACGACTTATAGCTGAAATATCATCCAATATCTATCTTCCCTGTTACTAAAATTCTTATTGCCATTGTCAAATTCATGGCGGATGCGATATTCATTTTGGATTCCAAAGTTTAGTCATAAAAAGTCCTTCTAATTTTTTGTGATTGGTATGGTTGGAAACGCATACTTCTATAGTTTATAGTCATAACATTAAAATATTTTTAGGTGAAATATAGACTGATATATGTGGCAAAGTTCACTGGCATGTTCTTAATATATAGCGCTAAGATTTACCTGTCAAATTCCCGATCGGAAAGATCCTCTACATTAACCATTTTTATCTTCAAAGTTTGTCAATGAAATGCCCCACAAATATTTCATAATTGATATGGTTGGAAACACAAACTTCTGTAGATTATAGATATTACATTAATATATTTTTAGGAGGGTTGTAGTTAAAAAAAATCATGTGAATTTAACATTACTTCTCTAGCATAAACACGTTTTTACGAAAACAAAAACACATGCGCAGTTCTGCGCGTCTTATGCAAAAGCGTTGCATCTTGTGCACCACGAAAAACTAGGGGTTTAAACAGCATTTTTCAATCCAATTTGCAACCATGTATTGCGGTCTTAAACATCTTAAACTGTGTAGATTATGAAAGAAAAACGGTTTATCTAATAAAAGGTCGATGATCCACGCCAAAAAATAAAACTTGAAGTTAATTTCAAACTGAATTGAAACTTTAAATACGTGGGACTCGAACTATACTCAAAAAATTTCGGTGGATCACCTACCAAAATACAGACCAAACATTTCTCTTTAAATTCATACGCATATGAAAGGGCTGCTATGATTGGAAGTTGGTTGCAAATGCCAACAAACCAGAGACCTTTTTACGGAAGGCCAGGCCGAAGTTCACAAAATTTCCGCCGGTCTCAAAATTTTGCTACGACGTTAATGTTTTAAAATAATTACGCATCGATACAAAAGATCATTTTAGTTGAAAACTATATGGAATTATTGGTGACCGTATTACCAAAGTCAAGGTATTTTTTTTAAAACTCAATGATCCCTTTAGGTTGCTAAAAACATCTTGATGTGCAAAAGTATAATGATTTGGTAAAGAAACCCCCACCACTTCGCACTTACGGGACACGCTACAGACAGTGTTGGTGCTGACACCATAATACAAGCATTTGTTTGTCAGTGCTACCAGCAATGTATTACTATATTCATGTACTGATAATTCATACGGAGTTGGCAGTGCCTGTGAATGCGACTGCAATAATATGTCCATAGTATTTTTATTGTACGATAAATATGAGAAGTGTTGTAGTGCTTTTTCTTACACATCTCATTCTGCTATCTGTCCTGGTTAGTTTCAATTCAAAATGGTGGCCTCTGCAAAAGTTACATATTAGAAAAATGATTGAAATAGAAACTGGCTAATTTCATGGTGATACAAACAGTGTATCCACATTTGTGTATATCATTCAATGAAAGTTAGTGTAAATTAGATATTTAATTCTTTTTATTTGAACAAATAAGTAAGAAATATGATCATTGATAAAGAAAATTTAGGCAAAATTGTAAGCGTATCAAATATTGACACCGATCTGATGGTGCAATTGTATATAGATTATTTCTTAGTCATAACAGCTCCTTGAGTTGTTGCTGTAAATCTTAAAGTGGTGTGAATAGCCCCGCGTCTCTGACACAATAAATTCTTGTAGGACACTAAATCATTCTACCTATTTAATTGTCTGCATGGACACACATCAATTGAAAATGAATAACTAAATTATTTCATATTTTACAATATTTTGCTCAAGATTGTAATTTTGACTACTTTTGAAAACTCCCCATTGTTTTGGGTGTACATAAAGCGCCACTAACGGCTTAGTGTCAAACTCAGAATAGTAAGGGTGATAATACCCGGATTTAACATGATTGACATGCAACACAGATCAAAATAATAATATATTACTCGTTCTACACACCAAATCTAATTGCCGGAAGAGATTGAAAACTACATATAAACTAAGGTATGACAAATAATGAACCACACACTTTTTGGTATAATTATCAACGATCCAATAACACGTGTGTTCCATATGCTTTATGCATATTACTGGTATACTGGCCTTTTGCACACAATACACAGCCTATTCAAATGAATGAGCCTCTGAAATTAATACATCGGAAACAGGAAAAAGCAAACCTAAGGTGTAACTTTTACTATATTGCCTTCCATGTTGAAATCAAAGTTCTTGTGAGGTACTTCCACAGGCAAAGATTTTTTCTGAAGAAAAATATTTTCGTGTTCATACTGTTTTATCTAGAGTCACAATACCTTTGTTATTCATTTCAAGATGATAATGATTTTTCAAGCAAATATATGCAAATGTGAAGCGACAAGTATCCGTAAACACCGATCAGTTAGCGATAGTAAAAAATCTGGTTGCCTTATAATAACTTTGTATAACTCTGTTAACTTTGATTTTTCATTATGTAAATGCAAAGCTCTCAGCTGAATATACAGATTTTTTTTATTCATTTTAGGTGCTGGTTACCATTCGCCTGCCAACAGTGAACTTTATAAACAAGTGTGTCGTCAAGCATGTATTCAGGTCAGTTTCTTTAGATGTAGATGGTGATAAAACTCATTCAGGTGTTTTTTGTAAATAATCTATTTTAGATTTGCTTTAATTCTTGATTGTCTTTGCATTGGTAACAGGCTGTGAATCTGTTGAAACAAAATAAAAATGCGTTAGAAGCAACACAAGCTGCTATTATGTCACTTGAAGATTCTCCATACACAAACGCTGGAACTGGTTCTAATCTTACTGTCCAAGGAACAGTGGAGTGTGATGGCTCTATAATGGATGGCGAGAGCTTGCACTATGGAGCTGTAGGGGCAATTTCTGGTATGACAAATGATTTTGGTGTTCGAAGTGTGCAGTGAATTTTAATAATAATGAGGAATGATACATTCTCATATAATACTTGTATGTGCATTTTGTCCACTAGGTGTCAAAAATCCTATTTGTGTAGCACAAAGTTTGCTTGAAACACAAATGGCTGGCAACATGTCTCTTGGTAGAATACCTCCCAGCACTATGGTAGGAGATGGAGCTCGAGACTGGGCCTTGAGAAAAGGTCTGCAAATTGTTGGAAAAGATACATTAATGACAGGTCAGCGGCTTGACATTTTTCAATATATTTTATAAAATCTTTCATTTTTTTGGTTCAGGATTCAAAATTTGCCAAAATGTTTGCAATTTCTCTTGGTACTTTGAAATTGATGCTTCAAATTTTAATGAAAAAAATATAGGTGAAATTGTGACAGTGTTTCAACTTTTAGAGACATCAAGAAAAGCATTCGTAAAACACAAGAGGAAGTTGGACATGCTTGAGGATGGTTACGAAAACAGTAGCAATCAAAAGGCCAGGCGCCTTGATTTCACTGATGCGAAGGTGAGGTTTTTGTTCATTGTGTATTCTTACTTTTGATCTCTCATTGCAACTTAACAATTGATACTTATTGCTCAGATAGTCAGATAGTGGTTATATTTATTCATTATAGTTGTAATTTACAATGTTAAAGAATGTATATTCGGTTCATCCATCATCCCATTATTTACTATATATGTTCTTTAAGGCTGGTGCCAATGGAACTGATGGAACGTGTGATGAACGTGATGAATCAGACACCAGCTGTTTGTTGGACACTGTTGGTGCCGTATGTGTGGATGGAACCGGCAGAGTTGTGGGTGCTGTGTCTAGTGGGGGAATCGTTCTCAAGCAGCCTGGTCGTTTAGGCCAGGTAAGTATGTGTGGAAACATTAATAAAGTGTTAGTCATTTGCATCCTGTAAATTCTGGTTTGTAGCTGTATGGATGTAGGTGATAATTTTTACCACGGGCCCATACCAGTATCATGAGAGGGTGTATGTGGTATGTACTACTAAGGTTTACAAACACTATACCATACAAATTACTACTAGTATGTAGATATTCTATATGATAGTAGTAATGTGTATGGTACATCTCTCCCATGATGCTGGGGCTCATGATTTTTATCACTGCTTTTCACCAAAATCGACTGAAACTAATCATTCAAATTCTCTTAAGGCCATCCAAACTTGATCTTATGGATGACCACTTTTTGGGGCTAAAAAATATGCATAGGAGGGGTACAGATATTAAAAAAAAAGTTCAACACTAAACCCAGCAGGGGGGAAATAAAATAAAAAATAAATATTTCACAAATATGCCATGGCAGGGGAAATAAAAAAAAAAAAAAAAAAAAAAATCAGTTATCATATTTGCAGTACCAGTAGCATTGTTGAGCCATTTTACCTCTAATAATTTTGTTTGTCAGTATGTCCGGCATGTGCAACAGTACTAATGCCCAATTCCCGCGCAAAGAGGATTTATCACTGATTATAAAACACTGACACCTATAAATAACGACGTAATTGATGAAAAATAGCAAGAAAACTTATCTAGTCGTATTATATCAGCCATATTGTCTCACCTGTCAATCACGGAATCAGCCGGCAACAGCCGAGTGGCGCATTCGAATTACTAAGCCGCTGTGGCTTCTGCAGTTCTGTTACCAAAGTAATGCGCCATGCATTTCTTTTATTTGGCATATTCGGTTTTTGTACTCGTTTGCTGACTTCATTATAGCGGGCACAGCCTGACAGGGGGGATTTTTTACAGGTAAGATGGCGGAAGTAATCGTCGGAACATGAAATATTAAAAAAATGTGACATTTGTGGTTGTAGATCGTCGGGGTATTTAAAAAAGAAAGAAGTATGTGATTTTATTTTATATCGGGGTGTTTTTTAGCACATCGTCGGAATCGTCATCCATAAGATCAAGTTATGATCACCTAATACTTGAAAATATGTTCTAAAAATATCCTTGCATTCAGATTAAATAACTTTACCCATTCCTGTAATGGGTTTGTGTGTACTTTTTCTGTATTGTGCGTTCTGTAGGCTGCTCTGTATGGCTGTGGTTGCTGGGCTGAAAATGATGCTGAGGCTCATATTGGAGTAGGTGTTAGTACATCAGGCAAGTTTTGCTTCGCTATACCGTCATACAAACGTCCATGGGCTTTTTCTGTTGAAAACATTATCTATTCAAGGCGTGTGCTTTTGCATTAATGAATATTTACATTGAAATTTCAATGGTGCAAAATTTTATATAATTCATAGGCACATGCATTCACTTTGATAGAGGTTGATCTAATCATAACATCGTCAATGCATGAGCCTATGATATAATCCAATTTTTGTCAGTGGGCCCCCTGGGGGTTGTATCATGTATGGTAATAGAATTTTTTATACTTAAGTTCCTCTTCATGATATATATCTTGAATAAGCATCTATTGTTTGTAGACATCAGCTATATTCAATATATAACACTAAATATGGGATGTGAATATGCTATAAATTGGTATGTAATTTTGTAAGTACCTACATAAGCATAATCTATGCCGATTAAATTCGCCCTCATGGATTTGATAGGAAACAATCATTATAACATCAGTTATTCGATGCATGTCGATTTTCAACTAAGATATTTTTTTATTTATCTACAGGTTGTGGTGAACATCTTACAAAGACATTATTAGCTAAAGAATGTGCAGATTGTTTAAAAGCTCAAGTAGATCCTACAAGTGCTCTGTCCAATGTTTTCAAACAAAAGTTTTTAGGTAACTATCCACAAACATGAAACATTTGGCATGTTTGTGTTTATCATTACATTCACATACTTATATTTATTTTGTCAACAAGAGCTGATATTAGTTTTTTTTATTCCAGTTTTCTGGTAGATTGATCTCACAATCTCTATTATTCTGGGTGAAATTAATATAAACTACGGTGTATTCATGTATCATTCTGTAGAATCTCCTTTCCTGAGAGGGATCCAACAGAAGCTAGGTGGTGCATTGGCCATGAGGGCAGATAAAAGTGCAGACAACATGCTTGAAGGTATATATTATTTCATAAGTATTTGTACATCCTTTTATATATAATGTAGAGTTCTAATTATATTCGTAATATTAGGAATTTCTAATTGTATCCGCAATATTTTGGGTGGCATGTTTAACTTTGGAAACTAATTTTGGTAGACAATATTTGTCCGAATCAGAGTCATTTTTAATTGATGCCAATACCAAATATGAAAACACATACATTTGTGCGGTAAAAGTGCCTTCCGTTGAACAGTTGAAGAAAATTAAAAATAGATAAGCCTTATACATTTTTTATATTGTGTAAATTTCTGAAAGCAATAGCTCAAAGTAAGACTAAATATCAACGATATATACTAAACCGAGTGCGTGCTCAAATAAATCAATGTTGAGCTTTTTACGTATTGATTTGTGGAGTGTTGGCAGTGTGCATTTTTATCATGAATGACAAAGTGGTCTACAATGTAATGGCTTTGAGTATTTCCAATATTGTAAACCACAATTAACATTAAAATTGCGAAGGTCAAGATTAAGTACTCATCTGCTGGTATTGATGAGTAAGATTTTTTCAATTTTTGAGCAGGATGAGTTGATATTTTAAAATAAGTATGTTATTCAGGACTTTTTATCCAGGCCTTTTGACTAACCAGCACGACTCACCTGGCGCAATGAGCTCTTGCTCTCTGTCTGTCTTGAACTAGAAATAGCATTTTCCCACCTAATCATCGCCCTAAAGATCATTTTACCTATAATACAAATGTAGATGATGTTACTTATAGAAATGTAGATTGCCCTTTGGATGGAATGAGTTTATGGAATGGAATTGTTACCATACACAATTTGAGACATGAATTAAGAGTGAACCTCAATGTTTTTAGTTGAAGTTCTTTGGGCCCATACCACGGACAGTATGTGTCTGGCATACATGTCAACAGCAGACATAGCTCCAAAGGTAAGCACCAGCGATTCTTTTTTCTTGCCTATTAAGTCGAATTTCTTATAATTATAAAAGTAACAATGTACACATTGTACTGGTAATATTTTTGTTTTGAAAATTACTTTCAACAACAGACTTTATGTTTCAGGCCCTCATTTCACGGTTACCAGAAGGGAGGACTTGTGGACAGTCATATGTTGTTCAAAGCAAATGTTACACACTTGCTACGACAACATAGTTGTATATAGTTGTACTTATATTTAAAAACTGTTATTTAATGTTATTATAAATATGTTATTAATATATTAAATCAAAACAATCATAAAGCAACGAATCTTGCACATCTGAACCTGTTAAGGAGACTTTCGGAGATAAAAGAATTTGGAGATAAAAAAAATTCTCAAAATGTTCTTGTTTTTTATTTTAGTATTAAAGTACATTCATTTGCCTTTTTGAAAATGTATAGCACTTTAGGGGTTTCGGGAATAGAATTTGGTTTATGGACCATACAAAAGATCATACAAAAGACAATAAAAAATTCATTCAATGTTAATTTTGCCTGTACCAAAATTGTATACATAATCTTTTGTATGGTCCATAGACCAAATTCTATTCCCGAAACCCCTAAAGTGCTATACATTTTCAAAAAGGGAAATGAATGTACTTTTATACTAAAATTTAAAAAAAGCACATTTTGAGAAAATTTTTATCTCTAGAAAGTCTTGTTAATAATAAATCCAGGTGTTTACTTAAGGATACATGTACATAATCTTGTTTTTATAGTAAAGGATCAAATTAATTTAATATATTGTATCTGTTAATGAGGATGTTGGTTTAAAAAGAAACTGTTGGTGCAAAAAATAACCACCGTCGATTTTCACGGCTTGATATTTCACATTTTCAAACTTCTCTCTTAACATCTTTTTAGTAAGCATATTTCTTCTACTATGTCTATTGTTGGTAGAAATATGTATCTATGTATCTCTAATTGTCTTTTTCAACCTTTGATAAATCTTTATTTTATTTATTGTATTTTAATATGTGTATTTATTTATGTGTATAGTGGGAGAAATATGCGTGCTAAAAAGGTGTGAGAGAGAGGTTTGAAAATGTGTCTCCAAGCACTGGGAAACATAAATCATTCCAAAGCACTAAAAATGTTAATAATACCTTCCCAAAATTTCTTCTTCATGTGGGATTCAAACCCACGACCTGTGGGTTGAGATAATAAATGACAAAGTATGTAAGCTGGGGGTTACAGAGACAACGGTTCAGCCGTGTAACCTTTTAACAATGCCTTGCTTGGAATGATGGTGTCATTCTGTTTTCGAACTTGGAGTCATGAGTTTGAGTCCCACCAGGGCTACTTGATATATAGCAAATGGAGCTTAGGATTGTAAAACCTGACTTCAGCTATGTCTATCATTGATAGAAATATGCTTGCTTAAAAGATGTGAGAGAGAAGTTTGAAAATGTATCCGCAAGCACTGGGAAACACATATATGATTTTTCACACAGCCTTTACAAGTCCATGTTCATATCAACGGATCTATACTGCATATACAGACGTGATGTGACAATGAAGAATAACTTGTATTCTAGATGTTAGACCAAGTAGAAATTAATGTATTTTTGATGATTATCTATCAGTTAGATAAGTTTTTTAAAAGGAAGTAGAAAAAAAAGTAGTATACTTCGTGACCAAAAAAAAAACATTTTGCAGATGAGGTGACTAATGCGTCTATTATCTCATTTTCCTACTCATCTTCGAGTCTCAATACATGTAATCATGAATAAAATGATGAATGGCATGAGTCTCATTGTTTTGATTTGCTTTTAATTATATTCAATTATTTAACGAGGATAGCCACTTTCATACTTCCATTATGGCACAAATTTTAAAATTAAGCTAAAAAATTGTTTGGATGATATCGGGGGGTGACACAGGATAGTGGAACATGGAACATTGGGCCAAAATAATAGTGGAACATGGAACATGGGGTCAAAAAAATAGTGGAACATGGAACATAGGAAGTCATAGTGGAACATGGAACATGGCAATTCCCTCAATTTTTTTCGCACTTTTGTTGCGATTTTACGGTGTTTTGACACATTTTTATGCTACTTTTGTCAAATAGGAGAGGTTTCAAACGCACAATAAGGACCACATTGTATTGCAGTGTCAGTCAATATATTAAATGATATCATACACTTCATAATCCTCCAGCCAATGTTTGGTTTCTACAGCATCTACCAATGTGCTTTTTTGGCTGAGTGAATAGGCAGTTAGACTCGTGACCAAAAGGTCGTGGGTTCACTTGCCAGTCGGAGCTGTTTGTGGAAGTTGAGCAAACTCATACCTAAATAGTTGCATACAGCTCTGTGGCACCTATACTTTAATTAGGTACAGGTCATTGGGTTGAAAGGGTAAGTGAGTGATTGTGTGAGTAATTAGCATAAGTGTGCCAATCCTGGTGTAAAATGTAAAGTCTTGAGATCAAAACTTGTATCACAATCGTTACTATGAACCACCACATTTACATTTACATCTACCCGACTAAAACCTCTAATATAAAGTTTGCAACAGTTACCTTTTCCTCAACATTTTTACACTGCTCAAACTGGCACGTATACACTCCAGTACTGAGTGTGAACGCTCAGTAAGTGCTTGTAGACAGTTGCACCCCTACACCAGAGCTTCAATTGGCCAATTTCAGAGTATCCATATTTATAATGACTTTGCACAACGGATCTGGGCTGGGTGGTAGGATAAGGCTTTGAAGGTTCATACCCATCCTCAATGTGTTTAAAAAGACATACATGTATATGTTTGAAATCACAGACAGTTTTATATAAAATAAAATGATGCAAAAAATGGCTCAGATTGCACATGTTAGCCCGCAAATTTTCAAAATTTCCCTGGGGAAACATGCCCCAGACCCCCCTACCATAGCCCAGTTCAAATGAAGAAAAAATCCACGTTTTTGTTTCGTTCCATGAGCTCTCCATAGGCTGAAAGCTATCTCCTCCTATTCCTATATCATCACCCCACTCCCTTCCACCCCAGTCGCTATAATTATGCTTCGTCGCAAATGTGAACCCCTCCGTGGTTATGATAAAAGAAATCACTATAGTGTCATCAATACAAGAAGTATCGATTATTGCTGAAAGTGGTGCTGGTAGTATAGAGGTAGAGGTGGTCTCTCTGGTACCTACTAACAAGTACTACTACATCAGATAAGAATGCCAAAAATGTTAGAAAATAGTTCTCTATACTTGCACATAGCCACACAAATGCTCATTTATACATCAAATAATTAACCCTAATCAGTACATATCGGTCCGTTCGGACCCCAGGGGTATTTTTTTTGTGATATATTTTTATCCGCTTGTTTTTTTTTTTTTTTCTATTTAGCACTTATCACCCTATATCTTGCCTTTATCAGGACCGAAGGTTATTTGATGGTTAAATATTAGGACTTCCATAGAAAATATTTGATTCGGGTCCGCATATAAAGAATTGCTGATAAATGTGTTCAAAATTGTTTTCTTGGGATCATTTTCATAGTGGAACATGGAACATGAGAAATTATAGTGGAACATGGAACATAGGGCCAAAAAAATAGTGGAACATGGAACATTGGGGTAAAAAATAGTGGAATACTGTATATATTTATGTATAAAAGCATTGATAAAAGTTGATGTAACTGTAACAAGTTGTGTGTTCATGTTTATATCTTTGCAAGCTTTTAATCAGCACTTTAGACATTATTTTTTTGTTTTATTGGAATGATTCGTAGTTTTACCCTTCAAAATAAGGCCCAGGCTGGGGAATGCTTACCTCCATGTCACACCTGGGACAGTCACAGAAACTATTAATCATCTAGATTCTCTACATCATGTCTTCGGGCATTATTATTGTAAGAGTGAGACGTGCATCACATATAGAAATTACTATTATTGCATTCAATATTCATTGTTGTACATTGCGTTGTGGCCAGTGTTATTAGAGACATGCATAGGTGAATTTCATGTCATATCTGCGTTTTATGCTACCTAAATATTACTTGCCGAGCCATGCATGTTTATCTACGTACAGTGTTCCATTTATCATGATTAATAATTTCTCTAACCTGGTTTCATTAAATGTACCCAAAACTAATGTTTGTAACATTGCCATCTTGTCAGCCTTAATAAATATTCTGACTAGCTAATTTGCTGTTAACGCACGGGTAATAGAGGCTGCAAGTTTATGCAGTGCTCTTTTGGGGGGGGAGGTGGCAGTCCACTTTTTATGGGTATTGATATTTTATCAAAACACATACTAATAATTGTAAAATTATAAGTTATCAAGACCAACGTGTCAAGTGCATCAAAAACAAAATTATCAATTCAATATATCTAAGGGACATTTATACACAACTGTTTTATCCGCCAGTAGGTGGTATTCTTCATTTCTCTAATTGTTTTTTACTACCTTTGTTAAATCTTTATTTTATTTATCGGAGGTTCCCCGAGTAGTGATACAGACAGGCCTAAATTCTTCATTACCTTCCAGTTCTTATGTCATCATTCTATTCTTTTGTCTCTATGTTTCATTATAATTTCATGTTTACATATTGCAGACTATAAATGTAGACAACATTTGCCCTGGATTATAGTTTTAAATACTTCAGTAACAATTCAGTATAACAATATAAGTTTTTAATTTTGTAAGTTAATTTTATAAGTTAGAGCATCACAGTTCGGCCGACGGCCATACACACAATCCTTGAATTGTACGTATGACGTAAACCCCCCTCGCTGAAGAGGCCACTGAATTTCATGTTGAACGTAACATTCACGGTTTATGTGTATGGCCAGTTTTAGCAATTGGGAATCTAGTTGATTCCTGATGAGACCATCTATGTATGTGATGGAAGAAGGGATTTTGTTGGTCACAAAAGGCTTTTTAACCAGAAGACGTTCACACTCCAAATGTTGTATGTACAATCAGGACAACTTGGTGGTTGTTGATGTCTATATTTCAAGTTGAATCTTAATTCTTTGTTACTATTAAAATAGAAGAATAAAGTATTTTACAGCATGTTAAATAACGTTTGTGTACGTCAAAGGTATGTTGCACGTCACACATACAGACACACACGAGGGAGCTGCGAGGGTGGTGATGGAGGTGCATTTTGGCTGTTCTGGACCTGTTAAGATGGTGATGGGTTAGAGAGGGGACAAAGGGAAGGATGGCAAGGGAGAAGCATTTAATGTGTTCTGGATCTCATCTGTTTCAACCCGAGTAGCGGCGGGTAGACAGCTAGTGTAATATAAATGGCGAAAATATTTGAAAAAAAATTCTAAATTAGATAAAATATTAAGTAAATATTAAATAAATTAAATAAAGATTAGATAAAGGTGGGAAAAGACATTCAGAGACTTAAGGGGCATTTACTGTGCATATCCCTTTAACAACTCCTTGTACACTTGTGGTACCTAGATCTACACGTTAAATAGGTACAGGTCAGGGTATTGAAAGCAATTGTGAATGATTAGCACGTCTGCGCCGCTACGGCAGCAATTGTGCTGTATGCTCCCTGGGGAGTTGAGAAAGATATAGTGTGATAAGGATCCCAACGGCCTGGTGTGAATGTAAAGTCGTGAGAGCACTAGAATCATGACTATCACCACCACATTTACATTTATACTTTGTCGAGGCAGCAGTCTGTCTGTGGAGCGAGACCTAAACAAAATTCCCTAAGGCCTAGTACACCCGGTGCTAACACAGCGACTTTCTTACCTACCGTTTATAAAGTATTTGATTACTGTTTCTACTAATATTTCTTTAACATGACACACCAATCAAGTGATGAAGAGGATTATATGTCTGATGCAATATTAGCAAAATGGTGAACTGTTTTTTATGTTCAGTTATTTGCCATATAATATATTCTAGTGCCAATTGTATATAATTTCTTATTTTATCGCCCTGGAAGTTTGAACACTTGTTTTTGTCTGTATCGACCGCAACAATCAACTTGCTGACGATTATAGTAGAGGGAGGACAAATAGGCTAACAATGTCTCTTTTTTTTAGAAATTACCGTATTAGAGCACTTCACTTACACATCCCATATATTTTTTACCATCGTTGCTCAGCAGCTAGAGCAACAATCGCTAAAACCAGTCATACACACATAAACTGTGAATTTTACGTATGATTGGAAATTTAGTGACCTCTACAATGAGGAGCTCACGTCATACAGAAAATTCATGGATTGTGTGTATGACGGAACAATGCGTTTGATGCTCTAGTAATGAACCAAGAATAGTGGTTGAGGTGTCAAAATGAAGCTACGTACTTATATTTTTGTAAGATACACAGTATTTTTATGATTCATTAGAATTATTTGATCGATGGTGTATTTGGTTATGAAATGACGTATTCACGCACATCCTGCTGGTGGCGATATTATGCGATCTGAACACGTTTTTTTCATTTATTCTTACTAGAATTTTTTTTTACACTTAAGCACCGGGCAAACGATCGTGTTCATGGTAGTAATATTATTTAGTACTTGTTTGGATGCTGTATATATATACTTTTTTAAACATCCGGGATACGGCATGTGTGTGACCTTCGGGCCTTGTGTTAAGTTCTCTAGCCCATTATATATCTTGTTGACTCCGTAGCTTAGCCGCAGTGCGTTGGTTGCAGAGCCAATTCATGTCGGCTCCCAGGCCACTCCCTCTATATATTAGGCTAAACAGTTCAGTGAAACATATTTCAGTAACTCGCCCTCTACGCTAGATAGTTTATCATAGTGATTACCATTTAGCAGGGTTCGCATTTTGCCCGGGTTTTTTCAAAAAACCCAGCCCGCCCGGGTTTTAATGGGTAAAAGTGGGTAAAAGCGGGTTTTAATGGGTAAAAGTGGGCAAAAGTGGGGAAAACTAGGGGAATTCTTAAGAAACCTGGGCAAAAGGTAATGGAAAATGCTAATAATCACTATTTTTTTAATAGAATAGATATATTAAGTAATATTGTGAATTTATCAATGTAAACAAACAGTACAAACATAGTTTTTTTTTTTTTTTTTTTTAAAGTCCCATTTTTACAATCCTTTGAGGTCATAATTCATAAATGCGGGCAGCAATATTTCATCATTTAAAGGATTTTAGAGTTATTAACAATGCTTTATAAAAAAAAACATTGATACTTTATATATTTTAAAGAATATATTAGTGATTTAACACATTTTAAAAAAAACATTGATACTTACTTTAACACATTAATATACAAAGCAACTTGTAACACTTCAGTTTTCCATACAATGATTTTAAATATTGTCCCTTTACAAAAAGTAATTAACTTAACTGGGAACTTGACACTACTTGCAAGTAAACAAAAGGCATTAACCAGTTGCTTGACATTGTGCTAACCATTGTTCTAACCAATTTCAACTAAGAAACAATTAGCAAACCAGGTTAGTGTCACTTGTTAAATATTTGCAGAGGAATATTTTTCTATTGTCTCACTTTTAACCTGCACAAGAAGTGTCACTACAGTTGCAAGAGGTAAATAAATTCTCCTTTTGAGAAATAGTGAGCACTTCTCTACATGTATAAGACTAACCAAGTAAAAAAGTTAAATATGAATTCATTTGGAAGGAAAAAAGATCCCTTGTGGGCTTTTTTTGAAAAATATGATGGGACTAAAGCCAAGTGTATTGAGTGTGGTGAATGTGTCAGTTCAAAGATAGAAAGGCTCAGAGCTCATAGAAAGAAGTGTTTGGCAACACTTGCTTATGACTTGTAAATTGCTATTCTAAGTTAAAATCTTAAATATTAAAGATATAATGCTAAAAAATGACTTTTACCCACTCTTACCCGCTTCAAAAAACCCGCCCCATTTTGCCCAACCCATTAAAACCCGGGTAAAAGTGGGCGGGTTTTTTGGGGGGTGGGCGGGTAGTTGCGAACCCTGCCATTTAGTAAGCAGTATGACGGTCTTGTTCATTAAGAATTTTAGACATTTCCTTGAAAAGAAGCATACAAACATGCATATAAACAATGTGTGCATTCCGTCTTGTGTGTTGCTTCTATGGAGTAAGGGATGATGCACATTTTGTCACGCTCCGCAAAAGTGGAAGTGTTCTCTTTTTTATTGACTCCCGCCCTTCCCTCCCTCCCCCCAAAAGTGGAAATATCAGACGTGTGACATAATCGAAGAATATCTACATAGTGTTTTGCGATATTTATTCAAATATTACTTATATATGCCATAAAATATTCATCATATATCAATAATGTAAATCATAATATCAATTAATGTGTGAAATCTCCTGTGTATCTTTATAATGCCACATTTAAGTAGTAAATAGTGGAATTCTGATATGAAAAGTTTTAGCTTGCACAATAAAATATCAGACCCACAAAAAAAGTGGAATATCCAAAACTTGACCAACAATTCTTCAATCATTCTTTGCCTTTTCCCCCAATGTATAGTGTTCTCATATACTGGGTTTAAGTGAGTTATGTCCACAAACACTGATCATACCTGTGCCTGTAATGCAGGTGGCACCTTGAATCCAGTATGAATTTACCGGTAACTACCGTAGATCTATACGGCGTGTTACCAAGAAAATGTATACAAACCTGATGCTGTACATGCCAAATATAAAACGCTGCTCTCCCATTGTGTTGTGACTTGTGCTACACGTTTCCTTTTCCAGTAATGGGTACAGATCGTTACATGTCACGCATGTCACGATTGTGTGAAAAAAGTTTATGTTTTAACTGTTGTTTTATTTCAATATTTTTTTTCAGCAATGATATTAAGCCAGGTCTTGTGAACAAAGAGATAAAGCGAAAAATAACTGTTGAAAAAAAGCACAAAGAACTTAATCAAAAGAACCAAACAAAATCCAAACAAGTCTTAGAGCATGAAGTACGGAAAGCAGGTTTAGACAAAGCAATCAGCCATGAAAACAAAGGGTTTGCTTTATTAGCAAAGATGGGATATAAGCCTGGCATGTCTATAGGAAAAAAAGGTTTGTAGATGTGTAAGATACGTTGTTCAGTATTTTGTCTGTATCCACCCTTTCTAGCATTTCACAACAAAATCTTTTGAAAAATAAAGACCTGCTTTGAAAGAAATGTATTTTTCGTTTTTTAAACTATTTTTATAACTGTGTTGTGCTAGCACCTATTATTAGGTATTTTTTGAAGGTGATGGTAGAGCAGAACCTGTTCCCATTGAACTACGAGCAGGAAGGACAGGACTTGGGGTTGAGTCTGAGCGTAAACGAAGAGCGGAGGAAATGTCTGCAATGAGAGCTCGCATGATGGAAAAAAGGGCAAAATTGTCGATTGATTATAGATCACGGCAACAAGAAAAGGCACAAGAAAGATTTTTAGAAAGTGATCTGAAATCTAGTCAAAGAGTGTGCTATCAACTGGACAGTCAAGAGGTAATAAAACTGTTATTATAACTGAATGTAAGAGATGTTTTCTTCACAAGCATCAGTGTAACAACGGTGACAATGACAATGAAGTAGACTGGACAGCCAGACCACACCCTCTGAATGAGAAATAATTAGGGTCTAACCACCCTGAATATCAAAGGCTCTAACCCTCACGGGTGGATCTAACCAAATATATTTAGGATTAGCTACAGATTGATTGATTTAGCATAGAGATTAGACATATAGACATAGCCGCCTGTTGCCTACCCCAGTAACTGCGACACACGCAACAGTTGACAAATAAGCTTTCGGATCATATAGTAGAAGTATTTACTGTGAACAAAAATAGAGTAAACCTGATGAAACAAAATTTAAAATTTTATCAAAATGAAAGATGATTAGAGTAGTTAATGTAAACTTTATAACGTTATGAAGTTATCTAATTTCTTATTAAAGGAAATTGAAGAACCAGAGTACAACTTTTATTGGCCTGAAGCAGCTTTTTTGAAAAGTGATGATGGCGATGAAGAAAAAACAGAAGATGAAGAAAAAACTGAAGAAAATTCTGAAGAAAATGATGTTGATGAAGTGGAAGATTTTCTATCTGTGAGAACAGAATGTTTTAATTAAGGAGACTTTCTGGAGATAAAAGAATTTTGAGATAAAAAAATTCTCAAAATGTTCTTGTTTTTTATTTTAGTATAAAAGTACATTCATTTCCCTTTTTAAAGATGTATAACACTTAAGGGGTTTCGGGAATAGAATTTGGTTTATGGACCATACAAAAGATCATACAAAAGACAATAAAAAATTCAGTCAATGTTAATTTTTCCTGTACCAATATTGTATACATGATCTTTTGAATGGTCCATAAACCAAATTCTATTCCTGAAACCCCTAAAGTGTTACACATTTTTAAAAAGGAAAATGAATGTACTTTTATACTAGAATAAAAAACAAACACATTTTGAGAAATTTTTTATCTCCAGAAAGTCTCATTAATCCATCTTTCTATGCATTCAATCAGAGGCAACTACATCAGTGGATGTGATCTTCTAAACATGTCTTTTGAATGGGGCTATGAAAAGATGCTTATTCATTGTTTCATTTAGACAATAGTCTACATAAAGATAAAAGATATTTAATTTTTTTTCTGTAATTTACCCATTGA
>CM032662.1:34513725-34534109 GCA_019095985.1 Streblospio benedicti | reverse complement strand
TTGATAACTTGAATTTATGAATAGCTGGAGCAAATAGTGATTTCTCTGTGTGGTGCTTTAAACAAAGATATCTTTGCTTTACATTTGAAGTCATTCTTGATAACTTAACGTTAAAAATCACTAAGTTCAAGTTAAATCAGTCTGATCTACATATGTACAGAAATAGGATAATGCTGATATAATGTTTTCAACAATATTAATCTTGCATTGATTTATTTTATTATTTAGGTGTCTGAGAAATTGGAATACTTAACTTCATATTTGAGGACAACTTATCAATATTGTCTATGGTGTGGAACCAAGTATGAAGGCAAGCCAGTTAAGATTTTTTTACACACTTTCACAAGCATTTTAAAATCACTTTTCAGCATTATCACATTCAGTAGAAATATGGCGTAATGTATGTTTGATTAATGTACCGTACATGCAATGAATCTTATTTTTCTACATAACATTAATTTATGGCAACGACTTTTCATTGTTTTAGATGAAGACGATCTCAATCAGAATTGTCCGGGTGACACAAGAGCAGCACACGATGAGTAGAAAATGATCATCATGTTATTATGGACTTGCAGACAAAAAAATTGAATAAGATAGAATTAATCACCCTCACAAAGTAAAATCACCCCAGGTTCATGTCATGGGAATATTCTCAAATGACTATCATCAGAAAATGATGGCTGGAGAGGATTCACAAACAACAGAGTGACAGTGCTAAAGTCATGTCAAGCAAATGCTTCTATTTTGCTGCAATATGATCAAGACCAAAAATCCCTGTAGGGAGCAATCACTGACAGCAGAAGTACAGGTCTTATTTTAAATGAGAATGAATGTGTGACAATGTACACAAAATGATGTAGTTTTTGTGTACACCGTGTACTTGCAGGAATGTTTGAGTGGGCCGCAAATCCAATGTGTGTAACTTGCCAAGGTCATTGGAGGTTGGATGTAACAATATGAATTGACTGGAAATTGCAAAGCATTGATGTTGAAAATATCCAAAATGTGTCATCCACTATATTCAGAGGTATTACCTGTACATGTAGTGTTTAATTGCTAAGATTTCAAATTACTCCTGTAATTTTAATTTCTTTTTCACATTATGCAGGGTTTGTAAAATATAGTGGGAATGAGATTAATAAATGACAGATGTTATTAAAAACATTTTATTTCATTAAAGTTAAATATCACAAAAAATTAATGACGAGAACACTGAAATAATGACTAGAGAACACCATTACCTAACATTAATACTTGCAGTAAATGATCACAATATTTATGACTAGAACTCTTAGAATACTGACTACACAACATACTGTTGTCCTGACACAAATTTATTCCACAGCAATTTTTTCTTCAACACTTCTGAAAATTATCAGAATGGAGTGTTTTTTTCAGTAACTTAGAAATATATACTCAATTACAGAAATTTTCAATATTTTGTAAAATACCCATTTTGGTAAGAGGGATATAGAAACTGGATGGAGATGTTTATTTTTAGTAAACATTTACAACCATCCTAATATTAGGTCAGGATATCCAATTGCAGTACATCTAGAAGCATAAATGTTGAATAATCTTGTTTGCCCGTTTATACTGAGCCAATCCAAGGCATGTTTTTCACTGATTTAGGTCATTCACGCAAATGCTGATATTTTGCCATCTGCATGTCTTTCTAAATTACTTAGAGCAGAAAATTTTGTATCACCATATGTGCGGCTGTTATTTTTAAATCATTTCTGATAATATTCAAAATAAGTCTATGGGTCAAAATATAGTGGAAGACAATTGGAGTCCGGACAATAGTATTATACTAAAACACTGGATGGTTGTAGTCTTGAAAGATAACAACATTGCAAACAAAATCCATATATGTGTGTAAACGTTTGAATCCATATTGGCATATGATATATAGCTACAACAAGACGACACACTTACATATCTGCATTGAGATTTCATTTGATCAAGAATGCTTAATGCATGTACATGTATTCACATTAAAACAAATTATTATTATTTTTTAATCTGTCTACAGATTGCAAAGTAAATTATTGTAGAACACGTATCACACATTCCCCAATGCTTATTCAAAGAATCATTAAATCAGAAACTTGAGATACCTAATAGCTGTTAATTTTCAATTGATAAAAACACGTCTAGCTTTTGGCTGTGGTACATGGAAGATGTCACGCTTAATCGGTGGTATTTGATTAGTAATATAGATAAAATATAATTATGATCACATGCATTACTTCACGAATGAGAATTTTTTTTCTTCATTTCTTTAATTATGTTTCGATTTTCAGAAAATGACATTCCTGACTATTTTTCAAATATAACATAAAATAACAGTAAAAATGTGTGTCTGCCATGTGACAGAATGACGAGAGTCAAATATAAAGCAAATTATAGGCAGTGGAATCCTTTAAAGGTATATCAAGGGGATCTTTTGAACGAATTGCTCATTTCACATGTCAAATGAAGCTCCATCATCAAGCGGAGAGTATTTAACATTATAAGAATGTTTCGGTTGATGTCTTGGAAAATCAACCATTTTTTTGAAAAAGAAAACTGCTCCAAATAGTAAAACAGCACCTCCAAATGTTGTAAGGGAAAAAATAAACACTTTACCAGGTGACAGACCTTTTCTTTTAGGAAGGCTTCTTGTATTCAACACAATTGAGGATATGTTATTTACAAGAACGTACATATCATTTAAAAATGAAATTTTCTTCATGTGATCTTCTCCAATCCCGTGGCTCATGAATAAACTATCATTGCATGTCCAATGTAATGCACCAGCACGACCAGTTGGATGGATTATTTTATTTATTAAATAAGGTGTTACGCTAGGCATGTTGTATGAATAATTGCCGTTGGCAATTAAAGCTGACCACTGATTTTTGTTTATGTTATATTCCCATAAATCTGAAAAGTACACAGCCTTCAAGCTACTTTGACCCACGCCACCATATAACAAGAGGTTGTTATTGATGTTTCTCCAACTTATCGCATTCATTCGGCTAGATGGTTTCGTCTCGTTATTAGTATTTTGATTGATTAAATGTGATTTATTTTCTAACAATAAATTCCAAGTTTCAGAATTAAATGAATAGGCCCACATATCTCCAAGTAATGATAAGTCATTAGCTGACTTTTCATTATTTCCTCCATATAAATACAAGTTTTCTTGTTCATCCACCCATGTGATCGCTCCAGTTCGAGCAATGGGAAAAGGATCATTCAATTCTTTGCGAATTGAATCTATTTGAATATGTTGACTTTTACTTTCCCATGTAAAATTTTGAAAAGAAAATATCCACATGTCGTCTAAGCTGGCTCCAGAGTTTTGCCTACCTCCAAAAACTACAAACTTATTCTCTGTACACCATGTTGCTGCATTGTACCTTGCCCCAGGTGTATTCAAATGGACTTTTTTATGGGCATATTTTACATTGAGGGGAAGCCAACTAAGCTTTGGTATGTCAAATAACCATGTGTCATGTAAAGCACGATTCTGACTATCAGCACCTCCATAAAGAACCAATAACGTGTTAGATACACCACACATAGATGCACCTTTTCTTGGTTTTGGCTGTATTCTCTTGGTAGTTTTCACAACTTTTATTTCATACTCAGTTTCAACTTGTGTCCAATTCATAGTGTTGTGAGTAAAATACCACAAATCTCCAAGAACATGGGCAATGTCTGTCTGCTTTTCATCAAACCCTATTCCACCAAAGATCCAAAGAACTTTACTTTCCCTATCAAACCAGGATGCTGCTTCAGCTCTTGAGCCTGGATTAGAAAATTCTTTACTATTTGAGATGTTCTGATTTAAATGTGATATCTGGTTGCCAATATTATTTCCAGAGAGCCAAATCCATCCTGGAAAAAAATCAAAATCTTATGAGTCTACCATATTTTCTAACAGCTGTTTCAGTTCAAATATTTATGTAGATGTAATCTTTTACTAATTTCTAGGTCCATCAGAAATGATAGATTTTAACCCAAGCTAGGGTTGTTTATGCCATGGTCAACAATCAAACATGTTAACAATAATTACGTATACCTCCAAGGTACAGTGTATGTTTAACTATATAACTGGATGTAGGCCAGAGCCATGAATATTTGTTCAGCACGTGACTGCTAAATATTTTCTATTGTTGACTACGTAGCATGGACATGGCCATATAACTCCCACCAACTTACGTACGCTTGTAAAAAGGTCATAGCTAAGCCATAGTGAAATGTACAATGAAAATTTCAGCAGCTTTACGCTTTTAAAAAGGTCATATATCGAAGCCATATTGAAATACGTAAAAACATAAAAATAGCTAGATGTATTGATAGTTGAATTACCTAAATCTTCATTTCCATCAATCAGTTGACCACAGAGAACAATAAAAAAACATATTACTATGGTCAATTTTTCTTTCATCTTTATTCAGAACTTCTCAAATAGGTGCCCAATGCAGTACTAGTATGAGCTGATTTTTCATTCGTGAATTTAATCACAGTAGTCCTAATGGATTAATGTTGATGCTGTAATGATGATTATAATTCACTGAAAAATATACAAAGCAAATTTTTAAAATTAATTTTGCATAGTTGTTAGCATAATTGTGCAGTGCATGGCAGACCAACCAAACTAAAAATTCCAAGACAGTTAGTGGTGGAACTAGATTCAACATGTAGTCATGAACTTTTGTTTCCTTAGTGCAGTTTTCCATCACTTTTCCTATTCTAAGCAATGAGCAAAAGTGGGCGTGGTTGATCGGGCGATAATTGAAGAAGTTATTAGAACTTTGTTCAATTTCTTCCTAAAGAAACTAACTTTTGTTACACTTGGCAATTATCTATTAATCATACACATCTGTGTAGCACACACCTTGATTATTTTGTTTTATTTTGTTTTATATGAATTACATTTTGCAAAAATATTGAAAAGTTATGTTTTTATAAAAAAAGTAAATGAGTTAAGAAGGGGAATGCGTAGGTGAGTCGTCAGACACCAGTCTAACTGCGATTATCAAATTAGACGTCTAAGAAAACGCAAATTTGGTATCTTGAATGCTCAATTGTTAATAATTGACTAGTTTTGATTAATTTCACTCTATATAAGATACACATAAATGAAATTGAAATTGAAATTTAGCTTCGATAAGTCAAGTCCGCACATAATTTATGCAAATAGATAATATACACAGGGGTCTGTTCAATATTTTTATGTCAAATTAGATGCATGACGTCATCGTGCGCAGGTCGATATGCGCGAAAGAGGCACTTCCTCTTTGTATTTTTAATGTTTACTAATAATTATTAAAATTCTGACCATCGTGACGTTAGGAATTAGATTTGGTATGTTGGATACAATGCAAATATTATATTTATACGCAATGATCAGAATATTGTGAAAGCTTTTCTTAAGCCTGCTTTGAATTTTAGCATTTTTAGTCTCAACTCATTGATATCCATTTTTGACATGTCTGATTATTGCTGTCAAACCACCTATAGACTGTCAAAAGTGTAAATATGAACGTGTTACACGTAGAGCTAGCTATATGGCTTGTTGTGACTACCTGTTGAATGATCTTTCTGTTGTCTCGGATATTTCGATTGAAGGAAGTATATTTCCATAGTATTGAAGGTGGTCATTCCTGAGGGTCATTCTTCATGGTCGGTTTAATCGTTATTGATGTAACGTTTGATGGCTCAAGCACCCTGCGGCACAGGGGCAATTTATAGACTAAAATAATCTGTTTCTCTGTATCACCTGCAAGTACTTTACTATGTAGGCTACTCGTAGGTGACTCGTAGGTGATACCTACGAGTACTTAGTGATTCTCGTTGGTGTAGTGGTTTGAGCGTACAACTTCAAAACGTTATTTGCCTACGTCGTGAGTTTGCGGCCCGGCCTCGGAAGACTTAGTGTCCCCTAACACGTTTCGTCGTACGTCTGCCATTACATTGCCGAATGCCGATCTCTACACAGTGTCGCCACAGTAGAGTATACTACTAGACGGTGGCGACACCAAGCAGGGCGCTTCTCAGTAGCTTGCCTTAAACATAACTGTTATGTCATGTTTACAACAAATTGTGTAAAAGCCAATAAAATAAACTTTAACTTTACTTTAACTTTTACTTTACTGAGTACTCGTAGATGATACAGAGATGCAGTGAAGTGTATTTAGTCCATAAGTTACCCCTGTGCCCTGCATTATAGGCTAGCATACACCAAGGAACAAGTGTGATTTTTTGTTAAGTTAGCAGACGGTGAGCATTAGATCCTGGTTGAAAAGGGCTAGTAGTCAGCAGGATGAGTAATCCTCGAAAATGTATTCTTATGAGAAATCCACTTATCCTGCTAAAAATGAACACAGTTCTGCTCATAAGTAAAAGCAGACGATTGCTTAATCCTGAGCCTGCTTTCCCAATTAAAACAATAAATTAAGAAATTTTCTGAAACTTTGTTCACAGAGCTTAATTGGTCCTGTCAAATAATTACCGCTGTAGAACCTTGCTAAATAAATGAGAAAACAGATGAAGAATGATATATAAATATACCAGCTGAAATATATAGTACTGATGGATATCCTTTATGCAGTATTGAATTAATCAAAATGTGCAATGTTAGGGACAACCCATGTCCAATACGAATGATCTGTTTGATGACCATTCAAAGCGATTGAAAGCAGTGAAAATAATATTGTGTAGAACAAGCAATGCAGCTTTTTTTTATATGATTGTACCTCCGCTAAAATAAGTACATCGACGATGCACCAGCAGTCCCAAAATCTACATCAACAATATTAACGCATCATTGGTGTCATCTTGCCACAGCAAGGTATTATCTATCAAATGTTGTAGATAGATATATACCTTGCCTCCATAAGTTATAGCTAGAACCCCGAATTGGTGAAGATGCATTGGTGTGTGAGAATTACAATTGCATTGACCCATAGTCCTTATATTACTAAGTATGTTAACATAGCAGTTGCATATAAAGAAGCCTACTCATGGGGTCCTATACTTTTGAACTAGTCTTTATTTTATAGTCTAGTGTACCCTTGTACTATACTTGTATGCCAGCGCCTCGATTAGATGAACTTTTCCAGTGTAACAGTAATTTGTTTTGTTTTTTTCAGTAAAAAATCTTCAATAATGGAACTTGCTCACAGCCTATTGCTAAATGAAGATGCCCTTGGCCGAATATCTGAATCGAAGCGACCTGTATTTATTTATGAGTGGCTGCGTTTTCTCGACAAAGTGCTTGTTGCAGCTCAAAAGGTAAATATATTCGAAAGAAAAAAATTATTGGAAGGTAGTTTTGTGTTTTTATGATTCAATTCCAAATACAACTATTTCTAGTACTTTCATTGAAACGCAAACTTGATTAAACAATTCCTGTATGCGAGCGTATGAATTGAATTACCTCTATCCATAACTTTTTACTATTTTACTCCATCTTTTTTGCAGTCGGACATCAAGGAAAGTCAATCAAAATTAATTAGTCAGTTGACAAATCAAATAACCGAGAATCCTGGTCCTCCCACAAGGAAACTTCTTGCCAGATGTCTTGCTACTATCTTTAGTGTTGGGGATACTTTTGCGTTGTTTGAGACTATAAACAAATGCAATGATATTATTAGGACCAAAGATGACTCACCAAGTTATTTACCTACACGTTTGTAAGTGAACTTTCTATCTGATACATTGTGATTTCAAGGTACTAATTTTAAAGTTACATGGTCATGTACAAATTATGAATTCTAAGATAAGTTCCAAACACTCAAAAAGACTCGTTTTGGGACTGTGAGGAACTATACAAATAATATTTCAATTAAATTTGTATAATGTTTTTTAGAGCTGCAGTGGCGTGCTTGGGTGGTATGTATGAAAAACTGGGTAGAATGGTTGGACGATCATATGAAGAAACCATATCACTTCTCATCAAAGCACTAAAAAATGCAGAGGTAGGTAATATTTTACATGTTTCGTGTACTTTCCTAGTTCCTACTCTTTTTTTCTTCAAACGTTTTCAATTTGTATGTTTCAAAACAAACATTTTGTTGATTTAAAAACAATGCATTTTATAAAGGCAATATCCCTGTTTTCAGTCTCAAGGACGCTGTGAAATCATGGTGACCCTTCAGAAAGTAGTAGCGGGCTTAGGATCAGCAGGTTCCAATTGTTACAAAGATATATATAAAGCAACCCGTAACTGTCTTACAGACAGATCGCTGAATGTACGGTCAGCTGCAGCAAAAGTAAGTTTTTCTTGTACAGCAATGTGCAGATATATTTTTGTGATTTAAAAGTCATAAGTTTGTCATTTCCATCTAAATTTAATCTGAAGAAATATATACGATAGATTGGTTTACTTTCATTTTACGATAAAATATTTTTGACTCCATGTGTAATTTTTTTTACTTTTATTTTCATCAAGTCTTGCACTATGGCGAATAATTTATCAGCTATACTTTTCAAACTCATTCTCTCAGTTGTTTGTCTGTGATTCAATATCTGATGAAAACTTCTTATATAAATTTTTACTAATTGACAAATTTCAGTGCATGATTGAGCTCGTAAATGAAGCTCCATTCATGTACACTACTGAATTGGACAACGTAGTGTCAGTCTGTCTTCGAGGGCTTGACGGCTCAAATTACGATGTGCGTTGTGACATCTCTAAGTTACTAGGCTACTTATTGGCAACAACACAATCACCCAAAGCAGCGGCAGCTCAAGGTAAATTGTTTTGATGGAATGAAGATTTATGCAAAACGTTTTATTGTGTTCATCAATTTTGACATTTTTGTAAACTAGAGTGATTTTATGAATTTTATATTACTTAGGTGCAAAGGGAAAGCAAGTGAAGGTGGAAGATGCATTGAATTTACTTTCGATGGGCTTTTTGAAAGGCGGTACAGGATTTCTGAAAAGTTCCACGGCTGGTGACATGATCAAAGGAGGAAGTACTGTTAATCGGGAAATCAGAGTCGGAGTTACTCATGTAAGTTAATTCTGCAAATTCTATCATTACGGATGGTATTTTGATGTATCAGTACATCACTTTTAGAGATTTCTTTAATTCAATTGTTTATGAATTAAATCATAACTCTTGTAACATGCAATTTTCAGGCTTATGTGGAATTTGGGAAAGCCATGGGATCAATTTGGTTGGAACGTAATATGTCTGAATGGCTGACTCATGTTCTGTACTTGGTGTCAAATCCAAAAGCAGCACCAAGCCATGTAGACGCCGTTTATGCCAGAAAATGTGTGCTTTTCATTCTTCATTCATTAATTGGTGGGATTCTCAGTGAAAAGGCACAGATTGCTGCTGCGAAAGAGATATGTGGAGTAATTGTGAAACAGATGAATGCTCTTGGTATGTAAATAGCTCATAAATGTTTTAATACGAATTTAACTTGATAATTATAACACAAAAAGAAATGATAACTCTGCGGTTATTTTTCATAGAATCTGAATGGTATTCCTGTGACAATGTGTGATCAGTGTAGGAACAATTTTATTTACATATGACAGTTACAACTGCAATGTATATTAGAAGTGCTGTTTAAAGTTGAGCCAAGCCTAAATCCTTTGGTGCCGTGCAATTTGTACCATATTCTACTATTCCAATATTTTTATAAACTTAAAATAAACTTATTTTCATTCTGCATGTTGCACACTAAACATTTATACATACCACTACAGCAAACAAGCAGTGTACCAATAGATCCCCGATGGCTAAAACCGGCCATTCACATAAACCGTGATTTTTCACGTCGGACGTGAAATTTGGTGACCTCCATCACGGGGGAGCTCACGTCAAACGTAAACTCACGGATTGCGTGCATGGTCGTACAGTGCGATTGATGCCCTAATCTATAAACGACGTCGCAACGACGACTTTCAGACGCGTCTGTGGAGAGTGACAACAAGTCGTCCGACTTCAACCTGACGCTGTCGCAGCACACGCTGGTGTGCGCTCTGCACCAGCTCGGGCTCACCGTGCAGAACCTGGGCACGTCGGCGTCCCCGCTCGTATCGGAGCCGTCGGCCGGCATCGTCGAGCCCGTCGTCTCGGTGCTCATCCACCCGGCGCCGGCCGCGCGCCTCGCCGCCGCCTGGTGTCTCCGCGCCATCTCACAGGTGAGCAGGAGGAGGAGGAGCGCATCGGTGTTTGTGGACGGAACTACAGTAGAACCTCTCTGTTAGGACCACCTTTGGGACCAGTGTTTGGTGGTCTCAATAGAGAGGTGGTGTCTGTGCAGAGGTTCATTTAGCTTTTTTTGAAGGTCTAGGACCATAAAAAGTGGTCTTATTATAGAGGTGGTCTCAATAGAGAGGTGGTCTTAATTGGATGTTCTGCTGTATAATCTATTGAGTGCATCAGTGTTTGTGGACGCAACTACAGTACAACCCCCAATTAAGACCACCTCTGTAATGAGACTACCTCTATAATAAGACCATTTTCATTGCACCAAACCTTCATAATTGATAAAGCTACCAAAATGAACCTCTGTATAGAGACCACCTCTCCATTGAGACCACCTGAGAACACTGGTCCCAAAGGTGGTCCTAATAGAGAGGTTCTACTGTATAATCTGTATCTTTGTACACAGGGCCACAGATAAGTACCCGTCCTATAGTCCGAGATGGGTATCTGTGTTGTCAGGATGAGTAAAAATTTTAGTTACTTGTCCTATGGACGAGTATTTTCAGTCACACCAGACATCAGTTTCAATTGAATTTACATGGACTTTGTTAATTTGGCCGTGTAAATCTTAGTTAGGATGAGTATATTTTTCAATATACTTGTCCTATGGACAAGTATGATTTTTCTCCTAATCGTGGCCCTGCATGATAAACTATCATTTGAATGTTTTAAGATCGAAAGGCATGCTTAAAAGTGTATGAAGAATGATGGTTGTGCTTAGGAATGACAAATTCAATAAGCGTACAGAAAATGGAGTGAAGGCTGTGGTTCAAAAATCATAGACAATGGATGTTAGCCAAAAGAATAATCATGTTTTACTTTTTAAGTATTCGCTTACAATGAATATTATTCATTGTTTGCAAATATATATCAGAGTCAAATGAACATGTTTTTTTATATTAGAATCCAAGTTATGGTAGGGAAAGTACATTTTCGGAAGAAAAATCGATGGTTGAGTTTATTGCGTCTTGCAGGCATTGCCAGGGCAAATGACGATCCTGATTGAGCGCTGCATGAGCCGTATGCACCACCTCAAGTCATCACCGGAAGCCGTGTCCGGATACAGCTATGCACTTACTGCGCTGCTTGGTGGGGTGAGGGACACCGCACTCGGGATCCCACACGCCAAGGGAAAGGTGAGACACAGGACCAAGGATTTGGGTGTTTTTTCAGTACAGGGCCAAAAATATATATATTGTCAGAACGGGTAAAAAGATGGATGAGCATTCTCAGTCAGTCCAAATTAAAGAGCATATTGCCTTTACATAGAGTTTATTAAATGCGATGAGGAAATTCTAGACAGGACTAATATTTTTGCAAGATACTCATCTTCACAACAAATTTTTTTTTTTTTCTATTCATGGCACTGGCAAAGCACCCACAGTAAGGATTTTGCCTTTTTCATGTGGCTTATATTGTTGAATTGAACGGATGTTTTATTTCAAACTGATAAAGATGAAGGGAGGTCATCAAAGTCTTTTTTGTTTTTTATTCTGTTTCCAAAGGGTATTAATGATTTTATTTTCTTTGCATAAATTGTGTTTGTTAATCTATTTGTTCATCTCTGATTGTTTTTGTGCAGCAAATCTTTGGAATAGCTGAAGAGTTGTTGAGAACTGCGAGTCAGACGAGCCGACTTTCTCTGCAGCGAACACAGTCAGGATGGCTGTTGCTTGGTGCACTGATGACACTTGGTAAGCTTTCTACATTGTGTATACAAGATTTATAGAAATGGCAAATAAAGTTAAAATGAATTGCTAATGAAGTCTAATCATCTTCATGTCTTGTTTCTCCATATTTTCAACTTTTGTCAACCTGAATAATTTGCTTCCCTAATATTTTAAGTTTAAAATGTTTGAAATAAGTTCAGATTCATATAGGATGTGATATATTACTAAGTAAACCACATGGTTATGTAATACTTCCCTTTGTTCAAGGCCCACCTGTAGTGAAACAACACCTGCCACGAATGTTGTTACTGTGGAGAAATGCGTTCCCTCGTTCCACCAAAGAACTGGACAGTGAGAAGGCAAGAGGCGATGCGTTCACATGGCAGGTTACCTTGGAGGGCCGGGCAGGCGCACTAGCAGGTATGTCTTCAAAAATCCATTTTTTAAACTAATCAATTAGCATGTAAGACAGTTACATTTCTATTAGCTACAATTTTTTGTTGCATTTGAAACATGTAGCGTTGTTAAAACATTTTCTTTTTTCCCCAGCAATGCACAGCTTTGTGTTGCATTGTCCTGAGCTGGTCACTGAAGATGTTACCAGACGACTTTTACCACCATTGGAATGTGCTCTAACAATGACCGCACAGTAAGTACTAAGTATGCATGTATCATGCACTGGATGTGATCAATAATTATGCAAACTTATCATATAGACAAATGAATACTAACATCAATATTATGAAGTATGACATTTACTTAGAATAATCCAATCATGTATGTTATTTCTGTAATCTGTATGCATTACCGCTGATGGAACCAACGTGACTGTTGATGAAACATGCAATAAGGAGAATTAAATGTTTCAAATATTGATTCAGTGTTGCTACAAACTTGTGAATAAGAATATACTTAGATGCTCAGAATTATTCTTTGTGTTTCATAATTCAGTTTGCCGAGTGTGATAAAGATGTATGGTGCCCACCTGAAGGCCAGTGCCGCCATGGTGCGCCTGAGGCTCTATGATGTGCTGTCTCTTCTGCCTCCAGAAAATTATGAAGGTAAAATTGATATTGATGGTCTCTGATTTTAAGTAGTGATAATGAACAACAACCAATCTGCTGCTTAAGCGATATACATGTACAATAGATGACTTTCGAAGTGCGGAGGGCTGCATTGATTTCCTTGACTAAAGCAGGACAGCTCTATCCTGAAACCAAGTGTTTTCAATAACTTGAAGGAAAAGTGGGTTGGACTCTTACTGGTAGAATGGGCATCAATGGTTTACTGTGGTCCATCTAATGATCTTTTCTGATTAGTAAATTGTAACAATGGCCCCAAAATATGAATGAACTTGTCTTCATTACTGTCTAAGATTACACATGATGAATCCTTGAAACAAGAAATTTCACATTCCAGTTTCTACTATGGAAATTTTTTTTATGACTACATGTTTGTTTTTGTCACCCTTGTAGGCTCGTTCAGTTCACTGCTGCGTGAGTTGGTGGCGGAGTTCACACTGACCGACAACCCCGCCAACACGTCAACATCACTGCTGCGCGCCATGTGCCATGTCAACGATTCCGTGATCCTTGGCTCCTGGCTTCAGGAGACAGATCACAAGGCTATTGAGGACCAGGTGAGGAGGGTCTGGGGTGTGGTGGAAATGGCGGATAGTCAATACTATACAGGATGTCAGAAATCACTAACTGTATTGTTTAAAAATTAATATTTGTTAATGCAGATCAAATAGAACTAGGACTTGAGATGGGCAGTTGTGTATGTCGTTGTTATTAAAGTGTTAAACATTGTTTGCTTTTGGGTATGGGCAGCAGACATAGGTACCAGAATCAAAAGGGGTAGTGATACATTTACGTGTCTTGAAATCGTAGTTACCAGTGCATGAACATATATTTGTACATGTATATGTCCATGAACTGATAAAGATGATTTGAAGATGTGCAAATATTGTATTTACAGTGACCCTTTTTTATGCTGATGCCTTTGTAAACAGTGTACTACTAAGTTTGTATTCGTCTTGTGCAGTCTTTGAATAAGTTGTCTGTAATACTAATATTCTCTACTGATAATTATAAAGCACTCCCATGCTTATTGTCCAGTATGTTGTCTTGGAAAAAAAATTCAGGCGGCTGGTTATTTAAGATGTATCAAATAACAGCATTTATAATGCTACATTTTACTAGAGCAAATGGTTATATTTGAATTCCCATATACTTTGCCCTTCTAGCTGGAACCTAATCGTAGGGTAGATTATGACAATGTGAGTATTCACATAATTCATTGTTATGTCTTTTTTGCTTTGGATCGTATACCCAAAGTTGATTGCGTTTTCATAAGTGTGTATACCACAAGATGATAATATTGCTTTGAATAGGCAGTTATACTTTGACATGTGTATTCTGTTTGTGTAGATTTGCTTCTATGTGCACTAGATTGTATTTCTTAACTATCATTTTAGTGCGCAAATACAGTGTAGATGATTTTAAATGGATGTTAAAATGTAGTAAATTGAGTGGGAGAAGTGTGGAAAAGAAATGAACTGTTTCTGAATAATGTTGTAAGAAAAATATAATGATGCCCATAAGCTATTGTATTTTTCTATCAACACAAAGTAAATGTGAAGAATTTCATAATTTGTGGTGTATTTGTTTGTGCACAAATACAATTCAATTATTGTTTCTTTTTTTTTAAATTTATTTTTGTTGTAGGCATTTCATAATTGACTGTAAATGTATATTCCCTAAATTTGTGTGCATGGTTCCTTCCTTGTATTATAGTATGCTAATAGTTTTTGTTTCAATGATTTTTTTACTACAAAAATATATGATGAAACAATCCAATATAGAACTTATGCATTGCATCTTGTGCGCATGGGAGTGCTTTAATGTACAAGCTTGAATTTATACCTCCAGTTAAAATCAAGTCTAATCAAAATTTCTTATGTAATAATTCCTACAGACAACATGAAAATGTGTGCCAAACCAAACATTTTATGTGTCAAATATTTTATTTCACATTTCTAATGGTATGAAGCTAAAAAGAAGAAAAAATCTAACATTCTCATTCTCTATCAGTTGCAGCCCAATAGTGCGTCTGGCTCCGGTGCTCTTGAACATGATGCTGCTTCGCTGTATCTTCGCTGTCCACTCGTAAGATATCTACTCGTCTATTAACATTAGAAAATACAGAGAATATTGCATTTCATTTGTAGTTTTGTTTTTCTTTAATGCTACTTGTCAAGCCAAAGTTATAACATCGTATACTCCTTTTATTTTAAACTGTTCTCAAGACGGAAGTCACCTGTTCAAAACACATAATCTGCCTGATAAAAGTAGATTATGTGTTTTGAAAAGGAGACCTCAGTCTTGAAAACAGTTTAAAATAAAAGGCATACAATACAAACTTCGACGATAAGTAGCGATAAAAACTAATAAAACTACAACCACATGCTACATACCAAATACACAGAGTTATGTTGATTTCACTTCATAATATGTGAAAATAAATTACCTATTTACCCAAATAGACAAATTAAATTGGCTTCTAGGAATAATGGTTTGGTAGGGTCAGGATTAAGCAGAAAGTAGAAATAATTCTCAATCTTAAAGCAAGACCAGTGGCCACGCTTGTGTAACAGCCCACCCCTTCTTTTTCTTAAATGTCCACAAGAATTATGTAGAAACTGCACTCTCGTTTAACAGCCCACTACCTAGTTTGAGAAAATTTAAATTTAACGGTCCTGGGCACTTGGATGGTCGTATACGGTAAGTATATACTTGGCCCTAGCTGGCAAACCTTATAACACACTGCCTTGACTAGAATTACATGAAAAATGTAGGAACAAACCAAATACAGTAAAACCTCCAATTAAGACCACCTCTCTATTGAGACTACCTATATGATAAGATCCCTTTTCACGGTCCTAAACCTTCATAAAGCAACCTGAATGAACCTCTGTATAGCAGCCCCGTAGGAAGGGCTAAGGCAGTAAGGCGATTGCCTGACCAATAATTTGTGTGTTAGGAAAAATAATGCAATAATTTAATTATGGCCTGACCAATCATTTGTGAAAAAATAAAAATCCATAATTATAGACCACAACTTTTAAATGTCCTTACCTATCTTGTTTTGCTTCCTACGGGCCTGTATAGAGACCAGCTCCCTAATGAGACCACCTAGCACTGGTCCCAAATGTGGTTCTAATAGAGAATCATCTGTAGTATGATAACATGAATATATCATGGGTAGATCCAGGGCGCGGGGTGGGGGGTTTGGGGGCCACTGCGCCCCCCACCCCCCTTTTCCCACCAACATTTTAGTAGGGTTTTTGGCATGCCGCCATCGATTGCGCATACAAAAGCCATGAAATCCCTTAAGTGCGCACCCCCCCCCCCACCCCCACCCCCTCCCCTTTTCGAAAAATCTGGATCTGCCATTGCATGCGTTCCTCGTCCCGTCTGCAGGGCGAGGCGGTGCCGGGTCCGCTGCCGCTGGGCGTGGCCGTGATTGACAGCTCGGTGCGTCTGTACGGCCTCGTGTTCCCGCGCGTGGCCCACAAGCACCGGCTGCAGATGCTGCAGCACTTCACCGAGTGCATCAAGCAGGCCAAGTCAACGCGGCAGCAGGCCGTGCAGATCAACATCTTCACAGCCGTGCTCTGTGCTCTCAGGGTAAGTGAGTGAGGACTTCAGAAGATGGAAGGCAGATATAGGATAGACTATTGCAGATGGTACGAAAACGTTACGAGATAAAATTTTTCAAGAAGTTCAGTCTTTTTTGGGGGTGAATGTAAACCAAAGTGTATATTTACATGGTGAAAAGATGACCAGCAGTGCTCTTTGCTCTCAGGGTAAGTGAGCCAGGACTTAGAAAGACGGAAGTGCTTATTAGGCAGATATAGAGCATCAATCGCCTGTTCGGCCATGCACGCAATCCGTGAATTTACGTATGATGTGAGCTCCCCCGTTAAGAGGTCACCAAATTTCATGTCAGACGTAAAATTCACGGATTATGTGAATGGCCGGTTTTAACAATTGGTGATCTAGGATAGACTATTGCAGATTGTACGAAAACGTTGTGAGATGAAAATTTTCAAGAAGTTCAGTCTTTTTGGGGGGTGAATAATAAACAGAAGTGTATATTTACATGGTGAAAAGACGATATTGTGAAAATTGGTAGCAATGTTGCATAACATCTTTGATATTTTATCATATTTATGTTTCTGTATATTGGTACCAACAGCACCAAGAATTCTTTTTTTTTCCATCGACTTGGATCACTCTTAACAAATCATGAAGTACAATTATTGTACATTTTGTAGTTTTTTTTAAGTGTGTAAAATTGTAAGATATTGATTATTTTCATTAGTAGGTAAAATTTTGCTGGAAATATAATATACATTATACACTGATTATGTAAACAAGAAAAAAATGATGAGAGATTCATTGTTTGAAATTGCAGGCCCTAGCAGAAACCAAGACAGGTTTCGGAAACATTGAAGTTCGGAAAGCTGCTGTATCGTTAGTCTTGGTAAGGCTTTTGAATTGTTGATTTTATTTCAATCTTCTTTTCAAGAATTTATGATAGTTCATATTGACCAATGTTTCCTTCAATGACTGAGGACCTTTACCCAACTTTGAATTGAACATCTGACATATATCTGGCACAACAAAGGAAAAGCAGCATTGGTGTTTCACAAATCGAGCCGGCGATGTTAACATTCACGCTGTAATTAAAGTCGTTCTGGATTCACAATGTCGACATTAGTCCATATTGTTTCATCTACAGGGAGCGCTAGGCAGCAGCAATCCCATCCTGAGGTGTGCAGCTGGAGAGGCGCTGGGGCGAATGGCTCAAGTTGTGGGCGAAAATAGATTCATCGCAGAGATGGCTCAGTATAGTTTCGATAAGTGAGTAAAACATCCATTCATTCTTTCTTTTCGTCTTGTACCAAACTTTGAAATGATGGTATTGGATAGCTAGCCATCGTGTTCTCGTGTAGTCCGAGATGCATATTTGTGCCATTTAAATGGACAAGCATTCTCACTCAATCCATATATCAGTGCCAATTACACATTGACATGTATTTCGTTCAATATGCCACCATAAATTTTCATCAGTACGGGGATGTCTTTAGGATAACATCTTATGGACAAGTATGACTATTTTCATATTCGGCGTGTGCCTGCAGGTTGAAATCTGCGCGTGACGTGGTGACAAGGACAGGTCATTCGCTGGCACTGGGCTGCCTGCACCGCTACGTGGGCGGCATGGGCTCTGGCCACCACCTCAACACCAGCGTGTCCATACTCCTTGCTCTCGCACAGGACATCACGTCACCCATCGTACAGGTACTACTGGGCTAAAACATACCGGTGCAAAAACAGCAGCTCACTTGAATGGTGATGCATGGTGATGCTAGGTGCCAGAGATTGATATGATGACATGGTGGCTACTATCTAAAAGACTGCTTTTTAAAACTTCAAGATATATGAATGATTGTAATGTGATTACAATTGAGACCACCTCTATAATAAGACCACTTTTCAAAGTCCCAAACCTTCATAAAGCTACCAAAATAAACCTCTGTATAGAGCCCACCTCTCTATTGAGACCACCTAACACTGGTCGTAAAGGTGGTCCTAATAGAGAGGTTCTACTATATACGAATGATTGTAATGGGATTATATGGTAGAGTTCGTACTTTAATCATTAGTCTGTAGGCTTATGTATAAAAAGCAAAATTTTGGGTAGATTCTTGGCACCTATGTTTAAATTGATCCTTAGATATTACTGCTTGATAAAATGTAGGGTGCCAGTTTTTTTTCAAAATTCATGGCATTCAGTTTGACATTCAAAATGGCTGCCGGAGACGTAAATATGCCTTGCCGATAGTTGGTTCTAAATAATCTACCAGCTCTTTAGAATTCAAAAATGCAATATTTTGTATGAATGGAGATATATTGGGTCAATGAAGACAAAAGATAATCACAAATACTAAATTTTTAATCTTAGAAAGTACAAGATGGCGTCCATACTACTTAAATAAGGGAAGTCTTATTTGAAATATACATTTGCATAAAAAATTAAACATAATGCAAGCTAACTGATCTACAGCTCTTTGCAAGTGAATGAAAATGGTACCACCTAAATATGAGAAAATTATCAATAAGTTGGCTTTATACTGAAGCATCACTAAAAAAATCTGACCGATTATCAACTTCATGATCATTTTTGCACTTGCACATTATACATGGGATATAAAGAAATTAAAGAGAGTCACATTTCACAGTTAATCATTTTCCAGATCTTCACCAATCACAGGAGGTTCAATGTTCATGCAGTTGTCAACGTCCCCTCCACATTTGCACAGTTCTGTACAAACAACATTGTTACTTCTACATGAACATCTTTTTGAACACTGTGATTTCTCACAAGTACACCTTACAAGTTGGAGCACAGCGTCTGGTGGTGGTGGAATCTGAGAAAGGATTGGTAGATACTTGTTGTCTTGGATCTTCCAACCCATGCTCAAAGGGTCAAGGAAACTTGGGTTCAAAACCAAGTCCTGAAGCCACATGTGACATTGGATATGAGCACGTCGGATATGCTCAACCCATGCTCCTTGAGTTGGTGGGAGTTTATCAACTCCTTGTTCATCTTTGAGTTGCTTGAACAAACACCAACGAAGACGTTTTGCTTGCCCAATACTTACTCCACTTGGACAAAACATGGAGCACAGAAACTCTTCACATCCACGCATAACAGCTTCAGTTGGTTCATGTCCTTCACCAAGACCAGCAATTGCTTCTAGGATGTCTAGATTTGTCCTCATGAAGATGGCAAAACAGCCTTTCTTGCCTTTTCCTTGAATGTGACCTGTCGTGTCGCAACCAGTAAGTGCATGCCAGTTAATCAAAGCTGCTGACTTGAGGGGACCAAGCTTATCATATATTGGCTTCAGAAAGACTTTGCGTCGTTGTTCACCTGTTCCCATAATCAGTGCGTGTACATCCATTCCATCCTTCGCAACTTCCATTGCATGATATATCATTATGGTATCTGCCTCTTGTAATGATTAGCCTCTTGCAATGATTAGCATTCAAAATCTGTGCCACTGTTGCACTACTGTAGAGATCAGCTTCTTGCTATGCTTCATCGAGGCCACTACCTTCAACAGTCCGCCCCAAACACCTCAGAGCACAGATAACAGTATGAAACGCCCCTGGGCTAAACACCCACCTGTTTTGAAATCTGTGTACAGGTACTCAAGCTTTACTACTCTCTTGTACAAGTCCATATCTAATGTGACAACAAGGGCACGGTCCTCTCCAGACACTATTTTGTTCAACTTAGAGAGTTGATCCAAAGCAGTGACCAATGTGGACCATTCAGTTGAATGAGCATTGATGATTGGCATGGTAAATGTCTTGTCAATTGGTGTCAGTGCTTCTTTAGGATCA
>CM032662.1:34483796-34513625 GCA_019095985.1 Streblospio benedicti | reverse complement strand
CTGTTATTGAGTGTCAAATTTTCGGAAAATGAAGAAATAAAAAGTTGAGAAGAGCGTTTTTGGTCCGTAATATTGTAAGTAAAAAATATATTATTATGAAATAGGGATGGTTTATGGTGTTTTTTGTGTCTATCCTGGATAAAAGCTTCGCTGCACTTAAAATTGCTACTTCTTAATACGACATTTAAAAATCAACCACGCAATCTGTCAAATGAATGGACGATTACCGAAATGGTCAAAATTTAACTTTATGCCTGTATGTACCTTTATTTATAATGGTAAAATAAGAAAACTAGACCTTCGATCTCCTGAATGTACTGTAAATGTGAAAAATGTTCTGATGAAAAAGCGTAAAGAGCTACAAAGGATCATATTTCAACTATGACAACTGAAGCCCCCATGTGAATAACACGTCACGCAAAATGCGTGTCTGGCACTGAGGCGAGTATAGTGAATTTTACGGCTGGCGTCGAGAGGGTTAAAGTGTTAAACATTGTTTGCTTTTGGGTATGGGCAGCAGACATAGGTACCAGAATCCAAAAGGGGGTAGCATACATTCACGTGTCTTGACATCGTAGTTACCAGTGCATGAACATATATTTGTACATGTATATGTCCATGAACTGATAAAGATGATTTGAAGATGTGCAAAATATTGTATTTACAGTGACCCTTTTTTATGCTGATGCCTTTGTAAACAGTGTACTACTAAGTTTGTATTCGCCTTGTGCAGTCTTTTGAATAAGTTGGTGTGTCTGTAATACTAATATTCTCTACTGATAATTATAAAGCACTCCCATGCTTATTGTCCAGTATGTTGTCTTGGAAAAAAAAATTCAGGCGGCTGGTCATTTAAGATGTATCAAATAACAGCATTTATAATGCTACATTTTACTAGAGCAAATGGTTATATTTGAATTCCCATATACTTTGCCCTTCTAGCTGGAACCTAATCGTAGGGATTATGACAATGTGAGTATTCACATAATTCATTGTTATGTCTTTTTTGCTTTGGATCGTATACCCAAAAGTTGATTGCGTTTTCATAAGTGTGTATACCACAAGATGATAATATTGCTTTGAATAGCAGTTATACTTTTGACATGTGTATTCTGTTTGTGTAGATTTGCTTCTATGTGCACTAGATTGTATTTCTTAACTATCATTTTAGTGCGCAAATACAGTGTAGATGATTTTAAATGGATGTTAAAATGTAGTAAATTGAGTGGGAGAAGTGTGGAAAAGAAATGAACTGTTTCTGAATAATGTTGTAAGAAAAATATAATGATGCCCATAAGCTATTGTATTTTTCTATCAACACAAAGTAAATGTGAAGAATTTCATAATTTGTGGTGTATTTGTTTGTGCACAAATACAATTCAATTATTGTTTCTTTTTTTTTAAATTTATTTTTGTTGTAGGCATTTCATAATTGACTGTAAATGTATATTCCCTAAATTTGTGTGCATGGTTCCTTCCTTGTATTATAGTATGCTAATAGTTTTTGTTTCAATGATTTTTTTACTACAAAAATATATGATGAAACAATCCAATATAGAACTTATGCATTGCATCTTGTGCGCATGGGAGTGCTTTAATGTACAAGCTTGAATTTATACCTCCAGTTAAAATCAAGTCTAATCAAAATTTCTTATGTAATAATTCCTACAGACAACATGAAAATGTGTGCCAAACCAAACATTTTATGTGTCAAATATTTTATTTCACATTTCTAATGGTATGAAGCTAAAAAGAAGAAAAAATCTAACATTCTCATTCTCTATCAGTTGCAGCCCAATAGTGCGTCTGGCTCCGGTGCTCTTGAACATGATGCTGCTTCGCTGTATCTTCGCTGTCCACTCGTAAGATATCTACTCGTCTATTAACATTAGAAAATACAGAGAATATTGCATTTCATTTGTAGTTTTGTTTTTCTTTAATGCTACTTGTCAAGCCAAAGTTATAACATCGTATACTCCTTTTATTTTAAACTGTTCTCAAGACGGAAGTCACCTGTTCAAAACACATAATCTGCCTGATAAAAGTAGATTATGTGTTTTGAAAAGGAGACCTCAGTCTTGAAAACAGTTTAAAATAAAAGGAGCATACAATACAAACTTCGGCTTGATAAGTAGCATTAAAGAACAATAAAACTACAACCACATGCTACATACCAAATACACAGAGTTATGTTGATTTCACTTCATAATATGTGAAAATAAATTACCTATTTACCCAAATAGACAAATTAAATTGGCTTCTAGGAATAATGGTTTGGTAGGGTCAGGATTAAGCAGAAAGTAGAAATAATTCTCAATCTTAAAGCAAGACCAGTGGCCACGCTTGTGTAACAGCCCACCCCTTCTTTTTCTTAAATGTCCACAAGAATTATGTAGAAACTGCACTCTCGTTTAACAGCCCACTACCTAGTTTGAGAAAAAATTTAAATTTAACGGTCCTGGGCACTTGGATGGTGTAGGTATACGGTAAGTATATACTTGGCCCTAGCTGGCAAACCTTATAACACACTGCCTTGACTAGAATTACATGAAAAATGTAGGAACAAACCAAATACAGTAAAACCTCCAATTAAGACCACCTCTATTGAGACTACCTATATGATAAGATCCCTTTTCACGGTCCTAAACCTTCATAAAGCAACCTGAATGAACCTCTGTATAGCAGCCCCGTAGGAAGGGCTAAGGCAGTAAGGCGATTGCCTGACCAATAATTTGTGTGTTGGGAAAAATAATGCAATAATTTAATTATGGCCTGAACAATCATTTGTGAAAAAAATAAAAATCCATAATTATAGACCACAACTTTTAAATGTCCTTACCTATCTTGTTTTGCTTCCTACGGGCCTGTATAGAGACCAGCTCCCCTAATGAGACCACCTAGCACTGGTCCCAAATGTGGTTCTAATAGAGAATCATCTGTAGTATGATAACATGAATATATCATGGGTAGATCCAGGGCGCGGGGTGGGGGTTTGGGGGCCACTGGCCCCCACCCCCCCTTTTCTCCCAACCAACATTTTAGTAGGGTTTTTGGCATGCCGCCATCGATTGCGCATACAAAACCCATAAAATCCCAAAGTGCGCACCCCCCCCCTCCCCTTTTCGAAAAATCCGGATCTGCCATTGCATCGTTCCTCATTCCGTCTGCAGGCGAGGGGCAGTGCCGGGTCCGCTGCCGCTGGGCGTGGCCGTGATTGACAGCTCGGTGCGTCTGTACGGCCTCGTGTTCCCGCGCGTGGCCCACAAGCACCGGCTGCAGATGCTGCAGCACTTCACCGAGTGCATCAAGCAGGCCAAGTCGGCCGGCAGCAGGCCGCAGGCAGATCAACATCTTCACAGCCGTGCTCTGTGCTCTCAGGGTAAGTGAGTGAGGACTTCAGAAGATGGAAGGCAGATATAGGATAGACTATTGCAGATGGTACGAAAACGTTACGAGATAAAATTTTTCAAGAAGTTCAGTCTTTTTTGGGGGTGAATGTAAACCAAAGTGTATATTTACATGGTGAAAAAGATGACCAGCAGTGCTCTTTGCTCTCAGGGTAAGTGAGCCGAGGACTTAGAAGACGGAAGTGCTTATTAGGCAAATATAGAGCATCAATCGCACTGTTTGGCCATGCACGCAATCCGTGAATTTACATATGAAGTGAGCTCTCCCGTTAAGAGGTCACCAAATTTCACGTTAGGCGTAAAAATTCACGGATTATGTGAATGGCCGGTTTTAGCAATTGGTGATCTAGGATAGACTATTGCAGATTGTACGAAACGTTGGGAGATGAAAATTTTCAAGAAGTTTTTTTTGGGGGGGGGTGAATAATAAACAGAAGTGTATATTTACATGGTGAAAAGACGATATTGTGAAAATTGGTAGCAATGTTGCATAACATCTTTGATATTTTATCATATTTATGTTTATGTATATTGGTACCAACAGCACCAAGAATTTTTTTTTCCATCGACTTGGATCACTCTTAACAAATCATGAAGTTATGCAAGTACAATTATTGTACATTTTGTAGTTTTTTTAAGTGTGTAAAATTGTAAGATATTGATTATTTTCATTAGTAGGTAAAATTTTGCTTGGAAATATAATATACATTATACACTGATTATGTAAACAACAAAAAATGATGAGAGATCCATTGTTTGAAATTGCAGGCACTAGCAGAAACCAAGACAGGTTTTGGAAACATTGAAGTTCGGAAAGCTGCTGTATCGTTAGTCTTGGTAAGGCTTTTGAAATGTTGATTTTATTTCAATATTCTTTTTCAAGAATTTATGATAATTCATATTGACAGATGTTTCCTTCAATGTTGCCATACATGTACCTTTTTCATGTGCATGGTTTTTGACGAATCATGTATAATGAGACTGAGGACCTTTACCCAACATTGAATTGAACATCTGAGATATATCTGGCACAACAAAGGAAAAAGCAGCATTGGTGTTTCACAAATCGAGCCGGTGTTGTTAACATTCACGCTGTAATTAAACTCGCTCTGATTCACAATGTCGACATTAGTCCATATTGTTTCATCTACAGGGGCGCTAGGCAGCAGCAATCCCATCCTGAGGTGTGCAGCTGAGAGGCGCTGGGACGAATGGCTCAAGTTGTGGGCGAAAATAGATTCATCGCAGAGATGGCTCAGTATAGTTTCGATAAGTGAGTAAGACATCCATTCATTCTTTCATTTCTCGGTTATACCAAAACTTTGAAATGATGGTATTAGATAAGTAGCCATCGTGTTCTTGTGCGGTCTGAGAAGGGTATTTGTGCTGTCTAAATGCTTAATAGGATGAGCATTCTCAGTCGATCCATATATCAATGCCAATTACACATTGACATGTATTTCATTCAATATGCCACCGTAAATTTTCATCAGTACAGGTATGTTTTTAGGATAACATCTTATCACTCCGCAAAAACTAGGGGCACATCACTATAGTTCATTATTACATTATATTGCCACAGAACTGGTGCATCTTATCAGAAACAGATAAGAGCTCTTATCTGTTTCTGATCTTATGGACAAGTGTGACAATTTTCATATCCGGCGTGTGCCTGCAGGTTGAAGTCTGCGCTGGCGACGTGGTGACGAGGACGGGTCATTCGCTGGCACTGGGCTGCCTGCACCGCCACGTGGGCGGCATGGGCTCCGGCCACCACCTCAACACCAGCGTGTCCATACTGCTTGCTCTCGCACAGGACATCACGTCACCCATTGTGCAGGTACTGGGCTAAAACATACCGGTGCAAAAACAGCAGCTCACTTGAATGGTGATGCATGGTGGGCTAGACGCCAGAGATTGATATAACGACGAGTGGCTACTATCTAAAAGACTGCTTTCTCAAACTTCAAGTTATATGAATGATTGTGATGTGATTACAGTAGAACCTCCAATTAAGACCACCAACTCTATTGAGACCACCTCTATAATAAGACCACTTTTCACGGTCCCAAGCCTTCATAAAAGCAAAATGAAGTCCTTCTCTAGAGACCACCTCTCTAGTGAGACCACTAACACTGGTCCCAAAGGTGGTCCTTATAGAGGTTCTACTGTACAGTGGAACTCCTATTAGGACCACCTTTGGGGCCAGTGTTAGATGGTCTCAATTAGGGAGGTGGTCTCTATAACGAGGTTGATTTTGTAAACTTTATGATGGTTTGAGACCGTGAAAAGTGGTCTTATTATAGAGGTGGTTTTAATAGAGAGGTTCTACTGTATACGAATGATTGTAATGTGATCATATGGGAGTACTGACCAGACTGATCAGGTGTTGCCACTTCTTTTTCGAACTTAACGTCATTTGAATGATTGTAATGTGACTATACAGTAGTACTGACCCCCCCAGGTGTGGGCGCTGCAGCGTTGGCGCTGATCACGGACTCGGGGGCGATGTTCCGGGTTATTTGAGCCGGGCGCTGTCGCTCGTGCTGCAGCTGCTGCTGTCGGTGCCCGGCCGCCACAGGCGTCCACCAGTGTCACCGGCAAGTGTCTCGCTGCGCTCATCACCACCATCGGACCGAGCTGCAAGGTATGATACTATTATACTCTGTTCATAAGTCATTTATATTATTATATTCTGTGTATTTCTTATTGATATGTCGTTTTTATTAATTTTGTCTATTTTTTATCCATGTATCATCTACATAATGTTATCCATCAAGGTGAGGGCATATGATAACCCTAGGGTCAATGCCCGAACCTAATTTTTGTTTAATTTATGGAATGTATCTTGTTACCAATATTCAGTTAATGTATTGTACACACAGATGAAAATTGTATTGGGGGGCTATGGATGAAGATTAGATAAGTAAGATGAGAGGTAATAATTTAATGATATGCATCTTATCTTACTTACTTATTCCACACAGGCAACTGCATCAATGGGCTTTGAAAAGAGTTTTAGAGTTTAGTTTCATTTCTCATTTTCTAAGCCCATTGATGCAGTTGTTCTGACTTATTCTTTGTTTATTTATTCATTTGTGACTGTGCATCCATCGTAACTCGTGTAATCATAATCTGAACCATCTGACATTTGTGAGCATGTTAACCATTGACTGTTCTCTCCACCGGCGGCAGGTAACACTGGCTCCGTGGCGACGGCGCGCCTGTCGTGCCTGGTGTGCTGCGCCATCATGCAGGACGCGCCCGACTCCCAGGTGAAGGCCGAGGCCGTGTCCTGCCTCCAGCAGCTGCACCTCTTCGCCCCCAGACATGTCAACCTCACCACCCTCGTGCCGCACCTCTGTGTGAGTTGGTGGACTTTGAATTTTCAAAAACCATTTGAAACATAACAAGGCTTTAGGGTTAGTTATGGTTCAGTCTGTATGGTGTGTGTTTCTTTTTTTTTTACTTTTTAGATTAGATTAATTACTTTAAATCACATGCTGCTGTGCAGTATTATAATCTTATTATTGCCTTGTCAGCATACTCTCAGGACTGTGTAAACGTCTATTATGTCAAATGTAAATGCCACACTCCATAAAATATAACATCAAAAGTCCGAAACAACTGTTTGGTTAGTTTCTGTGCCGTGATTTCTCAACCATTTCTCACTTTCCATGAAAAATAAACCATTTCAAAAATGCCTCACCACCCTCGTACCTGCCACACCACTGCATGACTTCTCAGACATTACAAACTTTCAAAATATAAGTTATCAATAAAGTTTACTCACTCAGCAAAACTGGGGCACTGGGGCAATTAAAAAAAAAAAAAAATCTCAAAACCCACGCTTCCCCGCGACAGGAGACGCTGTCGTCACCGCACCTGCTGCTGCGGCGTGCGGCGGTGTCGTGTCTGCGGCAGCTCGCGCAGCGCGAGGCGGGCGAGGTGTCGGACCACGCGCTCGCCCTGGCTGCCGCCCCCGGGGGCCACGAGCTGCTCGAGGTGAACAGCGGGCTGGAGGGGGCACTGTTCGGGCTGCTGGACCGCGAGACGGACCGCAAGCTTGTGTCGGACGTGCGCGACACGCTGCTCTCGATGCTGCAGACGCTCGCAGCGACAAACCTCACGCGCTGGCTCGCGCTGATCAAGGACGTGCTGCAGGCAACTTCAGGTATGATGTAAACGTCGTCTGTTTTAGATTGTTTTTTTTTGTGGTGTAATGTAATTGGATAGAGGAGGAAATATACCCTACTCCATTCTCAAATCTCATCAAAAATCCAGGCCATTCTCATTAATTTTCTAACCATTCTCATTTCACAATTTTACAGTTTCACAATTTCTCACAATTCTCCAAGAAAATGGACCCCCATTCTTATTTCTCATAAAAAATCAAGGGCCATTCTCACATCTCAAAATAGGTATATTTCCCCCTTTTGGATAGGATTTTCTTGTTATAATGTGTGGTGTTGTAGTTTTGTTTTGAAATGAATAATCCGGTGGTTACAGAGTCCAGCGCTTTGAATTCGCCTGTTGAGGAAACAGCAGCGAAAGATGACGAAGATGGTGGTGATGACGCCCAGACTTTACAGGCAAATAAGCCAGACTCAGAGTTGAAGAAATCGACATTTGCACCACGATGGCCTACCAAGGTGTTTGCAATAGACTGCCTTCTGAAAATCATTGCGGCCTGTGATGACGACAAGCTTCATTTTGACCTTATTCTGGCCAAGGAAAAGAACAAGAAAGAAAAAAGTAGGTTTAGTTTTCTTTCAATTTGCCCTCTAAACATGCATGTGCCTATGATGAAAAATCCTTTAAATGAATTATTTACGACAGAGCTGTGCCCAAAAGCAATGTAATCAAACAACTTGCCAGTTTCAACTATGAGCCACGAACAACTATGAATACAAACAGTAACAATTCACGACGAGTCGCGCTTCCATTTCAGCTGACTACCTGGTGTTGCACCTCTCGGAGCTGGTGCGCATGGCGTTCATCGCGGCCACGTCCGACAGTGACAAGCTGCGTCTCGCCGGTCTCGCAGCCCTCGACGAGGTCATCACGCGCTTCGCCAAAGTGCCCGAGCCCGAGTTCCCGGGCCACGTGATCCTCGAGCAGTACCAGGCACAGGTCAGTGATAAAATTTGGCACTGACCCGTCGGCCCGAGAGTAGTACAACCTTAGAAGGACCAGTAATGTTTCTCAGATGATGGCCCGGCTGGCAGCCATAAATTTGGCGGAATTTTCACTTCGGTTTCATACCAAAGAGCTTGATCTAGTCTATTTTTCACTATGCCAACAGGATATTGTGACAGTTGACAGTTGTATTAATCTTTTAAATAAATTTAATGAGCTTCTTGAGGGGGGGGGAGGGGGATTCCCCCAGACCCCCTAGTAATGCTTTGCATCTTCGGCCAGTAATGAATCAGAAGGGCCAGTGAAAATTTCAAAATACAGTAGAACCTCCAATTAAGACCACCTCTAGATTGAGACCACCTCTATAATAAGACCACTTTTTACGGTCCCAAACCTCTAATAAAGCTACCACAATGAACCTCTATAGAGACAACCTCTCTAGTGAGACCACTTAACACTGGTCCCAAAGGTGGTCCTAATAGAGAGGTCTTACTGTACTGGCCCTTTTGGCCAGTTTTGACTACAATTTTTGGTGTCACTGACAGGTGGGCGCTGCACTGCGGCCTGCGTTCTCGGCGGACACGGCGCCTGACGTGACGGCTTCGGCCTGCGAGGTCTGCAGCACGTGGATCGGCAGCGGCGTTGCCCGCGACCTCAACGACCTGCGGCGCGTGCACCAGCTGCTCGTGTCGTCGCTTGCCAAGCTCAAGGAGGGCAAGGATGCGTCGCCGCTGTTCTCGGAGAGCGCTTCCACCATGGAGAAGCTGGCCGTTCTTAGAGCTTGGGCAGAGGTTAATTGTTGTTTTTCCAAATGTTTTCTTTTTACAATACAATATAATACAATACAATACAATACAATTTATGTAGTCTAAATTCCACTAAATGTTCATGTGCGCTTGTAGGCCTCCTTATACAAATGGTACTTTAGTTGGGATTTAAAGGATACAAGCGTTTTGGATTGTCTAATGGACAATGGAAGTTTATTCCATAATTTAGGTGCTGCTGTTTTAAATGCTCTATCACCATAAGACTTGGTTCTTGATCTAAATTCTTTTTAATGAATGCACTGAAAGTTGTTTAGTTCGATAAAAATTTTTAATGCAATAGGATCAATTTGTGATAGAAAAAATGTATTTGCATTTTCAGGTGTATATAGTTGCCATGGCTCAAGAGCAGAAGAAGCCGTGCCCCAGTGAAGAGGAGGAGGTGGGAGGCGAGTCCCTGCTCAGCCTTGTGCAGCCCGAAATGAAGACCCTGAGTAAACAGTGGCTGGCAGCACTGAAGGACCACGCCCTCCTCTCTCTACCGCCTGGTAACGACTTGCTACTTACTTTTTATCGGCCTTTTATTTCTAAGTGATGCTTTTCCTTCTTCTTTTTCTTCTACTTATGTTTAAAACCCACAGTTTAATATTATATGTTAAACCTTGGTAGCTTTCGTTCATTCATATTTAATTTCACACGAGTTTGTCGTTTAAAGTTGATGAAAGTCATGTGAATGATTGAAAGCTACCATGGTGAGTTTGTTAAAATTTGCTTCGAAGTACAGTACAAGTTGGAAATGTTAGATTCTCTGCATGTTGTTTTTAAAAGTATATTTGTATGGTGTTTTTCTTTTCCTTTCAGAATACGCCAGTCAAATTCCGTCAGAGGGTGGTTCATTTTTCACCATCGACACCATGGATTCGTCTCGCACTCACTACAAAAAAGCATGGCCTTCCATTTTGTATGCCACATCACTCTGGCTAAAGGACGCTGGTTTTATATCTGCCGTTAAAGATGATGACAGACCGGCTAATATGAAAGCAGATGAAAGCGATATTAATCGTTTCCATCTATTGTTAGGTAACTTGAGTTTATGATTTGTATTCATGTCTTGATCTAAATTATGATGATATCCCAATATTAATGTGTAAGGAGCTGGTTTTGCGTCTGCCTGTGTTCCTGTCATCAGACATTAATCAGATTCATTTGGCAATATTTTGGCATGACTCTTTGCAGGTATTTGTGTTGAAGCATTATGTTCACCAACGTCTGTGCAGCCCATAGAAACTGTGAACTTGTGCCTGAAATCCATCTACACTTTGTTAGATGATCCTTGGCCAAGAAATCGTATGGGTGTAGATGCATCTCTAACAATTGAAATATTGAATGTTCTTCATCGGTAAGTTTCTGCCATTCGTGCTAACTGTATTTTTATAGGTCAGGTGCAACATAGTCATTTATATACAGTGTCAGCAAAACATATGCTAAATGTCTCGCCAATCATGTATTTCATTAGAAGTTTTGTAAATATTGGCCAAAAAAGAACATAATTATGATCAATAATAATAATACTGTACCTATTACACTATATTCAGTGATCAGTAACCCCGATCCCCTGCGAGAATACACTCTTTTTAAGGAGCTTAAAAAACAAAAAGCAAGCGCGATGCAAAACACTAGAATTATAAAGCGATTCTTTTTTTAAATGATTTTCTTGGAATGAAACTAGGACACCCACCCGCAGCAGTTGACAAATAAACCTTTGAATGTAGTTGTAGTAGTAGTAAGATGTGTTTGAAAGTAGACTGTTCAACTCATACATTTGCACTTCCGCTGCAGCCTGCTGCTGACGCGCGAATCGAGCGACACGTTCCTGCTCATCATGGCCGTGGTGCGCCAGGTGATCAAGGCTGCCGAGGAGAACACCGAGGCTGAGCGGCAGGCCCTGAAAGGTGAGGCGAGAGGCAGGCGCTCAAAGGTGACAACCCCGTAACTATTAACACAGAAACTGCCATAACTCGCAAAATGCATGTGAGTTTGTGGATGAATATCTGAGATTTTACGCTTGGGAACCCTTTTCAGTTGTAGTTTTTTGGATATGTATATATGGCAGGTGGGTGTAACGGAAAACATTTGCATTAATCTTTGATTTTTAAGAGGACTTACAAATGTTTCATTGTAATAATCGTGTAGTCTTGCAAGCTCATTTTACATGAATGGAAATGCTCACATTCTATCAATAAATGACCAACTTTTTAGTTTTGCCTTCCATACATTTCAAATGTATAAAATAATCTTAGATACTCTGCTAAATTGCCATGATTTGACCCGATCCACACCCATTTCAGAACTAGAAAATCAAAGTGACCTTCCTGCAAATGCCGAATATCAACAAGACACAGCTGCAGCGGCGTCGGCAGAAGCGGTGGGCAGCAAGATAATCGGCGAGGGCGGCGAGAGTGGGGACATTGTGGCCGGCAAGTCAGCGGTGTTCGCCACCCTCGAGGTGTGTCTGTGCGTGCTTGTGCGGCACCTGCCCGCCCTCAACCCGGCGATACCCGCCGTGCTGCCTGGCGGCGACAGCATCATCGCCAAACCGCCGCCTCCCAAACTCACCGACGAGGTCAACAGTCTCGTGTCGTCAGCGCTGCAAACTATGGCCGGTCTTCCTGTGTTGTGTTCACCAAAGGGTAGGCATTTTTTATTTGTGCGCGATTGTTTTGAAGTTTATGTTGTTTATGTACCGGTACATGTTTCTGAAGCTGAAGGCTCATTTTGAAAGCAATTCATACGTAGCTACAAATGATGTTATTCTAATGTTTCCTCTATTAAATTTAATCACTGGCAGATTGAGTGCCGAGGAAGGATGTCCAAAACAATGAACTCTACATGTGTTTGTGGGTTTTCCATGTATGTTTGCATTTAAGGATCTCATTGATATGACTTCCAATGCCTGTTCACATCCACATTTTTCACAAAATCCTCTATCCGCCAGTGCTATGGTTAAGTGCTCGCTTATTTATGTCCATTATTTTTTGCACTTGCAGGTAGTGTCTCAGTCTTGCCCACAATATTGTTTCTTACAACTGGCGTAATCAAAGAACTGGCGCCCAAAACTGCTGAGGTGGTTCCGAGTGCTGTTGGCACGGCACTGCAGACTCTCAAGTCTCTGTGCTCCTCCCCATTGACCTCTCACGCAGAGGTCGGCGCCGACTGGATCAGTATTCTGCAGAGTGGACTCGCATCTCTCATCGAGTTCGCAAAACCTGGTAAGCTGGAGATTACAACTGATATACCACTATAGAGAAACATCTACTGGCACATGTTCACATGTAAAGGTGCCCTGCCAAATAAGGAATATTTCAACTGTCTTGGCACCACTCGCGTATCTCGTTGATGTTGCAATAGCTAGTAAGCTGAAGATACCAATTGACATAGTGTGCCTTGAGCTGACAATTTGCTACCCTCAACATCCTCAGGAGGGCCCGTGCTCATGTAAATGCTCACCATCAAACTGAAATTGTATCAAATATCAGCACTAATTGAGATGTCGATGCAAAACCACGCTCACTTATAAAAGCCAATTTGAATGATTCGGGTAATTGTGTAGCATATCTGAAAGTATTGGCAAAACTGTAAACAAATTAGGCTATACGCCATGGCGTCCCCGGGTGAGACGACGTGCGCTCACGCTCACGGCCACCCTGCGCAGGGATGGACGCGGCGTGACCGGCCAGAGCTTGTTACCAACTCTCCTGACTTCTCGTTGTGTATCGCTTCTTGTGACCTCTTCTTCGGTCCCCCTATGTTCTGTCACACCCGGTTGGGCGTGCCCTCGGTGTCTGCCTCAGGTCTCACGAAAGGCCTCCCGTAACGGGGAGGACTTCGCACTGATGCTGACACGCACACGTGCGTAGGCGTCCCCACGTCCGTGCCACACAGGACCTGGTGGTTCACGAGCGTCAGCCACCGGCTGATGCTCAGAAGGAAGATGTTTCTTAAGGGCCTATTCTCATCGAGAATAGGTTGCCGAGCCCTACCTTGCTGCCCGTACAGCGTCTAGGATAGAACTGAGACCTAATGTCTCTTAACCCAGTACTTAAGTGTACTGGTTCACTAATCCTACAGTGGCCATAGTAAAGAGAACAAGTCCTTACAAGGTGTGTGTAACGAAGGGGAACTAACTTAGTCCAGTGCAACATATATATATTACAATCTACTTTAAACTACAGGAATGCTGTCATTCCTGAACACTGGATGACTTACAAGAGAACTATTTTGTTACAAAACCTATTTCAAGTGGGAGAAACTGGTAAAATTAAAATTGTAACAGTGATACTACTGTGCATAACCTTTCAATGGGCCATTTTCATATAAAGATACACCCCTAAATAAAGTTTATGTGTAAGTGGTTAAGGTGAATGTGGCAATTGACATACAATGTCTTGAATTATCACTCTTCAGCATCTTGAACATCCAATGATTTTAGACTGAAGAATTATCAGTTTAGGTGGGCTTTTACATGAATATGGCTTATATTACCATGAGTTACAATTGTTATACAGATTATGAACTAATATTACTGGTAGTATTATATTTAAAATGCTTTTTCCTCAAATATTATTTCATAAAACAATCCTCTTTTCTGAAATATTCTATCATCTAGTTTGCCATGTATTAGGCTTTTTTGCATTTTCTCAATTCAATTATTACTGCGTTTCAGATGAAGACAAGAAGCAAAGTGGTATTGAATCTTGCACATTGTTGCTGACACTGACTGTGTTTATGGTACACAGCCCTTCCGATGTTGTTACAGTTTCGCCATTACTGAAGGCAACTTCTCAAATTTTCCATGATGCGTGGAAAACCAACAATCCGGTGGTATGTGACCAATTATTATCCACATGTGAATTTATTTATGTATTATTCTGCTTGCTAATGACCTATTATAGATTTTTGTCGACAGAGCATATCAATAGTAGACTGTAAAAGTCATATTTCTACGTTTTGTCAATTCTCATTTCAGATACAAGTCAAAGTGACCCAGAACTTAATCTCCATCATTCAGCATCCGTGTCGAGATGTAGGCAATCCTTTCATCCACTCTGTGGCCCCGTCAATCATCCATCACTTGATAGGAGTAGTCAAGGCAAAGCCAGCCTCTGATGTTGAACTTCTGTTAGTCTTAGAAGGCTTACGACTTTTGGAAGCGCTAGTTGCAATGGCAGAAGAACAAACAAGTAAGTCAAAAATCACGAATCACTTTGCTCATTTGATTAACTTGAATATTCTTACTTGGTGTTAGTCATACGGTTTCTTCAGGCACCAAATTCCCACTACTGCATCGAAAATATTAATCTTAGTGGCACCAAGAGGGTTTAAAATCCAATATTTATGAATAAATTTATTTTTTGTAGGAGTGAACCTGCTGCAGCTTCTTATGCCCATCCTGGTGTCTCTGCTGGTCGAGCCGCACATGCTGAGCTCGACATCGTCGTTCGCAAAGAAACTTCATGAAAATGCTCTCCAAAGACTTATTAAAATAGGACCTCATTACCCAACCCAATTTCGTTCAGTGATGCAGATGTGCCCAGATCTGAAAAGCAAGCTCGAAACGGCAATTAAGGCTCAACAAATGAGTGCTCAGTCGGATCAATCGGCAGCCGCTTTAGCGAGAGATCGGGCGGCAAATAGCCAGCCGGCAAAACCCAGCATCAAGTTAAAGATGGACTTCAGTAATTTCGGCTCTTCCCGGTAGTAAGGCTTTTTTGGTCAGTGTAAGCACTCGATAAAAATGTGACAAATTTAGGTAAATGTGATAGTAGATTATTATAGCCTAACATGAACAAATACAAAAAATCGCATATAGTGGTGCAATGTTTGTTGATATGTCTGTATTGTGTTTGGCACTCGACATTTAAATAGCTATAACCTAAATGAAATATGCTAATATATATAAGTTCTATAAACCTGTGTTCATTATGTAATACTGTGTTGCATGGATGCTACAAATGTCATTACCGGTATATTTTGTGCTGCTACTTATATTTTATATGCATGTTCTTGTTTCCAATTATTTATGACCAATATATTCTGTGCTATAGTCTGGTGTCTGAGGTTTCAATACCTTTTGTAATATTCACTATAGTTATGTTATTATTATTAATCTGTTTTATACTAAGTTATCTTAATAAAGACTTGGACTAAATCATTTTGTTAAAGAAGCATAATTGTATAAAACTATTTTAGCCCCACAAGTCTTGTGTGAAATAGATGTGATATTGAAATATGTTCTTAGTTCGTGTGGCCAAATTAGGTAATGCTATAAAATCATATTACATTTAGAATAAATTATTTCGACACAAGAGTAACGTCTAGCTGACTTAGGTAGTTTATTTCAATTGTATAAATGCAATCTGCTAAATTATTACGTCAATGTTATGCTCCAGTGCACGTATCATTGATTTTGAACATTATGTTTTTATTGCTTTTTTTCTTGAAAGCAAGAATGAAATGCTATATTAATTTCTTGAAATAAAGTATTCTAATATATTTGTAGAGAAATGTTTTATGTAAGTACTTATGACATGTTTAATGATGAGCGATACTCGTTTGTACTGTTGCTTTCTTAGGTAAATATTCTGCACCTATAACAATCCTAAAGCCTGACAGATATACAAATAGAATAGGTTGCCAGTGTTCAGATCACATTTTAAAATTTTGAAAATTGATTCTGTGTAACTCCTACAAAGAAATATTAATGTCAACTATTAGGCAATGGTCTTTAGATAATTAATAAAAAGTACGTGTATGTATTTGGTTAATTTTGCAATCACATTTTTTTTTTTAGTTAATTAAAAAGTGAATTAATGTGGGTATGTTAAAATGTTAAAATTGTATCCTGATTTCCTGTGTTTGTATCAGCTGAAATACCACTTGTGCTCACTTTAGGGTGTTTTGATAGCAATTGTATTATAGAACAAAAACAAGAAGTTTATTTTGCAATTAGGCGCCCTCTAGGAGTAAAATTTAATCAATAAGTATTTGCAATTAAGTAATATATGCTACTAAATCATTAACTGAGTTAAACAAAATTTTTATCTGTCAAACCTTTTTTCATCCTTGAACGCTGGCGACTTTTCATTAGTATGGAGTCAGGAAATTTCATGTCTTCATCAATAGCCGAAAGAATTTTTTTGTTCGATGAAAATAATCAGCATTGTGTATCATTTTGATATGTTAATGTTTCTGTACAAAATCTGTTGCAGCTTTTAATAACCAGCATATTGCACCAAGACAATATTGTAATCATTTCTGGAAAAAAATAAAGTGGTTGAACTTTTCTTTGTTGTGTGTCTGAGCAGGAGATATATATTACATTGACATTTAAAAAATAGTAGCTTTGAAAACAGACAAGCCTTTTTCATGGACAAGATACTAACATTTCTTGTGTATCTTTATTAGATATATTTGGGAGCTTAGAATAGAAGTGTGAGGGGCAATTCTAGAGAACTCCGACTATCCGTTTTTGCAGGGTACATGCACATGTTTTGGTCACCTAAACCACCTGGTGGAGTTGACATCTAATTTTACAATGAATACATTAAAATTAGCTATATTAATCCAGACATATACTCATTTCCCAAAGTAGCAAATTTGTCAAGCATCCCTTGATTATTTTAATATCATTTTTGTCATATGCATACATAATGATTCACACACATGTACATAATCTCTTCATAACTAGTCCACACACATCAGCTTTAAATTCAAAGCACCACCGATAGTGAGGCTGTCAAAACATTAGCAAGATGGCAACCTTTCCGTTTTGTGGTTGGTTTGTAGTACTTTGTATGTTTGTGCGCACTAGTTATGGTTTGGGAATGCTAAAACCAATTGAGAGTGAAAGTAGAACCATACATGAGCTGAATGGAATGTGGGACTTCCGGGCCGACCGGTCTTCCAACCGAAATGAAGGAATGGAGCAACAATGGTGGAAACAAAGACTTAGAAAAGTATGTAATTTCAGATAAGAATTGTAGTGTTATGAAGGATTAATCTAAGTGTTTATAGAATTATATGAGTAGTATATGCATTTCCTATAAACAGTATTCATATAGTTTGGAATGACAGAAGCCTCTAGTACTTTAATATAGATAAAGAAATAACCGCCTCTATCACATGATTTAAAAAGGGGGCGTGTCAGTTAAAGCTGATGAAGGTTTAAAGTGTCATTCCAAAGATGAAAAAAAATATTGTTAACGATACAACACGACACCAACCCAATACGACCCATATAACCACTGATAATTGTGTAGATCCTATCTACATGACTAACTAGAGCCCCCCCCACTAGATCAAAAGTGTTCAAAGAACACTGCGTCGCTAGAACGACCTTGACTTTTGGGCAATTAAGATAATATACTGAAAAAATGTATATTCTATCATTCCGTGCAAAAATCACCGCCAATAACCCACGCTGATTGGTCAATCTCCGTGCTAAATTATGCGATTGACTGCACGCTGCGAAAAAAAAAAACAGCGCTAGTCTAACCTCCTCACAATATCAATACAGCCGTTGACGTAGTAAAGGCCATGAAGGCGTGTTAATGCTGTGCGGAGTACAACAGATTAGACTAACTCCACCGCGCGCTCAAAAACTGCGGGAATTGACGTCTCCGCGCGCTCAAAATGACTTGAATGTTGAATGTTATATGGCAATGAGAACGTTATGATATGATTTATTTTAAAATAAAAACGAATCATACACTCATTTGGTGTGGATTTTAGTCATTTTAGTCATGATAGAATGATTTTTTGAGCTTTTCGATTGTCGGGTCTATCCATGAATTTTTTGCGGTGATGTGTGATTGACACCACTGCGTTCGTGTCAATCACACATCACCGCAAAATTCTAAACGATAATAAACCCTCCAATCTCGTGCTCAAATCCTACACTTTACACTCAAGAAATCTATGAATTTGAGGAGAAAACATCAGAATGAATCAGAATCAATATATCCAGCATAAAGCTATTTGTGTTGCCATACAATAGTACTGGATAACAAGATGATAATCAATATCAGTTTCAAATCCAATAATCAATTTTGGTGCTTGGTTGAAATTTTGATTTTTTTCTTGCTGGCTAATTGCATTGAATATCATTAAAAATGTCATAAAAGCACTTCTAGAAAACAAAATTTAATTGGCAGAGCACCTAAAATCGAATCACTTCGGTGTCGCCTCATACCTCATAGCTGTGTAAAGTTTGAACGAAATCGGTGTAACGGTAAAAGCTCTAGCTTGTCCGGAGACATACATACATACACATGTACATACATAGATACATAGTCTAGATACATAGAAACGAAGTGATCACAAGGCTTTCGCTTCAGCTACTGAAGCGACGCAACAACTGTCAAGCTATGATAAAGCACAAAGTTCTGTGCTATAGTGGTCACACACATCTACATTGCCTGCCAATGTGCTCCCCTACTGAATCCAGCAGGAGGTTCACCTCCCCATATGCACAGCTCATAATTGATCATGTATTGATTTCGTGCACATTCTTTGAAGTATGGCACATTATAGAAACATACGGGGAAGGCCACACATCTTTCATGTTTAGAATTGTGTGTACATTTCAAATGTGACTTCATGTTTTTTTACCCAATCTATATTTCAGACAGGCTCAGTGCTGCAGATGCCTGTTCCTTCAAGTTACAATGACATTACTACAGATCGTTCTCTACGGGACTTTGTTGGATGGGTTTGGTATGACAGGGAATTTTATGTGAACCCACGAATGGCTAGTGACCGTGTTGTGCTAAGGATTGACAGCGCACATTATAATACAATAGTGGTATGATAAATTGTTTTGTACACATGATTCATATTAAAAGGTAATTAACTATTACTAATCATCAATTAGGCACATTAATCAACGAGTAAATCATTAACATGTAAGACTGCATCTAATTCAAGTTTTCAGCATGATCATAAAAATTGGATTTGTAACATCAGATAGCTTTCTCTTTGTGTCTTAACATTGATGCTATCAACTAATAACGAAGCTGCTGAATCCCATATAATCTGCACATACACATAACATGTCTGTGGCATGAATGGTCTAAGTAATGAAACTGATTAGATGATATTTAGTTCATTTATCATAATTATGTGTGTATGTTGATCTATGGTTTAATGTTTATACCAGTAACTCCTTATTTAGTTTTATATTCTTCTCTCACATTAGAAAACTTATTTAGTTTATTTTTTAGATTTCTTTTTCACTTTTTATAATATGTCATGTGTGTCACCTTTTTGAAAATTGTTCTGCTCGTTTTGATATATCAATCAGTGCATAGTGTAGCTGAAGAAGACTTTCATTTTAGTGGGTTAACGGTCAAAAGCTTCTGGAACATGAGGGTGGACATTTGCCGTTTGAAGGAGTGGTTAATGATTACTTATATTTTGACAAAATCAACTGTATTACTGTGGCGGTTAATAATACTCTCACACCACACACACTTCCACCGGCACGGCTTAGCTTCCATGGAAATGATCCAAAGTAAGAGATTATTTTTTTGCTTACATCTTTATAGTTTTTTTTAAATGCAAAAGCTTAACATGGACAATCTTCTATATTCTGTGAGAATGAGAACGTTTTGGCAGTTCAAAGTGTGTGTCCTCCTGATTTCTTGCAAAATACTTACTAGCCACATTATTTTAATAAGCATATTGATTATTCATTTGAATTAAATTGGATTCAATTAAAATAAATTCAAGTTTGAAATTATAGGAATCATTACATTTTATTGCTATTTTTCTCTTACAATTAATCACGTCTTACTAAGTTCGAAGTAGGCATAGCATATATATTATTTGTGGTACATGTACATCTTTTTGCTTTTATCACCCTAATATTAGAATGATAGGTTTTCTATATAAAACTCTGTTATTTCAGATATCCGCCTGGTTACTTTGTGCAGAACCTTCAATTTGACTTTTTCAACTACGCAGGAATCCACAGAAGAGTGCGACTTTACACAACACCAAAAAATGATTATGTAGAAGATATTGATATTGTTACTCAATCAAATTCAAATACTGGTACGTGTTTTATTTTCATTTTATTTTTTATTGATGTCATATAATAGACCATTATTATTCTATGAATCCACATGTTTATAATATACCTTTACAGTAAATATATATTCTCTCATGTTTCAGCAAACATTTCATTTAAAATTAGTGCCACACTGAGTTCTAGCAGCGAGTTAAAAATTGAATTAGTGGATGAAGAAAGCAATGTTGTTGCAACTACTAAGAATACGTCAAGTAATTCTTTTGAAGTGAAGGACTTCAAAGCTTGGTGGCCCTGGTCAGAAAGCAAGGCCGATTATGCTTATTTATACACATTAAAGGTAACTTCACCACCAATTTAACTTAAATTGTACCTCGGTAATACTAAAAAAATTGTATAATGAAATGCTTGTAATATTGATTTGTATTTCTGTCGTACAGATAATGAATTTTGTTCAGAAAGACGTGCACCTTGCTTTGTTAACATCATTTAGACTAAAAACTTCCACACTTTAAGCTCTATGCACCCCTTTGCAATACAGCTGAGTTCTTTAGCAAAGTTAACATTCAGATTCAGTCAGTGTAGGTATTGTTAAAATCTCAACAAACAAACCCTACTGATGGAAATAGTGACATTGAATATGGATATAGTTAATGGTTGACCATGTACAGTTCTAGTTATATTTTCTGACTATTTTGATAGTGAATTTAATGTTATTGAAATTTTTACAGGTATCTGTTGTTTCAACAAGTGATGAATCTGTTATTGATGTCTATAGACAGCAGTTTGGAATTCGAGACATCAAAATTACTACTGAGCAAGTTCTTATTAATGATAAACCATTTTACTGTCATGGGGCTGCAAAACATGAAGATTCAGATGTAAGTAATACTTCTATAATTTCACTGTTTTTGAATATGAATATGGTTAAATTTTAAGTTGCAATTTGATTTTCTATACAGGCATAATTTGCATGTTTTTTAAAAGCTTTTGCAAAGGCTTGGGAGAATATAAATGTTTGATTATCGGATACTTTCTATCTTTTATTAAAAACAAATCATAATTGTAAGACAAACAGGATTTATCCCAGACCACTTCCATGCCCTATATCTACCTGTGTGCATTTTTATTGTTAATAATGTTAAATCATTTAAAAAACAAAAACAAATAGATGCAGTTGCCAGAGAGTTCCGACATACGTCAGAGTCTCGTCATGTCACTAAAATGTATGTGACGAGACTAATGTATGTCGGAACTCTGGCGACTGCATCTACATGATATTAATATGCACATGAATATTGAATGCATAGTTGTTGCTTTTTCTTTATAGATACGTGGTAAAGGTTTAGACTTTGCACTAATTGCAAGAGATTTTGAAATGTTACGATGGCTGGGAATTAATTGTTTCCGAACCTCACATTATCCATATGCTGAAGAAATCATGGATGAAGCCGATAAGAGAGGCATTGTTGTCATAGATGAATGTCCTGGAGTAGGCATCAAGTATGTCAAAATATAAAGATGTGATTATTTCAGCTATTTGGCATCAAGTTTGATTTCAATCTACAATTTAGATATAAAATCTTTATGATCATACAGACAATGCTATCAACTTTATACTGGATTAATAGCAAACAAACAGGAACAAATAAATGACTACTGAACAAAATCAAGTGTAGAATCAAGCCAAATTATTTTTTATCCTGTTTAGGACTGATGAAAATTTTGGGCCTGAAAGTCTTGACCATCATTTGAAAGTGATGGAGGAATTAGTGACTCGAGATAAAAATCGTCCATCTGTTGTTTTTTGGTCTGTTGCAAATGAGCCTAATTCAGCTAATGAAAAAGCAACAGATTATTTCAAGTAAGTGCACCTGTGTCTGTGTTTTTCACACAAAAATGACCTTTTCTTAATTGTTGCTAAAAGGTAGACTATAATGAGTTGTTCATGAATATTTATAGCATTGGGTAAATTGTTTATATTGCAGGTCAGTGATAAGTCATACAAGAGTAAACGATCCACAAAAGCGGCCTGTTACTTTTGTATCAAGTAGTGATTATAACAAAGACAGAGCTGTAAGTTATGTCTATAGATAATTTCATCACATTATAATTAATATTTTGATACAGCTTACAAGGCAGATCTCATATCAGACCTGATTGTGGTGTTGAAATAAGTAATCAAACATCACAAATTAGTAATTTGTCTATTAGTTTGCATGTGAAAAATATATTTGTCTGTAGAAGGCAAATGACTGCCAGTGGTAGTATGTAGTGGTAGATGACATCAACACATTCATAATTGTAGGTACAGTTTGTTGACATTATCTGCATCAATCGTTACTATGGCTGGTACCAAGACACTGGCCACCTGGATACGATCGCTACTCACATGAGTTACGATTTGGACGAGTGGCATAAATCACACAAGAAACCCATCATTGTTACTGAATTTGGAGCTGATACTGTTGTTGGTTTACATACCGTAAGTTAGTGACATTGAAATATATGATAATATCACTTCTAAATATCTCAGCTAAATATATGAACTGTACCAGACTTTACCATACACTCGTACAAATTATATGATAATTTTAATTCTTGATTCTATGATCTTTTATATAGAAAACTGTTGATTTCTATTTAACTATCTAACTATATTTTGCAGTTACCATCATTTGTATTTACGGAGGACTATCAAGCAGAATTTCTCCATGAATATCACAAAGTGTTTGACACATATCGTGTGCGTTTTCTCGCTGGTGAAATGGTTTGGAATTTTGCAGATTTTATGACTGATGAAAGTATGTACTTTTATTAATAAATCAAGTTACCTTTACTTTACATTTGGAAGAATCCACATAATCCCATATTGGTAGATATTTATGCTCATGCAAACAGTGCAGACTTTATCCCATATCACATATATATTTGCTAGTTTATGACACCCTTGGTCAGTATCTCTAATTAATGAAAACATTATCCATATACCACACTGTGTTGTGTTGCCATCCTACTTTACATTCATTTTTTATGTCAAAGACTATTGAATATCGTACGTCAAACACGTTCACTCTTGTGCTAGTTTGAAGCATGAAATTCGATTGCTTGTATTCTAATGTAAATGCACATGGGGGTTCAATATTAAAATATTCTTAAATAGATTGTGTGCTATAAAGCAATGTATTTAAATAGTTAAACTTGTTTAATAACATTTTTAAATGATATGGGATAGATGTAAAACACACCTCCCGTTTGATACTAGAAATTTTTATTGAACTTGTTTGTCAGCTTGCATCCCCCTCGTGCTTGTGTTACTTCGGTGATACAGCTGCCAAACTTATGCAATAAAAATTTCTAGTTTCAAACGATCAAAATGTCTATGTATTTCAATGAAAAGCAAATAATTTCTAGAAATCTGGCTAATGGATATTAAATAATAATAAAGTTTATATTATTTTAGCTGATACAAGAGTTGTGGGCAACAGAAAAGGTCTCCTTACAAGACAACGTCAGCCCAAAATGGCAGCTTACTTAATTCGTGAACGTTACTGGTCGATTATAAATGGAACAAAGATGAATGATAGCACTCTAAGATTTCATCGCTGGAACCATCTTTAATCTGTGATATGGTGTCATTTTCACACCATTATTGTTACTATTTGATTTGTTTGTTTGCAATACTTGAATGATAAGTCTTTTTTGTAATATAGATGCATGATTATGTGAAAAATGTGAAAGATAATAATATATTTCATCAGATTTGAAAAAAATAAAATCTCTTGTACTGTTCTATCTATTCAAAATGCATTCTTAGTAACTCTATAAAAATGAGCCCATATTTACTTCTGTGGATCCGTAATGCGGCTAATGTTGTCCTTGTTTTGGGAAACGTTTCTTAAAAAGAACAGCTCGTGGTAATTTATGATGCACATTAATAAAATTCTAATAGAAAAAAATTTTGGCTGTAAGAACTGTGTGTCACATTAGTAATGAATGTCTGCTTTTAGAAAGTAATACTTACAAATAGTTACTTTGTATTTTATTTCTCTGACCATGATCTTTAAACATCAAAATCAATGTAAACTCAATATAAAAAGTAATAGATAGTATACAATTAGTTACTTCGTATTTTATTTCTCTGACCATGATCTTTATACTAGTACATCAAAATCAATGTAAACTCAATATAAAAAGAAATAGATAGTATACAATTAGTTACTTCGTATTGTATTTCTCTGACCATGATCTTTATACATCAAAATCAATGTAAACTATAAAAAGTAATAAATAGTATACAACATACCAGCTGCAGGATACTATTTTAATTTGAAGATTCTTTTATTGTATTGCACTAAAGAATACTTTCTAAAGAGAATGTACAAAAATGTACTTTGATCAACACTGGTTCGTTTCCCTATCTGCGGCGTCCACCGCCCCCTCCGCGGGCCCCACCACCACGACGACCCCCTCCCCCACCCTTGCCTCGTCCTCCACCACCCCTCGCTTTACCTCGACCAGATTTCGGAGCTTTTGGCATTTTTGGTTTCCTCATCTTTGGCTTTTTCATTTTAGGTTTCTTCATCTTTGGCTTTTTCATTTTGGGTTTCTTTGGTTTCTTAACCTTTGGTGTTTTTGGTTTCTTAACCTTTGGCTTTTTTGGTGCTTTTTTGGTTGTTTTCTTATCGGGCTTTTTACCTTTGCTCTTTGCATCCTTTTTGTCTTTCTTTGCATCTTTCTTCTTGTCTTTCTCCTTTTTCTTTTCATCTTTCTTCTTTTCTTTTTCCTTTTTCTTTTCTTCTTTCTTTTTCTTCTTCTCTTCTTTCTTTTTCTCTTTTTCTTTCTTCTTCTCTTCCTTCTTTTTATCTTTTTCTTTCTTCTTTGCATCTTTCTCTTTATTCTTTTCATCTTTCTTCTGATCCTTTCTGTCTTTTGTACGTTCGCCACCCCCTCCCTCATCATCTCCTCCTCCACCACCACCATCATCTCCTCCACCATCATCATCTTCATTGCCTTCATCTTCATCATCTTCATCTTTATTAAAATTAATTTTCATCAAATCTCTTGCCCCCATTAGTAGTTCTGTAGGATCTTGACCGCCAAAATTATCAGTATCATTTTCCTGATCATTTGGACCATATGAGACATGCTTTTTAGATTTCTGATGTTCATCATAAATGTCTAATGCTCTGTGTCCTAAACCAGCTAGATTTTGACTATAGCCTTGTTGAAAGCGAGTATCAGGTTTGTAATATACACTCGTTTCTGGTGATTGAGTATACGTTTTTGGTCCTGTTTCTGTTACAGTTTCGTCTGTTACCATATAAGTGGTGGTTGCTACTGTAGTGGTTTCATCTTCGCTGTCGTCTTCGCTGTCGTTATTGGTAGAAGTTCCTGTAAAATAAAAAATGTGAACCCTATTGGTACATTTATGCATTCTGTAAAATATAATAGATGAATGCGTGTATTAAAGTCTTTATGCATTGATTTAGAAAGAAAAAATTCTATATTAAAAATATGTGCATAGCAGAAAGTTTTGTGGGTGTTCTCTAATAATCACATTCCATTAACCCAATCCCAACTATTATGGTCACATAAAAAATTAAGTCTAATTTGTTAAAGTAGACAAACAGCACATCACCTAAGAGCGTTGTTTCTTCCTCATCGCTACCATCAGGCTTATCATCTGGATCAAAATCATCGATTTCACCTTTTTCTACTGCAATCTTCCGCTCATTTGCAATTGCCCGCCTACCTCCGTCACTCAAGCAACAGCAATAACCTATAGTGGTTCGTCCTGGTATATTCCAAGATTCTTCTATGTATATTGATGTTTGTAGCAGCCGAAATATTCCAATTACCAGTAACTAAAATTGAAATGTGTAAGGACTTTAAGAATATTGATGGACTTAAATTACAAACGTCTTGCTCTTAACATAAACAAAGATTTCTATTATTGCTACTAATTTTAATTCCTTTTAATTATTTCTAATAAAAAACAAAAGGAAATACGTAGGCCCTAATGTACTAGTAGTGGTAGCTTTAGCTTGTATAAAATGCTGAACCAAGACTTTAACCATTGATACTAGACACACATATGTCAATTACATAGGCAGATCCAAAATACTTCATTTTCATAGGGTTTTCATGAAATCCTGTAAGTGCGCCCCCTCTTTTCCTTAAGTGCGCCCCCCCCCCTTTCCGAAAACCTGGATCTGCCTATGAATCAACCTACTTCAAATGCCAGCAACCCTGCCGCGAACTGAGCTTCTGGTAGCAGGAATGCTGAACCCAGACCCTCGGGAACCGTTTTGCAACCCTTTTCGAAAAGCGTGACGTTTGTCGGCTCGTAGCCCCGTTTTGGCGTGCTGACGTCATCGCTGACGCAGGGCGATTTGAGCGGATCACAGCAGCTGGCAGGCACGCTGTCGCTCAGGTAGTCCCCTTTGATGACTCGTCTGCAAATTATTAGGTAGAGTGGAACCTGTCTTATGTGGGTACATTCGGGAGTGGTAAGTGTCAAACTGTCCAAACTGTCCATACAAGACAGGTGTCCGTAAAAGAAAAAGTTCACGATGCATAGGGGGATTTGGGGGGGTAGTGATGAATAGGATCAGAGGTGTCCACACGACACAGGTGTCTTTACAAGGTAGATGGTCATATGGGCAGGTTCCAATGAATGCATATTTGCTTTTTGTAAGTTGGCGTATTGGGTAGTGTTATTATGACTGTCAGCCTGCCTGAACCTAGCCCAATTTTTGCGGTAGGCCTATGTGTATATACATGTAAGCTGCTGTATATAATGGACATATTAACATATGCACAATAGGCGTTTTACAATATACTGTTTACCCCCCCCGAACCCCCAAAAAGAAAATTGCATTCAACCAAACTGATATTTTCTATGTATTTACTTATTTTTAATTTAATCCCCAAAAAACATTGTGCCGGGAGATTGAAGCTGTAAGTCTATATGTGAGTACAGAAGTATGCGTTGACGAGTAATGAGTTATTTGTAAATTTGATTTAATTGCAAATAAAAACACTTACCATAATGTATACGATAAATGCTGATAGTGATAAGCACAATTTAACGCTAACCTATTTCATAAGTTGACTGCATGTAACTTCGGAATTTACCCACGGCAGAAATAAAGAAGTTGCGCAGTCTGTCAACCAAGTTTTCATACGTACCATAGATCTACCCGTAATGTTGAAATGATAAATAACATGAAACTAAACTAACCGTGCCCATGGTTCTATTGATAAATCTATGTCCTTTGTATTAATCCATGGAACAGTGAACCAATCGGCGTAATCATCATACCCACAGCATTTGTAATCTTTTTGTAGTTTATCAATGGCTAATACAATAGTGTGCGCTCTGCCCATGCTGGAATCTGTACCGTTTGTGTAATTTTTCAATGAGGTCTGAAACACTTCTTTAAATGTTTTGGCGAGCAAAAGATTTTCAGTAGCGGCTGCTATTGCCAAAGGTATCAAGAACACTGCTGAAATGAACCACACGGTAATGAAGATAATGAGATACGGTGCTATTTTTTTCCTTGTTCTCCATTTGATACAGCTCAAAGAAACTTTGATTCCTGCTATGTGTATCAATAATAATTTCATGCTGGCAACTACTGCATAAACTATGAAAGGGCGTGAAATAGTATGATGGACATCAAAATCCTTGAATTCGCCGTCAATGGAAATTTTTGTGTGAGCCGAAAAAGACACAAGAACAATGGCAACGCATCCTAGACAAGCGTGAAGTCCAACTAGCAACGAACAGATCTTCTTTCTTGCACTGTAACTTAGTGACACATCAAAACACATACTCTAATTAAATGGGTTGACTTATTGTATTTTACAATCATGATTAAAAAGATGAAACTATTCCATATATTCAATGTTTACATTTACGACGTACCGGTACGGTAACGTCTACGTCTTACGTCTATATGGAAAGGTTGGACGTGCTTTTTACCCACGAAGTGTAGCATATGCAACTGCACAGAGTCCCTCATACTTATAACGGGCTTATTGCTTATATTATTGAAAATGCCATGAACATCGGACTTTGACGGCTGTGTGAATGGGAAAGGCGTGAAACCCACGATGAGAGTTCCTCTTAGAAATTTCAAATTCCAATATTTTACTACCCTACATGTCACTGATAAAGATTTCTCACATAGATCTACATGAGTTTTGCCTTGACCAAACAATTGCCGCATCTCCATTCCATACTTCTATTTTATGAAAAGGTTATAACTACTATAGCTACTGGAATTGCAAAAAAAAAAACAAAAAAAAAAAACAAAAAACAAAAAAACAACAACAAACAAATATCACCAAACAAAAACTGATCTGTTAAATCAATTTTTATGGGGTAACAGTCATTTGAAATTTAAAAATAAGTATTAGTATAGTCTGTTAGACCCGAATTTCATTAAAATGCTAATATAACTAAAGTAAAGGATATAGGCTACTTTTAGAGAATGGCAAGTTAAATCAATCAGTTTATGAAAATAAAAACAAAACAAAAATAATTATCATCAAATTATGGTAAGTATTGATAGCCCCTGTAGCTGTCCAGTCGTCTTCCCAGGAAGACGCCGCCGCCGCCATCGCCCCTCTGCCGTCTGAAGAAGAGCCGCGTCCCGCCAAGCGACCTTGCCTGAAGAGTCCTGGTAGCGTCTCAGAGCACCCAGGTTACACCGCCGGGGTGTGCACGTTCGTCCGCCCTGAGTCCCCCTCCGCGCCCGGGCTCGTAATATACAGCCATGCAAGAGCCATCGTAGCGTACGACCGCCCCGAGTCACCGTCCGCACCGATAGTATACCGCCCTGCTAGCCCTGTCAGGGACGAGCGAGCCCTCCCGATCCCAGAGTAGACCTACGCCCCAGGCCGTTACGACCGCCCAGACTCGCCGTCCGCGTCCGTAGATTACCGCCCTGCTAGCCCTGTCAGCGAAGAGAAAGTCTTCGATATTCCAGCGCACGCTGTCGGCCTCTTTGGCGGCCATCCCGAGTCACCACCCGCGCCCCCATCGGCGCCCGCAGCCAGCCCCGTCAGTGACGAGAGAGCTCGCGCCCTGCCCGCGTACGCCGTCGACCTCTATAGCGGCGAAGACCACGAGAAGTCAGCCCCTGCGCCCCCGCCTGCAGTCGGGAGGGTTATTGAGTACGTGCCCGCCGGCCCCGCATCAGCCAGAGACGAGGATGCCGGGAAAGAGTGGGAGGCCATCCTGTGGGAGGCCATGCTGCCAAAGTCGTCTGAGACCACTGAGTCGTCCGACTCGTCCGTGCCGCGACCCTACACCGGGGGAGAGGAGAAAAGAGTAATCAAAAAGTAAGTTCAGCTTTACTATTTTGTTATAGCATGATTTTTGATGGTTCGTTTCAACGACATGAGGTGGACAATACTGAAG
>CM032662.1:34471198-34483696 GCA_019095985.1 Streblospio benedicti | reverse complement strand
TCGTATTATTGTTCTTAACTATTTCTTCTTAGTGTTATGTACTATTTCTAAAAATAAAACTAATAAAACAAAATGATAATCTACAAAGAATTTGATTTACTTTAAATACTAAACGTTCTCAAACAAGAAGGTTCCTTTTCAAATGATAAAAAGAACATATGGATTAATTAACAATGTGTGTTACCCATAATAATTCTTTTTAGATTATCATTATGTTTGTTAGTTTTTTTTAGAAATAAATAGTACACAGCACTGCACTAGAAATAAAAAGTTAAGAGCATGTGCGATTCTGTTTCTATTTCACAACACATTCTGCTATGCTTGTAAGTTTGAATCCAGATTACTCTCTCTTACTTTTCACCCTTCATTTTGTTCCAGACTCATCCCAGTCTACCACCGCCAGATGCAGCGCAAATTGGAGGTGCCCGTCGAGTCCCCTGACAAATTCCTCATTCTAGACAAAGTCAGCTCTGGATCATTTGGACCAGTGAGCAAGGCCATTAGACGCAAGGACCGCAAGGAAATGGCGCTAAAAAAGATGCGCATCGGACGACGCGACCCAAAGACATTCGATCTATTGGTCGACGTTGAACTAGCAAAGTGCATTAGACGAGAGATCGAGCAACTTTTCAAATGTAGAAACAATGACAAAGTAGCACGCATGAAAGCAATGGTATCCGGGGCGGAGAGTGAATTTGTAATGCTTGCCATGGACTTTTACCCACACACCTTGCACGACGTGATCAACTCCGGCTCGCACGCTCCAGACTTGTATGAGCTTAAAATGATAATGGTCGGTCTGTGCAATAGTCTAGTCTTCATCCACGAGCACGAGGTCGTCCACCGGGATCTTAAACCCGCAAACATCCTGGTGGATAGCGAATTGAACTAGAAGATTGCAGACCTCGGCCTTGCCAGAAACAACCTCGACACTGCTCCCATGACTCCGCAATGCTCTACACGAGTCTATCGTGTCCCGGAAGTGTTGTACTTTTATGACGACAAAAGGCCAATGGATGTGTAGAGTCTGGGCATAATTTTTGCTGAGATTGCCGACCCTCACAACGGTCTTCCGTTTTAAGGGAAAGATAGCAAGAAACAGGTATTAAAGAATATCATCATACCGAATGCTTTTTATTCTTCTAAAAATATTATGAGCGTTATAGTTACATGCATTCTCATTTGTGTATTCAAAATTCATTAAAATGTATTTAGAATATTGTTATTTGAAACAAAAGATAGAAATAAGACATTGAAAGTGATAGTCCATGATTCTGGAGTGTTTCAGTAGTTAGAATTGTTTAATATGGACAGTGTAGTTTGAGTAGATACTGTGCAATGGCCATTCTAATGCATGTTTTGCGTCCCTGCTGCAGGCCTGGTCCATTTTCCGCTGATGTGGCACGCCAACTGAGAGCTCCTGGCCCGGGATTCGACAAACCCGTGGCGACTTCTTCGCAAAAGGTGACGAGCACCCTGGAGAAGATCTAACCTATTGGTGAGTTTATACGATTGATAAGCGTCCTCCTGTGAGGGCCAACCTGAATACGTAAAAATCTTGTGCTTCATGAAAGTTGGCGTTATCGTAGAAACAAAACAAAAACAATCTGCATCATGGTGTAGTCTTGTATGTGTTTTCCTCATGTACATAAATTGAACATATTTGCGTTTTTACATGGATCTCATTAAAAACCATTCCCCACTTATTATTGCAGGTTCGAACGCGTGCCGAAAGCTCGATCAGACGACATGTATCAGCTGTTTTCTGTAATCTTTTTGCCGTCTCTGTACACTCGTCTCTGTACACTCGTCTCGTCTCTGTCTCTGTACACTCGATCCGAGGCAAAGAATAACAGCCGCGGCAGCGTGCGAGGAATTCCAGTGTCTAGAGGGAGATGCATGTCTGGGCCTATGAGTGAAGCAGAGCGGGTGTCGTGAGGGTATCAGGCTGCCAATCGCGACATGAACCGGGGCAAGAGCACAGCTGCCGCGCGAGAAGCGTTGTCGTGCCCGTCCAAGCTTATGAATTCCAAGACGCTCAATAGGCTTCTACGGAATAACAAATGTGATTTTATGCTGTGTTGGTTGAGTTTTACTTTGGTGATATTTTTGTGATGTTTATTCTATGTGAGATTACTGTATTTTAGTTGTGCGTATTGTATTCTTGTAAATTGATAACTGTAATCCCCTTTTTGTTCTGTGATTGGTGATGTTTGACTATTGTCTATTTTTTTTTGTGTGTGTGTGTGTGATAGGCATATGAATTATCATGGTGCTCAGTATATTTTTGAGGATTATTGGTGACATTTTGAAAAAAAAATACTTTTAAATATTATGGTTTGTGTTGTATAATATGTATTGATGTTGTGATGGAAAATGAATCTCTGTTGTCTCTGTATTTCTTTTTGGTAGACAATAAAGTCATATTGGCAATGTGTATTACTTTTGGTTTATTATCAGTGTGTTTTGTAAACTGGCATTGTGATCTTGAGATTATGATCCTTCTTGGAGATGTGATGGGCAAATTACGCTTTAGTAATTATGTGCTGTGCAGTTCCTTTATGACTGTCTTTTACTGCATTTTTTAAAATATAGAATTGTTTAAGAGAAAGTACGCAATATTCATATCATGTATTGGTAATGTGTATTGTATGTAATAATAATATCATATGTTGTTCGTTTTTTAAATAAACGCCACAATTTTCATTTATTCATTCTTTGTTATTTTTTTAAACAAGCAAGACATAATTTAAACACTGCTGTATCAAAATAAAAATGCTTTTATCTCTTTAATATCCATGACACAAATGACATATCAAATAGCATCATAATATTTGAACGATCGATCTAAATTTAACTTTTATCAAGCCCCAAATAATCACTTTTAAATAGTGGTGTTAGTCCGTTTACAGATGATTACATGATCAGAGATATGCTCAAGTTTGAAAAAAAAACTGACATGAAAATGTGGGTCATAATTATGGCAACTGCATATTCGGTAAAAAAGGCTCCCTTACTGACATCAAAAATCTTTTTGGTCCTCCCCCTGGACATACCTAGGTGAAACATTTCTGGTCGTCTCCCTCAAATTTACCGACCTCCCACGCCTCAGTACTTTATAAACACTCATTTAGCGTCAGATGTGTAGTTCTATTCTGTATGAGGGGGTGTATGAGCACTGAATCATGCTGAAATTGTATTTTAATTACTCTGATTAATATAAATAACACAATATCAATTTGAACCGAAGAAGTCTCAAAGAAGATGGCACGAATAGTCTTTGATTTGGTAGTCGATGAGGATTTTCCCCGATTCCTCTTCCCAGCGGGCACACTGTTATTACACCAATGTTGATTTTTATTTGGATTACATTGTGACGCCCCGCCGCGGCTCACCTCCCGCTTTGTATGCAGACCCCCCCCCCTCCCCCCCCCCCTCCCAGCCTACATGCTGACGTCACGACACTGCTCATATTCACTTTGTTACACATTGCACCTGCTAGGTTTCATATGTATAAACTATGGATTTTGAGTCTCTTAAAATAGCAAAATTACATACCGACTGGTAAACTTATTGAAGTAAAATCCTTAGAATTTTCACAGGTCAACATTTAGGACACTGTTATTATGCTTTGTTTTTCGTTTTTGCTTTTAAGAGTTGGAAATTTGTTTAAAATTGTTTAATTTCCTTTAATTTTATGTGTTATTAGACTTTTAATATCAATCCATATCCATAACTGTCTTACACAAATCAAGCATAATGAAAGGAAATAACTAATTGCTAGAGTTAACCATAACATGTACTTGTCGGACTTTGACATACACGGATCTTCCTGTTTTTTGGGGGGATTGAATTCTAATGTGGAAAGGTTGTGTACAAGTTGTAAAATGTTGATATGTTATCAAAAGATTTGCAAACAGCTATTTATTTCAATATACATTTAATATTAATCTCAAAATGCATTCAAAGTTCATGATAACACGCATTCGATGTCTACACAGAAACTGAAATGAAATGGTACCATAAAACTTGATGTTTTTAACGTTCACTTGGCTATTGAAACGTCTGAAAGGTACATGCATACCGTAGGCAGATCCAGGGGGGCGGCGCAGGGGGCGCGCGCCCCCCTTTTCTCACCAAAATACTTTATTTTCATAGAGTTTTTCATGAAATCCCGTAAGTGCGCCCCCCCCCCCTTTCCTTACGTGCGCCCCCCCCCCTTTTCCAAAAACCTGGATCTGCCTATGACATGTGCATCTATATACTGTAAATAAGTGTTTTGAGCATTTTTCTTATGCTTATGTTAAACCCTCTTTACACATCAGCAACCATAGGCGAACCTTACCAATGCAGATACAAGAATTATGTCAAGTTCTCAACTTAGGCGTATTGTGGTGACATATAGAACGTAGTAAAAGTTCGTGTTGCAACGAGTCACAGAGTCAAAGGAAGTATTACATATATATGTGGGAATGTTCCACGATCCCTAGACACTGCAAAACAATACGTAGCGATATTTAGCCGAACCGTAAGTTAATTAATTAATTTTGCCAGTTCGCCAGTGTTCGTTAGCGTATTTTCGTAAATTGTGTAAGGCAGCTTTTATACGTTTTTCCCCATAGCAATTCATTAAACGTATCATTTACAAATTAGATCTACAAAGAAAAGCGCTGCATGGTGGACTATATATTTACGTGTGAGAACAGGTGAGTTGTGACACCCTGGACACTCACACCAATTACCGCCCCATTTCTGGTTACCAAGGTAACAGGAAAACAATAGGTAGATCTACTGCATGCTAATCACACCCCCAGTTAAAATCTTTCACAGACGTTATATCTAATAGTTTGTTCATGTTTAGAATTAGAACTTTTATATATAATCATAAAGAAAATCAACAAAATAATAATGATAAAAATTTGAAGTTTTTACTTCACGAATAGGGCGGAGAAAATATTCACATACTATCTATAAAAAAGAAGCTTAACTCTAAAAAAAAGTGTCGCCCCCTGAATATCAAATGGTGGGTCCACGTCACGCACCTGTATGAATTTCAAGTGATACACAAATTTAAAACACGCAGGATTTTAGTAAAAACTCTTTCATCATTTTTATCACATAGATCTAAATCGTATCTCCAGAGACTTCATCAAATCATATTGCTATATTGTTCACATCCAACCCCAGTACATGTATATCACAAGTATAGAAGCCTCAAGGTGTGCTCCTCAAGTGTCTGATATGTTATACGAGTACAAGCGCATCTTGTCCATCCGCAAGTCCGTTGCAGAGTGTCCTGTGTTTCTCCTCACGGACACAGTCCTGCCTCCTCCCCCCAGACTCACTTTTCCAGAGGGCGCGCTGTGAGTTGCCAGTACCCCCGCGGTACCGCCCTGAGCACCCCTCTCTGCTCCACCCGCACTATGAGTCTGCCCGCCTTCCCCGGAAGTCTTCTGGCTGTCGCCTGGCAGACTACTCACGGTGCCGTCGTTGCTGTGTTTGTCACCACCGGCTGTGTCATTCTGTTTGTGGTTCGCCTTCGGGTGGTGGATCGAATGACCAGTGTCGTCATGGAGCATGTGGGTATGTTTACCCTGGCGTGGTGAGCACCCGGGTTTTGCCTGAGGAGGGATGATCCAGCTTTCTACAACGTCAGCATCTGTCGTGCCTGTAGTAGTAAAAATCAATGCTCTGACTAAGAATTCACCGCATTTAAAGTGATCATGTTAATACCGAGTTTGTGTGGATGTCACTGGTCATAACCTAAAGAGCCTCGAATTTGTTTCATGTCGTCACATCAGCTCTGTTAGAATTCTAGTTAAAAGTCCAGGTCTACCATTTTCAAACGCTTCTCATCTAAGACACAAGAAATGTGTAGACCATACACAACCATACAGGTTCTATAAAACGGTTCACATCAATTAGAATAAACACATTATGAAATATGCTACGCAACAATAAGCGACACCACAATAAAAAGATGATACCGGAGTGTGATTTGGCTGCTGGAGTTGGCATGGAGATTGCCCCTGGCGGCTGGGGCGGGGGCCATACCACCACTCCATCATGTACTGAAATACAAAGAACACACATGAACAAATCACACACGCACGCGCGCACACGCACAGCGGTAAAACCAAAGCATGTGTGACCTCGATTAGATGTCGACCACCTGTCCCGTCATCTTAGTGTTGAGTCTACGTGATTGTTAGCAGGCATCATGTGCTGCTTAAGTGCTGCTTAATGCAGAGCATTTGTTTCATGGTCACGTGGAGGGACCTAAACATGCCATTGGACTCCCAATAGACTAGCAGAGCCGCAGGGCACCTACACCTGGCCCTTTGAGGACTGCCAAGCTACATACAGCTTTCAACATGAAAATATGACGTTAAAATACATGTGCAACTAGAACCTCTGTCCATGTCGCCCCACACGCGACCGTCCCAGTTGACCGCCGTCCTGCCCGCAGGCGTCACGCTCGGCCGCCCGCTGCCGCCGCTGATGGTGCTGACATCAGACTGGCTGTCCCTGTCCTGGTCCCCGCCTCCGCCCCCGGCCTGCGTGGCCAGCGAGGCCCCGGTGGCGCGCCGAACGTGCAGGTCGCCTGGCCGAACACAATGATGATATCAATGTATTTTGATGTAATGTGCAAAATAGAACAACTTGAATATTGATATCAATATAATATGCAAGTAATATGCAACCGACTAGATAAAAGTCCAAATGACACACACTAAAAGATTACCTCATCAAACACTTGTTTGAATAAGCATGTTTTCATTAGCTTTTAAAATACATTTAAATATTACAATCTATTAGTGCCTGGAAGTAGAGGTGTCAACATCCATTTATCACATATAAACCAGCATCAATATTCCTCCACGCAGGTACACCTATTAAGTCTGTTCATAAACACTCTCTGTATCAATCATTTTCTATACAATCAGCAGGAGGATACTATTTGTACATCTAAAATTTAACATTGGAACGGTAATTTAAATTACACCAAATTTGGTTTTATTTATGCTTCAAGCATTAACAGCAACAAAGACATAGTTAACACACCCAAACAGAATCAAGGAGCATAAGGATATCATGCCAACGATTATGTTTGTATGAGCGGGCTCTGACTGGCACCTACCCGTGCTGCTGGTGCTGCGCCTGCGCGCCCCTCTTCGCACACTGCTCAAAATGCTGAGGCGCTTCGACCTTGGGTGCCGACCCACTGCGCCCAGTCCTGCCTGCAACAAGCCATGTCTGCGTGAGCTGGATTGGTACCGGTCACTTTCATCTTTTCCTTGTACGGACATGGGCAATGGAAGACTTCTCATATCAATACATGTACATGTACGTATTTCATACAGCTTGACTGGTTGATATATTGCCTGCCTTCATCCCTGTTTCTCTTGGTTTTGCGGACTCTTTCTCTCGCCATCTCCCATTCTCTTTCCACCTCTCTCTATATCTCTCCATATACAGATCTCCCCCTCTCCCTTCCCCTCTCTCTCTGCTACTGTCTGTAGTTGTTTGTATCGTGACTTTTACAAATACAGCATCCCCCTGCCTACACACAAAGCACACCCCATTTCACCATGTTACCGCCAAGGCAGCTGTGCCAGGGCATGCCCTACCTCGTCCATATGTTCCTGTACGTCTGGCCGTCTGCGTCGTATTTGACCTACCATGAGCACTTCACCTTTGCTGCCGTGACCTCCGCCCAGGACTGGCGCCTCAATAGCAGGCAGCGGGCACAGCGGCGAGCCGCCTGCAGTAGAACATGCACACAGGCTGGTATCTGTAGTCAGTCCACTCTGTGTTATGTTGACAATACAGGCTTGGAGGTTGGTATCTGACAAGTCAGTTTGGGTTATGTCATCAGAACGGCATTGAAGTTGGTATCTGATTTGTCTACTCTGTGTTAAGTCAACAGAACAAGCACAGAGTCTGGTATCTGACTGGTCAGTGTTAGTTCAACAGACCACGTGTGGAGGTTGGTATCTATGGCCATCCGCGTGTACAGGTCTCTCTACTCTCGGCTATATCTGATTGGCTATGCTCTGTGATAAATAATGTCGAAACTATCAGAAAAAAATGGCTTGTGGTATTCAGTGGATGTAATGTCATCCAGGTAATTGGTGACCGATTGGGAGACGTAGTGATGGACGTACCCAATTTTTATTAAACCACTGTGTCACTTGAGGGTAATGCTACATACAGTATACATTACTCAGATAATTAATGGATGTTTATAACTTGGCTCCTTTTCCTTAGAAGACTGACCTCACACATACATACCACAAGTAAAACACACTATATTAATCTTCCACAACCCTACACGGTGCGAGTGCAGTCTCTACATGCACTAGTGTGGTGGTGGGATTGTGAGTACCGATCTAGATACCTGTACTAGCATGGCGGTGGTGACGTGCCCCTCGTGCCGGTGGGAGCTTGAGCGGGGAGCCGGGCCCCGTCGAGTGGCTAGTGTTGGGGGAGACCATGGCCAGGGAAGACCCGCCGCCACAAGGCGTCGATGTGCAGCCTGGACCAGACATTGAGGGTGTGAAGGAGAAGGAAATATTACGGCAGGAGGATATTTACCACATAGTTAATTACCTTAGTATATTATTGATTGAAATAGAAATGTAATCGTTGGGTTAATTGCGAAATGTTCTTCATTGGCTTCACATGGTATATACTGGACAGACAACCTGAAACCGATGGCAGCAGCATGCAAGGGTATATAATCTCACGTGAATTTTCTCCTGAACCAAACAGTTGGCTATAGTAAATTCCATCACAAGGGTATCCTGAAGTATGTTAACATGGTAGCATTGTAGAAGATGATTACACATGAAATTTTAACAGCAACCAGTCTGGCTATATCCTGATATTGCTGAGATCAGATAACCTATATAGGCCTACACGATCACTTCTTGCCTAACTAAAACTGATATAGGATTAGTTACCCTATGTACACCGTCGCTTTTCAACTCTGGTGGTGAAGAAGATCTAGCTACCTGATGAGGTGCGCTGCTCGCCCGTCTTGTGGAACTCAATGACACAGATGGGCTCGCCCTGGAGCAGGGAGACGCGGCGTGTGGTGGTGAACAGGGCGTCCAGGGAGGCGGGGTCCAGGGGTTGGGGCATCACGGGCCTACAACAGCAGACCGGTGACATGAGTAGCACACGAGCATTTTATTCTCATTACAAATTCCTGCTATTGAATAATGTTATGAAGTTTGATTAAACGTGTGTTTAGTTAGTTATCTTTGTTTTAAATAGATGTGCATCATAGGCCTATTTTGTTAATGTTATTTTTTCATTTCTTATATTTATTCAATATTTCCTAGCTTTGTCAATTGTGCAGACTGGGCCGTTTACTGGAGCCTTAATTGATCTACTATCACAAAAAGTGGCTCAAGGCACTTTTGAGTGCCAAGCACACGCCTTAAGGCGAAAGGAATCTTTGGGGTCAAGCTATAGAAACGCGTAGGTGGCGCCGCCAAGCAAGCATATACCAGTCCTTAACGAGATTAGTATGCTGGCCAAGTATGAAGGCATCTCAAAGCATATGGGTTTAATTGGTAAACACGCCTGACTACATGTACATGCAACACGGCGTCAGTCCTTGTCGGAGAAGTCTCTTCAACATGGATGTGGTAAAGCAGTGTTGGCAGCTAGTAGAACCATGCAGTAAGCATATTGGATTTGACAGGTGCCCACGTTGCGCCTTTGGATAAATCTTAATATAAGACCCCAGGCTTCCTCTGCTAACACATCACGTACCCTGCATGTCGCGGGCCAGAGCGAGCCTTCGCTCCCATGATGCCTCCTTCGCTGTGGACTTGCCGCCGTGTCGCGCGTCGCGTCAGGAGGCGGCGCATGGTGCGGCGGGCCGACGCACGGAACCGCGCGGACATCAGCAAGTACACGAGCGGACTCACCTACATGTTAATATCAATTAGCCCACAGAGGGCAGCACAGAATAGACTTTCTCACAGGTGTCACTGCATACATCACATCACTTATATATGTATACATAATTTTATGGTGCTTTCTATACACAACAACAAAATAATATGCTCTTTTAAGTTCTTCAAAAACTTTTCAAAACTTAATTTGCTAGGATTCAAAGAGTTAAGTGATTATAGATGTTTACAAAAAATTATCCAAGTGGAGGAAAACAGTGTGTCTGATAAGCATACATTTTGTACGTTGTGTGTGTCAATATATGATTCTGATAAATATGGTATAAGTATGCTACTTGACCCTCGGACAACTCAACGAGAATTTATTTGTCTGACAGCAAATTTTACTTCCCAGGCAGACGTGCCACTATTATCACGTACCGCGCACGTGGCGTTCCTGGCGAGGGTCGTGGTCACGTGTGCGGCTGGCGGAGTCACGTGACCCGCCAGTAGCGCTGCCCAGTAGTACAACTCAGCACTAAAGCGAACCACCGCCAGCAGCAAACACATCTGCAGCGACGGCAGTAGCAGTACCAATAGCAGTAACAGCGGCGGCGGCGGCGGCAGCAGCAGCGGCAAATGCGGTCAAGTTTGGGGAAGCGTAATGGAGTAATTCTTTGGAAAACATATTTTCTCATCAATAGATTTAATTAATGTTTTCATTGAACACAACAGCCAGCATATGTGCGTCGACACAGGTCACTCTCGTGGTCAGCTGTGTGCCACATAATGCTGAAACAAGTACTAGGTATATAAATGTAAACACAGAGCTATAGATTGCAATTTGAAATTGATGTGCAATCACAATGACTCGTCGTTTATCTAGCTGCAGTTGCACTTGCAATTACAGTTACCATTGATTTTTGTTTTAATTGAAGCTACAGTTACACTTTTATTTACAATTACGAGCTGAAAGCCCATTTTTGTTAGGGTTGTAGTTGATTACTTTGAAGAATATTCGAGTATATTATTGACACTTCGGACATTGACATTCACTAATCAAAGATTGGATTAATATATTGTTATTTTTGAACGTTGTTTGTAATGATCCACAATGAAATAAAACATTAAAGAATATGAACGAAGAACATTTACCACACTTTACTAATCATAGCCCTAACCCAAATGGTACAAAATGTTAACAGTGCAAATAATTGTTTACACTTAAATCTACAGAAGAGAGACTGAGTTATCGGACTGTTGTTAGGTGATGGCGATGACATAAAACTAGAAGCCAGCAGCATATGTGTGTGATCTATTGATGCCCGGCCACTCGACTCCTTTTCTGAACTACCACAGTTATTGAATGAAATGTTGATATTTCCTGGATAACTAACGGGAGCAAATAACAAAATCTAGGTTAGTACTTAATATTCTATTCATGTGGTAGAATTTTAAAAGGCATCTTGTGATTGGTTGTTCCATTTCTGTTGTTGTAACCAGACTTACTAGATTAATCTGATAAAATAAAAGTTTATCAAACTATTTCCATTCAGTTGGAAATCATCGATACTATGGCCACTATAGTGTTTATGGAAACAGCAAGAGAGGCGAAGGCTCTACAAACTGCTGCCCTCTCACTGTTACTGAACAAAATGCTCATCCTTCTTGACCGGTATCTTGTTTAACTGAAACATTTTACGATTGCTTTAGTTAGACGTACGTCGTAAAAGAATAATAATAATTGTACTTTTACATGGCAATTTAAGAATGCACATCTAAGGTGGGTGAAGGTTCTGTCATCTGACCTTTTGATTGGCTTTGATCTTGTAAATCGTAGAGTTTCAATGAGGAGTGATTTGTATTGTATCGAATAATAAGCCTAAAATAGATGAGGACAACCAGTTGCCACTTACATTGGTGCTCTGCTTTTCGCGCTGTGTCCGCCGCGTGCTCAGAGCGTTGATGTAGCGGCCCGGGGAAACATTGAAGCGCAGGCTGCAAAACTTCATGTACACCTGAAGCAAGTTGGAAATCAAGTTTCAATTCTTTGATTTATTCATTTTTATTTTCATTTATTTACTCACTTACTATCATAATTTATAAACTGCTCACGTTATTACTTCTTTCTTCATTTCTCAATCTATTGATCAATCAATTTAGCTATTGATTTATCTATTTATCTATATATTTATTTGATTAACTATTTCTTTACAATTACAATACACATCACCCGGCCCACCTTGGTGTAGGCTATGCTGGTGACCACGGTGGGGAGAACGACATTCACGACCACAAACACCAGCGGCACGACCACAACAGCTGGACGACTCGACGGAGGCATGTACACATAGCCTGGGAAAACATCAGTGATGAAGGCTGAAATCACTGCTTGCAAAACAGCATACTTTATTGTAGCATCTTAAAAGTATACAGTACAACCTCTTGATATTGCTTATCTCACATTTTCTGTTATGATGTGACTTTGTATTTCCGGCAGCATTGTGTTAAACAGTTTTATATGGATAGAGTGCATAGTCGACCAGAATTGTTGTTTTTTCATTGTAAAACAGGGAAATCTATTTTCATT
>CM032662.1:34446898-34471098 GCA_019095985.1 Streblospio benedicti | reverse complement strand
AACTCGTTCGGCGGGGCCCCCCCCCCCGAGGGGGGTGTACTGTCGCGAGATCCTGGTCACGGCACCAAACTGTAAACAAAGTGGGAATCGTCAAGGCTCCAGTGCGACCCACGATGGTCCCTGGGTCACAAGGATTGTGTTGATCATGACGCCACTAGCCCGAGTTAGGACGCATGACTGATCTACTGATCCCTGGACGATGTTGGACTCCTTACTACTCCTCGTTGTGTTAATGGTACTCCCACGCATAGGCCACCGTCCAGCTGCATTCCTCGGGCGAGTGCCTGGTGACTAACCTGGTTTCACGACACAGGCCCCCTACGCTGAGGGGACTTCAAGACCTGGTGCCATGACACGCAACGATCAGGGCTGCCCCCTTTACGAAGCTACGCGGTCCCAGGCGGGAGGGGGGGGGCCCCCCCGGGCCCCCCGGGGTAAGAAAAAAGGCCCCCCCCAAGAGGATAGGTTCCCCCCTACGTGCTTCCGACTGCCCTCAAAAACTGGGGCCCCCTTTTTGGCCCTAGTCTCAGTATTTAAGTGTACTGAGTCCCTAATCTAAGGGGCTTAAGAAGGAACAACAACAAAAAAGGGGGATAATAAACCTAGTCCAGCATTTTAACCCCCAGCGGGTTGGAACCCCTCGCAGACGATAAAAAATATTTTTTATATATATATATATATATATATATATATATATATATATATATATATATATATATATATATATATATATATATATATATATATACAAAATTTTATGGTGCTTTCTATACACAAAAACAAAATAATATTTTTTAAGTTCTTCAAAAACTTTTAAAAAACTTAATTTCTAGGATTCAAAAGCAAGGGATTATAGATGTTTAAAAAAAAATTCCCAAGTGGAAAAAACGTTTTCTGAAAAGCAACTTTTTTGTGTTGAGTTTCAATATTTGATTCTGATAAAATTAAATATGCTTTTGACCTCGGACAAATCAACGAGAAATTTTTTTTTTTGACAAATTTTTTCCCGGCGCGGGCCCCTATTAACCCCCCCCGTGGCTTTCCCGGCGGGGGTGGGAGTGGGGGGCCGGGTTTCCCTACCCCCCCCGTAAACCCCCAAAAAGGACAAATCAGCACAAAAACCAAACCCAAAAAATTGCAGGGGGCAGTGCGTAAACAAACAGCAAAGGGGTGGGGGAAAAAAAAGACCGGGAAAATCGGCCCCAAATTTTTAAAAGGGGGGAACTTTTTAAATATTTTTTTATCAAAGGGTTTATTGTTTTCATTAAACCAAAGTTTTTTGGGGCACAGGTCCTTCATTTTTGAAAATTGAAAATTGGTTATAAAAATTAAAAAAATTTTGATTCAATTTGAAATTGAATGCAATCCCAATAATGTTTATTAGGGGGTTGATTGTTTCAAGTTCCATTGATTTTTTTTAATTAAGAAGACATTTTTTTTTTCAATTTTGAGCTAAAAATTTTTTTGGGGAATTTAAATTTTTTAAAAAATTGGTAATTTTACACTTCATTTAAAAAAGATTGATTAATATTTTGGGTTTTTTTGGGAAGTTGTTTGTAATGATCCAAAATTTGAAATAAAAAAAAGAATAAGGAATGAAGAGCTTTTTACCACATTTTAATGAGGCTATTAAGTACTAATCATAGCCCTCCCCCAAAAATGGTCAAAAATGTTTTTGTTAATTGTTACACTTCAATCTACAGAAGAGAAAATTTTGGTTATGGGGCTGTTGTTGGGTGATGATGATGACATAAAGCTAGAAGCCAGCAGCACATGTGGGGATTTTATTGATCCCCCAGCGCCCTAACCCCCTTTTTTCCAGAAACCCCCAAAGTTATAATGAAATGTTGATCTTGGGGGAAAAATGAAAGGAGAAATTTAAAACAAAATCTAGGTTAGAAATTAATTTCTTTTTTATGGGTAAAATTTTTAAAAGGGGCATCTTTGTTTTGGTTGTCCCATTTCTTCTTGAAAACAGACTTACTAGATTAATGTGATAAAAAAAAAGTTTATCAAACTATTTCCTTTCCCAGTTGGAAATCATCGATTTTTGGGCCCAATTATAGGTTTATGGAAACAGAAAGAGGGGTAAGGCTCTATTATAGCCTCATAGACTGCTGCCCTCTCACTGTTACTGAAAAAAAATGCCATCCCGCCCTAATCTTGTTGAACTGAAACACTAAATGCGATTTGGTTTAGTTAGACGCACGTTGTAAACAACAACAAAAAATAATTTGTATTTTTTACATGGAAATTTTTAAAAAATGAAATCAAAGGTGAGGAAGGTTCTGTCATCTGATCTTTTGATTGGTTTAATTTGTAAATCATAAAGGTTCCATGGGGAGTTATTGTTTTTCGAATAATAAGCCTAGAATAGATGGGGGACATCCGTTGCCAATCACATTACAGGCCTGCCAAGGCTGTGTCCAAGGTTTAAAGCTTTTTTGATGTGAAGTTCGGAAACATTGGCCAGAAGCGCAGGCTGCAAACTTCATGTACACCTGAAGCAAGCCGAAAATCAATTGTTAATTCTTTTTATTTATTCATTTTAACTATTATCTATTTGCTCACTTACTATCATCAATTCTTGCTCACACCATTTTTTCTTCATTTATTTATTTCTCAATCTCTTTTGATTAATTAAGTTATTTATTGATCTATTTATCTATCTATCTATGTATTTGCTTAATTACTTACTATTACAATCACAATACACATCACCCCTGCCCACCTTGGTGTAGGCTATGCTGGTGACCACGGTGGGGAGAACGACATTGGACTACAAATTCAGCTGCACGACCACAACCGCTGATCGACTCGATGGAGGCATGTACACATAGCCTGGGAAAACATCAGTGATGAAGGCTGAAAATGATTGCTTGCAAAACAGCATCCTTTATATTCTTATGCTCAATCAACTAGCACCTTCAAAGTATTAAGTACAAACCTCTTGATCTTTTGCTTATCTCTTGCCATTTCTGTTATGATGACTTTGAATTTCCGGCTTCATTGTGTTTAATAATCTCTATATATGGATATGTGGACCAGAATTGATTTTTCATGTAGTAAGAAGGTGGGAAATCTATTTTCTATTTAGAACAATTAAACATATGTTTTATATATCAGCTTTTAAAAAATCAAGAACTTTGATCAGAATAAAGAATTGGCCAATATTTTATGTGATGTTCTGTGCGATCTGTAAAATTATCTATACTTACAAAGCTCTCTGGCTATATTTCAACATGGATAGGGAATCATCTTATTATTGTTTAATATGCAATGCAAGATATATTAATCTAACGCTATGAATTTTACAAAATTTTAAACAGAAAATAATGTTTACATCATTTTTAATGTAGGTTTAAAATTAATGTTTACATCCCTACAGATTCCAGATAATGTATGCATGACAAATGAAATGGTCATTTGAGTCACAACACTTTAATACCTTAGAGAAACTTTGCCCTGTGCAAAAGGAGCGGAATTTATCTTATGTAAATTTAGAATTTGCTAGTTTATTTTCGTCTTACTCTTTGGCTACAGACTTAAATTGGAATTTAAACTCCGAAGAATTCACATTTTGAGATTTATTTTAAGAATTTTTCAACATTTCAACACATATGTCTGTTCTTCAGGAAAATGGATTTTTCAATTAATCAAGATAGAGCATAAAACAAATTACTGGTGTAAAAGAAAATGACCTAATAGCTGCAGGAACAATATCTTATTCTATTCATACTAACTAGCAAACCATGGCACAAGAGCTACTTCGAATCAACACTAGTTATACTATTTACAGGCCATATACCACACCTTTTCGACACAATTATGATGGAAAGCGTTTCAAAGATGAGAGGGTGCAAACACTGTATCGTTCTTCGGACCACCTTATGTCTCATGCATGCACACATGTAACAGCAGTGACTTTCTAATATATAACCAAGGTTAGGCTCATTAAAATCATAAATATTGAATGATATTTTGCAAAGTAATTGTAATATACTTAAATATTTTTTAAAGTAACCAGCCCAGACCTGAACCACACCAGCAGTACCTCACGAATCACATGATGACATGGAGTTTGTAACAACTTTTCATCTTGTAAACTTTCAATTCAAGGACAACACGTTCAGATGGTGTATCACTCACACACCCTCACCTACCTGCCCTGTGACAGCGCACGTGGAACTGCCCGTGAAGCGCTGCCCACACGGCAGCGTTGAGCCCCGTCACCGTCGCAGCGGTGGCGCGCAGGGCTGGGGCGATGTGTGGGGCGGTCGCGCATCGCGACAGCAGCGGGGGGCACAGCGTAGCGCCTACAACATGAACAATCACATACAAAACAGCTGTCAACTGGGGTGTTATTGGTGTGAAGTATGTTGATTTCTGCACGAGCACTACCTACTAATTGCTTCCCCAGCGTTGCCAGTAACATACACCTTATACACTCGTCTCCTTAGCAATCAACGTACAACCACTTCACGCGGCTGTCATAGGAACATGGTTCACACAATAAGGTTAGAGCTCTGGTCCCATGCCGCATTCCATCAATACGTTCAAGACTATAAGGTTAGAGCCCAAGTCCCTTCTTTCCACCCTCATGTTACCGAGACGCAGCCGTACCGAGCTGGATGTTGCAGACGACGCTGACCCTCGATAAGGCAACAGCGGTCAGTGTGATAGTGACCAGTGGCGTCCACAGCAGGTCGCCGGCGACGACCGCAGCACACACCGTGGGAGTGGGGCCGCGAGGACCCGCAGACAGCAGGGCCGGCAGTGGCAGCAGCAGCAGGGCTACAACAGCAGCGTGACACACAAATAGAACTGTAAAACCTGACTGCTGATCGGCTGTTCTGATGGAAATTCATTTATCCTGGATTTCGTGGACAAAAGTCATTTATCCTGGATTTCTTAGGCAAAAGTCATTTATCTTGGATTTCATAGACAAAGTTATCATTTTAGGGATTTTAAACAGGATTGGCTGGTTGTGTTGGGTTGTAAAGTGGGAAGTCGTACTCTGGCTTTTAGTCTTGGTGTGTCTATGTTGGCCGCCCTCTTCTACATATACACCATTTCATAAAATTAAATTGAATTGTCTTTTTTCAAAAGTGACAAATTAGGACTGCATTTCACGGTACCTTTGATGACGTCAGCGACGGCGGTGTAAAGGAGCAGGTGCGTGCGCGTGCGCAGTGGACGCGACATGAGGATGGTGGCGACGACGAGGAGATTCCCGGCGAGACCCACAGCGCCTCGAGGGTGAAGAGGCGTGTGTATATATTAGTATCTTCAGGTAGGACGAGAAGGTCATACGGGATAAATAACCGATTTTCAGCTTTGTAATGCTTATGTATAAGATAATAGCTAGGGTATGAGTCAATATGTGCTTCTAAAGAACTGGACACACGCTCTATGTAGGCGTAGGCACGGTGGTTCGAAACGATGAGAAAACCAGTTAAGTTTTCTAATACATGTATGGCTAACATGAACATTCCATTCTTAAGGACACCTTTCTCCACGCCTCTAGAAACCCCATTGCTGAAAATGTACTGTATGATATTGGTTTTCATAAAAGGCTCTCAACTGGATGTTTATGTGTGTGTTTTAGTTGGGCCCATGGTTCATGAATTGTTCCAACTAAGGATCGATTCATGGTGCTACAGCATTTTTACATGTCTGCACCTAACAATATTGCACAAGAATATCAACCAGTACATATATATCAAACTTCTAAGAAAAACTACAGAACCTGATAAACAGAACAAGTTTAAAGATGAAGTTACTGTGTTGAAGTTATTGAAACAATCAGTTCAATAATGAGCCACCAATCAGTTGACTTGTGATGCGGATTAATAATAACGTACCGAGCAGCCCGCTGCCGACCGCTACCGCCCACGCGCCGCCGCCGCCGACGTCATCAAAATCTGCAACATAACGTGCTCGTCACAACACCATACGTCTAGACCTTTATTCAAACAACACCAAACGATATAAATGTATGCAGCCAGTCAGCGCATAGGCAGCTCCAACCCCCCTCCTCCCCATTTCCCACAAAAATACTTCATTTGCATAGGGGGTTTGATGAAATCCCTTAAGTGCGCACCCCCCCCCCCTTTTTTTTCGTTGAGTGCGCCCTTCCCCCTTTTCAAAAAACCTGGATCTGCCATTGCAGCGTACCGTCTAAGGCGACTTCTATTATATGCATTGACATTGGTATCCGTGTCACGTCATTTTGCAGTTTTCGAGCATTGCTAGTCACACACATTGGTGTTCACCCGCCTGGTCTGTACCTATTTATAAAGTAGGCGTCACTCTGAGAGGCGTTACCGAGCAGGGAGCCACAGGTGAGTGTACAGTTTGCCCAAGACCCACCACAAGACCCAGCAAGAAAAATACTGATGCAGATCACATATGCATTTATAGTCTACCCGCGTGCTAGGCACTATTTGATATGACTCTGTGCAGACAAAACAGCTTATAATCTCAGTCATAAACATCTTCAGTTAGAAACAATAAAAGAAAAACTCTAGCTAAAAACCATAACGCACTCACCATGCCGTGTGTAGTTCTCCCCGCTAGTTGTTGGTATCACGTTGATGACGTCACTGACGTTCACGGCCGCCATCAAACGTGGTCACGTGGTACGGGGACGGTGTGGTTCCTGCGCGCATCGTCGCCCGTGAGGTCGACAGCTAGAAGCGAGCGTGCCCAGCGCCGTGTAGACCTGTCAGCTCGGTGTCCTCAGTAACAGCTCATCCTGACACATTCGTCAACAACTCACGAACACACACAACCGTTGAGATACACAGACAGTTCTGAACAAGCTTAAGAAATAAAAGGCACCATGATGTTTACACGCCTCACAAATATGGCGGCTGCGTGCGCAGGTGTCCGCGTGAGGAAGTGACTCCTTCACACTGCTGCTGTTTTATGAAAACTGACCCCGGCCTCTTACTCACTCCACGTTGGTTGCTATGGAGATATCAAGGGTATACTAATGCGACTGTTTTTCTTTTGCTGTACATCATATCTATTTGCCTGAAGAGATGTCGTATCATTGGCAACGAGCAGGTTCTCGGAAATCTCTTGTACACTGCCCATATTAACGGTCTGCAATACTCAGTATCTAGTTGTTTTCACCAGCTTGTCATATCAGGTCCATTCTCAACTCCGAGTCGCATTGCATCGGATGAAATCACACACGTGTGGTATTCATTCATACAAAGTTAGATATTGTCATTTTGCTTGCTTATTATTTATCTGTGCTTATTTGTCAATAAAAAGTGTTTATTCTCATTCAAGAAAGTCGGCGTGACAATGACTGTTTAATCATCAATAGATAATATGTGTCAATTTTCAACGACTGTCTTGTTAAAAGTACATTTCTACTGATTGTTTGCAGGAAGCTAAAATCCCAACGGTATCTTAAGTTGTAACGTCTGATTAATTTAAATTTGCACACGGCAAAAAATAAAGAAAGAAAAAATAAAAATAAAAAAATAAATGTAAATGTAAATGTTTGGTTTATAGTCTTGCTCCAAGTTTTGATCTCACGAATTTACCATTTACACCAAGTCATTGGCCCACTTAATGATCATTTTTTTGTTTTTGTTTTTCTGTTTCTGCTGCCTTATACTCCAAAAACAAAGTCAGAAAAAACCCAAAATGCGACCACATGCTGCATACCATATGTCACAAATCTTGTCTACTTAATGATCAGCAATTGATCATTTTTATATGCTTGCATCGGCAGCACATTCAGCGCACAATGCTAATCACTCATACACTCACTCACTCACTCACTCACTCACTCACTCACTCACTCACTCTCTCACTCACTCACTCACTCACTCACTCACTCTTTCAACCCAATGATCTGTACCTAAATAACGTGTAGGTGCCACGGAGCAATGTGCAACTCCTTTTAGGGATAAGTTTGCTCAACACCCAACATCAGACCCGACTGGGAATCGAACCCATGACCTTCTGGTCACGAGTACAACTCCCTATCCACTCGGCCACGGAAGCACACAAATAAGAAGAACAAAAACTTCCTTTACGTACTCTCTATACAGAAATCTTCTCTGCAATAGGCCTTACACATTTTTCGCACTTTCGAAATGGTTGTACTCATAAAATCACGTCAAACCTCCTAAATGAGACCACCTCTCTACTGAGACTACTTGGGGGCATATTTCAAGTTGTTACTTGTTACTTGTGACGTACATCTCTCCTCTTCTGTAAGAGAACACTAGGATTTAATAAAGTTTTAATTTTTAGGCAAATAATTATAGTGTATCGTTTGTTGCTTTCAAAAGTTTGCCTTTTCTGCCTAGCCCGTTCAGACTTGGACTTGTAGACGACCTAGGAGCTAGACTAGGCTGCCGATTCCGACAGATTTTGAAGCATCCGTGGTCGAGCATCCGTGGCAGTCCTCTATGGTAGTTGTCCTGTAATTCATCTTCCTTGCCATCAAGTCAGAGGGATTCCAGTAAATACATAACCTCTATAAGTGTTGTAGAGTGATGAGGAGAAATACCATTTATTCCCTAGAGGCCATAAGCTGGTAAGCGCACATCTTCCTACTTGTATTCTGTTTCTTACTGCCTCAGTTGATGGGTATGTACTATCTTCGACTTAGATTGAAAAGGATCAGTTCTGTTGGGAAAAGAGCAGTTGGTCTGTAGGTTTTTCGCCACCGGACATTTGATATCTTGGGTGAAAGGTGCTAAAATTTTGTAAAAACATAAGGCTTAAAGTGCTGATTTTCCAATCTGAAGAAAACGTGTCTTATTTCAATGAGTCAGTATGTACTAAGTATCGTGTTCTTATTTACCTCTTCATATCTCTATATATATACATAATATTTAAAAGCAGATTCTCACTTGATTGAAATAAACCTAACCATTTGATCAAATACCCTAATTTATTGATGTTAGTACAATTCAAAACATGTTGAACCTCAGGAATTACATTCATGATGCGTCATATTTCATGCAACACCATCACAAATATATTCTTGAATAGTGCCTACACTTTAAATTTGAAATACAACAATGCTATAATAAATAAAACAATATTAAAAACATGATTATTCAATCATGAATAGAATGCACATTCAGCTATCCAAAATTATGTACTTGTGTGTTCCTAATACCATACATGTTTTGCTACTCATTTCGGATTTTTTAGAGGAACAAGTCCCATCAAGTGCTGATTTTAGCTACCCCGGGTATCTGGTCAGGATCATCTGCATTTATCGTCTGTGGTCGTGGGGATGCCTATTGGGGTGCCAATTGAACAGTATGTTGATAAAAACCCAAAAATGCCTGTTTCTCGCTTTGAAACCCTGGAGGTTGCTGTCCTGTAAATGTCTTGTTGGTAAAGCCTGTTGGGGTTGCTGTCCTTCAGTACAGTCACATCGTTTGATAAGAATCTCACGTTAAATCATCGCAAGTGCAAGGTATTCAGTGTGTAGACACTAGACAGTAAAAACTGATTATTTGTGTCACATCTGGGGCTAATTATCATTGTCGTGGTGGGTCCAGGTAGTGGTCAAATATCTTCACGGGATGTTGCTTCAATGGTGCAGCTGGTTGTGTAGAAGACTGGTCACGGTCGGTTATAATTTTATGTGTCTTTAATTTAGAGATACACGTTAGACACACAGTTATCCATACATTTGAGTGAGAGATAAATGGAACATACCGGATTTGTTAAGGGTCCGGCCATTAACAGTCGGATGCGGGTCCAAATACCTTATTGTTATAGGGTTTTTGGCATGCTTAGCATTAATCGTGCATACGAAACCCATGAACTCCCTTAAGAGTGCCCCCCACTTTATTTTTGAAAACTTGGATCTGCATGTGAGAGATTGTTGAGATTGTCCAACTCTCTTACTTCACTTTCCTACATATGTTAGGCTGCTAAAAACTGGACATATTATGTAGTGAGCTAATGTCGCTATAGGATGCACCATAATAATACAAAGGTTTTTAATCCTTCGGCTATCAAGTAACAAAGTAGATGCACACCATATCGTAGCATCAACAACATATAGAATTCATCCAACAGTTCACTTCCCTCTCAGAATGCTCTCAACATTGTGCTTTTATGCTCTCAGCAACGTTTGCAATGTCCAGCCTGTGAAGACTTTTCCTACACAGAAAGATTGTTGAAGCACTTAAACTGTAAAACATAAAAGACTTTAGGTAACTGTGTCTCAGGTGAAGTAGGCCATTATTAGGTAGCCCCCCCCCCCCCAATTTCACATACTAGTAGTCGATTCACATTAAAAGAAACGAACAAACTGGTAGGAAGGAATATTGCCTTTGATATTGAACAGCCTCGGCTTGATTTTACATCAATTAAAAATGTATACCTCAAGTGACCCACCGACAAAATATATAAGCATTGGGAAACAATGCAGTAAATGTATAATAATTAATAAAATAGAAAATAACATTGCAAAGTCTATTACCTTGTAGAAAAGCGTATTACGCTTGATGTTAGACGTGTACATAATCGGGCATGGGGCACCGTGAACACCGTGCTATAGGTGAAATGGCTCTTACACGGTGTCTAATCGATCTCCAGTTTTAAAGTAACGTACGTAATAAACAGAGGTGGGGAGAAAATCAAGAGCTTTTGTGCGGGAAATGTTTACTTTTAAAATTACAGGTTCTGATTTTTCACTGTAGGTAGTATAAATATCTGTCTTTGGCACAAATTATTTGGTCCATGCACCATGGGAATATCTGTAGTGTCTATGAATCGTTTGTATGTCCACGTAAATGGTCTGTTTTTTGCTGCTAAGTCTGCAATAGTTGAAGACCCTCGTTCTACATGGCTGTCTACTGTCAGGAAATGAGTGATATTTTGCCTAATATTGCTTTGTCAAGCCGTAATATGGGCCAGCTGTGTGGCTTATACTTGACTGAAAACTACCTTATGCAAAGCATCTAGATTATCAACTTGTATATTGTGTTAAGTCTCCAAATCCACAGAAACTGGTTTGCTCCATATGAAAACTGTTTATCACAGCTTACTACGACTTTAATTGTTTTTGTGCAATTGTATATTTTTAAAAAGCATGGGATTAGTGTAATCTGTTTCAATCAACTTTGAGATACATTCCTATATATTATATAAATTATATGTTGGTATATATAGACACATACATTAGACACATAGCTGCAGGAGTCAATCCATTAAACATTAATTAATATATTATCTAGGTTCATATTTCTTTTCTCACAACACTATTTTCTACCTTCATTGCCAGTTTCGCCAACTGCTGTTGGCATCTTCTAAATGATTTCTCTAGCCTAGAACCATCAAAGAATCAGTGTACATCAGGACTTACAGGTAGGTCATGAACAGAGACGCGGGGGGCCACCAACTCTCGCGAGTGTACGATTCGATCCTCGGAGGGGATCGGCAGATTTGACCTCCTGCCCTGCGCGGAAAGTCATTTGATGATGCCAACAGGAGTTGGCGAAACTGCCAATGAAGGTAAAAAGGTTAGTGTTGTGACAAAAGAAATATGAACCTAGATCATTCACTACAGTTTGTAGACGTTAAGTCCTCAAATCTTGCTTACATGACTTAATTTTGAAACATGTCTTGATTGGTGAGTCTAGTACGACTTATTAAAGGAGAAGATAACCAATAGTCAAAATAATTAAAATTGAAATATTTATGCAACATTTACAGTTTGACCATATACACTATACAATGTTTACAGAGGCGGGAGTGGTTTAAACAGCCATCTTTCTTGGACACGGTAACACACTTCTTTTCAAGACACCCAGCCTCTATTACACAATTCGCATGACCACTCTTTAATAAAAATACATGTAATACTGTTTGCTTTAGTTTTACGACACAGTTTAAACCAACATTGTAATAAGCATTTCATTGGAACGAATGTTCGAAGCTTCGCCCCACCCCTATTGGAACTCTTCGCATTGGTCGCCCAGGAATTGGTAGTCTCATGAAATATTCATAATTGCCGCCAAAAATGCTCAACAAAAGTAAACTCGTAAACAAGTTGACCTTTATGAAAAATAGATAAAGATCAGTGAATGCATATGATGTTATGTAAACAAAGTATCTGGAACATCTGGAACAGATCTGCTAACAGACTAACTGGAACATGTGCCAACCCGCCGTAGCGGTGACACTCACCCACGGCTCACGCATGGCCTCTCGGCCTACGTGACCCCAGCTTCGCTGCAAACGTTCCTCCTTCTGACTACTCCCCGTTGTGTTTCCTAAACCTACACGTGCACCACGTACCTGGACCACCGGCGGTCCCTGTGTCGTGGGGTGTATTGCCCGGGTTTCACGAGAGGCCTCCACGCGGGGAGGACTTCACACCGGTGCTGACACGCTATGCTACGGGCGTCCCCTACGCACAACCACGGTAGACCAAGTCCACGACGGTGAGGGAGGAAGGCCATAGGCCAGCCTCGGTAAGTAACAAGTAAAGAGGGCCTATTTCCATCGGGAATAGATTGCCAGCCCTACATGCTGCTGTACCAGCGTCTAAGAGCGTCTAAGAGAGAACTGCCGCTAATCGGCTCAATCCAGTACAAGAGAGTACTGGTCCCTAATCCTACAGTGGCCATAGTAAAGGAGAACAAAGCCTAACAAGGTGTGTGTAACTGGGATATTAACCTAGTCCAGTGCAACTTATACTATAGGGGAATTTATACTCTGCGGTCATGCTGCAATGAACCCGGGCACTGGAGGCACTAACAACTTTTGAAACAGTATTCTATATCACAGTGTCAACCAGTGCCTTTTTGCACCCAAGAAAACAACCCTCTAGTGTTGTTAGATTTGAACATTATAAAGTCTGGAATAGTAAGAGCATAGATAATGTCGATGAGAGCAAAATAGCTGTACAATAATGTAAAAAAAATCATGCACCAGTCTATCCCTTTTCTGCCAGTACTGTAAAATATTCATGCACACGTCTGCTATTATTTTTTTGACATGTGCAGTTTACACATATTGACAAAGCTTTCGTTTAAATGATGAGTGACTCTTTTTGTCGGTCTGTAGAATACATTACGAAGATAGGTAATGGACTAAGTAACGCGTTGTCACCGTCATCGAGGAACCAGGAGTTGTAAACAAGTTGACCTTTAATAATAATAATTTATGAAATATAGATAAATATCAACAAGTGCGCAATTCGATTTTACAGTGTTAACCAGGTGGTCCAAACCAGTGCTTTGACGGTTGCGCACTACACATAACTATTTGTTAAATAGAGTTAAACGGACATATGTGGCCGAATTTTATGTCTCCCTTTAACAAATGTTAAGTGGAGCCCAATCAACCATTTAAATGCACCCATTTCGATTCATATTCAGCGGTTAATTTCTTTGTAATTTTTAAAAAATTGTCTTGCGAGTCTTATATGGGCATAACAATTTTAATTGTAAATCAACAAACTTGCAGAAGAAAACTCTTATTTATAGCGACTGTAAACTCATCACAGAATGGAAAATTGATAGAACACTGTGAACGAGACTTTTAGGCTCCCATTTCACATGGCCGATCCTAGCTCCAGATCTTCCAAAAGACGCCAGATTTGTCATTTTAGGGTGGATCGTGAGTGATCTGGCCTCAAAATTGACGTGTTTTGGCTAGTTCGGCTGGGAATGGGGCACTTTTGGCCGGTTCTGGGCAGATTTTTGTTTTTTCAGCTTATGTGGCACCAAACCACACACTCTACATGCTTTTCGGGGCTGTCGGGGGGCTAACTCTTGCATTTGCATCATCCGAAGGTCTCTCGCTTTCACCTTAGCTGTGGCCTCGTCTGCTGCTCTTGGAGAATTACATGTGACAGATGAGACCGTAAGTGCCCCCGCTGCCGTTGAAATCTGAAGCAATGCAAGCATGAAACATAAGCATCTTTTCCAACAGCACGATGCTCCAATTTTAATTCTGTTAGCACAGAGGACATGACACACGTCTGCCAGCTTCTGGCCAAAAGGGTGTTATCACTTCTCTGGAGAAGTGATTTTGATTTTTATCGGCCTGTAGGCTCCCGTTATGGATTATTGAGTTGTTGAACTGGATCAACGTATTGCTTTTCTGGTTCGCCTGGAGGGCTAATTTGCCTGTCGTTAGGTCTTTCTGCTTGCTGACAATTTTCATGAAGATACCGAAAGTTTAAGCTACAACATATGCACATGAGGCAATAAATAATAAATTTTGCCATTGTTGTTTGTGTTTCTGAAAAAAAAGGTAAGTATGGCAGCCGTTGCACTTAATCTTGCTGCAGCCCAACAGCATAGCCAGGGGGAGGAAAGAAGAGAAAGAAAACTACACGAGGCTGAAGAAGAGGACGCTGGTTACGCTTCAGTGGGCCCTGAATCATCATCAGTCGACCATTGGCATCTAGCTACGTCATGCTTCATCTGGCTCTAGCCATTTCCCATCACATACTACATTTTTCCGGGAGGCTACGGCATTGTCATTGTTGTCAGGACCTGCTTCATCGCCTGGGACGTCTTGCAGGACCAGATGATTTTGGCGTGCTTCGTCTTCAGGCTGTTACATAATAAATATCGATCCATTTCAGCCGATCCACCCAGAAATGACATATCGGGTGTCTTTTTGAGAATCTGGTGCTAGGATCGGCCATGTGAAATGGGGGGTTAAATAAGGTTGTTTGTTTTTTTAACGAGAGACATGAAACTTGTACACAGCAAAGGTGTGTTTAGCATGCAGACTGGTAGAAGCTAAACCTCGACGAATCAGCACCTATGACCTTTACACTACCACTGTATTGTTTGTTAAGTATGCATGGGTGAATATAGAGTTTTCTACGCTATACGTGTACAGAGCTGGGGTGACGTGACATGGATCACCGCAATACGGCAACAGCATAAAACAATAGACAAAACATAGCAACGGGGTAAACAATAGACCAAACACCCGTGACTCGCATGACACCGCAGTGATAATAAGATGCCTAGGAGACCGAAGCGTCAACAAACACAGAACCATATGCAGCACACGTGTGGACCCAACAGTCGTCTTCCACAGCTGCGCGGTTCACGAGCATCAAACCGATGTCATGGCAGTGTTGAGAGGATACGGAGGGAACGCGGCTGTTAGGTAGGACCATGGGCCCAGCATTGTGTTGGTGGAGGGGGTAAATGTAGAATATTTACCCCCTCCACAATGTTCTTATATAACTCTGAAACGTGGACACTTAATCAATAAATATCCTAGGATAGATATATGGAGAATTGATTTACTATGATAGGTATGCTTACACAAATGTGAGAGAATTACAAGAGCCGACAATCTATCAAATGTGAAACTCTATAGAATGACCATGATTGAACTATGGGATATTACCATCAATAAAAAACGAATCTGAAGAGACCCAGATAAGACCGACTATCCATGACCTGGTGGTCTCTGATAAAGAAAGAACATTGCAGATTGTAAATAGATGAATTCCAAATCTAATGACAATATCATCATAGCTAGATAATAGAGAGAAACCACCAAGTTCACATATTCAAGTGACTGGTTAGATAATGGTCATAAAACCATTCCAGAGCATGAAGTCCTTATAGGATGGAAAACGCACCTGATGACACTAAACTTTTACATATTTTCTAATGCTATATCATACTGTATGGCATCCAATTAAACCCTGGTACCTACATTTCAGATATGCGATTGTTATCCTCCTCTCACTGATCTTTCTGTTAGTGGAAGTCGGTGCACAGTTCAATTGTCCATTGATGCACACAATCAGTGGCAACTGTGAGGAGATGCGCAAGGTCCAAATGCGCATGAAGAGTTGTCTCAAGGGAGACTTTGACCAATGCAAGCCGGTACCCCCTGCCATGTGTAAACCCAAAGGTAATGATTATGATGATTGTCACGACTCGGGTGATATAGCCCTATAGGCTTGGTGAGAGAGACCTTTAATGCCAATACTTACAACCAAGTCCATTAATTCCAATATATACTATGTATAACATCTCACGTGTAATGGACGCTAGCATCAAAAGGAGTGGGTGCATATAATATCTACTATACATAACATGCATACAATAGTCTGCTCAGTCTATAAAATATAAATAGCAATTATCAGTTATTAGTTAGTGTTCAGCTTATTGGGAAAAAAAATCCAATGAATCAACCATGATTGTATGGCTTTGTTTCCATGCAGGGGGATCTAGTATCTCCTGAGAGTGGGGAAGGTAAAGCGAATTCCTCTGGCATGTGCTTTGGAAACATTTTGAAAATATTGTGTGCTCTCAGGTGCAGCATTGTGATGATAAACCCCGCCCCGCCCTCCTTCACATGTAGAGTAATACCAACATTGTACTATTTTTGATAACATTAGAACAGAAGACTCTCAGATGAGAGTCTTTGCATTTGAAATAAATATTCACATATATATATGATTGATTTGAATTGTTTATTATATTGTGTATGTATGTGTGTGGAATTAAGTGGAATACAATTCTATGATTTTGTCATTACGACGAAAGTCCCTTCTTTCAAAGTATAAATCTATTCCAAAGGATCCTTATTGTGGTGGATCAAGTTCACTGTAAATGCTAGCTAGACTGACGCCATAAGTGTTGTTGACAGATGGATGCATGTCTTCGCCATGCCTCCACTCTGGGACGTGCAGCCCCACTGACGGCTATGGAGCTTATGCCTGCACGTGCCCACCCACGCACACGGGAAGAACTGTGAAGTACCTGGTCAGTGTATAGCAACTTTTCATTAGACCGATCTGCTTTATAGTCTGCATGGTTCTTGAAAAGCTGTAGTGCTCTGAATAAATGTTAAGTGATAAGCCTGTAAGTGTTGTGATTGGAAACCTTTGGGAAAGGGCATTTGATTTTCACGGTACACATACCGGTAATGTTATTTTAGAGACGTGTTCTTCCCTATCTAAGTAAATATGGGCTTTATGTATAGAGTAAAGACAGAATATCTTGGGGTCAAAGATAAGGGAGGTGGTAGGCTGATAGAAATACACATATATCATAGAACTTAATGAGCACAAAAATGTGGTTCCATTATTAATTTCAATGGAGCTTTTACCTCAGATCACTGATATAGCCGTTATTCATTTGAGCCATGTGCCCAAGTGCAAACAACCTCACTTGTTAGCATGTGATTGTATGCCTACTGTAATATGGTATGCCATGCAGTATAATATATCCTCCATTGACACTGAATTTTTATACATATTTTGATAATTGCTCTCTCAAACTGTGTTGTTTGCCCTTAGACCCCTGCCTTTCCTCGCCGTGCCAGCATGGTGGAACGTGCACCCGCAGCGCCGATTGGTCCACATACAGCTGTTCGTGTGTCCCCGGAGGAACAGGCGTCAACTGTGGTCAGTACATACGATTATATACGAGTGCAAGTGTTTGCTGGTGAAACTGTGACACAAATGCAACTAAAGGCTAACTAACTAACTAACTAACTATATATGTCTTCGAACAAGCTACAGCTTTTACCGATGAACCAATTTCATTCAAACATTACACAACTATTTGGTATGACGCGACAACCAAAGTGATTTGATTTTGGGCACTTTGTCAATTAAACTGTGCATTCCACAGGGCCATTTTTGGTCCATTTTCACTAGTTTCTGCAATAGCTTTGCTAATGCTTGTGAGAAATCATTCAAACTTGGTACAATGCTTACATATCTACTGAACATCAACTGTGTTTAATTTTGGTGAATGAATACTGTTTGAAACACGACCATCAAATTGGCATATTGGATTAAAGGTGCTCAGAGACCACAGTGTTACTATTTTAATGTCGACTCACGGGCAATAGATATTTACTTTAGCCATGTTTAGAAAGCATCTCGATAAGCAATCCAATGCCAAGAACATAGATTTAGGGTGAGTCATGCATCAAATTAGACTTTTCTTCTTTAATGCTTTGATTGCAAAGTAATTGTCTTTATTGCCCGTGAGTCAACGTTGTTCTAGCAACGCTGTGCTCTCTCTGAGCACTTTTGATCTAGTTTTTGTTTTGTTTTTTGTTTGTTTCTGAAAATTCCATTCATTCAAATAAGACTAATTGATAAACCTATATTGTACTATATGTGTGTATTGCCAGTACTTATATTCATTTTGTAGACACGATCGATGTTGTGCTTCTTTGCATATTTATGTTTCTATTGGCCACCATCGGGACCACTTTCGTAGGGGCGTCTTCATTAATTAAACCATTGTGTGTCTGTCTTGTTTCCAACTTGGGACATCCAATATGCCCACTCCATTTGGCATAAACTGTCAGAATTTTGGCCAAGACTTAGAAGTGCTGCTTTCAGGATGTGCCCAACCCCCATGCTATGAATTGTTTTATCTCAGCATGTTAATTGATATTGTATTGAAAGTGCTTCTTTATGTTTGCCATTGTACAGCAAGTTAATCTGTCATTGATTTGTATGTGTGTTGCTGGTGTTTCAGAATGGATTGCAAATGCCGACAGTTATTACTACTTCGGCCCGGCTGCCTCCAAGTGCAACAAGCCCACCTGCCGCGCCACCTGCCAGAGCCTCGGCGGCGGTGCTGACCTCATCAATGTCGAGTCCGATGCGGAGCACACATACATTTCTGACCTAGTCGGCAATGATCCCAGTAAGTCTTGCAATTTTATTCACATACTGTACAAGGATAGTTTAACTGCAAGCAAAATCATCACCCCACCAACACTGGAGTGCTGTATTTTAATTAGATCATGTTAAAATAAAATAAAAAGTGATGCAGTATAATTAACTATTTCATATCTACATTTCCAAATGCTCATAAAGTGAAATATAAGGTTTTTCGTTTATGAGTGTACTGTATATTATGGTATTATACTTGACTCTCTTTTGTATCATTGTGGATTTTGGTTTTCTTTCCTGCTGTGATCAACAGAAAAAGACGATTTTGTTTCAGGCAAATATATTGATTTGAATTTTTAACGTTTTCAAGCACATAAAATAAACAATGATTTATTCTAAATTAATTAAAATTCCAAATTAATATATCTACCTGAAACAAAATTGTCTCTTTTTGATGATCACAGCAGCAAAGAAAACCAAAAACCAAAATGAGTCCCAGTGCTGCGTGCCACACACACAGAATATTCTTCTTTGTATACATCAAGACATACAATTATATGTTACATTTTGAATGCATAAATAATCATAGGTGGATCCGGAGGGGGCAGAGGGCGCCCCCCCCCCTTTTCCCACCAAAATACTTCATTTTCATAGGGTTTTTCATGAAATCCCGTAAGTGCGCCCCCATTTTCCAAAAACCTGGATCTGCCTATGAATATCACTGACTTCTATTATTTCTATATGATGTGTCCTATGCTGTTTGTGCGGAGAGCCTCATACACCATACTTGTGTTGTAGACTTGCAGTACATAGGCTTCTGGCTGAACATCTACAAGTCCACCCCGCACGACCTTCCGGGCACGTGGGTGAACAACGCCACTGGCCAGGAGCTCACTTACCTAAAGTTTCCTAGTGGCTTTCCCAAAGATGCCAGTAACTGGTGCGCTTTCGCACGCGCTGGTTCCTCATACTACTGGTATGCCACCAGCTGCACTGAGAAATCTCATAATTATATCTGCGAGATCTAATGGCTCACTCCTGGCACTCTTATGATGAATTTATATATTCTAAAAGTTTTTTTTTTTTTTTTTTTTTTTTTTTTTTTTTTTGGGGGGGCTGAAAGTGTCAAGCTAAATTTGAGGGAGAGGAGGGTGGATGTTACAATCATGACATAGGCCTACTGGTTTCATTTTTGACACCCCTCAGGCAGTGTTGAATTGTAACCATAACCACTTAATTGATCACCTTAACTGATACAGGCCGGCAGTCACGGCCTTTATGCATTCATTGGCATCATGAACACCCGGACATATTTACAGAAAAGAGCGTTATTTTTCATGCTGCCACGCCCGTCCACCCTCAGTAACTATAAGAGAATGTTTCATAGACTAGTCCATTTCGTGTGGAATCGAATGTAAACATGTTCTGTTAATTAGGTATGCAGTATATGGAATCATTATTTTCTTTGTATAAATATGTCACTGCTTATTATTCCAAAAAGACTAAATGTACATAAATATATTTTTAGTTTGTGCTTCATTACCATTGTAGAACTAGTTGTTTTCACCCGGAGATGATAAGGTTGTTGTGACAGGACAAATTTGTTTTTGAAAATAAACACTTGTGTCCATGATCTGGTGTCAACTCAGCTGACATGTATATTTACACTGGCTGAAGTTGATGTTTATTTTGAAAACAGGTGGGGAAACAAAGACGACACATTGTGCGCAATGAAGTCTGCCTTAAAAACCTCCCTTAAAACCCCTTGGGCGAAAAGTTGGAGGAAAAGCATGACATACCAGATAACAAAAGTAAAACTTTGTGATACAATGCACATGATAATATGTATACAAATTGCTAAACAAAATATATGTCGAATAAATAAACAATGCTGCCACGTCATATTCCACCACAGTAACTAAAAGGTAAGTGGCTCAAACGTATGACATATAAAGTTAAAACCAATACCTAAACATGGCTCATGGAGTCCATTTAACGTATAGCGTAAAACGCATAATGTAAACGCATTATAATTAGAAGTTTCTTTGTATATTTCGCTGTCACTGCTTATTATTCCAAAGACTAAAATGATCAACATTATACGTATTTTTGGTTTGTTCTTCATTAAAGTTGTAAGAACTAGTTCTCACCCGGATTATGATAAGGCTGTTGTGAATCAAAAACACATGAACTTGTTTTTGAAAAATAAACACTTGTGTGTTGTTATTTTGTCACTGCTCCACCGATTTTATCATGCCTTGGCTATTTACATGGCTGAATGACGTTTATTTTGAAAACAGGTGGAGAAACAAGACGACCAGCATTGTGTGGAAAATAAGTCTGCCTCAAATGGCTCCCCTTCAAACCCTGACTTGGAACAGCAGGAGGAAAAGTTGACATACCAGACTAACAAAACGTAAAATACTTTGTGTTGACAATGCATATGATAATATGTATACTAATTGGAATTTTGTTTGTCCCTCAAATGGTACAAGGAAAAATAAACAATTAATTGGCAGGTGTCCCTATAAAATTTACTGGCTAAAAGGTGAGCCTCATACCTTCGTTGACGTATAAGGTTAAACGGAAATCTGTAACATTAACAAGCATTTAACCGGGGTCTCACGCATGATTCGCCAGTAATAAAACGGAAATAATTTTTTTCTTTTCGTATATAATTCCTTTTGTTAAATTAAAAAGCGATTTCCATACGGCAACTGGCGGCCGGAACGTCTAACGTGGGACGCACAAGCGAAGAAGAATAAGTAATCAACCTTTACACGTCATACATTTACTAACTTACGTTTTAGCCAGTAACGGACGTATGACGTACTTAATTGTTTATTTATACCTGAAGAAGCTCTGATGGGGCTAAAAATATTGTATAAAATAAGTTTTCGTACCTTTTGACTTTATTTAAACTTTTGTTGTATTTTATTATGGTACGAGCAGTACCTAGAACATTTTGTGATACTTAGACGGTCTATGGGGCGACGTTTAATGTCCCTAGACGGAAGTGGTTGTGTAAATTTTCAATGTTGTATGCAATGTAAGAATAAAAAAAATGAGAACCTAATTGATGGCATGGGCCCCAAGCATCATGGAAGCATTTGATTCGATTGGACAGTTAATAAGTTTGAATTACCATAAAAACTGTTTCGGGTTTGGTTAGTATTTATAAAGGTGACTGACTAATATAAGGTCTCCATGTCATTGACTAATATGCTACTGGTATTGTTGGTTATATCATATCACAATAATAAAACAAATCCCATTAAATCAAATAAAATGATCCGCAATGCAAACCAATCTTATTCAGCCAATCAAAAACACCTTCCTGATTGTATGAAGTGCGACAGTATGGTGTAGTGTTTGTAAATCATAGTAGTATACATTCCATACACACCCTCCGTTGATGCTAGGGCCCATGCTCGATATACTTTAACTCATTAAAAACTTGGTTGTTTTTTCAAATTAGATGTGGCTGCATCATGACTTTGTTTGAAATTAAATATTTGTTGTGGAGAAAATATAATTTAGAAAATTGTGACCACATTGTTGTTTTGATTGTTAAGCAATATCAAACATAACACACAAGGATCATTCACTCAAACATAGTGTAGTAACCCAGCTGGTTCACTGGGCCTAAGGCTTCTCCTTGGCGCATATGTTGGCTTGTTGTCTAGGGGCCAGCTGAGTGCCCAGCGATGAAAAGGCGACCTCCCAAGTCAGCGGTGCCGGTCCCCGACTGCGCTACCGCTCTTGCTCCTCGCAAAGGAATAAGGATCTCTGTCGGTGTCCGCCTTCTTCATCCAGACCCACCTCCGTATCTTCTTCATGATAAACGAACAGTGTGGCCCATATCGCTAGAGCCCCCACTTTGTTATCCAAAGAACGTTGTTTGATGTATAATTTGTGTACTATTGAGGCCACACTGGTGTTTACTTAGGATACTGTATTGGGTACGAGGCTTGGGATGGATTTGCAAGTCCAGGGGGAATGGGGGATGGTCCGGCCTTCAGAACCGGGTGATATGATGAAGATGATGTTTTGCCCCAATGAAAATAAAAGCCTGGACATGCGCCCAGGTTCACTGTTAAGTCGCAACTACTATTTATGGGTCACTGCTCAGATGAGGGAAATGACTGAGTCTCAGAGTTGGTGATAAAAGCGAATGAGGTTCCAACTCTAAGTCCGACGACTGGATGTAGATGCGGTGGAACCAGCAGGTGAAGAGCTACTCTTCCTGTAATGTGGCGACAGGACAATATTGAGTCGGGAAGCCTGCTGGTTCATTGATGGACTCCCCCGGAAGGAGATCCGGGGCCTTACCCCGGCAATGATGGAGGAGTGACTAGAAATTATACAAGAGATCTGGATAAGATGGTGACCCTTTTCGCGTGTGCGATCGAAAGCGACTCAAGACCCCTTGAGTCAACAAAATCCGGAATGGTAGACATCCCAGCCTACGCCCCTCGAGAGCTCCGATGTGCCAGCCGGGGGACTCAAAGGAGGAGCCTCCCGGAACGAAGAGCTGTAGTAGAGTCGTCACCAAAGGGTGGTGTGGATTTAGAATTATTGAGCTCAAGTCTGCCTATGGACCGGACATTTAACGGGGTCGGATTATATGACTTTAAGTTCCGCTATCTTTGCCTTGGTTTTAAGGAAGTACGGACTGCCACCTATATCCGGACGCATTGAAGATCCATCCACCTGAAACTGAGGCATGGAAAGTCACTGTGAAGAAGGGCACCCATGCCTGCTAGTCAAACACCTTCAGAGATGAAACTGAGCATGTATCCTCTCATAAGCTCATGAACAACAGTGCGTAACATGGAAGATGCATCCAATATGGTGTAATGTAACAGACAGCTACTGTGCAGGCTTTCATCCTGACTCAAGGATACCAGATCTTCACCTCACATGCAGCAGGCGTGAGATACAGTGATATTTGTCATCTGTGTCAACAAGAGCCCGAAGCTCTGAAGCACTTCATCCTCCACCGCCCAAGACTTCTGAAGACCAGACAAAGACATATGATTACCATTCTAGAAGCATGCAGAATTCTTAATATCAACATAGATCCAGACAACCTGTTAAAGGCAATAGTAGATCCAAGCGTTCTCTCAGACTATAAACTCCAAAGAGCAGTTCAAAATTGTATTTTTAAAATTCACAACGATCATACAAAAATGCTTGATGGGTCGTCACAGTATAATTCTGCCAAAGTCTAGTCTGAGAAGACAAAGTCTCAATAAAAGACGGTTAAAACAGGAGGATAAAAAAAGAAAGAAAAGCTTCACTGTGGCCTCGTCTGCAGTTTTGGGGGATGTACGTATGGTTGACAGATGAAACTGTAAGTGCCGACACTACCGTTATAATCTGAAGCAATGCAAACATGAAACAGAAGCACCTGTTCCAACATTTGCGTTGTTCACGATGCTCCATAATTAATGCTGTCTTGCTAGATGAAATGTCACAGTTCTTCGGGATTCTGACCCCAAAATTATTATCACTTCTCTGGGGTAGTGATTATCTCTCTTTTTTTCTTTTTTTTCTTTTT
>CM032662.1:34426995-34439734 GCA_019095985.1 Streblospio benedicti | reverse complement strand
CCTCTTGCTTAACTGGTCACAGTAGCCATTCTGAAAAAAGTCATCTCATGTGAAACATTCAGTTGGTCTCTTGTATTCATTTGTGTATAAATGCTTGTTACTTGAGCATGAAATTACATCTCAGAGAAATGAAATAACATAAAATAAAGTTTTCTGTTAGTTGTAGAAATTATAAAAGTATAGGTTTCGTTATATTTGTGTTTAATTTACTTTGAAATTTACACGATTGTGTGTCATGATTCACATCAAACACAAGCTTGTATCACACAATCACCATGCAAACACATTAAATGTTCGTCCGCCATACAATTGTTAATATGAAGCTTGAACATACAAGCACGAACACTCTCCACCCCCACTGTTTACATACACGTACATAGCAACACTTACTGTACTTCCCTTTCGCCTATTTTTTCCTATAAACGAATTGTGTTTTATGTTCAAAGTGGCTAATTTTAAACCATTACATGCACTCACCGTGTTAACACAGTCGGGATCGCTGGCTGCGTCACACACATGCACGGCGCAAGAGAGCAGGTTGCCGGAGTTCTCATGCTCAAGGAACACGAAATTCAAGAAGCTGAAGTAGTAGTCGTGGGCAGTGATCAGGTCAATCACAGGATGTTCCTGGGAAACGTCAGCAGCAGGAAAGCAGCTGAACAAAGGATACAGTGGGAGTGCGCTCAGTACAGCAATATTGTGATGGTTTTAGTGTATGCATTACACTACAGTAGAACGTCCAAATAAGACATTCCCAGTAAAAGAAACCACCTATATAATACCTAAATAAGTTAATTTTTCGAGTTCCGAAATCTTAATAGAGGGAACCGCGTAAACCTCCATAATGAGAACACTTTGCCATAGAGACCAGCGGAGGGGAGTCCTGCCAGTGAGAGGTTTGCTGTATGTGTTTCAACTAGTTACAATTGGTCTATCAGTGAGGTCTTTTCACACAAGAGGTGTTTTTCTGTAAGTGAAATGTATTGTAGTGATATATACAACGTAACAACAGGTGCGTCTAATTGTGAGGTTCCTATTTCTTTTCTGTCCCTACAGTAAGGTTCTACTGTCCGTTCACATTTAAATATCTGTGATATGGTGGCCTTGTCCCATCTATGAAAAAAGACTTGCAGATTGGTTGTAAAGTTGGTATAGCTGTGGCGGGCTTATCTGTATTGACAAAGTCTTAACAATTGTCGTCCTCTCACCCGTCCTGAATCAGAAAGTGCTTGACGTCAACATCGTCCTTGGGAGACACCCAACAAGAGTCCACAATCATGGAGAGGACCTCGGGGCCTTGGAAGTGCACGCCCACCGTGACCATCCTGTCGGTCTCAATGCTGGACCCATCCATCAAGCTGTCTCCAGTCTCGCCATCCAGCAGCTCCAGGGTGAAAGAGTAGTGGCCAGATCCGCTGCCAATGTACGTTCTTGACCTGAAACAACCGAAAACTAACAGTCACAGATATGTGTGGGATTTTTTAACATTAATGTCGAAGATAGGAAATAAAAGCTGGGATAGGCATGTATATGTGAGTGCAAGATTACAGCTTGTAAAACACACATCTGTGACAATGCAATGTGCCAGTTAACCATAGCTACAATACCACGACTTATTTGGCTTCCCTATTCTAGTATAGTCTATGCCGCTTAAAATGAAGTGATTGATAGTGAAGATAAAGCATACTAGTAGGTGGAGGCTGTCAGAGGTAAATGTTTAATCTAGCATAAAGCATAATGTGTTGTGAATACTTTAAAGTTTGTAAAAAAACAATGACTTTAATAAAACTTATTTTTACAATTTTCTTATTTTTAATGACACAAAAGATGAAAAACAAATAACCTCGATTTTCTTCCAAACCCATTATATAAACATATGTTTGTGTATTGGGTTCCGGGGTTGGGGGGGCACTAACCTAGATAGTGTATGGCGGTGGGGTCGGGGGCTCTACCGAACATTTGATATCTTGGTTGAAATATGCTAAAATTTTACAAAACATAAGGCCTTAACGCCTTAAGCCTTAACTAAAACCATCCTACTACGGTATATTGGTTGTGGTTTATAGGTAGCAGTGGAAATTTATGTTTTTAGTGCTGAAAATGATGTTGTTGGCTATATATTGGCAATTTCATAACAAAAGTTGCAGACGATGGCAACCATATTGTCGTCCATTGCATCATTAAGACGTCAAAGGAGTACTGATTTTAGCTACTTGGGTCATGATGTGCTGATCTTTAGGGGTGAAATTATGACCCATTCCAGTGGCGCCTCCATTATTGCAAAATGTATTAATTCAACCCCACACACACACACACCTTCACCAGCACCAGGGTTGGGTTACAAAATTGTGAAACAGATATTCATTTGCCTAAAGTGCAGATCTACTTACACCAGTACACTATTTAGCTCTGTGTTAATGACGTCATTGCTGGCAAAACTACATTGGAACGTTCCACCTGTAGTACTGAGGAGTATCTCCTCATCGCCGGCGGTGGACGCGATCTGGTAGGTGTGCACAATAGTGCCGTCTCCCTGATCCTGACAAGAAAATCATAATGAGCTTATACAAATGTTTAATACATCACTTGTGGGGATGGATGGGGGTAAAAAATATGCACACAAAACATTGGCAGTGTCTTGAATAGTACACACATCAGAATGATCTAAAGTGGAACGATTGCTGCTGAATATGCATCACAGCCACGTGGGAAAAGCATAAATCATATTGAAAACTTAAACCTTTTTGCTAACGAAATCAGGATATGTTTACACAATCTTTTCATATATAACTATGTAATTACAGCAATAACCTTATAGTACAAAACTGCCAACTAATCACTTTCGAAATAAAAGTATTACTTGAGAATTGCAGCCAGGCAGGCTTCGAACTATCATAATAATTTTGACCATGCATATACCCAGGACACAGCTACCAAAAATGGATCCCCCTTCCAAACGTTTTAGCCACAAGTCTGACCTCTATGTTCACATCACAACCATCTAGTGGCACATTAAACATAGCCACATCTCCGTCCACTTGGGCCTGGCATGCGGGGTCTGCCGCATTGTTTCCCACATGCAGACCACCTGGGTTAGAGAGACCAATCACGCTCAAGTTTGCCACAATCTCGGATGGATCACATGTCACGCTCACTGTCACATCATCTAGAACTATGAAAAGAAAAGACATGTCCATGTCGTCTAGTACAGATTGTACCTCTAAGAAGCTCTATTCCAATATCTACATTGCAGATTCAGGGTTTTGGCAGAGGGTAGTGTAAACAGCACAATTTATCATATTTGGATGCATATACACTACTCAGCAAGTCTTAATAAGTGTGAAGTTCATCTTTCATTGGTTCCAAATCAGCAATAATCAACTGTTATTTTCTTTCAATTTCAGAATTTTGTTTCAATCAGAATAATATTGCCGTGGCTAATATTAATTATTCCGCAACATTCCAGAGACATACATGGAGAGATAAAAATGTACAAGTGAAAAATAAACATGCAAGTTGCCATAAAGAGATATTTTAAAAAGTTAGTCATCAAATCATTAGATGCTCTTTTCAAATTAAACATTAATGCAGTAAAACAAAGCAGCACAGCTAAAAAACAGTTTCCACCATCCGTAACATTATCTTTGTCATATCATGCAACCCAACATTGTGAATGCCTGAATCTCCAGTGTGATGAAAACTGTTGTTTGTGGACGCTTTCAATTAAGGAGTTAATGCCAAGGAGTGAGATGAGTGATCACTTGATCCCTTTGCAGCCCCACCCCTAATACTAACCAGTTTCACAATGAGGCCCGGTGTAGCCCACACGACAGGTGCATGTGTAACCCTTAACAGAATCGTCACAGATTCCATTTGGACAAGGTGTTGGTGAACATTCATATGTATCTGAAAGATACAAATAACATTAGAATGCATAAAACATATTTTAATTAGATTGGCATAACAGTATGAATGTCAAGGTCTAATTGTAGAAATATGACATAGGCTATGTAATGGTTCGAAGGTAATAAATTCCAAAATAATATTTCAAATCAGTAACAGCTCAATATTTTATATTTTGTTTCTAAATATCTGAAAAACAAAAGTTTTCGCTTGTAATCAATGCTATTAATGATACAGACAATCTCTTTTAAATAATATTACATGTTGGAAGTGAATATTTGGTTCAAAGAAAATACTAATGTGTATGTGTAAGAACGAACACAGCATTGTTCATGAAGAGTAAGTACAATAATATGATTTTTATATATACTGCAATGCATCCATGTCATATTTTGCTCTATTTGTATGTAAATGTTACTTTATCTAAAACTTCAGTGACAGTGATTGCTTCCTTTTTCTAAGAAAGAAAAGACTCTTCATTTTTCTAAATTTAGATATTATTAAGTATTCTAGTTTTACAGTATATAGCTATTGAAGTGACAAAACATATATATTTAGCTTAAATCCATTTGGTATGATGACAATGATTACCAGGAAAACCATAAACTTCCCATCTAAGGCATATATAAGTATGCCATTCCGTCGGGTGTAGTTGTATTTTACGTGCTTTCACAGGATATTGTAGATCATTTTTCACAACGGTGTTCTTGTCTGTGTTTCCAGAAAATATCTGTAAATCGATGAAATACTGGTATTTAACCATCAAAATTGACATTTTGTTCGTCCACATCATTTTACTGCATTTGATACACAGTAAATAAAATGAGTTCTATAAATGTCACTGGAACCGGAACACCCCTGACGGAACCCCTGGTGGAACTTGGTTGGTCAGGAGTCTTTGCTATGGTCTGTGGGACGGATCCAAGAATACCTCCCGGCCAGTGGCCTTTGAACGATCTACTCCGTTTCCCCGTGGCTGTGCACGCCCATGCAAGCCGGCTGTACACACCAGACCTTGTCAGAAGGTCTGTCAGAACCTCCATATGCTTCTCATTGTGTATTAGGCTAACCCCGAACAGCCGACAGTCATAGTGTGACTAGTGGCACCACGAGTTTCACGAAGTGCCTCCACGAGGAGGACTTCGCACCGGTGCTGACACGCACTGTTTCAAGTGACCCCTACGCGCTGCAACACGGGACCAGGTCCACGCTGAGAGAGGCAACCACTGGCTATCCTCTATAAGTAAACAGTTACAGGTTGCCAGCCCTACTGCTTTCGACAAGCGCTAAAGGAGAACTGCCGCTATTCAGCTCAAACCAGTACAAGAGAGTATTGGGTCTCTAATCCTATTGTGGTCAAAATAATTAACAACAAGGCTTACCAAGGTGTCTGTAACAGGAAAACTTAACCTAATCCAGTGCAACCGATAGGACCTGCTTTATACTAAGCGAGAATGCTACAATTCTCGCGCACTGGAGACTACACGAAACCCGTTTTGTTACAATAGATGTAAGTAAACACTACCACAATTGGATATTTACTTTTGTGACGCCATTCTCAGTGTAGAAAGAAAAATCTCCACCAACTGAATACGACATCTTGTAGCTAGGCACCCAATAGTTATCATCTTCTCTACCTTGTGTTGCGATGGCTGTGATGTAAAATTCATCTTGAAAGTCCACCTTAAAATGAAGTTAAACCTGTATGTTAGTAGTAATTATCTATAAGTACATAATTTACGTGTACTCATAAAACGATTAATAAAGATATTAATATTGTGTTGGTGTACGTATAGATATTCCTAGGAGTGTGAACAATACTAATTTGGTATTTATATCAATAATTATACCATGTAAATAAGAAAAAAAGCCATATATCTCTGGGACTATGTTTATTAGATCAACATTTGACAGGTAGCCATATCTTAATACCAGCTTGATTGTTTTTAATTTCTTAGATTCTTTTAATAACGAATAATAGCTCATTTGAAAGCTGTTGAGGAGCTCTTTTCAAATATGTTTTGGATATTTTTTCGAGTAAATAGTCTTTTACATAAACGCGAAAACAATATTCGAGTAATGATTTAAGTCAATTTTCAAGTCAACATTAGGTCATGACCTGCTACTGTGTTAGCGAACATGAATTGCCTACACCTATTCAAGCGGTCAGCGACCTTGAAATAGCATAGTATTTATAAAAAATATTTAGCCGTTCATGTATCTCTTGGTTTTCTCAAACATAGAGCTAGATCTAATGTACTGTCTTCGATTGCATCTTTGGGGTAGGATTCTCTTTAAGTTCACTTCAATACCACACACACTCATGCAGACACGCACGCACACACTCGCAAACAAAAACACGCGCACACACACATATACACACATAAATCCGACATTAATGTAAATGATTTGATTTGATCATTTGATTTTTATTTATCATAGTGACATAATATATGCAAATCATAATACTTTTAATTATTCATAAAGTATACCCATCCTTTCAGGGCTTTTTTGTCACTTACAAATAAAACAAAATTAATTAATTTAGATTACAAACAGTGTAATGAAACTTTATAAAGTATTTACATAGATCTAGTGATGAATCATTATTAATAATAACATTATTATAAACATTAAGTTATTTTTTAATTAATCATGAATATAATTTTGCTTTACGTAAATTCCAGGCATCTAAAATGAGGGGGGTATATACCACCCCTTGATCTTAACATCTCAGTGAATTAGTGTTACAAATCTCAATGCCAAAGCTCTTTTCTCAAATCTCAATCAATTGATCTCAATGAATTGAAAGGTCAAATCTCAATTCTCAATGAATTAAAAAGCCAAATCTCAACTATCACTAAATTGTATATACCGCCCTCTAAAATATAACTTACAGTTTCTTTCCACCCAGTCATAATAAGAAATGTGAATCTAGATTTTTTTTTTACAAAATTATCAAATTCTGGATATTTCCTCATAACAACGTCATAGTATTTTAGTGTAAATACCCTCAGTGATGCAGAGGTGTACATGTACATTTGCCTCATATGGTTATATGCTGAGACACAACGCACAATGTGCAAGCATCTCGTACACAGATACATTTTGTATGTTACTTTGCTGAAATAATAACATAGAACAATAACTAATCTTCCATTCTACAACAAATCAAATGTCAAATGACGCACACAAAACCTTTGATTTCGTCCGTTAAACATTGATAGTCTATGAAGCGGGTATAGTATTTAACAACTACATATATACATGTACTCTCCACTTTTAGTATAATATGCAGATAATTGATTCACATATTTCCATTGTTATAAAAGTTTCACATAATGAATTCATTCTGTTAATGCAGGGATAACCCAAATAGACATATTTTCATCACCTTCAAAGTAGTTGAAATTTACAACCTAGGATAGAAATCTTAAAAGAAGACAGCGTTCGGTTATTTCAACTATACGAATGCTATTAATATGTTACCTGTATCCACTGACTTGCATCGTGGAATTTTGCCTGCCATCCTCCAACTCCCACTTCAAAAACCCTCCCTGTATATAAACGGGAACGATTGGGCGAGTGGTCCCAAAGAGGATTGTTGATAGAAACATAGAAACTGCTGGCTGATAGTTGTTCATTTGTCACATGGTACCTGCTGCCGTCGATCAGGGCTTCCTCCATATGCTCTGCAAAATGAGGGCACCACAATGTCAGCTTGCCAGAGTGCGTGTAGAATGTGTAATATTTTTATAATATTGTTACGAATGGATATAGCCTAGAGAGCAGCGTCTCAGCCGAAACTGGAGCCAGGTCATCTTAGAATACACCCAAATGGCTTAAAACCCGATTTAAGCGAGGGGCACATTGCACCTTGCGGCGGTGGTCGCCGCAAGGCGTTTTAAGGTCTGCGGCGTCTATGGCGTTTTCCGCACGCATTGACAAAAGTACAGTTGTGGGCACATCAGCACGGGCTCCGTGCGTTATGAGTGTGTCGACACAGGGAATGGTTTTATTGGGGTGGCCGTGCCCTCAACTTGCACAGAACGTGCGTTGTACTCGCGTATAACTTACGTTTTACGCACTGTGTGATTACTAAAGTACGGGATCCGCACGTTCATGGTACAGGGAACGCACGGTCCCAGTACTGTGTCTGTGCCGACAACGTGCTGGTAAATCCTCTCTGTTTAACGCAAGGTCTCCGCACTGCCTCCTTGCGGTTAGGCCATGACGTGGGGTGGTCGTAGAAGAAGTTTGGCAAGCTAAACTTCTTCTACGGCGACCCCCCAATGCCTTAAAAAATGCTGCGTTTATCGCACTTAACACTCACGGATCATTACGATCTCCGTGCGTTTTTGGTAGTAGACTGGCTGTAGACCCACCTTGCGGTGGAATGTGCCCCTCGCTTTACAATTGAGGATCATTAGCAAACCCGTGCAACGCATTTGCACGTTCTATGTCACGTCGTCAACTTGGGCGTATTGTGGCGGCATTGAACGTAGTAAAATTGCATGGTACGACAAGTTGCTGAGTCAAACGAAGTGTTACTTATATGTGCGAATGTGCTGCTATCCGTAGACGCAGCATAACTATTTGAAGTAAACTTTAACCAAACTGATTGTTCGTTCAAAATTTTTGAACACGTTCAAAATTTCCGGTAGAATTTGTCAGTTTGCCAGTGCACACAGAGCTACGTAGGTGGAATTCGCTATAGTGTAAAGCGGGTTTTCATCATGCGATCACACAGGCGATCATATGCGAATCTGTGCAACGCATCAACACGTACTGTGCCAAGTCGTCAACGTGGGCGTATTGAGGCTCCACTCGACGTACATATACTTGGTGCGATGCGTTGCTGCGTCAAAAGAATTGTTATTTGTATGTGCGAATGTTCTGCGATCCACAGACGCAACTTAACTATTTGTAACGAACCTAAACCAACCAGTATATTCGTCAACAAATTTTGAACAAGTTCAAAATTTTCTGACAAATTTTCCTGTTCGCCTGTGCCCGTAGAGCTACGTAGGCGAAATTCGCTCAGGTGTATAGCAGGTTTAAAAGATAACTCGAGTCGATGAAATGGGAGTAGAAGGTTTTTAAGAAATCCTATTTGCTGCCATCGGAGACTGCATAGTCCCAATTCCAAACACATGAATAGATGATAGCAGTAGACGGCAGGAAGCTGGTCTGAACAGGGAGGTATAGAAATCCCTAAAATCATTGCAAGATTATTAGATATTATTTATAATTACTAACTTACCTGTTTCCGCAATGGCAGCTCCTACAAAACATAGGGTCCAAGCAATGACACTTAATTTCGCCATGGCGATTCTGGTTCACAAAGTCGGAATGACTTAGAAGGGTAGCCTCACCATTATTATAAGCTAAATGTCATAGTTGAGTTATGTGCTATTCACAGATGTGGTTGTCAGATGTGCAATATTGACTTATCTTTCCCCATTCTTCAATTCCCAGACGCGCATGACGTGTTGCACATATGTGCTGACTGCAATTAATATCAAGAATGTGTGATTTGTGATCTGTCTAGACTTGTTACTATATATAGAACATCTATGACGATAGTTGCCAATATGATGAATGGATGCTATATCTCTCTAGTCAATCATGTTTCATCAATCAACGTTCAGCAAAGATAGAATATGTGTGCAATGTTTCTGAAATAGTAATGTTTATGAGCAGAATGCGTTTTCACTGTACAAACCAATATGTACATAATCATTCTGTACGTTGTATATAAAATGTTCTAAATTGTGTTATTTCACTCTTCTCTCTTGTATATCCCGAAATTCCATTTGACTACAACAAGTGGCCCTGGACTTACACTCCAGAGAGAGAAAGTTGTGTACTGATTATTGATTTAGTTAGAAGAGTTGAAGTGTGGAATTGTTGGTGACTTCATCAATTCGAACAATGATTTATTTTCTCTATACACGTACAGGCGCGCTATCCCTAGTTTCCGAAGTAGGATCGAGGCAAACTTGGAGAAGGAGGAGAAGCACCAGACACCCACGAATGATGTGCCCATGGTTGATCCCCCGCCCCCCACCAGACGCTAGTGAAGGATGCGCCTATGGTTGATCCCTCGGCCCCCTACGAGACACCCACGAAGGATGAGCCCATAGCTGATGTCCCAGCTCCCATCCGGACACCAGTAAAGGACGAGCCCATGCACGAACACTTGCCAGGTGGGTTCAGTAGTAACACAGTCTCTTGTTTTGGATAAATGCAAATATAAATAGTTCTAGCTACAAGAAGTCTCTTACCGTTGGTGCTGGTAATGAAAGGGGGGGGGGGGAGATACTTAGATTGGAAGTTACACTAGTGGTCTTGTGTGTTCAGAAAATGGTCCACACCATCAAATTATCCCTCTTGAAAGATCCGCCGTCTACCTACTCTGATTCAGTACTAGATAAAAAAAATCTATTTTCCATAAGCATTATTAGTACAATGCATGTATTGAGTAGTGAATCATTGAAATGTTTTAAAAATCCTATAACCCCAGAATTAAATCTTTATTTGAAGAAAAGCAGTAGAAGTTGACATACATTTCTTGTAAAAATAAGTATGCAGAACTAGTTTTGGATCAGTGAATCTATTTTTGTTTTTCCAGATTTGCTTGCCCCGGGTGTGAACAGCCAGGATAATGAAGTGACGCCACCAACTAAACCAATGTAAGCATACACAGGAGCCTTCTTGTGTTGTATACAGTGGAACCTCTCTGTCAGGATTACTACTGGGACTACCCTTAAGTGGTCTCAGTAGGCTGGCGGTCTCTTTATGGAGGTTCGCATTGGTCTCTATATAAACGCTGGAGACGCAAAACTTGGTTTTATTATAGAGGTGGGCTCTTTATGCAGGTGGTTAAAATGGGAGGTTCTAATGTATATGCATATTGTCGCATATTCGTACGTACATATTCGATTCTGATTAATTGCATATAAGTATACACAGGTGTCGGAACCTCAGAACCATGTGTGTTGATTTTTACACATCCATTTAGAACTCCCTACACATTGACTGTTGGTTAAAATATATTATACAATGGTAGTTTGATAGTGATGTGAAGGAAGAGGAGGATACAGAATATGTTACACAAGTCCACGACTTCCTCAACCGCCTTGCTGAGACGCCCGAGCCCTCAGCGAAACCATTGGAGTGCTCACGGTCGTGTTCGCCAGCCAGTCCCTCCAGAGGACGACCCAGCAAGGCCCCCAGGTTAGCGGCGTCTACCACAAATTTGTTGCAGGTCGTTCAATGAGAACGTTCCTACATTAACCCTGCTGCTTTACACATAAGCGAACTCCGTCTATAAGCACGGTGTTCAATCAATCTCCAGTTTTTGTGAGTTATAAGCAGATTTTGTGAGGAAATCAAGAGCTTTTGTGAGGAAAATATTTACTTTTGAAATCGGCGGTCTGGATTTTCCACTGTAAACGGGCTAAAGATCATTGCTGAGCACAATTTTTGCCGTCCATGCACTATAAGAATACTTCTGGCACATACTGATGCGATTTATTTCCACTCACATGGGCTGGTTTCTGATGCTAAGTCTGCAATAGTTGAAGACCCTCGTTCTACATGGCTGTCCACTATCCGAAAGTGAGTGATATTTTGCCTTATATTGCTTTGTTAAGCCCTAAGTTGGGTCAGGCATGTAGCTTATACTTGACTGAAAACTACCTTATGAATTGCATCTATATTATTATCTTCTATATTGTGTAAAGTCTCCAAATCTACAGAAATGTACAATCAACAGTTTTCTTGAGAAGTTGAAAATCATTTTGTAATTTTGGCCAGTTATGTGGTTTTAAAAAAGCATGGGATTAGTGTAATCTGTTTTGTATCAAGTTTGAGATACATTCGCATTCATATTTTGCCTGAATTACGTCTTTACAGCCACTATATTCGTCGGTTTCTATCAGATGACCTCAATTTTGAAGGTGGGTGATCATGTATTGCAGACTTATAGCAGAAACCAGCCCGTGTGAGTGGAAATAATTCGCATCAGTATGTGCCAGAAGTATTCTTATAGTGCATGGATGGCACAAATCGTGCTCAGAAATGGTTTTTAGACCGTTTACAGTGGAAAATCCAAACCGCCGATTTCAAAAGTAAACATTTTACTCACAAAAGCTCTTGATTTCCTCACAAAATCTGCTTATAACTCACAAAAACTGGAGATTGATTGAACACCGTGATAAGTACACTGGCCAATACACTTGGACTGAACTTAGTTACAAATATTTATGTTGCTTCAGACCATTCGCATACCGGTACACACATGTATAACTATGCTTAAGTAACAGTTCCTTTGGCTTCGCAACTCAAGCAACATAAATTTTTTATGTGTCCATAATACGTACAATGGCTCATGTTGAAAGATTCTTTGGCCTATGAGATAATATTTGGTCATGTGAATGTTGTATGATGATTTACTTTAAAAAGAAGTGATATGCAATAAATTTCTTTGTTGCAGCCATTATGTAATGTAGAAAGGTTTCTTGATTCATGAACGAGTATTTCTTGAAGTTGAGTAATTAATTATGATATCATAGTAGTTGAGACGTTGTGATTTAATTATTTCTGCGCTCAATAGGGAGGTGTTCTCTGTATAAAGATCCGTGTTGGTTTCTATATCAAAGCCTTTAAAATGGTCTTATCACAGAGGTGGTCTGTTTATAGAGGTGGCCCCTAATTGAAGGTGTTACTGTATCAAGAAAACATCCACTGCTGGCTGGTAGAATCCAAATACAAAACAACCTGTACCATTACCCGACCATACCTCAGGTGGTCTGGAATGAAGGTGATCCTT
>CM032662.1:34339707-34426895 GCA_019095985.1 Streblospio benedicti | reverse complement strand
TCTTTTTTTGTTGCTTGTAGGTTCCTGTTTTGGATCATTGGGCTGTTGATTTGGATCATCCTTTTGCTTTTCTGGACAAAATATTCTGCCATAAAATGTGCCACAGAATGTGCACACGATCGAGTCACCATAAAAAGGCTGAAATATTGTTTTCTCTTTTTCGGCGTCTTTCGGAGCATCTGGAGCTATGATCGGGTATGTGAAATAGGGGGTTTAGGTATTCCACGCATTTGTTCTGTTCGCAACCTGCACCAATGTGCGGGTTGAATATTACGGACGAAATTTTTGTCAAGGCTGATTTGACATTGCTTTAGTTTTCATTAATATATCGACGGGAATCGGTTTGTTCTTGAGTTGCATATGTGACAGTTTTCTCCCCTTGTACACGTGAATAGGCTTCAAATCCGAAGCGGTTCAGCAAAACAGTCCAATCCACCATATATTAGTCGGAACAAAGATCCCCAGGCTTCACAACAATTGGGAATACAGTGAATGAAGTATGGATGGTCCTCACACATGATAATACAAGACACTGGTAAAAAAATAAGGGGGAAAAGAAAAAAAACTGTCACATGCTCATCACTCACTCAGAACTACTCAGAATGTTTCGGAGCTGTTGTGAGAGTAGCCGAAACATACGAGGATTGTCGAATGGCTCATCACTCCCCAGACCCATACTAGAAATGAGCACGAAACGTTCCCACGTAGTGCGTTTATAACCATAGCGTAATACGTAATAAATAAACGTTGAACGTTTCTGTCCACAACGGGGTTCGTTTTTCAAGCAAAATGTAGTAGGTGTTAACGCCCCCACAGTCCTATATGTATATCGTGTATTGATCAAAAATACACTATACATACGGCAACAACAACTTCAACTTTTGATCTCTGTCCCAGTAAAATCCCCGGCGCCGCCATGCAACCGGGCACACCCCGCCCCCGGTGCACGGACGCCCTGCTTTACGGCCCTCTCCGCTCCAATGTGCGCGATGGCGAGCAGTGCATCAGAAAGAACTTCTACCAGACGCACGTCTTCCGTGAGCGAGGCCCTGACGACTTCGACCCCAACAGCCTGATGGGACGTTGGACGTCGATCGCCAAAAACTCCTACAATACCAATGTACGTAGCCTTGCTGACTGAGCTCCCACTATCCAATGCTACGCGAATACGACCTACTAAAGACCCCCTCTTGGCAGACTCTCGACTGCATTTTCAGACCCCCTCTTGAGAAAATTTCACATCTTGACTTTCATGTTTAACTTTGTGTTTAGAGTTTAAATTGCACTTTCCATGCCTCCGTTCAGGTTTGTTTGTTTTGTTTTCTGCTTGCGGGCAGTCGTCCAATGAATATTATTTTCCTTTGAAATTTTCATATCTAATCTTATCAGAAGGAAATGTGGCACTCAAGTGGATACAGCTAGCCCTTAAGCACGCAGTATCGAAGTAAAGCCACAAATATCGTCTGTGATTATATAAATACAGCATAGCATTTGTTTTCACTTCAGAACAAGCTGTTTGAATATATGAATAAAGCTCACCCGCAGGCCGCAGACAGGGATGAGTATAACTATGTGAGTACAGACCACTGACGTTCTATAAACCCAACTTAAAGCTGCCTAAAGAACCATTCTCATGTACTATATACTATAAACTTGTAAATAGAGTGGTGATAATCATATATATTTGAACAAAAGACTGATAATCATGGACATTTGGAAAAACCATTTGACCACCATAATGACATATCTCTCAGCCAGTCCTCTGAGAACTTTGATTGTCTGAAAAATATAGGTTGAATGACATACTATTATGGAACTATGACTCACTATCATAGAGTGATAGCTTGAGAGCATCGACTTCAAACAAAATTAATGAAATTTCCAAAGTACCATTTACAATAATAACAAAAAAGAAAAAGAAAACAAACAAACAAACGACACTTATTTCCTTGCTTCCAGCTAAAACAAACACACCTGAGTCTTGGTCCTGACGGCCGCAATGAAGACAGGCAGTGCTCACACACTGGCGAGTGCTTTCAACCATACCCCTACAACTTCGTGAGTATTCCCTCCATATTTGCCCCTGCTTACAGCGTTATGGTTTGTTTTTTAACCTTTTTGCGACATCACTTTTCCCCACACCCCACTTCTTTCTACCGCCCCCTTCCCCCTTCAAAATTCGTTCCTGTGCAAGCTCATGATGCTGGCGTCATCATGCATACATTATGCTCAAAAGCTAAGTTATTGTTTTCTGGGATATATTAGCTATTGAATATATAGTACCCTATTTAATAGTGCACACGTTTCTACAGCCAATAAAATACCATACCTATAGCATGAGTTTCACCTTACTAATATTTTCACGTTTGCCATCGTGAATCTATATCAAAGTGACAGCAACACATTCATTCTGCTATGGTGCTGTGTTTGTTATAGGCTGGATATCAAAGGCCAACGTTTCCTAAGATCTGGATTGACACAGATCCACTGCATGAGAAAATTGACGGACCGACGGAATACAAGAATATTTACGACACAGGAGTAAGTACTATATTGCAAATGTAGATCCAGGGCGGGGGTGGAGGGACGTTGGTTTGTTTGAAGCACCTCAACATAACTGAGACGAAGCTGCTTATCTTGAAACGAAGTTTGAAGAGAAAAAGATACTGAACTGATATAATGCATGATTCTAGAAAAATAAAATAAGTAAAATGAAAAAATAAATCGACATAGATACCGCCCCGTGTCTACCCGTATAATAAAAATAGATTAGGATATGATCCGATATATATTCATTAAAATAAATACAACTGGTTAACAACAATTCTAAAAATGATAAGGTATCAGCAGAAACTGCACCACTTTTTTTATAGTAAGAAAAAATAACAAGTTTTGTAGCCACGCGTGTACACATATGATATATGCGGTCTGACAAACGTTTGTTGACAGAATTTGACCAAACGCGATAAGCCAGAGTTCCCGTACATCGAGACTGGGAAGGAGCGCATGCCGATCAAGCTGAGTGAGCGACGCAACAACCACCGCACGGACATGGTGCTGGGATATGACCCACCACAGTGAGTAAAACAGGCACCGTGTCGGGGGCTACGACCGACACGCTGAGGAAACCGGGCATGGTACTGGCATAGTGCCGCCCAGAGTGAGCACAATAGACATGTAGACATGGTGGTGAGATACTATCTCCCCCCCCCCCAAAAAAAAAAAATAAAAAAAAAAAATAAATAAAGTAAATAAATAAAAATAAAATGAAATAAAAAATAAAATAAAATAAATAAGAAATAAGAAATAAATAAATGAATAGCTAAATAAAATAAAACACACAAAAACACACACACAACCTCCACCACCACCACCACCATCCCCACCACCACCAATGATTAAAATACACATGGTGCTGGGACATATGACCCCCTCCCCTGACCAGAGTGAGTACAATAGACATGGTGTTGGAATATGACGCCAACAGTGAGTAAAGAACACGCATGGTCCTTGTTTACCTCACCCGCACTCATAGTGTACTCGATTTAACTCACAAAATTTAAGTATGCATCAAAGCTTGGCTTTTTTTTAACGAGAATAGGTTCTACAAGCATCTTGCTCCTCGTCATTTTCCTAAAATTAGTTATGAAAATTCCAATATGGCGGCCAAGATGGCTGTCAAAATATGAAAATCATTGATAATTGTAAATTATGTGATATCACCAGGTACCTGAGTGAGACACATGAGATATTCACCGATCTACCGCCTGGTGGCCGTGGTAAGGCCGACTGGGACCACCGGAGAGAGCGCAACGTGTTCAAGAAGTGGGACTACAACATGCATGGTGGGCCTCGGACACACTTTACTTTATCATTCATATTTGACACACATTGCGCACCCCTTCTTCTTTGTTTACCTTTCTATAGTATCTATCTTCTAATTTAGATTGCACATAAACTTTATTAGCCAGGTTGTTTCCTCGCAACCAAAGTAATATCAAGAAATATCAGGAGCATTTTAATGCCTCTGATCTAATGAATGCAATCCTCGATAGATGAATTTCCATTAAAGTATCTTCTTTGTCACGCATGTCATGACCCACTTCCCCCATGCATGATTTGTAGCATTGCTGTATACATTGCCATTCTTCTGTCTCGTACATATCAACGATACTTCATTCAAGCACCAGAATTTCTATAAGTGCCTAATAAGTGCCTATAAGTCACTAATGTTGAAAACAGACATGAACAATGAAATAGTGCCAGAAAGCGGCCCCCTACTTCCCGACCACACACACTACACACTCACACACCTCGTGTTCTGTGTTACAGACCGGTTTGTGACGCAGCCAGAATACCACGACGACTACAACCGCGGTCTGGCGGCGCGACGTGACCGTAGCGTCATCGAGCCCATCCCCATGCCAGACAACTACCCCGTGCCGGACCACTGGAGCTGTCACAACCGTGCCGAGCATGCCATGATGGCAAGCGCCATGCTCGACAGGCTCATTAAGGTGAGGGATAGAGAGGCAATGTCATATGTAGATCCAGCGCGCACAGGAGGCATATGCCCCCCCTTTTCACCCAGGAGACCCGCGAAAATGTCATTTCCCGAGCCTTTGCCTTGGTACAAAAGCCATCAAATCCTGTGGGTACATTTACCTTTTTAAAAATGATCGTGAGCAACTCCGTGTTGGCTAACAAATACCTTGCACGCTGGACCTTAAGATTTCGCAACACAAGATTCAATATTTTGTACTATAACATGGTAGATACGAGATGAATATTCAAAATATAGACACAGAAACTGTGGTATTTTTGCATGTCAGTGTATAGCATGGTTCTGCAGCAGTCTGTCATGTCGAAACCTGGGTCCCACAACATCTTCCTTTAAGAGATAGCAAGTGGGTGAATGTTGGTTGGGACCCAATACGTACAATGGCGATCTACAGGAGGCATATATGGCGGCAGCCTCCTGAGGCAACTGTCATTGTATGTGTGGCACAAAAGTAATCAAATAAATATTTAGACGCATGCATTTTATTAGTTATGTACACTTTTTGCGTTGACGTGTTTGTTTCCAGTTATCTATATGCAGTGATATTTGTTACGTTCTCATTCCAGGACATCCACATGCCTGAGAAAGAGTACATGCTGAACGTCAATGACTCGCACGTGAGTAACAAATATATACAGATCATCGCCAAGTTCCAATATCATCCACTTGAAAAGAAATCATTTTCCTCTGCAGTCCTAATGTGTATGTCAGTCTTAGTTGATACCTCGAACTTGCTACAATGCTATATACAGTTTACCACCACTTGACAATTGAAGCCATGTTGCATAGCCGCCACAGTTTGCTCAAAGTTTAAATGGCAGAGGTTATTGGTGACAACAACAAACAATGTTTCCATAGCCTATTCAATTTTCAAGGTTTTTTGATAATTTTGTTTCAGGCTTATTTAGTTACACGTGTATCGACACTAGTTTGTCACACCTGAAGCTTCAAGACGCGTGTTGTTTTCAGATGAAGGAGTTCCTACAGCGCAAGATCGAGCCCGAGAAGCGCAGTCTGCTGTCCAGCGCCTACATGATGAATGAGGACAACTGGGATCAAAGAAACAAAGATGGAGAGACGTATGATACGGTGGGTTAAAGATTGAGAGGCGTATGATACGGTGGGTTAAAGATTGAGAGGCGTATGATACGGTGGGTTTAAGATTGAGAGGCGTATGATACGGTGGGTTTAAGATTGAGAGACGTATGATACGATGGGTTTAGGATTGAGAGACGTATGACACGGTGGGTTAAAGATTGAGAGGCATATGATATGATGGGTTAGAGATTGAGAGACGTATGATACGGTGGGTTGAAGATTGAGAGACGTATGATAAGATGGATTAAAGATTGAGAGGCGTATGGTACGATGGGTTAAAGATGGAGAGACGTATGATGCGATGGGTTAAAGATGGAAAGACACCGTGGGCGGATTTTGAAGTGACATTCAATTTGTCGTTTGAAGCACGAGCGTCACATGGTACTCTGGGTGAAGGATGCAGAGACGTATTTTGTGCTGGAACAAAATTTTATCAAATTATACTGACTAGTTTTAACCAAAAAAACCTGTTCTTGATTTTGATATATTGGCTGTGTGAAAACGTCAGTAAACACACAGCATAATGTAACATGCACCTTTCCCACCCCAGGAGCGGCGATTGGAATGGCTGAGCAGCAAGCTCGGTACCTGCCATGCTACAGATGCCGCGAAGAGATCACCGTGCCCGCTCGACAAAGCGCTTGATGCCATCAAACACAACACTGCCAACTTCAGCTGTCCGCTCGAGGTAGTCTTTCAAAATACCTTATATCTAATCGTTTACTTTGATAATATTGAACCCAGTGTCTCATTTAAAAATTGAAGAGCATGTGCAAGTGGAAAGCTGATAATCCTAATAGACGAGAAAGGTTATCCTCTATGATGTACTGTTGGTGGTTAACAGAGGAAGTGATGGGAGGATGGGAGCTAAGCATGAATCCTATATTGAGCATTAAAGTATATCGTTTGGGATAGGCTAGCTCGAGGTAATGCCTGTATTGTACCTTATATCATACAATGCATTAGACCAACCCCCCCCAATACACACAGACCATTTTATGGGATGTCCTGCCTTCAAACAATATTACCATCATTAGAATGTTTTTATGATGCCTTGGCGGTTGCAGGTTCTGCTTGAGCTGAGTCGCGTGGTGGAGAAAGAGCACATCGGGCGCCAGCTGCCGCTGATGCCGCGCCTCGTCAGACACTGGATGAACTTTCACCTGCAGAACAAGCAGGGTGAGGCCACACACCACCACACATGCATTGGGAAGGTGGTATAAGGAAGTGGGACGTGGAAAGAAAGGTTGAAAAATGGAGGAATGTGGGGCTGGTTCGGTGGGGGACGGCAAAGAAAAAAAAGAGGAATATGGGATTTCAAGGAAGTGGGAGATGGAGGAAAGGCTGAATACGTGAAATCTGGGTAAAATGAAAATAAAAAAGCGGTATGTTGTAAATAAGACCAAAGGATGAATGTTGGCCAAATTTTTACCCAAGCCACATGCACAATATACACACATCACATTGTCATGCATACATGCTCCACGGAAACACCCAACACACCACTATGGACACATGCATAACCGAATGTTATATTAAAGCTTACTAATCCATGCAAAATCACTTGTTTTGGCAGAAACAGATGCACACTTGCATATACATGTATAACATGTAGGTCAGTCACACTCTAAATACAATGTACTAATACTCTGTGTGCATCTGCTTCTACCAAATAAGAGTTTACGTTACACAAAATAGTGTTAACTACATAAATCCATTAGAACTAGGTGTGGGTTTCTTTGTGTCCTGGTTTATAGTTCTTATACCACTAGCTGTACACCCGTGATACAGCAGAGCCTCCAATCAAGAGGATCGCCGCTATATTGAAACCCCATCTACTACTGTTTAGTTGTTATGAGACCAACACAAACCTCCATAATGAGACCACCTCTCCACTGAGACCACTTGAAGTCATTCTTAAGAGTGGTCCTAATAGTGAGGTTCTATCATACCTTCATTATAGTAATTGTGTTTCAGACGCAGCTAATATCCGCAAAGACGGAGAGAACAAACATTTCTACGTGAGTGGGTTTTTTTCATTGATATTTTGTAATTGGACTTACATTTAGACCTTCAAGTTTTAATTACATGTATTTGTTTATTTGTTGTTTTATATTTTACTAAGCTTAAAGGTTATAGGACACTATTTCAAACCCCCTTCAACGCCCCCCTCCCCCTTTCAAGAATTGTGACACAGATTCATACGTAGTCAGCATACACATATTTCTTGTAGTTTCCCATCCTTTTAATCTAAATATAACATAGATAAACAAAATTATTACAGGTTTTGATATGACTACGCATATATATCAGGGCATGTATGCTGGTATAAAGTACAAGTATATGTCTCCCTCCTCTTTGTCCCTTGTCTTCCTCTTCCTCTTCAATCTCTTGAAGTTAAATACATTATTAATATGGAATTCAAAAGACTTCTACCTCTGTTAGCTGTAATTGTTTTTAGTTTTAATTACCACACACACACACACACAACACACACAACACAACACAACACAACACACACACACACACACACACACACACACACACACACACACACACACACACACACACACACACACACACACACACACACACACACACACACACACACACACACACACACACACACACACACACACACACACACACACACACACACACACACACACACACACACACACATTTCCCCCTCTTCTTTGTGCTTCAGTTTGACGGGGAGCTGGAGTTTGCTGATCGGCTGGCAGCGGCTGATCCCCGCAAGGACCCCTGCGTCACTCGCTGCCTGGAGCCAGAGCCCCGAAAGATGGACTACATCTCAGAGACGCAACAGGAGTTTGGGCCGTTCACCGAGCTGATGGTGTACTGCGGACCCATCTACAACCACGTGAGTACATACCAGCACATCTGCATACAGCATAAACTTAGAATTGAAAGCCGTGTTACTGTACATGTACTTGATATTCCAAATAATCACTACGCTTCACTAGTAAATCCAGGATTTCAAGAAAGGTTGAGAAAGGGGTCGACCAGCAAATTTCATGGGTTTTGTATGAGCAAAGGACAGGCTCACAGATATTACCCTTTGAAAATGTTGGTGGATTGGGGGGGTGAAAAAAAGTGGAAGTGTGCTCTAAGTGCCATTCCCACTGGATTTTTTTTAACCCGACAACACACCCACCGTGGTCTCAAGAACTAATAGCGTACAATGCTTACTACAAACACTATCTGCCGATTGTTACATTATATAACGTGCCTGCTGTCTACTAAGCATTATATTGTGCGTCATTTGTGTGATCTGTTGACTTTTGTAACATACGTGCGATCACGATTCTGTTACAGAGCCAGCCAAGTCCGGAGCAATGCACCCTTCGAGCCTCGGGCCGCGCCTCCACATGCTGCAAGTGACCAGTGAACAGGAGCCGTCACAGGAGGAGCAAGGACCACTAGCTCCTCTCTGCTTTATATTTATTTGTAATTATAATTATCTTGTTGGTAAACTATGTTCTGTGTTTGTGACTATTTTCAAAACTGCGACTAATAACCAAAATATTTTATTTCATATTACATTGAACATTTTTGTCAAGGACAGTGTATGGCATGGAGTGTACCTTTGTCATGTTGGTTTGGTGATACACATTGCTTCAAACATTTTGAAGGAATATTTTCATTTTTCATTTTAATGCTTGAATCTATATAGGAATCTTATATTGTTCTAAAGGCAACTTTTCCACATAAGTATTAACATTTAGTGCTGTTAACTAGTGTTCAGAATAGTAGTTTCCCTTCCAAGAAATGCAGTTTTCAAGACTCATCATCCTGAACTATTTTCGAATGTGATGTTGTTAGATCTACAGTACTCTGAATCGGGTCAATTTTGTGGATGCAATTTTGGAAATCGAACACAAAGTTGTTCTGTACAAATGTGGCAGAGATGTCGTCATTGAAAAAAAAAAAGGAATCAGCTTAATTTTCTATCAGGTGTCATATATATGTCAATTTATTTTAAGTCTTTAAATTATTTCAACATTTATATAATAAATGTAAATATTTGTGATAGATTGGAGTTATAATTCTACTTAATAATAGTTCCTACATGTATAGCATTGAATTTGTTAAAAAAAAAACTTCATCTGCAACTGTATTGTGATGATTGACCAATGAGCGTCAATAATAAATACACTTCTTGTTGCATGTAGGCCTGGTCTATATACCTCTTTAAGAAACAGAATAAACCAACACTATTTAAAGCTAAAGCTTCAGCTGAAACAAAGACATTATTTTTCAACAATTTATTTATGAAAACCTTAACAAACAGATCACTAACAATACGATTTGAAATAAATCAATCAGTCAGGTATATATGTAATATGTTACCATACAAATATAATAGCCTACAAAGATTTATAAAATGACATCAAATTCATCACAAAATCCGAACATCTGCTTTTTGGAAGAAGCTCAACATTCACCCAGACTAGTACATATACTTGGCACATAAAAACAGATCAATAAACTATATCAAATCACAGAACAACTTGATATTTACAAAAATAAAAAATCTATTGTGAATATGTACGAACCAACAAGTTATTATATGGCGAAGTTTTGGTCGTTGGAAATATTGACCAAAACGTTCTTTAAATAGACTCCTGCAAATTCTGAAAAGTGTACTATAAAAGTGTTCTAAATCACTATTCACACTTGTCTTGTATTAGTTTTTTGGTAGTGAAAATCCACACATTCATTACACGAGAGTTGTGATGATCTTAACTGTTTCATTTCTTGGTAGCTGATACACATCGATTGCTATCAAAGTGAGAATCTCTGGCAGAGTCACTTTCATCACATAATCTAAATACTGAAAAGAAACATCCATATGTAATATAAAGCACTATATCATGAAGGTAAAATTGTATTGTGATCATTCTAATATTGTCATAAATATTTGTCATAAATATTTGTCAAAAATGAACAAATATATCAGGAAATCTCTATATGACTCAAAAGAATGCTCACTTTATTGTGACGTTTACAGAAGACTTTAACCAATTCCTCCATTATGTGATCAACTTGTTCATCTGAATACACACTCAGAGGAATTTGGTAGGACAAGTTCACTGGAAATAGAGGTAGTCAACATGTAAATACATGTATGTACAACACTAATCACAAGTACACATATTAATGCTGGAATGTAGGGTTTATGTGGTTCAACGGCAACTGCATCATTGGATTTGATCTTCTTTTGACTGTGGCTTTGAAAAGATTTTAATTATTAGAATGAAATTTCTCAAACCGCCTTTAAAGACAAGTTCCATAGCTCACATCCATTGATGCAGTTGGCTTTGACGTCCTAATATAAAAAAAAACAATTACCGGTATTGATGAAAATGGTACACAGCGGTGAAGTCTTTTTATCTATGTTTTAAAGGTACAATTAGTAAATCAGTACTTTGAGTCTGAAATCTATAATAAGTGACTGCCCATTATCTATTGCCGCAGGGAATGTGTTGATCTGATGTTCATGTACAAAATTCATGACCCCCCCCCCCCTTATTTTTATTTACAAAAAGGCAACCCCCTCTACTTTTTCATGTACAAAATAGGTGACCCCCCTTATCAAATGTTTTTTTGCCATGATTATACGCACTAAATTAGTATGTGTTTTACCCATGAAAAGACGGTAAAATAAAAAATGAAAAAAAAATCTTTAATATTACCCTGGCACAAAACAGACAACCCCCCTCTTGTACTTGGTACAAAATTGATGACCCCCTACCCCCGCTAAAATATCTGTACCAAAATAGAGAACACCCCCCCACCCCCTGGATTTCCTCAGACTCCACCCTGACTTAAATAATGAGCACTCCCTAAAACAGAAAAATCTGTACTTGGCTACCCTGAATACGTATATATGCTACATTGGGGTTTTGCTGGCTTCTCACCTCTTGCAGATCCTCCCTTTTTGTAGTCATCATGTCTCTCACAGGACTGTTTTCCAAGGAAAATTTTCTTCAGACTTGGTGAATGCTTTCTTATCAGGTAATCCAGCTGAACTAAAGATAAATTTCCTGGTTCCCTAAAATAAGCAAATAACACGATGTCATAGATACAAAAATGCACGAAAAATTTTGAAAATCTTTCAGACTATCTAATATCAATTTGTTTGACACTATGAATTTGATCATAACGATGAAATGTACAGAAATGTTGATTTTGTTACCGGATTTCTGCAATGTGTCTTTCTGTTGTTTCTTCTGCAGTTTCCAATATCATCAACTCATTTTCTCCTTCAAACGCTGCCTGAACACAACTTTCGTGAAATAAATCCTCAAAGTCTAGCTGTGCTTGAGCATATATGGCAGCCATTGATGCACTGAAAACATTATAAAATTAAAACTATTTGAAATCATTGCCTTAAACGTCATCAATTTTAAACAAGTCTAACTGTATATAAATGTAAGATTTGACCACTCGATTGTCGTGTAAATCGTGAAGTTGAGCATGCTGATGTCTGATTTACCCGGACGAAATGAGGGTAAATCAGACGTCAGCAAGCTCAATTTCACGATTTACATGACAATCGAGTGGTCAAATACCATTCTATCATGAAGAAAATACAATTAAAATTTTCTATTAATCATTAAACATGCTAAATATAGCACCCAAACATTCTTATTTTGATATATACCAAGTGCTGTCATTAGTCTAAACGTATCCGTGAGCAGTGATATTTTTTTGACACCTCCTCCAAACTTGTTCTAAGTTTATTACAATGACCGGCGGATGGTTATGGTTCAGTGAATATGGAATTAGTAGTACTTATTATCAATCTAATTTCAGTATGCTACGAGGTTTACTATGTAAACAAATCACCGCTCACGGCTACGTGAATATTATGCTCTTTGGTTATGGTCCGAATTTTAATTAGAGTATGTGGTTCCGCGCGCGCATAAATCACGGTAAGTCCTTAGCAACGGGTAAATCAGCCCTTAGCAGTTGTAAATCGTACAATTGAGAACGCCGCTCGACCAATCAGCATGGGTTATTGGCAGTGATTTTTGCATGGAATGATAGAATGTAAAATTTACCTTTCTTCTTCATTTACTCCACGATCAGAGTTAGTATTGTCCTTCTCTTCTTCAACTTTAACAACTTGAGTTAAAATTTCTGGATCAAGAAATCTTTCAGAGTATCTATATTACAAAATAAAATATCATATATAGATAGAACAGGCAAACACTATGACACTATAACTCATTATATACAACAGTAATATGTCACCTTCTTTCAAGTGCTTTGCATCTTTTTTTCAGTGGACTTTTTAAGACAGGTTGACATGCGGGAGGAGAATCTTCAATTTCAATCGCTTGTTTTTTATCATTAACCTTTGAGCAAAACTTGTTACTCATATGCTTTGAATTGTCTTCATCACTAATCAAAATCCCATCTACATTCACATCATCTGGTTCAGTAACGGTGGAGCTAGGTAATGTTTCAGTTACAACTGAGCCCGATGCCGATAGTTGACTTGGCTTAAAACTTGCTCCTTTTCTTAGTTTGAATTTAAAATTGTTTCTACTAGGATTGGAACCTACAATGTTTTTACTTACACTCGTTGATATTTCATAAATGCTATTGTCTTTGATCAATGGCATTTCAATTGAAGAATTAGAATCATCATTCAATACTTGTTTGCTTTCAGAAAAAAGAGAGTCACTTGTTCCATCATCTACAACAATCGTAGCCTTTTCTTTTTTCCTAACAGGTTTGATAGTTGGTAAATTGTCAGCTGAATCAACATTCTTTGGCAGATCACTGTCAGAGTTCGTCTCATAATTTTCCTTCCAACTATGCTTATTTTGATCAGTTGATTTTTCTTCTAAAACATCACCTGGTACATCTTCACAATCTTTAAAGCTTTCTTCATCTGTGGCACTATCAATTAACTGGCAAACTTCATTTTCCGACATAGAAGTAGTGGATAGATTCCTCAACAAACATGGACTCCCTGATGATGAACTTTGCCCCATTGAACATGGACTTATTGATGGTGTACGAACAGAGCATACAATGGGTGGTGAGGGAGAGTCTATCAAATACACCTTCTGACCTTCTGAACCTACCGGTGGTACATCACTAGTATCTTCACACGAAACCACACGGTCAGGACTGGATTGAGGAGACGTAATATTTTCTGGCACAGGTGTTATGGACAGATGTCTGGCAGAATTGTTAGAAAAGTTTGTGTCAGAAGTGGAGACTCTAAGATTGACATCATGGCTTTCCTGATTGGTTGTGTTGGAATTTCTTGAGGTAGATGGAAACCCATGTCTTCTATCAAAGGTAGGACTAGAGTCAGAGTTTGAACTGCACTCGGGTTTTGACAGTTTCGTTCTATGACTTGATTCATCATTTTCATTGATTTCCATAGCCGAAAGAGATGAGCTTTTGTTATCATTACTACTTCTAACTAATGCCTCAGAAATTGTTTCAGATCTTTTGTTTATAACTTCATCTTCACTATCTGATAATGTCATTTTCATTAATTTTAACTTTTTCTTCTTGGTAGGACTAGAGTCGGAGTTTGAACTGCACTCAGGTTTTGACAATTTCGTTCTATGACTTGATCCATCATTTTCATTGATTTCTATAGCCGAAAGAGATGAGCTTTTATTATCATTAGTACTTCTAACTAATGCATCAGACATTGTTTCAGATCTTTTGTTTATAACTTCATCTTCGCTATCTGATAATGTCATTTTCATTAATTTTAACTTTCTTTTCTTTTTGGTGGTTTTATGCACTAATTTCTTACGTTTTGTGCATCTACTTTCATGAGATTCACCTTCCTTAAGACTATCATTACTCAGGCTACTGTTAATGTGGGTACTATTAGCATCTCCACTGCTTGATTTTGATGTACCACTTTCAAAATCAACATGTGATTTCTTCACGTCAGTGACTTCATATTGAGTATTTGACACATTATCACCAGAATCTTGGTGCTTATCAACTGCAGAAAGTTGTAAAATGCACAAAAGTGATGACGGACATTTTTCTTGTATATTCTCCAGATCATCAAAACAATCATCTTTTAGTTCCATTTGATCATCAAAATGGTTGGATGTGTTGTTACCATTGCTTCTTTTCCTGAAAGAATATTTTCACATGATAAGCAATGTAAACAGTATATTTATCCTGGAGCAGTAGGCAGAAACAGATACACGTACATAAATTGCCATCTCATTTTTTTCTTTCATAAATCCAAACATACTCAATTATTTTACAATACGAGTATTTCTGAAAGAATTGTTTACTTTATGATATTCATGTAAATAGAGCTCACAAACTACTTAATTGCCAGAAGTGAAATACAAATATCTAATCAATTCCAGGAGTGTAAAAACAAATCCGATCATAAAATAAAAGGAATGTTACACTTGCATTTCACTGCATCCCATTTCCATGGTATCAAATTTCTCTATATTGACTAATTCATCATGATCATCATTTCCAGGGGAAACACTTGCTAAGTTCTCCTCAGGTTGACAATTCATATCCAAAATGTCGACTGTAGGTGATTCAGAGTCCGCAATTCTATTACTTTCATTATCACCAATATCAGAAGCCATTTTCCCTACAGAGAAAGGAGAAAAAAGGGTAATATCAATTACATTACTGCCACGTCATATATAATAGAAATTACATTCCAAACCTTTTCACTAACCAAGTTATATTTTACATTAGCCAATTTATTACCACTACCATGTAAATACTGGCAATGGAGATAAATTTTACCACACAATATATAACGTAATGTTTTTGTGGGGCATTTTCCTTCATAATATTGCAATTTGAGGAAAAAATAAAGATGACTTTTTAAGGTGCTACGTGCCGTATAAAACTTGACCTTTCAAAAAGAACATCACTCTCCCAACTATTTCAACCTGCATTGACTCACATAAGTACAAACTTTACCTTTTGATGTAGGAACAAGCCTTTTCAATTGTTTCCTTTTACGATACTTTTCTCCTTTCTTTAAACTGAAATACAATGTAGATTCAATTTATAGCATTCAATGCATTCCATGTAAATCTAGGATTACATTACATGTAAATAAAAAATGATTAGTCCTAGATTTAAAAGAAATCTTTTTTCTATATTTAATACTTGCTATCTTGTTAATACCCGTTTGTTTGCCATTATTCTTAGCACCCTGAGACCTTCAATATGGAATGAGTAAATTTACACCATTCTGTTAACCACTAAAAGCATTAATTCTACCCCTTTAGTACATTTATACCTAAAAATTACAAAGAATTACTAATAGTAGATGCAAGCACCAGAAACCAACACAAGTTTTCAAACGGACACCTTCTTCATTAAGTCACATATCGGTTTGCTGGCGCATGTCGGTTTCTGGGATGCGCATTCAACCCATCTAGATACAGAAATCACAACAGCGTCTGAGAATATGGATATGTGATATCAAAAGTTGTAAATGAAGTACTTACATTTGTTTAAGAGTGCTTTGCTTGTCAGACCGGGAAGGAGCATTTTCATTATGAAAATATTCACTACAACCCATATTTTCATTAGCCTTTAAAAGATATATACATTTCAGTAAACAACTAAACATTCAATATAAAAGCAAAAATGAAATCAAAGATAAAAAACAAATTACAGTCCCAGTAGGACCTGTTTCTCTCAAGCTCTAATAACTCAAATTTATGGATAACTCCACCAAATAACTCTTTCACATCACATCACTTTACATCATTAGTCACTTTGATGGATCAAAAATTTGTACCGTATACGTCAATTTATTTGCAGTTCAAGTTATCAACAGTTCCAAATGTATTACCTTTTGTTCCTTGTGTTTGAGCACATTTTTGTATTCATCAAGAGTATATGCATAAACCAGCATTTTTTCTGGGAACACTGCCATGCTTTCATAATTGGGCACACCTGAAACAGCAATACAAGTCATAAGAATATATATACAATGAGATAAGCACAATATATATATATATATATATATATATATATATATATATATATGCTAACAAAATATATATATATATATATATATATATATATATATATATATGGTATAATATATATGCATTATGAATAGGGTACTGCTAAACAACTATATATATATATATATATATATAATTCATAGAATATAAAGTATTTAATTTTTCTACCATCGGGCGAGTGTTGCAGTCTTTCAATCATCGGAATAAGGCAAGTCTGTGATGATGGCTTGCTAACGAACTTGTATGCCACACGTAAACTTGGACCTGTATATTCAATCAGTATTTTGTTCAATATTACAAAAGAGAATTTAACATTCCATGATATGCACTACTTTGTAGGCTACTTTTAGTGTAATGTACTCACCGGATATACTTGTGGGTGGCATAACATCTTTTAACCCCCAAGATGACCTTGGGCTGTGCTGTTTCCTACCACGCTTTTTCTTGTTTTCAATGTAATTTTCCACTCTTTCCGATGCAGCCGGTTTTACCAAATCAACAACCTCCTATTAACAAAGAAAAATCCACACCATTCGCATTATCAGTCAAGACCTCACCCATTCTTCAATTCCCAATTGCGCAGAAAAGTTGGCTTACGTACTCGTCTTTTTTTTATTTACTTTTGAGACATAAAAATCCATGGGTACTTCCATATATGTTATAAGCCCATTTAAAATCGCATTTAATGCTATATCATTCGAACTGTGAATTCTACACAACATTGAAGGCTGCTACACTGATCGACGTTGGAAAATTAAGTAAATACATCTATTTGAAGCAGAAGTATTTAATTTTATATATACCATATATATATATATATATATATATATATATATATATATATATATATATATAATTCATAGCGCATTCTTCAATATAGTGAAGTTTTCAACTGTTTTTTTACTGGCTGTCTGCAAATTTGACCAAGACCGGCTTTTTTGCTCATAACCCCTAAGATCCTTTGGGCAATTTTTATGCTAACTAAAATCCGATTACATATTCATAATCCTGATTCAAAATACTTTTTTTTTATGCTATTTTGAGGCATGCATTCTTCATAATAATGAAGTTCAAACGTTTGTATCATTCACAACCTGCACAGGTCGTCTGCATTTTTTTCATGAAGACTGGTAATCTGCCCATATCTTCGTCAATTTCAATGCTAACTAAAATCCGATTACAGATTCATAATCCTCACTCAAAATTCTATTAGGAAAGTACTTTACATGAATGACATAGGATAAGTGATAGCTGAAAATTACCTTAGAATATTTAAAGTTGTGTTAGTTTACAATGACGCGAGCGACCTGAAGTAGTGAATGGACTGTTTGGTATGGATTAATTCTACAGCGCAACACGTCCCGTGCAACTGGGAATTGAAGAATAATCTACTGGCTTTCAGCTGTAATATAAATTATAATACACAGTATTGCATCTGATTGAACAGTCATTAATGTGAGACACAGGTCTACACGCCTACACATAATAAATTAAAAGTAACTTTAATTACAAAGAGGTAAAAGTAACTTTAACTACAAAGAGATAAACTAGTCTTAATTCAAACATCACATGAGCGTTGTTGCCAACAAGTTGAAGTAAAAATTCATGTTCAGACACAGTTGTAAATCTAAGACTGAGAGAAGATAGGGAGCGGTTGTGTATATGGTCTTGTTTCTTTGAATGTTCCAGTTTTAGAACATCAAAACTGGAACCACTTCTCCAGACTAGTGTAGACATAAGCAAACCTACCAGTACATTTTCAAGTGTGATGATTTGCATTCAAATCAGTTCATTCGCAAACCATTTAGCTCATGAATTAAAAGTTCACAATTACAAAGCTCAACTTTACCTTCAATTCATCTTCCCCAAAACCGCAAGATGTGGCTTGAATTTGAGGGACTAGGCGATGGATTTCCAACTGGACTACATATCCATTTTCACTCTATAATATCAGAAATAATTAATTTGAGAACTGAACTTTGCAAATTAGGGTAAGAATCTGTCTCCCTACGCTTTACAATGTACCGATACTGTGTTTTCAGGTATTTGAAAGAATTGTCCCCAAAAGTATAGTTTCATAAAGATTGAGCAAGTATTTGCTATGTATAGTGTCCCATATAGTATACTATAGTAAATTCATGACTTAGTGCATTACATGTAAATAAAATTTGGCTGTGAAATGAGGTATTTTTACTTCATACATAGGGTTGTATATATAGAAAACTATCTGTCCTATCCAACCGTCCTATTTTTATGAAATTTTCAGATATTAGAACAGGTTTGTGTCTTGCTGTGGGTGAGTGGATAGGGAGTTGGACTGGTGACCAGACAGTGCATCATCATTGGTTCCATTCCCGATCAAATCTGGTGGTGGGTGTTGGCAAACTCATTGCTAAAAAGAGGCACACTGCTTCGTGGTACTGACATGTTAATTAGATAAAAGTCAATGGGTTGAAAAGATTTTGCTAATCAATATAGTACAGATTCTGAGTACAATACAAAGTTGATGTATTAATACTAATAAAAAAATTCATAAACAGTTTAACACATGAATGATCAGAAACCCTTGCTTTAATTTTTGCTACTACATTAATATCCATGCCTAAACCGTCGTCCACACTGCTACGACTATGCGACTGTATACTAGTACGATGCGACTGTTGTAGACAATAAAAAATACCATCTACTTAATACGACAGTGCCTATCCACATCACTACAACGATTCATCGTAAACCTGCCATGATCCTCGCAAGCATTTCATAAACTAAAATACTGTGCATAAATGACGTGATTAATATACAAAATATTAACAAAAATATTTTTGTATATACAACATCAAACCCCAACTAATACGACAACCTACCATCTACATCTACACGTCAACTAGCTGACGACTATTGGCAAGGAGGCCACGTACGCGTGGTGTTGGTACATGGACCTCTAGAGGCAGGCTAGGTAGCCAACTGAGCCTCAGGGGTGGGGAGGGATCACACTAGCTATAGTTTTCAAACTAGGTGAGTTCTTTTACATGCAGAGGTGTGGCCCTCCTCTACATGGGACACGCCTTTTAATATGGCTTCCGAACCTCCGCTTGGCATCGCCACCATCTAGTAGTAACACTGTACGGTAGCGACATGCTGTGTGGAAATCAACAACTCAGTGGCAGACGCACAACATATCAGTTTTGGCGACACTGTATCTGCCATGACCGGGCCGTGAACTTGCGACGCAGGCAAATCCTGTTTTCAAGTCGTACGCTCTAACGACTGAACTATTGATGCAGCTTAGTCTTGACGGCAGCTTACAATGCGGCAAATTTTGATTGAACTGCAGTCGTAGTCGTAGGAGCGTTCAAAGGGCTGCGGTTTTGTCCGACTCATTGCATCGTATAGGCCTACCATCTCGTGTATACCGTAACCATGTGAAGAGGGCTTAAGCAAACCATCAATTTCACTAAACTCTACTATACTGACAAAATTTCATTCAAACCCATTTGACATTATTAAATGGAGTTCATCCCCTGTCCTGATAAGAATAATAATTTTATAATGCAAGATAACAGTCTAATATTGAAGAACAAATGACGTGTCATCTTCTAAACTCATAATTGTATGCCATTCTCACTTTTATATGTTTGGTTATGATATCTCGAGTAATGTAACTGGACATGTTGCGCGGGTTGTCAATATAATTTAACCACCAAATTGAATAAAAATAACAAATTAATATTTGGCAACTTGCAACATCCCGCTTGAAAATGTAAACGGCGCTTTATAATAAAATGTTCTCGATATGATTTAGACTTTTTCCAGACGTCTAATTTTCATGCTACTGTTGATAATCATTCCGGGCCATTATTTCTAATACAAAATTGAATATTTTGAAATGATTTAATGGACTTGGGTATATATTATACGTAATTAAGTCATTAGACTTATGACTCTAAGTCAGGTTAGGACTATATCACATAGTCTCTGGTGGAATTCGATCCCAGAGGCTGCATGGCCGTGGGTTTGAATCCCACCAGAGACTTTATAAATAGGACCTAGGACTAATAATTGAACTAGATAGGACTTTAAACCTGACTTGGAGGCATAAGTCTAATAACTTAATTACATATAAAATTGAATATGTTTTGGTATTTATGTTTCAGCTACATATTGATACATACCACCAACTTTGACTAAAGTGACCCATTACGTCTACCCCGGCGAAACAATGAACAAGCCCAAACTTCTACTTCAATAGGTGTAAAATTTATTTCCTGACTAAATTTAAATGATGCAGTTTCGTAATGCTCCATCAATAAAATGTGCAAGTTGTAATGCATATACTAAACACCCATTCTAGTGTTAATATTCACATTTCTACTGGCCCATGTGCATGAGCCGAATAATGACTATAGCCATGTCAAATTATTCAAGGCCAAACAAATTATCTTTATTTTTCATATATAATTAGGTTAATACATTGTGGTCGAAAGAAGAATATTTCAATTTTTGCTATCTCAAACACATCAAGCTATGCAATAAGCCAATCAAAATATGGGATTTGAACACAATGAATCATGAGATTAAGCAACATTCACAATGACACAATATGCAGCAACCTCGGCAACATCAGTGGAATTTTACTTATAAATAACGTAAAAGCGTATTTTTGGTTTTTATGCAAATAAGTGATGTATGCAACTATCAGATAAGCAATTAAGTGATTCAGTAGCGTATTTCAGATTTATCATTATTCCAGTGTTTTATACACTGGCTAGTACCCAATTAATTGGGACCGTTCTTCCTTCCGCACGTCCTTCCTTCCGTAGTTTCGATGTCCTTCTCACCGAGGCATTTTGTGACAAGTACCTCAGGGCTGGGAGGCCGTCCTTCCGGTTTGTTACCCCTCTAAAGGTCGCATCGTTTGAGCTACGATGCTCAAATTTAGCATGTCGGTAGGAAATGGTGACCACAAGAACCCTATTTCACATGGCCCCAAATGGTCAATATTTGGGTCAAATATTGATCTTTGACCATTATGAATCACATTATTATTAATATTTGAATGCACAATTAAAATCAATATTCTATAACCACAAACTCCAGACACATCGGCTCAAAAAATGCATCCACTTCTTGGTAATGCTATAAATCAATAAACAGCCAATGTATAGACAGCGACATTCCTGTGTATTAAACACTGGTTTGCCCACCTGTGGGCGCTTTTCATATTCAATGGGGACCAAAAAAAGCTGATACATTTAGTTTAAATGAGGAAGTTCAGATTAAAGGTAATACACATATTTATTCATTACTAGTATATATTTTTCTTTGATGATTTCTTAAAACAAGATCCATGAATAACTGTTGCTGCTTGGGATGATGGTATCATTCTGGTCTCACATTCTTGGGGTCGTGAGTTTGAGTCCGTCAGGGCCACTTGATATAGTAAAATGGAAGATGTCTCTTCAGCTATGTCAATACAGTGGCAGGAGCTTGCTTGGCAGAACAGTGAAAGTAGAAATAAAACAAGATCATACAGTTGGATTAACATTGCTAATGACCCTTTTCTGGATTAAAACAAGATGTATTAAGCATTATTCTTTTTTCATTTATCATCTCAAGACATGATTATACATTCATCAATTTATTCTGCTAATTTTGCAAGAGGTGCTTTTGCACATCTGCTAGATTTCTTTTATAAACCTTTTTTAGAAAAATATCAAGCAGCAATCATCATATAAACTCTCACAAAAGCATTCATTATAAATATCCTTCACTCTACAAAGATATGCCAGTTCCACTGCCACACACACACTCAAACACACAATTACATGTTCAGCACTGTAAAGAACATGTATTATTTTGATTCAAATTAGCAGTTCACAGAACACCATATGGCATACAAAAAACAAGTCAATTAATGTCACAATAATTATTATTCTTTCACAACTGTTTGAAGTTTCCTCAAATCAGCTCGGATCTCAGCAACCATTTTTTCTCGGGCAACTTCTCTCTGTGTAAAAAGCAATACAATATCATTGGATTTTTTTTCTCAAGACACACATTAAAATAGACTAGACTATGTGCAACAATTGTCTTTCATTATATCTACTAAATGGTAATTTCATTTACAAATGTCCAAGTTCTACAAACCTCTTCTCTTGTGGTGATGTTCCGTATTTTCACAATACCATTTTGAATTTCTGATTCACCAATTATTACAGCTATAGGAATTTGCATTTCTTCACAGAATTGGAACTGTGTTAGCAATTTGGGATTCTTTTTGTATGATGATTCAGTCTAGAGGGAATAGAAATCAAATTCTTCACAATTTTATTCAATAATCACACATTAAAATCAATTAATTATTTTCCAATGGAGAAAAATGAAACATCATGGATAAAACAAATCTAAATTGGTACCTTAATGCCTTCATTCCAAAGTTCAGTACAAAGTTTCATTCTCTCCTCTACCAAGTTTTTCTGTGCAGATATCACACAAACTTCAGTCTGAGTTGTTCTGGTTTTTGTATCTGCTGTATTTGCTCTTGTTTCCAGTATTGAGAACACACGCTCCACCCCAATAGAAACCCCAACACATGGAACCTAAACCAAGTACAAGGCATACATTTTCACTTACTGATATAAATCACATGTATGAGCAAAACCTTAAATGAAAAATTGTTATAAAAAACACAATTGAAGAAATATGCTCCTTGCCTCAAATGAGTTTCCTAGTGACAAAAATGCCATTGCAACAATGACTGAAAAATTAAACCAATATTCAAACAAACCTTCTTTCCTTTAGCGTCGAACATGCCGACAAGGTCGTCATAGCGTCCCCCTCCAGCCACACTGCCCACACCGGTGGTGTCCCCTGCTGCCGAGTCTCCTCCTTGCTGCTGCTGGCGGCTTTGGCTGGGACCCTGCAGCACTGCCTCGTAGATCACACCCGTGTAATAGTCGAGGCCACGGGCCAGGCTAAGGTCAAACACAACCTACAACAGTCGTAGGCTGCGATTGGAGCACACACCTATACTCTATTACTGATGGGCTCCATTGCTTTACACAATAGATAACAAATTGATACCAAATGAAATATAGCCAGAAAGGCATCGTAAGTGTTTCAGTTCATGTGCAAGGCTCTGGTCGACCCCACACAAATCAGCAAATTAGTGTCTTAATTTTTGGCATTCTTAGTCTACCTACTTTTTACGGTTTCCACACAATGAACTGCCATTGGTTCAATTCATGTTTTATAACATATTGCATGATTATATTTGTATGAATACCAATCATGAGTAATAACAAATCAATGTAAAATATGAGCTAAAGTAAATGGAAACAAACCCAGGGCACAATTACTCAGTATGTACCCAGCTGATATTTTTGAAAAACACTCACCTTGTCTGAAATTCCATTCAACTCGCAATATTGAAGAAGTAACCTCATTTCATCGAGACCTTCCATTGCACGCTTATTTTGAGATATCTTTTCATCCTTTTTCAATTCATCTATTAGATCAATACCTCCTAGAATGATATTGATACATGTTCGGAGTATACAAACAAACAACAAACAAATCACGGCATAGTTAATCGACCATTGTTTATCACAGTGCGTCAAATCTCAATACCATAGAGTCTGACGTATTCTCCGATCATGTCTGCAGAGTACGGGTCAAGGCCTTTTTCATCCACCATTTCAGCTTTAACATCATCCCAAAAGGTCTTGTCCAATTTATCCACAGCTGAACATATCGTTCGAAATTTATCTTCAGGAACACCACATGCAGCAAACATGCCATCAAGGAATTTTCGATGGTTCACCTAAATACAGAAAAATACTGTTACTAACTTTGTGCAAAACAATTATTGTAATCGTGAAACATAAATTATTCACATATCAGATATCATGTTTAATTGAAGTTGTGCTTACTATACCAAAGGAATATGACAATTAAAAGTATGAAAAAATATGCAATGAAGATGGAAATAAATTTAAATATACCTTGATGATAAAATCTCCAATATGGAGTTTTGATAGAATTTCATAGACAATACGTAAACATTCGACATCTGGAATCATGAGGTCATACTGGCCAGCAATGTCAAAGTCCTAAGGGATAAACACAATATTAACTGTCACTCATTAAAAATGAATACTCACGAACAATCAACTCATATCCAGCAACATGTCGAAAAAATTAATTTTGTCACTAATACTTACACATTGATAAAATTCCCTGTATCGTCCTCTTGTCATTGCTGGATTGTCACGCCGATACACTTTGGCAATATGATACCTCTTGATGTTATTGATTTTATTCATTGCCAGATACCGAGCAAATGGAACAGTCAGATCATATCTCAAGGAAAGCATTTCGCCTCCCTGATCTGCTAAGTCGTAAATCAGTTTGGAGTCTTCTCCATATTTCCCTGTCAGCGTTTCCTAAATGGCAACATAAGAATTGAGATTTTTTCTTTCTGTACTGTGACAACCCAATTTAATGTTACGTTTTAACTTTACACAACAACCTTGATAAAAAATCAAGGTCAATAACCATAAGACCCCACAAAAAATTTGCTGTTCATATGGATTTCTACAAGCCAAAAACTGCTTTTCAACTGTGCAAAATGTGCTATATGTTCAAATAATTGTCAATGAATGGGCCTCGGTTTCAAACGTACATTATACATGAGAAAAGTCAGAAAACAAGTGAAAGAAAAAGGTCCATTCATTACCTTTAACTCAAACACTGGAGTGTCTACAGTCTGAGCACCATGACGTTTAAAGCACTGGATGATGGTGCTGAGGACACCTTCCCGTATGGCCATCTGCTGCGGCGAATAGTCTCGTGTTCCCTGCAACATCATAGTACATAGAAACTGGTGAATGCAAATCCATGAAGGAATGCAATTTTCTTATAAATCAAACGTTGACCACAATATTGATAGCTAGAAAGCATAAAATCTAGTGTGGATTTATAATTCTAATAATTAACTGATTGGTTTCATCTAATATCCAACTTTTCCAAACATTTATATTGATACAAATGTTTTACCTTTGGGCATTTGAGTATGAACTTTTTCGGACCATCATTACCCAGTTGAGCCTTAAGTTCTAAAAGTTTAGCAACTTCTTCACCAATCTAGGAAATATAATAGATAAAAAACGCACTGTATTCTTACTGTAATGATTTGTACATAATAATTCAATACATTCAATGGTTAGTAGTACTATGGCACAATCACCAGGGAAAATATATACTGTTCATATATTTGAACATATTTTTTTAACAAGACATTATTATACATATCCAATTGTTAAAACATCCAAAATATCATTGAACCAATAGAATCTGAAGAATTAATTAATTCATTTGTTAAAAAAATAATTACAAACAGTAAAAAAATACATCAAATGTGGTTAAAAAAATGATTTTTATTTACCTGTGATTGGCAAGTTGAATTCATTCGCATCAACAGACCGAATTGGCGATGCCATGCACATAATTGCGAAAATGAACGGAACATTCGTAATGCAGCCATCCATTCAGGAGTAGTGAGGCATATGCAATGAAAGCAAAGGGAGCTTCGTAAGCCTGGGTTCTTGAGAAAGGTGGCAAATTCAGCAAATTAACAGCAGCTCTGTAGAGTAAGAAGTTTTCTGACAGGACTAGAATGTATTGAATTTAGCAATTGTAAAGCAATGAAATATATAACTTTTCAAACTACATATTTGTAAATGACGAAGTCTAAATTGGCAATGTCTACATAACTGTGAAGGCTGTCTATGAAAGTGTAAATGTTTAAATGCAGAGATAGTAATAATTTAACAAACCATACATCAAGTCAAAGTAATTGTTGGTGAAAAATTGCAATGGAAAACTTGCAATATACCAGCGTAGGATTTGGGTATTAAATGGGGGGTCCAAACTTGCACCAAAACTTGCATATATTTGCAACCTTTTGTCAATGTTATGTAAAGTTAATTTTTAGCCCAATTATATAGAATTTTCCATGTAGAATTTTCCATTTAGAGGACGGTTAATATGCAGACTGGGCAGCCAGGTCGCAGGTACCCTCTGAATGAGGAATAATTTAGGCCTTGCTCAAATGATCTTTGGATTTTATTGATTATTTTTCAATTTCATTGATTTCCATCTTTCTCAGCAATATTTTACATACAAGTACCTTCAATAAACATTTAACTAAGACTATATGTTCACCTTTGCTTTATCATTTGGCTTTTCTTGCTTTATTTTTCTAATTTCAGCACCTTTCTGTTCAATTTCTTTCCTTAACTTAAATGTTTCATCTAAATCAATGGGCTTATGAATTTCATCTGCATTTGTGAACAATATACTGTTCCCAGATAATGCCATGGTAAGATTTTGATTATTTTATATGCAGCAGAATAGAAATTTCTTAAGAAATATACAAGCAGATATTAACTAAAATATCCAAACTTTCTATATCTATATATATCCATCCAGGTAAACCAGAATAGAATTAAATGGAGTATAATTCCTCTAGAACAATGAACGTGACAATTCCTCTGGCGTCTGCACAATGAATTATAACGACAATAAATGTTTTAAGCAAAATTATCCAAGAATTCTTGCTTCAAATGAAGTTTCAATTGAATTACTAAGTATCATACTTTTGCTGTTACAATATTGTCTACCACATATCCTATCCACTATCACAGATAACAGTGTACTTGTACAATAAGTTCAGTGGGCCAAGGTCAAGGGCAGTGGGCATGCAAGAAGTTCATGGTGTAATATAAATGGGACTGATTGAATGCCTGCTCGTCGCAATGCTGTGAAACTACATAATGATTGAAACTCATATCAAAATCTAGTACATAGATGTACATCTAGATCTAGACTCTAGCACATAAGTCTAGCCTACTCTGTCTAGGTATTTAGTCTAGATTTAGTGGACTTATAACTAATGGACTTTACTGGCAAATTGATATGACAGAATAACTTGATGCAACAAATAAATAGGGTATTATCAATGAATGGTTGTTGTGTGACTATCTTCGTGAAGTGACGATGCTGTCATCATGTACATGTAGATTCACGAGATTGAGCATGGAGTAGAAATGTAGTGCTAGTCACTAGTGTTGATTATGGACATGTAGATCTAGGTCAAAGTTCATAGGAACTATTTGTTGCGTTTTCCTGTATTATGATCTTAAGCGTAAAACATATCATTTGAATTAACAAGAAGAGTATCGTATCTGCCTCAAACTATTAATGTCTTTGTACCTTGCTTTTATTTGCTTTCTCTGATTTAAGAGTTCTCACTAAATCACCCTGATTCTTAATTTTCTCTGACAAAACTTCATGACAGTCCGCCATGACAGTTTTTGGTGGTGCTTGACCACTAAGAATCGTTACATTTTCCTGGCAACTTAGAAATTTTGTACCTATGCAAATAATAACAACAATTATGTATATTTTCTGTTTCACCATATACACTTAAATAGATCTATCTAACAACGTAATTGTCCATTTCTTATGATTGGATTCCAGAATGAAAAATTAATCGAAACAAAATTATGCTACGCCGTTTACACACTATTTACATAATATGTCACTCAAGATCAAGAAATCCAGGTACAATGTGAGCAACAGAAGTGCTAAACGTAAAGGCTGCAGTCAAAGAAAGCACGTGGAATGTTGAACATCTGACAAGGGATTTATCAGCTAGCAAGATGGATTTGAAGGATATTATAAAATTGTGGCTTGATAATGAAGCCATTGCCATTGATTGGATGGCATATATCATGATAATTACTGCTGTTCTTGTTGTGTTCTTCCTTCAGTGTGTGAATGCTCCCTATGGGCGTTATTCTAACAGCAATTGGGGACCATTAATCCCTAGCAGATTAGCTTGGTTCATTCAGGAAGTTCCAGCTGTATTGATTCCTGTGGGTCTAATGATGTATGACAATTCAAAAATGGGGAGAAGCAATGTCGTCTTACTAAGTTTATTCCTTATTCATTATACTCAGAGGTAAGATCAGTGGTATATGTAAAATGATATTAATATTACTATGTACACAATGTCCCCACATTACTTGATTGACAGAAAAAAAAACACTCAACAGACTGGCAAAGAGATATGAAACAAGTGTTATTGTCATATATTATATTTAATTTTATTCATGAATAATCATTTGTATTTCAGATCTTTTGTGTATCCGTTATTAATTCGTGGGGGAAAACCTACTCCATTCATTCCCTTTGGACTTGCTTTGATATTTTGTTCATATAATGGCTATATGCAAGGACGCTATTTAACTACAATTGAACAGTATTCTGATGATTGGATTTATACCCCCAGGACATTGATTGGTAAGAATTAAGTCATGATTTTGTCCTTAGGCATGGTTTATTAACAAGATAATTTTATGCATTCTGTTATCATATTACAATCTTATTTATCAATTTAATCCATACTGTTAACAAATCATAATCCTCCGAGGATAATCCATCAATTGATTCCCATGTACCACAAATAAGTTGTGACATATATTTGTAAAATACTCTTAACGTAATTTTGCACATGATTTATTTATCAAAGAATTATGTATAATGCACCATGAATATCAAGGGCTCAATATTGCTCAAAACTTGCTTTTGAGCCAAACCAGGAACCGATATTAATTTACATAGAGTGGTATAATGGTTCAGTTTATCTCATTCAGTTTTATTTAGATAGTTCTGAACATTTCTTCCAGGTATTATTTTATTCTTTACTGGGATGTGCATAAACATTCATTCTGATCACATATTGAGGAATCTTAGAAAACCCGGAGAAAAGGGATACAAAATTCCTACTGGTTAGTTCAATGTGTAAAATGTATGTAGATTATTTGGTAAAATTAGTAATTGTCATATTGTTTTTTAAGAAGCACATCTATTTTCATTTGAAAATGTGATTTTTGTAGGAGGAATGTTTGATTACATATCTGGAGCAAACTTTTTTGGTGAGATCTTAGAATGGTTCGGCTACATGGTGGCTTGTTGGTCAATTCCTGGAGTGGCCTTTTTTATATTTACCTTATTTAACATCGGTCCAAGAGCAGTTTCACATCACAAGTAAGTGTTCTTGCTAGATAGTACATGTACAGCTAGCTATATCTTGTTATTTAAAAAATCAGATAGTGCTCAAAATGACTTGCAGTCAGGAAAAAAATTATTATTTTCAGCCCCTGAAGTCTGAAATATTTACATTGGGTAATTTAGAAAAAATAATTTGACCAAATGTTCAATTCAAATTACATGTGCAATTGAAATGCACTGAGTTTGCTGCTAAAATTATTAGACTATGAAATTTTATCCGGTGGGGGTTGGGGGATGGATGGGGAATCAAATTAAGATGTGTCTGGGCAAGTAATTTTTATTCTATTGGTCAATGAAGAATACAATTTGGTCGATGACGTCAGTGAGATGTATTTTCTCAATAATGTGGCAACCACGTCCAATTTTAATTGCAAATTCAAAAAATATTTCAGATTGTGCATTAAAATGATAATACATACATGTATATATATTTCATACTCAATACCTCCTTGCATTTTTCAGATGGTATCTGCAAAAGTTCGAAAATTATCCTGTTGAAAGAAAAGCATTGATTCCATTTTTGTTATAGAATTTGAATGTACGTCTTTAAGATAAAAATTGGCAACTGTAATCAAAATAGTGCACAAGTAAAGGAAGTTGTATGGATGTTTAATGAACAAATAGTGATAGAATTGCATGTGTAAAATGCTTTTTCATTTATTTATTTTCTTACATTATTAACTGAAAGAACTCATAATTTTCTTTCACAAGTTGTGTAAACTCATGATCATTGAAATAAATAGATACATATGAAACTATGAATACATTTAACAAATAATAAACCTTTGAAGATTTACAATGCATGAAAAACATATAACTTAACTAAAACGTATAACTTAACTATGAGAATTTTTTCTACCATGTAGCTAACTTGTAAATGAATACATTCTTTTTTTCCCTTTTTTTTATGTAGTGTTACCATTTTCAAAGAAATATTTTGAACAAAATAGAGATAATGAACAATTATTTTTCATTCAGATTTAGAAAAACATTCACAATTGGTATACAGTGTACATGCGCAAGAAAATTTAACTTGAAAATTCTAGCTGGTTTCTATCATCATTTGAACCAAAGCCATGCTTTGGTATCCGCCAGTAATTAAAATTGATGACTTAATACACATTCACTAAAAATTTAAAAATAAACAAAATGTGTGAGTTAAGTTTATGTTGATCATATTACAATGTCTTATTGCTTCAGGAAACACATTGTTATGCAAATGAGGCAATGCTAATAATGTATTCAATCAATTTCACAATTTCTATTGTCTGAAGTGCAGCAAGAGATGCGCATCTGCTGTCTTCTGTAAACAATTCATTGTTCACTGAAGGTTCTATTCCCACCAAAATATCGACACACCAAAGGTAGACTGTATAGGTTTTGCCAGCAAGTTGCTACAGCTTTTACACTTTAGGGTGACAAGATTAATCATTAACATACAAATATGTTGAAAACTTAATACCAGAAATTAGTTAATACATATAAAGGTGGTAAGAAATTGTCTAGCAAACCGTCTAACCTGATGGAAATAAAGCTTATTAAAATATACAAATTTTGAGAATACAATGTTCATAATTGTGTCACCAGAAGTAAAATTTTGCTTGTTAGACCCGATCTAACTTACTGGCAAAGCTTATGCAATAAATTGTGCTCATTACATTACATAATACAATCTTAATTTACCACGACTTTACATGCAATTTATTTAGACTGACATACTTATTTACCCATACTAGTCATTTTCACTAGTAATTCATGATTATAGAACATCTGACGTTTCTCTACAGTTCAATGAATGCAAACGTACATTATTATTCCACAAATAACTGTCAATAAAATAGTCAATTGGAATATTAGAAAACAAAAATGTGTAAAATTTCAAGTGTTTTCAAAGAATCGCAATATGTTTCCACTACAATAAATACATAAATTTGTAAACATGCATACCTTATATCTAAATTTATAAAGCATAACTGCATATTTATGAAGAAAATAACAATCAACAAATTTTAACAGTGTGCAACCAATTCATCACCAATACTTTTTTTAATGCTTCCACATTTTCCATCCATTTTTTGTCTGTATCGAATAATCATATTAATTCAATACTTGGTTTATATAAATAAAAGGCGCCACCTGAGATGGGAATGGAACTTGTAGAAAAACATTGACACAACTTCTAGACTTTCTAGTGGACAAATGCAACTATAGTATCCATCATACCAAAACTAAATAATACTTAATAATCCGCTCTAAGATGTATATTCTATTTTACAAAATTATCCATTCTTCTCATTGTCTAGTGGTATGAAAAGATGACGCGTCACACAAAACTTATATTGGCATCTCCAATCACATTCCTTTCCAGCGCAAAACCATATTTTGTCCACAAATACTAAAATCTCGCAGTCTATAACAGTATTTCCCCAGCTAGTGTTTTGACTTCTTGACGGCTAGATCACTAGTTGAGCTAGATGCAACGCTTGTTGCTGCCCTTCGTTTGCGTAGCTTTGGCATGCTCGGGGCATCGAGTAAACGTGATGAATGTGCATCGCCGGCACCACCAGAGGGAGGAGGAGGCACAGTGGAGCCGACTTCAACCACCTCCCTTAGACGTGCCACTTCTTGCAACAGATCTTAAAAAGAGAATAAAGACATAAAAAGACATTACATTATGTGCTCAAAAGGAACTGAAATAGTTACTTCAACGGAAACTTATTAATACATATATATGTATGTTAACTGCTATGCCATAACACTAAATAGCGATTTCATTCAAAATGATTACCTGTAAATTTTTGCTCATAATCAACGATTTTTCTGCCCATTTCTGATAGCCGGGCATCCTGCTCTGAAACCTGAAATATCAAATAAAACTTAAAATGCCAAAATGAAGAATTATATCTTTTTAGCTTACTATTGTATAGTTATTGCAGTAAATCTACTATTATCAGCTAGTGTTTATTTAAACAGGGCAGATAACAAAATGCAAATATTCTTCACATTCCTTTGAAAATTTGAAAACATTGTATTATCTAGGTCAGAGTACACAAGTACATGTAATCCATATAAGGCATATGTCCAGTGTTTGTTCACATGATATGTATGTTATGTTCATAATAACATATAATGTATATGAAACAAAATAAATATTAATACTAAATACAACACTTCGAGTGCAAAAATAATCATTACCATACAAACAATTGTGAAATCGATCAGTGAATAAAAAGGCAATAAAATTTAAAAAAAAGGGAAAATGGATATCTCTTCAAAACTATTTTTTTACAATAATCATACAATTAATTCAGAATTGTGAACACTCACATAATAAATAAGAACTTGATCAAATAACCTTCAAAAATACAGAAAAATATAAAAAACAAACCTGTTTCTGAGTCTCTGCAACTGTCTTCGCCAGCTCTGCTATTTTACGAGTGTGATCAAGAGAACTTGACTTTGAGGATTCAACCTGCAATTGTAATCTGAATCATTATGTTTATTATATAATTATTAGTAGTAAATTTCGATAAGCAATTTTTTTAGTTAGTGCGTAATTTATATCTCTATTTCATACTTCAAATCTGAATAAGTACTTTTAATTTCCAATTACAGTGACTTGTTAAAATCACACTGTTCATTTGGCATTCCAAGTCATTAATCTAAAAATTATTTCACAATCAAATTGTAAATAGAAGCAAAAAAATGTATTACACAATTTTCAAGGGTTGTTTCTTTCAATATGAGAATATTCTTAATACAATGAATACTATAATAGGTACTGCAAAAAAGTATAAGTCCTACTTTATTGGCCGTATTGTTGACATCTTTTTTCAAGTTGAGTATTGCAGTACTGTTTGCACGGAGATTCACTCTCAGCTGTTGTACTTCCTGTCTAATTGCCGGAGGTCGCAATGTGGGAGAAGTTGGTGTAACGAAGCCTGCGAAGTAACTAGTGCTGGGTCCTACAAAAAAAGTGTTTCACCATATCCAGATAGAAAGTAAATCATAATTTTAAATCAATTGTAAAAGAAGGCTAACTGAAAAGGTAAATAAAAAGACTTGCACAGATTGGTGCACTAGACATTATCCACAATTTCTTTATATCGGCAGTTTGAATGAATTGAAAAAAGAATTCATTGTAAGATACTTACCTGGAGAAATAAAAGTTGGCGAGCCAGCAGCAGCTACAACTTCAGGAATCTTTGCTTTTAACCCAGGTACGATATTCTCATCAAAATGCTCCATTGCCATTGAAGAAATATCTCGCAACTCTTGTAGCAATTCATGCGCACGTGGTTGAATTGTTGTATTGGCGACGATATCAAGCACTACGAGAAGTTCATCAAGCACCTGCAAAATATTACCGGTAGTCCGGTATACATGATATAATCGGAACAAAGTGTGTAATAACCAACATTTCTATCACCAATTCACAGACGACAATGAGATGGAAATTCTGATAAGTTATCACAAAATTACCTTTCCAGGAATGAAACAGCAAAGATTCATATCGATGTACTTCATGTAAGTCATATTGAGCAATGATATACGTGTTTCTATCGAAGATAGCACATTAACATGCTTTGCAAGTAGATGATTCCTTCTTTCGGATTCTCTGCGAGGAAGCTGTGCTTTCACATCCCGTTGAACTTGTGCATGTCTTCTATCAACTAGCGAGAACCCAGAATTTAATAATTGCTGTGCAATCTCATTCCATTTTTCGCAAACCTAAAAATAATAACAAAAAGTACGAATATATTTGTAGTGGAATAAATCTGTAGAATAAACTAACAAGCACACATACACAATTACTAAAGTACTAATCATAATTATGAAAAAAAATGTGTTGGAAGGGAGCACCTGTGTCCCCATTCCCTGGTCCATAGTTAAGCCCTTAATCCATAAACCCCAGTGCAGCAGCAGCGGCAAGAAATTAGTCCATGCTTTTTGAATGGGGCTGCATGCATTGCAGCGGACCACCAGCTGGCTCATTTGATGAACCACTTTGGGTCCTGATTCTGCGGCTCAGCCGAGTGGCTGCCGTAATTCTTCACTTCCGAGTTGCGCAGAAAAGCTACGCAATCGTCTTTTTTTATTTGCTTTTGAGTTACCATTACAATTTACACCATTACTATTGCAAAGACCATTTACAATCGCATTTAATGCTATTTCCTACAGAATGTGTATTGCATATAACATTGGTGGTGGCTGTCATGCTGATAAACGTTGGAAAATGACGTAAATATATTATATATCTGTCTGTGCCTCTGAGGTGTGCATTCTTCATAATAATGAAGTTCCCAACTTTGCTCCAATCACTGGTCATCTAAAAATTTGATTAAGACCCCTTTTGCCCATAACTTCATCAATTTCCCCCATAACTTCATCAATTTCCATGCTAACTAAAATCCGATTACAGATTAATAAATCTCACTCAAAATCTTATTGAGAAAGTACTTTCCACACACGGATACTACAGACGATACTTGAAAATGACCTTCAAATATTTAGTCGTGTTAGTCTAGAATAATGGTGCCGTACCCGGAACTCACAATGACCATTTTGATGGTGGTGTCACATACCTGAAAATCATGAATGGGCAGCACTGCCTGAATCACTTTAATGTATTTTACCATTGGTCAAAATCCATTACAGAGCGGTTCTATGATATTCAATTCAACACATTAATTACATTAGGACACAAACAATTAAAACCCTTTAATTGTTTTATTGTTCTTTATTGTGATTAGCCTTCAAAATTACGTAGATTCTAAGTATATTGTAGTAGCATGTGCTGTTGAGACAACTTTCCTCAAGTGACTTCAAAGAGACACCGCCACTCGACCAATGGCCAGTCTCCCATGTAGTCACTAGTCCGCCCATCCAAACTAATAGAAATTAGGGAAGACTAACTGTTTGTTTTGTTTGTTTGTAGTGCTGAATTCAATTCACTCTTCTTGCATACGAGTGGCTGAGCAAAAACACTTTGGCAACTATTCACTGTTATCGTGCTCTAGCGCAGACGCGCTAATCAGTCAGCTTAGTGTTCACCCGCCTGACCTGTACCTATTTATTGTGTAGGTACCACGGAGCAGTGTGCAACCTGTTAGAGGTAGGTTTGCTCAACACCCACCATCAGACCCGACTGGAGATCGAACCCACGACCTTCTAGTCACAAGTCCAACTCCCTATCCCCTTGGCCACGGAAGCATATATAAGAGGACTGAAGAGGAGGTAACCAAAACTATTTGGCTCATTTACTTGTTGTAAAGTGAAGGGAGTACAACTGGATTATTCGAGTCGAAAAGGAAGTACAACTGGATTATTCGAGCCATATGTATTTGGTTAAAGAGGAGGGTAGTGCTTTTTTAAAGTTACTAGTCCACTGGCACGGTAGAGTAACTATTAAGGACTTAATTAACTAACGATGAGACTGATGCCTTCTAATTATGAGATCCCACTGTATATATCCTTTGATAATAACAGCATATTAATCAAGTGGTTTTTAGATATCAATTGAAAATCAAGTGGAACAATTAACAATAACCACATTTCCATGTAGATCTAGCTGTATGGCATTATTACTAACTATTACTGACTATTACTAACGTAAAACCCCTCTCGATTTTTAATAGGCGCCACTCAAGTAGATATGGAATGGATATTTGGGCATTACATTCAAATAAATTGCCCATTGACCATGTGGCTAGATCTATATTATTGGCATATTTCAGATTGGTGCTTATATTGAGTAGCCTTGGTTATATTATCTAGATCTAAATTATTGACTGTTTAGCGCAGAAAGGAAAGTTAATTGAGCCTTAAGTATATCCACTTACTAATCTGATTTGTGATATTTCATCATATTTCAAATAGCCAAGTATTTGTTCTAATAATTCCGATGGTAATTCACAAATGTTTATATTTGAGGAAGCCATTATTTTTGTAAATCACTTCAGCCAAGGTCAAGGACTCTAGATCTAGGTATTTAAAGTAGTCTTGTTACCAGGCGTTCTATTTCGTACTCAGGTTAGAAGTGTCTCCAACATAATTTAAATGGAACTGCTCAATTTTAATGCTTGGTTGAAGATGATTTAATCATAATTGTAATTTCACTATTTATAGACTATATATAGCTTATCTACTTTTACTGTGAGAAGCTGCGAATAAGACCACCTCGATCTTAAAGACTATTTGTAAAGGGTCTACCTCTGATTAATAGACGTTCTACTCAATCTAATTATGGATTGAAAAAAAAACGATATTTCTAATAAATTTACAATGTAAACGGCGGAGTTTTACACATCATAAGCTTATCCAGTCAAACAATTTGGCAGAGGGAATTATTGTACATACTAATTATTGCGGTCAAATTCCCACCCCAAAATAATTTGTGCAACACCACCCATTTTTCAGTCAATCAATGTTCAAGTCTGATATCTTAAAAATTCAGCTGGTAACAGAATAAAATGTTTAGTCAGTGAAAAATATGTAGAATATATGCGGAAAATATGTAACTCAATACAAAGCAAAATACATATCCAGGACTATAGTATATATATATTATATCTGTAAATTTCAGTTAAATCGAAGTTGTAGAAACATCAAGAGAATTCTAATATGTGAAGTAAATAATAACCAGAAACAAACCACATTCTATTAGTACTGTATTTTATAGCTGCACATTTAATAATATTGTCAATACATATATCTGTACAAAATGGCACCACGTCACGAAAATACAAGAAAAAATGTTACTTGCCTGTCATTAAATAATATTAAAAAGGAGCTAATCTTTGCTAAAATAATCAGCTTTTAAACTGAAGTTCTATTTATCCAAGCATACATGATAGTATTACACATTGATTTTACAATTCACGAATTGCCTCATCACATAGTGACTGCCAAACATCAACATACACACAGGTGTACATTCTAACACTTTTTTTACTTTGATATACTTGAACACCTACAGTTAGTATTGCACATAATACATAAATAAATTTATCACAAGACTAAATACATTAGAGGACTTTTATCTAATACTGAAAATGTGCCAAGTAGATCATGCACACACACCGGGAAACTTTTTTTTAATGGAATGATAACTATTAGGGCGATAAGTTGACTTATATGACTTCATGTACTTAGTATTCTGAGCATTAAAGTGATAAGCGTTTACTTAAAAATTAAAACTCATCAAATTTTGATCATTATACGGCTATTTCTGGACATATACAACTATGTCGATCTAAATGAATGCATCCCTTTGATATAAATTCATAGCCTAAACAACTCATTAATGTGATATTTTGACAAACACACTAAATATTCCTAACTTAAATTTATTTCTTCTTCGCCTTTTTTGTCAGAATCCCTGAGAAAAATACTCTTTTTCTCCCTACAATAACAAAGTACAAAAATGAAACACCTTTGATTTAGAAAACCAAGAGCAATTGCTGAAATAGCATTTAAAGAGCAGTTCAGAACCATCTTAGATACAATTGTCCTTCAGTAACAATATAAGTTCAAAGAATCAAATTATCTAAACTATAAACACCCATATAGACCAATTCAAATATCCAAAGGGATTTTACGTTGAAAATTTGGCAATTAGAGGATGGACATGATTGTGAAGTTACCATATACGACCGTCCAAGTGCCCAGGGCCGTTAAATTGAAATTTTCTCAAACTGGGTGGTGGGCTGTTACATAAGAGTGAAGTTACTACATAATTCATAAGGAAAAGAGGGGGGATGGCTGTTACACGAGGGTGGGCACTTGGATGGTCGTATACGGTACATTGGAATTTCAATGGTTTGGATTTGCCTGGTTCAGATTTTGAGGTGGCCTTTTACACAGAAGGGAGGGGGGGCTCATGGACAGTTGTATACGGGAATAATTATTTTGTTCAATTATAGTACTCTTACCTTGTTGCCGAGTTGGTACTTTAGTTCATCAATCTCATCCTTTTGAGTGGTCAGTTTTTCATTCATTCCAGCTAAGTGCTCAGACATCATGCTCAGCTGTCCTTCGTAACTTCTGGTCGTGGTTTGCAGCTCATCCTTCAAATCACAAAAATTTACATATGATATTAGGTCCAATAACTTATCTTTCAGTGGCACAGCTAGGCATAGGCCTGTAAGCCCAGACATTACACATGAATTTCTTAAAAAACAACATAATTACAACTATGAGAGTCAGAACCCTAATATATCTTCAGGCTTATACATCATCAGACCTCATTTTAATTTATGACGTTCAATAAACATGGTCAATTTCAGTGCCAAAAACATTTACCGGACGGTAGTTTATCAATTATCTAACAAAACAATCCTGGGTTATCTATCACTTCTCAGTCCTAGTACGAAAGAAAAATTCATAAACAAACCTTTGAGCTGTGCAATTGTTTGGTTGGCAGTTTCCAAGTCACATTCAAAATTATTCCTCTCTTTCTGGGCCAATGATAATCTTTTATGCAAGGCACGGCACTTAAAAAGTCAAGAAAATCAAGTTTAACAAAACTAGTCCATATGAAATACCTGCTGAGAGAAATATAGATGAAAACGAATTCTAAGAGTACATACCTCTGCATGAAAATGGAGTGCTTTGCTTTCTGCTTGCTGCAGCTGTAGAGTTAACTGTGATATTCTTTGCTGGAAATGCTTTTTGATTAATTCTTCTCTCGCTATACTTTCTTCACTGGCAATATCTGTGATTTCACTCAACTCTCCAAGCTATAAATAAAACAATCGTTTTGTACCGTAAATATTGAGACATCTTCAGTGTCCTTCAGACTATAGCAAACCATTAGAAATTGAGTTATCAATGGAGTAGATATCATAACACTCCCAAATAAAAAGCCATAGGCTAAAATGATATTTTATTCCTATATATCATATATAATTACATGGCACTATCGTTAGGCTCCAACCATCATGGTCAATATAGATGTACATGGAATATTTAAACTGTTTAGCCGATGCTTCAAATGCACTGTGAGGACCATACTCAAGTCTAATATAAGAACTATACCAACAATCCAGATAGTTGAAATGACACTGTATAAGGACACGTTCATGACACTACCACCTAAAATTTATAATTTTCAACTTCAAATCCACTGAACATTTGGATGGTTGTACATGTACATCGATTACTACAATTTACCATGGAAGTGTGGATATCTTTGCTGCTATCGTTTGAGGATGTTGGTGCGATCTTGTGGTTGTTGTCCACATGGGGCACGGAGGTCGAAGACCCACTTAATCTCGCCTGCAGTTGTTTCGTCAATTGCTCCTGCTCCTGGACGAACTGAAATCAAATGGGATGAGAAGATTTAAGATCTTCATCATAGATTGATTTGAAATTCTGACTACTAAACCGCCATCATTGTCCGTATTTTTGTTTAGTAAATACAGTTGGACCTGTTTGTATAACTTTATGAATAACTTGAGCATATAGCAATTACTCTTCATGATACTTACAATCATCAAAGCCTACTCGGATAACACTCACTCATAGTCTACACAAGCGATATACAGAACTAACAGCATGGAATTACCCTACTAAATTAACAGGAAAAGTTGAGTTTTTATTGCATTTGAATGAATATGCACGCTGAACCATGGGCATATGGATTGTAGAGGGCAGAAACCAACTGAGACTGAAAAATGGGCATTCTTTCTCATATATAGTAAATATTGAAGGAGAGGGGAAAAAAAGAATGGTCATTTTTCAGTCTCAGCTGATTTTTGCGCACTATGATAAATATAGACGAAATGGGATCAATGTAACTGACCTTCATAGGATCTTAAAATTCGTTATATAACTCATGATTAAATTACTGTTACTATTACCTGCTTTTCAGTAATTGAATCATGACACCCACTGCTTTATACCACATAACAAAAATCAATTGGACAAGTTCTATAACTGTTGATTAGTAATAAAATATTCAATTCTACTCTCACTGTCATGCCAAGCATTATGATATTATTAAACCAACCTACCTTTGTCTGTTTGTCATATTTGACTTGCTGCAGTTGAGCCTCTAGCATCCAGTGCTCTTTGTCAGCCTCCAGCTTGTGAACCTTGCAGAAAAAAATGCCAGGTTGTCAAGTGAGAATTACAATAATTGAAACTAACAGAACTTTAAAATGAGATGCGTTAAAAAGTGCTGAGTCCCGGAAACAAGTTAAATGTCTATACACTTGCTATATAAAACAACCATATAAACCATTTAACCAAGAAGATTAAAAAGAAATTGAATAAAAATGTCGTAATAAAATACCAAATCAATAAACCATTTAAACAAGAAGATTAAGAATCAAGAATGGTTTATCAAACAATCATTTGTTTGCTATGCACGCTAGATATTATACTTCATTGCTGGTAGTAGAGAGAATGATTGTTCAAAAATTGCACATAATTACAAATAATAAACACATAAAAATAAAATATAAAGCCACCTACTTTTTTATAATATCCAGAAAAATCAGCAAAATAAAAAATAAAAGAATAAATTGACACCTGGCCGGCCAGGCTGTCCCGGCTCTCTGTGGAGCTGAACAGCATCTGTCTGTTCTGCACAGCTGTGTCGTGAGGCACCGACTCAGGCACGGGCTACAAACACAGGTACAGTACAAGCTCTCTATTGAGACCAACTGAGGGACTGAACAGATGTAGTCTCAATAGAGAGGTCTTTTTATCGAGGCTCATTTTGGTCGCTTAATGAAAGGTTTAGGGGAAATGGTCTCAATAGGTCTTAATGATCCCAGGGTCTTAATTAGAGGTTCTACTTTATATTACAGTACAACCTCCAATTAAGCCCATTCAGACATTCTTCATACTAGGACTACCACTTTGGAAGTCTCAAACATTCATAATGAGGCCAACATGAGCGTCCATAAAGAGACCACTCTTAGATTTTTGAGACCATTTGAGACCAATCACCCTGGGTAGACTTAGGCCTAAAAGCAGTACGTAACTACTGATGACAAAAAACCCTGGATAGAATTACATTTCAAGATTGATGAACGTAATTGATATCAAATTTTGGTAGATTGTAACTCTCTACGAGTATATTGACCACAAAAGGGATTAGTCTCAAGTGATCTTAAGATTGAGATGGTCTCTTTCCGCAAGTTTGTCATGGTCACTTTAAGAATGTTTGGGACAGCAAAAATTATCTTATTACATAGGAGGTCTTCATTGGGGGTTATTCTGTACAGTGAAGTGGTTGAAGCTGTGATGAATTGTAAAATACCTTTTTAGCCTTCTGTGTTGTTACTTAAAATTTGTTGAGTAAGGTTCATAGCATATTGGAAACCATGTATCATCTTGAGTTCTTTCTGTATAATATATGCCTAAATTCCAAAATTAAAACCATATAATTACTGAATATATCTAAAAATTATTCATTTAACTGTTTTCGACTTTTGTCCTCGTCAGAATCTCTAATTTTGAATTTCAGCATTTTCATTGTAAATTCCTTCACAGGCCCGTAGCGAGGCTGTGGCAGAGGAGGCGGTCGCCTCCTCATTTTTTGGCTTTGCCTCCTCGCTCTTCATATTTCGCCTCATTGCTGTTTTTCAATATAGATCTAGCTATTGCAGACTGCAAGTTGTTGATAATCTTATTCCTAAATCACTATTTCTATTGTCATGACATCAATTGTATTCCACTATATTTTGGAATGTAATAATTTTCCTCTTAGACACTTATTCTGTAAATCATTGGAAATGATTCACACTAAAATGCTGCACACACAAGAATTTTTTTGTTTCTATAGGGATGAAAGTTACCAGAACAGGAACTACCGTTACAAATCCAGACTAAACTCAACTGGATTATGGAGCAAGCGATGATACAAGCTGTCCCAATGTCATGCTTATGGAAGAAATTGCGCAATACATTTTGAACGCACATAGCTCAATAAAACTTAAGACTTCAGCAATCTCACTTACATACATCACAGATAATATATTTTCCTTTGTTCGATTGTAAAATTAACTATAAACTAGCACATTTAGTATATTTAATTAAGTTGAAACAGTGAAATCTTTGCATGATCATAAAAAGTCTACTGACAATATCAGCAAGCGACGACAGGTAAAAAACACCACACAGATATATTGGATCATATCTCTTTTATACATTGTCGTATTAATATATAATTTTGATGGAAATAATCTGCAGTAAGATGCGATTCCATTCATATATATAAGTCTATGTAATTGTTTTAACTAAATAGTTTAATTTGACCATTAATCCCATCCATCTCCACTTCTAACACCCTGCGCTCGGCAATTGCTGTCAAATGTATTGCCTATTACTCGATTTTGTCCAAATCGACTCGTTGCTATATATTTTATTATTTATTATGATGAAAATAAGAAACTAGACAGTCTTCAGAATGTGTACTGTTAAGATGAAAACCTTCGGATGAAAATCATATAAGCTACTAAAGGATTATTGTTCTATGTCAACAATGGAAAACTCCGAATCGACTGACTAGACTCACGCCATTTTTCTGGTCTGACGAAAGCGTGTTGGTTAGCATGATCCAGTGATAGCTACATTCGCGTAAAGTTCCAATTTAAATAACATCTCGCTGAAGAACTTCCGACCGCTATATAGCTTGGAATGATGTGCACACTTACAGAAAATTTCAACATATGCAGACTTTAACTCTGTAAAGTAACAATTTTGGTAAAAGGCATGTGGACAATGACTGGAACAGCTGTGTTTATATGCTTTTTGAAACATTTCAATAATCTCTACATCAGATCAAGATTTTTACATCCAATTACTGCATACACATTGATGGTTTTCTACAATCTTCTATGCATTTGAATATTATTGACCAATGGAAGTTTTGCTTTCCTTCACTGATTTCACCGGTTTTTTAATTTGGTTTAGCTGTTTGAAATGCTTTTATTATATTTGCAAATTTAAAGTTGGAAAATGATGAAATGTCTGTGAGTGTGCATATGTTTCTAGGTTACTTATAAGCATGAAACCTTCCATGTAGCTTCGGCATTTTACTTTAAGTCATTTCTAATGATTTTTAAAATAAGTGTCTTAATGAAGGGAAAAAAGTATCTGGCAAAAAGTAGTGGAATAAAATTTGTGTCAGCAGAATAGTGTAATTAACACATGTAGTGTATTTCTAGTGTAAAATCGAACCATTGTTTGCTTTGTATCATCCATGATTAGTGATGTTAAGATACTTTATTCTAATTGTTTCAAACATAATGCTCACTCGAATGGATCAAATGTTGTGCTTGGTGTTGACATTTTTTCAAACAATCCGATATATTAGCATATTTAGTTTGTTTATGCTAAAAAAAGGTATTAGTTTTGAAGAAAAACACAATTTATAGTTCAAGATGACGAGGGCCCTGACAGCGATGCTGATCTGAAATGAGCAAATTTCTCCTCCTCGCTTTTTTTTTCTGGCTACGGGCCTGCTTCACCTTACAATACATAACTGTGTATGTGTAATTACATAAAATTTGTTGAGTAAGGTTCATAGCATATTGGAAACCATGTATCATCTTGAGTTCTTTCTGTATAAAATATGCCTAAATTCCAAAATTAAAACCATATAATTACTAAATATATCTAAAAATTATTTATTTAACTGTTTATTAACTGATTCTGACGAGGACAACAGTCGAAAACAGTTAAATAAATAATTTTTAGATCTATTTAGTAATTATATGGTTTTAATTTTGGAATTTAGGCATATTTTATACAGAAAGAACTCAAGATGATACATGGCTTTTGTGTTGTGAAAGCAGAAGAAATGACAGGAAATGAAGTTTAACCCACTATTTCAAACAATTTGCTATATTGGGATAAAAACAAGCTCAATTTCAAAATGGTCTCTAAATGTACACAAACCTCATGTATCAAGTGAGTTTCTTTACACAAAACACTCCGTTTTACATGTAATTAATTTGTGACATTCTTTACACGTTTCAGTCATTGTCTGGTGATAGGAGCAGAACATCATCATACAGTGGAACCTGCCTTACAACTTCAGTAGAGGTGAAAAATTGACCATATAAGACATGTATCCTTAAAACAGAGGTTAACTTTAGCAATGATATACACCGAAGTGAGGAGAGGTAAGGAGTGTTACATAAGACTGATGTCCTTAAATGGAAGGTATCCACACGGACAGATTCCCCGCTATGTAAAAAAGCAAGTGCATGGAAAAGTTGTGTTCCATACCCTATTGAGTGAGGCGATGTAAGCGACGGCCCGCTGCCTGTAGTCAGACACCAGAGGATGGCAGGGCACACTCGGGGTGGACGGCTGGCACAGGAAGTCAGAGTTGCCTTGGAGAAACGTGGACATCTGAAAGCATGTTACAAGTCATTTAATATTAGCCTAAACATGGCATTTTATGTTGGAAATTGTATTGATCAATTTAAGAGGTGAACTTTTAACATACAGCAGTGTGAGACTTAATATTGGAGGTGGACTTTCAAGTGCACATGCCCCTTGCAAATAACAGATATTGGACGTTCACATATTTTTCGGTATACAAGAAAAACGGAGTTTACTCATTTCTGAAACCTACCACAACAATAATGTATAGTTATCCAGAATCTATGTTTTTCAACCTATATGTGGACATACAATACGAATCTTCGACTATTATGATACCTTTGTTATTTACATGTTTATTTTTATTACGGGAATTTTCCTTGTCAACTTTACTGCAGAAAAATGAGTATTAGATTTTTTAACGTTTCTGACGTTATTTTCATTAATTACGTTATGAATGCAAGATTTTTCGAGGAGCATAAGTTGTTTTGGTCTTGAGTCAAGAAGCTCATCACCTGTTAAAGCATGTTATTTTGTTCTCATTGCTTATTGAGGCTTCAAAATTCTATTTAATGTTTATAAAAAGTATATAGCATGAAATGATTGTATAATGAATCAAATTTAAAATTTCGTATGAATTATATCAGAAATGAAGACTTTTGCTGTGCAAAACGTAAACAAAAGACGCCATGACGTTTGGTGAAATATTGTCGATTCAGGAATATTTTCTCCTTGCCTACAGTTGTAAGGAAGCTTTTGTTACTTAGTTTGTAGGGACATATTAGGTTGTGAAATATAGTTTTAGCAGGAATAGCAACGAACGCTGGTTGATGGACATGAAAAGCAAAAGCACAATATTTCTTGTATACCGAAATATATGCGAACGGCCAGTAGATGTTGTTTCAATACTTCACCTTGCTAGAACATGTGACAAGACTGATCAAGGCAGACACGATGCACTCGTCTGTTATCTTCAATTTCTGTGTGGCTGTTGGTTGTTGGTGTTCTAAACTAATCTTTGCATTAAAACATTTGGACAAATCTGAAAATAATTTTATAAATTTTCAAACACTTGCATCATAATGTAATGAATTCAAGATTACATGTGTGCATGTCTCAATTAAAATGGTGATATATCTAGTAACGTAAGTGAATACATATTAAGGATAAATATTCAATAAAATGTTCACCTTTTACAACGTCGTGAAAATGACAGGAAGCACCAGTTAAAAGTCTGAAAATGGCGGGTTGACTAGTCGTAGGTTGATCACACTGACTTGTACCTGTGCAAAATCCACATCTAGTTTGTTAGACATGAAATGTCTCACTTCACTAAATTGATTTGTAACATACATTTGTATGGAATAATAAAATTTGACAAGAACAAAAAACAGTGAACTTTGGCAGGCGTTATATTAGAACTAAGAGGTAATCTTATCTAATTCTTTCGTAAAAATAGTTAGTGAAATACAATCTTACTGTATGATGCAAGCAACGCAATATATGTGTCTAATTTTGATAAGGACGCTATGAATAAATGCCAGCAGTTCTGAAAATCGTTGTTCTTTCTTTCAAGGTGCTCTGAGCAACTCAACATTGAGCTTTCTTCCTGAACACTGAAATTCGATGATAATTTGTTGATTAAATGGCAGCAATTTAAGATATCAAATCTAATCATTTACATTTAATGGGACTATGCTAAAAATACACTATTATCAACAGAATATGTGAATACATTACCCTAATAAGATATAAGGAGTAAGTTTTGTCGCATATAAAACACTACTTTTCCACGCTTCAGAAAAATCTTGAAGGCCAATCGCGGTTTCCTACAAATAGAATAAAACCATAACATTCGTTTTCATCTGCTCTAGGTATATCCTGTTAAAAATTTACATACATTAATGAAGCTTTGATGATCACGAAACAGAAAGTAAAAGCTATGACTTATGAATTTAGTATTTTAACTTACTAATGAAGTGATACTGTCATCTTTCATGCTGTCAGCGAATGTTCGAAAGGACTGCTCCACTTGACGCAAGACTACAGCGTTTTCTTGTAGATGATTCACCAGCTACACACAAAAAGAACATCATTAAATAGTCTAGAGGGCAGGTAAAAGTGCAAAATAATTCAATGATTGTGAAGAAAAACCTGATTCAATATAATCATAACAGCAAATGAATTATTCTGAAAGTGATAAATTCCTAATGAAATTCTAACCATACTTTTTTGTTACTAGAAGATAATGTTTCTCCCAAATCAACATCAGCCGGGTAAAGACGAACTCTCTGCTGCCAGTAGGTATACAGATTGGAGAGAGCCTACGGCAAAGCAAGAATTTATTAGCAATAGTTTGCAATAAAACAAAATAAACATATGTTTATTCTAAATATTACGTTCCTTTAAATAAAAACTAGATAAAAAAGCTTGAAAACATAAATTGTAAAATAAAATAGATTTAAAATGAGCAACTGATGGCTTTTTCATTTGATTTTATTTTCAAATACAGTTGATATGACCAAAATTTTAAGAGTTTTAAAAATGAAGAGGGGATTTAATAGAGAACCTGTGTGAGATCCTTGATGAGTCCTGCAGCCTGGTTTACAAGCTCCATCGCCCGTAAACAATGTCGCCGATTGTGACTTGGAATGTTCAAAGATGAAAGATGCTTTGAAACTGCAATGGTAAATATTCAATATTATATTCAATACTGGTATATTAATTGAACATGTTAAAATTATAGAGAGCTTTATATAAGAAGGTACCTGAATCATTAAATGGTATCTTTTCATGAATAATTGTTGTTGCATCACTAAGTCTGCCTGTCAATTCACTCTCCATTTTTGCCAATGTTTCTTCACTAAAATAAAATAAGTAAATTTAAATATCAAAAGACATTTAAAATTCATTTACAAACATGTAGCAATGGTTTGAATAGAATTACATAATACAACATCTGTCATATCTTAAATCTTATACATTCTTCTATTCTGTCATATCTTAAGTATTATATGTACTACTTACGCTGTTTGGAGCTTGTGGCATGCTTCTCTGCATTGTGTTTCCTGATTTTGTAGTTTCACCTAGAGATAAAAAAGAAGCAGGTGGTTTAAAAAATTGTCACATTTCCCAGCAGAAAATCCTAGCACAGATAGTGTTGTGTACACATGTACTTAAATTTTGCTACGTAAATATGGACAGTGTACATTTCTAATGGCCAATTTAGAAAATATTTTACAAGCCATCATAGGCCATTGTTCAATTAGTTTTATCTCGGAGTTTGTATTCCAGAGACCGACCTGTAATGTGACTTTCTCGTCCTGTAGCTTGTCAATCTGGGCAGTTAGGTTGTGTTTGGTGTCATCAAGCACTTGCTGGTGCCGTCCGGCCTCCTCTTCAACCAGCATCAACTTCTCTTGCAATTCTCCCACCTCCTGGCGGTACGATAATTCCACCTCATGCACCTGAATGAAAAATGATATTACCCAGTGCATAATTGCATATAGGTGTGATTGTTTAGGTGCATGACCTCTAGTCAAAGGCATTGTTGTGGAAAGCAATTGAAAATTTACGAGGTATAAGATTAAATAAGTATTTTATATACATGTAGATGTGCGCGCCACCACCTCGACATACGTCAGCAGATTGCCACGTTGCTAAAATGTAAGTGTGACAACATGCTAACGTAAGTCAAGGTGCTGTCGTGCACATCTACTACAGTTCAAACAATTTACCTGCTTATGGAGTCGAGCATTTTCCTCAATTTTTGATGTTAATTCTTGACCCATGACTGATTGTGTGAGCTCTTCATCAGACGGGGAAGTAGGAGTTGTTGCACCACGACCCTTCAAAGAAACATAGTTAAACATGAGATTATATAGTTAGACCATGGACTTTTCTTTATCCTAATTTTCTAAACAGCACACATGTGATCATTCATGAAAAAAAAACTATAAGTACCTTTGTGTTGACTTTCTTAAGTCGTGAAAGAGTTTCAAGCTCTTTTTGCAAAACCTCAACTCTTGCAGACAACTGCTGGTTACGAAATGTGAGACTTTCAACTTCTTGATCATATTTTCTCAATGATTGTTCTTTCTCTTTCAGTGCATCCTAAAGTAAATTACCATCAATATTAGGAATAAAACAAAAAATAAATAAAACAGTTTTTTTCCTGTATTTTACAAGCAATAACGAAGGGCTATACTGCCATCTTTCCTTTTTAGAAAACCGGTTTCCACACACCCTCTATGTTCATGTAAAAAGCAGCATACTTTTGATGCTTATTAAGTTTGCTGTGTCTTAGTTAAGATTTTATATGAATCTAACAGGCACAAGTGATTCCTGAATTAGTCAGAAAAATTTGTTTTTGAATAATATATACTAAAACCTGGCTATGAGGGTCACTTGTGGATGTGAGGGATGCGTCCTCACAATGCATTTTAGTACTATACAAGACTTACCTGAAGTTCTCCTTCTTTAGCTTGTTCATCAAGAACAGCTTTCTTCAACACTGGTAATTGTGATTTAAGCTGGAATATAAAAACTGTGCATTCAAAACTGAGGTTCAAAGTTACATATGGGCCAACTATGCACTGAACTGGGATTTTTTGTCATTTAATCTGTATACATGTATTAACATTATTTTATTCATATCAACACTCCATTACACACATTTAACCACTTTTGCACTGTGCTCAAAGTATACGTAAATAGCAATAGACATAAATACATATTTATTTATTTTAAACAGGATAATAGTTCAATTAAATCCATTGAGCTTTCAACAGGAACTCCTGTCTTGATCACAATGACGTCATGAGTCGTCACTGTACGCACGGGAAAGTCCCCAGCTGCGTGGCATCCCCCCCCCCCGCCCTCGTGGGTCTGATCTGAATGGCTTCCTTGACTCCTCTTTCAAAATACTTGGGTTCAACACACAGAATCTTGGTCTCAACCAGTGAGATGCCATGACCTTGTTGGTCAATGTGGATGTGGGGTGGGGGTGGGGGTGGGGGGGGACATGCGTGTACAGTGACGACTTGTGACGTCATTGTGATCAAGACAGGAGTTCCTGTTGAAAGCTCAATGGATTTAATTGAACTATTATCCTGTTTAAAATAAATATGTATATATGTCTACTAAATCCAGGATAAATGAACCTCCATCAAACTATACATAGTAATATTATTTGGTACTTGTTTGGATGTTATATATTTTATTAAATAAACATGGATACGGGATACTATTATGTCTAAAAATACTGACCAATCACAGGCTTCTCACCTCCATTCATTACTCGGCAGTGAATATTAATGAGGTCAATTGATCAATCCGAGCATCGGCGAAGATTAACTACTCTATTGCTTATAATATATGTATTAGACGTTCAAAACAAAGTTTATGACGTTCAGAGAAGTGCGACGCACGGTTACTGTTTGATGGTTGACGTTTTAATGAACACGTTGAACGCACTGTGTCTTATGCTGGTCGCTCAGTATTCTCGTAAACCTTCAGCTATTAACATATTATTAAACAAGTCAGATATTTTATTGACGGCCTGTAATCTGGGCATCTTAGTATATACATGTATTGTTAGTGCATATACAATGTGTCTAATAAAACATATTGTAATCAAAATGTCATTGGATCATTCATACCACTTGGATATGAAACCCAATGGATTTTATCAAGACAGGAAGAATCGAATCGGCTAGCTGTCGCTGCACATCATGATGGGTGTGGCGGGTTCAATCAATCAGGTTGCAGTATTTAAACAGGTCACATAAATTATGTTAATCCACCCTCAGGCAAAATATATATCAGAGGTCAATTTGCTTGACATCTGATACTCAGAGTGGGTTTTTCGGTCACCATGTATGAATGCATGCCCTCGCGTGGTGAATATTCACATCTACAGGCATGCATTCATATACGACGACCGAAAAACTATGACATATTTCTTCATAATTACATGCAGTGCAAATATGTTAAAGGCCCTATGGCTAGACTGCAAGTCACTTGCCCAGGGACTTGCCTAGTATGACTGTTTAACAGCCGTGACATGCATTACCTTTGAATATTCTGAAGCCAGTTTTTGGTATTTCGCTTGTAAGTCTGTCATTTTATCTGTAACAATCTAACATGTGTGAATCAAGCAAATATCAAATCGAAAATATTCAGTTTTCTGTCAAAAAATATAATAATGACAGTTCCTCCCATCAGGAAGTAACTACAGCTGTCGCTTGCTGAATATTTACATACTGTTTTTTATTCCAAAATATAACTGATAAATATCGAATATCTCATAGAATTCTTTATTTAGATATAAATATTAGTACGTTAATTACTAATGTCTGTATGATTAATGGGAAAATTCTGCACAATAAGTTCAATAAAATGTCGTTAGTTGACTGTTAATTATATTTTTTTAAATATAGACCATTTCTACAATATTCCCATAGAGACATTAAAATGGCGATGTCCATAAAGTAAATGAAAATAATTGTAATTTTTGACATAATTAAAAAAGGTATGTTACAATTAACAAAATATAGTAAAAGTTGATATGATTTTGTACTTATCTTTATATTTAAACCATCAAAGTGTCATGTTACAGTTGAATAAGGATAGGCATTAACTAAAGTAATTCTTGTGAGCGATAAATGAAGGGTACGTATCTAAAAGTGGATGTCAAACATTGTAGTCATGTTACAATTTCTTTTTCATCAATTTTATGCTGTTCACGTGTGCTGAAATAGGATTGCATGTAACTTTATATGTGAAATGTCCTGTTCCATATTTATTGCGTGCGCACTGCAGGTCACCTGGATCTGGATATCATCATATGTAATTCAATTACATATCCAGATCCAGATATTATTCACAAGTAAGCCAGTCTCAGATGAGAGACTGGATTCCTCTTATGAGGCAACGTGGTGTTTGTACATGTACCTCTCCAGAGGCAGGCTAGGTAGCCAACTGAGCCTCAGGGCTGGGGGGATCACACTATAGCTATAGTTTTCAAACTAGGTGAGTTCTTTTACGTGCAGAGGTGTGGCTCTCCTCTACATGGGACACGCCTTTTAACGAGGCTTCCGAACCTTCGCTCGGTGTCGCTACCATCTAGTAGTAACACTGTACGGTGGCGACGTGCTGTGTGGAAATCAGCAACTCAGTTTTGGCGACACTGCGTCTGCCATGACCGGGCCGCGAACTTACGACGCAGGCAACTCCTGTTTTCAAGTCGTACGCGCTAACGACTGAGCTACTGAGGACCACACTGATTGAGACACGTACATGTGTTTAAGAAACGCGTTCTACAAGTTACAACTTACTTGGATTAAAAATAAATTATTATTCCTAGGCTATCCTAGGGTACGAAGACTCTGTGACTCATGCTACAATTCTTAAACAAAATGTGAATGGCATGCTGGCTAACCGACACATGCAGCAAACCGGCACGTCACTAAATTATGTGGGTGTCAGTCCTGAAATTTGTGGCAGCTTGCCGTCATGCACATTCATCAGTTTATGATATCGTGATTTTAAGGACTTATCATAATCGACTTAACCACAAATATGTTTTTAATTAAATCACCAGTACTCTCTATATATAGTGTTTAAAAAAAGCATTATTCAGCAGATGTTTATTGGTTAAATTAAGCTACACGTGGCACACCTTTAAACCTCAGAGGTTTTTCATTCCTGATAATACGCGTACTTAAGTCCATATTTTTTCACTAGTGGAATATATGGAAAACTGAATTAGATACCTGTCTGACACACCCACAGTTGTTGACGGAGGATTTGATCCTTATACTGGAAGAATTTTTGTTCACATATGCCACATATAGATAATCCTCTAATTCTAATGACATGTTCCTGAAAACAGTAATTTAATATGTATGTATGACCTCATGTAAAAGATTTATGCACATAAATGCACATAAAAATAATACAGTATTCTGCAATAACTTTTTTTTTTGTATATTTCAGATTGAAAAATGAGTATTTCATCTATCTGTAACACTGGCGTGGCAAACAGATTTCTCCCATATTTTCGGTTGCTTTTTACTCAGCCAAGACGATTACTTACAGACAGTATCTTGACCAAACAACACCAACCTGCTTCTAAACGATATCCATTTAATCTACAAAATTGGACTCGAGGAAAATCAAATAAAAAGTTACCATTTGATGTAGAAACGAATATTCCAAAGGATACACTTGTCTTCAGTTGTCATAATGATAGATTTTACAGACTTGTCAGCATCTTTGGTGCTGTGCAGTTTGTGTTTTGGGCTCAGTTAGCAGTGTTTGCGTATAGTGGTATGAAGAAAGTGGAAAGTGAGGAATACAAGAAACTTTTTAACACAGATACATTTTGGGGCAAAATTATTGAATTTCAAAACAAATATAGCAACAAATTTGCTTTTCTCTGTGCTGGTTTAGGTAACACTGATTTTCAATTTCAATTATCTTTTGTTTTTATTAGTTAATTTTGTAAAACACACAATTCTTTTTTATTTAAACTGGAATATGATGTTTTTATGTTGATAAATATGTATTAAAGTGCAACTGACTAAGTTGTGTATTTTCTTTATTGTTAAAGGTTATGCAGTACTATTTTTCACCTGGATCTATCCTCAGAGAAGTGTGCACAAACTTGTACTACAAAAAGGAGGCCAGATGGTAGACCTTGTGACGTACACTCATTTAGGCAAAACACGGTCTTTGCAGGTGAGATGATGTTTTATTCTTTAGACTTTGTTCTGAAGTTTTTGTAAAAATAGATTGTGAATTCCGTTTGTTTCACAAATCTCTGCAAATTTTATTTTTAAGTCACAAAGTGATATGATGTATGATCATGTAGATTGTAGAACAATTAGAAAGATAAAACTACTCTGAGGGCTGTTTAATTGATCATATAACACCAATAGCATGATAAACATTTGTTATTTTCTGCATTACAGATACCATTGAACCACATTAACTGCTTGCAGCCAAGAACTGGTAGTGGCGTACAAACTGCATTGAAAGTTAAAGGAAGATGGTTTTATTTTTTAATGGACAAAAGAAAAGGCACATTTCATGATACACAATTATTTGATTATGTTGTTGGCTTAAAGCGAAAAATTTAGCTTGTTTTGTTTCTTTTATTTTATACTGTAGAGAACTTCACACAGGGCCCGTAGGTCACACATATCCTGTATGTTTTTTTGAAAAAATAAAGCGTCTAAACAAGTACAAAATATCATTACTACCTTGAACATGGTAGTTTTCCCCGGTGCTAATGTGTAAAAAGAAAATTTCTAGTAAGAATAAAAGTAAATAAATATGTTCAAATCGCATATCACCACCTACGGGGTGTTTTTGAATTCGTTATTTCATAACAAAATGCACCATAGATCATGTAATTTAATGATTCATAAAAGTAGTATTTATCTTATAGGATATATAAGTATTATTAAATTAATGTAGCTTCATTTTTTCACATCAAACACTATTGTTCATTCCTTAGTGTGCTACGATGCTTTAAACAAAACTATCTGGATGTGTGCGAAGTGCTCTACATGGCTTATGAATTTGTTTATCAGCATATTTATTTACATGCATAATTTGAAAAAGAAAAACAAGTATTTAGAAATATTTCAAAATGGAAAAGTATGTGTGAGAATACTTGTTGATATGCACATGGGAGAAATAATGCAAATGTTCGATTCTATTATGTTAGTATTTCTAAATGTGTGCTACTCATTAGAGTAGATTGCTAAAACAATTATATTGCAGCCGTTAACTAGCATTTACAATATCTAGCACTATAATTAAACATAGATCTCAGATGAAAAGATTTTACTTGATTTTAAAAGACAATCATAAGATTACCCATAAGTAAACACATTTTTATGAAAAATGCTACATATTAATATTGTCAATAAGCATTGGGAATAAAACACTTCAGTATGCTTTTTCAAATATATTTTCTAATTCTGTTTTCGTTAAGTGGTGATGAAAATTAATATTTGTACTGATAAAATGCACATTTTATTAAAAAAATAGTTATTAATCAAGTTTTAGTATTCAAACATTTTTAGAAATAGCTTATAAATGATTCTTCTTAAAATATTAATATCAAACTGAGTGGTATTGGCTTGGGATATACCCCGGTAGGTTGAAATGTGTTGTCCAAACCAAATCAAACAGAATCCGCATTGACTGCACTTGGTAAAGTGTACGGAAAAGGGAAGAGAAAGCACCTTGTATACCTTCATAGTACCGGGTACATGTAATGGCGTGTTTATTCAGATCATTGATATTATTTGAAAGGAATTCCTGATAATGCAATATAATTACAATAATAAGTCTAATAAGATAATAAGTATCTTATAAATACAACCATACATATTTTTTAATTCAAAACGTTAACTCATAAAACTAGCCTTTGTCACCCAGCAAAACTGGGGCACACATCTTTGTTCATATATATGTATATTGCCACAGAACTGGGGTGGCTTTTGTGCACTCAAGAATGAATTAGAACCCCATTCTTGGGGTCATTTAGCCGTAAACATCAGAATTTGTCATTTTAATTTTGCAAGCATGACAGATTGAAATGGACTTTATCAATTCACAGTTTTTTAAATTGAAACTATAGCAATGTGAAATATGATATTCAGTTATAAGATATTCAACAGAAAATTGCAGAACCATTTATTGACAATAACAATAATTCAACAGCACAAATATTTATGACCTACTTAATAGAAGCAGTTTATGTGGTACGTGTATAGTAATGCATTGAAGTATTATCTTCCATAGGGTCCATACACCCCCAAATCGGATTCATATGAATTAGAGATTTCTCAATGAAACAACATACCGTATTGCTGCGATGTATTGTCAGAGATAAACTACATTTTTGTGTCCTGATCATGGCAAAATATATTTGATCATATGAAGTTATTTAGTACTAGAACTCTGAAAACACAGGTCATTGCAATAAATAATACTGAACACAAAGGGCACAATGAGAATATCAAAACACAACAATGGTCATTTTTTTCAAGTGAACTATATAGGTGGGTCAAGTTGCCACACGCTCAATAAATAGACTTTCACAATACATAGATCTCAATACTTTTATGTAAGCGAATAATCAATAAGATTACAAAAATATGTCATAATCTTGTATTTACAAGCTTACTATAGTATTTTTAAAAATATAATCATTTACCTACATGTGTATTTTGTGCAAAATATCAATGTTACAATGTTTTCTGACTACCGGTAGCTACAGACTAAATATGCTTGTGTTACATATTTCATTGATCTTTCAATACGAAACACTGACTTGTTGAAATGCGTATTCATTTTATACATAACTTTGTCATCCACAAGACAAAACATACTGGTCGACAGTTTCAATAGCTTTTGTTGCCATGTTCGAAACATCTGTTCGCATGTCAAGGTCACTCAGCATGACTTCCCATGTCGAAAATGGGTCATAAGCGTGAGAGAGATGGTAGGCACCCTCATCCCTGTTCGCTGGCATCCTAATCACCTTGATGATTCTTGTTCTATATAGTCCCTTTCTCTATCAAATAGTTATTTTGGTTGACATGTTCTGCGATGGCACTATTGTTATTGGTTAGAGACTCTTTTCTCGATGCTTTAGTGAAAGTTCCCTTGCTGTTCTGTTTAACATCTTTTTAAATGTTCTTTCAAGTGTGTGCCAAGTTTTCTGCCAGTTTCTCCTACATACACTTTGTCACATAGGCACACTACCTTGTATTTATTTCTCTTTTCCTGCTTATTCTTCAGGTGAATGGGAATGTTCCTAATTGTCTGTAAGTGTTCCACTCCTTTGGAAACTTAATAATTATTAAGAATGTGATCTTACCATCTCTCTGACATGTACAACCCCATTTTCGACATGCGAAGAGGGTTTTTGAAAATGGCACCATCAGTTGCTGAAACTGTCGACCAGGTTGATTCAAATCAACCAAATAAACGTTTACCTTCATACTTTCAATAAATTGCAAATCACTTTGATAATTCAAAATTTTAGATAAATTGAAAACTTTATATACTCTTCATGTTTGAGCTCAGAGTGTTAGCCCATCTTTATATTTACTTCTAAGCTTATAAAGATAAAACAATAAATATTCTAATAAATAGATCTATGACTATGTGAAGAGTTACCTTTATGTAATCCCCGTAATCTGATAATAAAGAGATGAACATATTTCTATATTATGAATTGGTTCTGTAAACTATTCACAGTTCATATCAACAAATAACAAAAATCTTTGGCACCTCTATGCAGTGCCTAACAATAAGCTTTAATAAATTACATATCACACAACCTAGTCTACTTATCTTTTTGATTGGAACATCACAAACATAGATTATATTTATATATCACATTTACATAACATGAATGTTGAGATCACACATTTGCTGGAATGAAAATTCCTATAAACTGGCTAGTATCTATAATGTATCCAGGACATACTTCACCATACACAAAATGGGGGTGCACATACATGATATACAAAATTCATGCTTTCATGTTATACGTTCAACTCAAAAGGTAGAAATGATAATATCTACAATGAAAAAAAGGATAGAGAAAATGCATTGCTTTAGTAGCCACTGGACATAGAATCAGATGATGTTTACTTCTTAAAATCTTACATTAAAAACAGAGCATATGTATGTATCCATAAATATGCCAGTTTCGCATGACAATTTTCAGTAATAATAGGTAGTTGCACCATAAAAGCTCTACATTATGTTGGCTACGCCTCTGGTAAACTCATACAGCACAAGGTAAGCTACACAACATAATGTTGACAACGTACCCTCTAAAATAGTGATAAACAAATTAATGCAGTGATATTACTTGGTCATTTGTTGATCTTGTGAAAGGCCAAACTTTCCCTGTAAGCTTAAAAACTAATTACTGCACAATATTTATACACTCACACTTTGGGTACAATGACGATCTACCAACTGTGTTCAGAACTGGAAAGTCACATTTCTTTGTACATCCATAAACATTCCAAATTCATTTAAATGAAATGATTTTCAAAATCGTCACTACTAAGCCAGTGAAATTTGAAGTTTCTTCAGCTCTAGTTTATGTTCCTATACTTACTTCAGTCATCTTCGGTAAATAATCAGAAAAAATTGCCAAAGGATTTGTTCTTGGGTGTGTAATAACTACTATATGGAGATAAGATACGATCCTTGTATAGATGCCATAGGCAATGAACTTGATAAAGCCACTGCTGTGACTGTACAACAGCAAGACTACAGCAGTACTCCGATGCTTATTTTATAAACACAGTGTCACCTGCCTTATGTGGACACTTTCGGGAGAAGCCAAAAGTAGTGATGTGAGACTGTTCTAATGTACATGTATATTCCTGTAGTGCAATCTCATGGATAAGACCCGCGTCCACATGGACAGGTTCCACTGTCTTTTGAATATACTACTTTCGTATAGTGCAGCCAAATGGATATGAATGGCATCCACAAGGTCAGGTTACACAAAAGAAAAGCCTAATGGATGCGAAGTGGCTCGTTGTCTTCGCCAGTTGTTGTGTAGTCGCTGGCCGGGCGCTGTGCGAAGCCTGCCGTCTCTGTCATAGGTGTGGACGCTGCCGCAGGGCTGAGAGCCTTGTTCTGGTCATCCATGTTCTCATAGCCATCAAAGTCATCCACTCTGTCAAGGTACTTCATGTAGCTGGAAGACGATTTGCAATGTATGAAAGTAATGATGTTAGGGAAGATGATTTGTGACTGGAAGGGTATTAGAGCTTAATGTTGCAAAGCAAGGAATTTATGTATTTTGTGTAAAATGGATATTATCTTTGTGGTGATTCCATAGGATCCAGAAAAATTGTGTTGCAGTCTTGTATCGTTGATCTACTAGGGACTTTTTTTTTTAAATTTTGAATGATCTATCATTCTCCAACTCTGCTCTACACTCAACATGACTAAACTATCTTAACACATACATATCAGTATCAAATTGAACAGACTTACAAGAGAAGCACAAATGGGATGATCAGCAGTGGACCAGACACAAGGAACACAAGTCCACCCATGTACTTGAGGGATCCTGTGAAGATGGCATTGTGGGCCACTGGGCCAAGGAACGCCACCACCGACTGAACACTGTGCAGCATTGCATACACAGAACCTGAAATATACCGGATATAAGTGGCAGATGATCTAGAATCTCATGGAACTGGGGTCTTGCATATCCAAACTTGTGAAATGCACTCGCCTGCATGTGCCCTATGACATTGTTCAGTTAATGATGAAAAGTTTAGCAGGAAGGTGGGTGGGGGTGAAGCTGGGCTTTTTGCCATCTGATTATACATTAGCTGGTTGTTTAAAAACAAGGAACCTAAATCTGTTATAGTTATTTGGCCATGGTGTTTGTGGTAATCTTGACTTTCAGTCAATTAAAGAAAAATTAAGTTGAGGATTCAAACCCATGACCTTAAGACCCCAAATCGCCTAGCATTTTAGTTTACCTTGTTCATCTTCTCCAACTTGCTTGGATGCAAGGGACCTCGCCACGGCATAGGGTGTGAGGTGAAACAACTGAACAACGGTGGCTTAAAAAGAATGAATGTTTTATCAAGTTGTAAATAAAGGATTTTTATAATGGCAGATGCTGAAACCACAAATATACAATTGTAAAGGAAGATCATTTGTTTAAACAAACAAAAAATCAGCATGTGTGTTAGTTTTTGCAATTATGCTTCTATATAAGAGATAATTGTTAATCTCAATATGCTCCCATTTCTACTTCTATCTCACAATGGCCAACATCAACACATTTATGACATATATATATATGCCAATTGAAGCACGGGACATACAGGCCAAGAAATGTACTTTTTGGAATTTTTTAAATTGAAAATTGTTTTTGCATGAACACACTTCCAAGCAAAATCGACTTGATACTTTCAAGACTAACTGAATGTAGGTAGGTTTCAATACAGTAGATTTCTCAAACATCATTCTAGTCGATTGGTATGACTTGTGGCCCAGTTGGGTAAACAATATTGTTTTCCAACTTCAAAACTATAGTTGATAAGTCGTATATATATTAATGATCTGATACTGACTTAACAGCCCTTGCAGCTGGGTGATTATGATAATGATTTTGTAAATTGCATGTTTATACTTGTCAGTATAATAAAAATAAATGACTTGACTTGTCTATCCTATAGATTACACAAACTAGTCTCAGACATTCAAATTGTTCTGTGAACCTCTTGCAAACTCCATGGTAGCTTTTACTCTGTGAATGCTATTGCATTCTTCACATACCTCATTGGATCATATTAATGTCTGATATGAGACTTACTGAATGACAAATGAGAGGGAAATACATGTCATTGCCTAAATTATTAATCTTCTCTCATAAGTCAAAATGTGAGAAATTCCTTATTTGATGGAATTATCTGATCAACCACTGGGGCAACTTGTAGACTATGAATAAGAAATGCTTTATATACACACATCGAATGACATGATTCATGTCTAACGACATTCGATGTGTGTACATAAGGCATTTCTTATTCATGCATGTATTAGTATATAAGTTGCCCCTGTGCTAACAACGTAGTACTTTGGGAGAAGACATGTACCTACTTCACAATAGGTACATTATATATACTAAATGATAAATGAAGAAATACATTTCTAATACATGTACATGTATATATGTCACCATTTCACATCCTAAAGAAAAATGTGTGTGCATGTGTTAGTAATAAATCTAGTAAACTCTATTACTGGCCAAATGTCAAGAGGCCTCCCATGCTGCCCTGTCTGGTCTGACTCACACTAAAAGCCACCCCGGATTATGAGATAATCTGACAGCAAGATTGTATATGACTGGCAGGATCACCACTGATAAGAGCAATATGGAGAGTAGTGGGATTGAGCATTATTACTTCTGTGGAAAATAATGGACTGCATTATGACATACAATGGCATATTTCATGGTGATTGTCTCATTTTGAGTCATTATAATAGGCTTACTATCCAAACGTGGTGTACCTATTGAAGGTATCTTAGAGTAATTGCTTCTTTTTTTTCTGAAACTATTTTCTGAAAACTTATCTTGAATCTACTGTGTTTTTTTTTGCATTGTATGTTTTAACATATGAGATAGGTACTTGGCCATCACTAAGTTATCTTTTATCTAGTGAAAATAATTACTTTATTACTTTTTTGTTTGATAAGATTTTACATGCAATTTGACTGAAACATTAACATTCATTTATCTATGATCTAGATATTCAATTCATTTCTTATCTGACAATTACACCCTTGAAGTGCATGCACAAGAGCAATGCAAAGTTCTAAAAATGTGTCCACACTCCTAATATAGAGATCAAACACTGTCAATATCATGAGTAAATTGAGCATTGATGGTAATTACACTTGCTCAAAATAGAAAAGTACACTGCAGAAATGGCTAATGAAACCATATTTTATACGCGTAAGTGGATATTGTGTAGGAGTAAGCAGAGATGATGTCATGCAATGTTTCAATTCACAACAGGCAACTTGATAACGAGCCTTCTTGCGTGAATATATAAACACGGTTTTAAACTCAAGAAAATTTGCTCATGGACCACAGGGCTAAGAACACTAAAAAGTAGCTGACGTCACCCTGACAAAAAGTGTGTATTATGCCAGGGTATTACATTAATATGGCAGCACTAGAAAAGTAGCCAGCCTATTTTGCTATGACTTTAAGAAACCATAACTGCAGACTACCCTAGCTAAAAATCAACAGGCACAGGACCAGCTGGTAGCTTGTATTTTGTATCCTGATATCAAAACAAGGAATAGTATTCCTCAGATAAGAGGGGCTGGGTAAATTGTCTACGGGAAAAAATAAGAATTACTAATTTATTTTTAACCAAATGGAACTATTTTTAATTTATTTTACAAAGCTTTTGTTGCTTTTCAAAATGTTAGTTTGAATATTCCTGATAGTGTTCCTGAATGACCTTTTGGCTTTTTTTTCAAAATGCAACCATAGATAAATAACTAGTAAATGCGCTAGATCTACTTACACAAATAAACGGTGAAGTCTTCTTTGGCAAAGGCAAGCAGAAATGATCCCATGGCTTTTGAAATGAGGGCAAGCATGGCAATTGATACATCATCGCAAATTCGCTGCAGTAATGGTACACCTGAAATAAGAGTAATCACCACCTTTTGTAATTAGAAATAGGCAACTGCACTTTACTATAGTCAGTGATAATAGCGTCATAGATATTTATGTGTGTTGGTTTTTTTAACAAACAAAAGTAAACAAATAGATCTGTATGATATAAGGTTAATGCTGTTACCACATTTTTCTGTTCTATATTCTGATGTGAACAATTAGAGTATCCAACAATTACTATCCAATCATTATATGTATATGAAATGTTAATCGTTATGTAACTAACACAACTTACCAGGCCACGATCCTAGACCAGCCAGTACATACAGAACAAGAAGGAAAGTGCCTATTTCTATTGGGCGCCAGTACAATGGGTAGTTCTGTAGAAACAGCACAAATGTTCTTTCTTGCCCTAACAGAAAAAAAGACATTTGAAAATATTGTAAAGATATATTTTGTTGAAAAAGTCCGGGGAAAAAGTGCACTGTTTTAATATTTAGTCACATTCGAACACACCGTTTATATTGTATTTGAATATTCAACATGTTTACAAGTTTTACTTAAGAACCACATCTAATAGAGGCTCATCCTGTTGTTCCCAAAGGCTGACATATATGAAAGGCATAGTTGAAAGAAAGCAGTTGCAATACAGTATCACTACACCCATGAACCAATGGACTATATTAACCATCTTCATTGATACAAAATAGACGTAAGACATAGTCTCTATCGGCAATAAAAACGTTTTGTCAACCAGAATAGCCATGCTATCTGAGAAAAAAGTCATCCAACGCCAAGTATGGTAACCTAGAATTGTTTGCGTACGATTTAATTTGTATCATAGAGGTGCAAAAACGCAAACTTAAATAGTCAGCAAATATGAATAGCCTAGTAAAGTAGGTCCAGGATGGACCAAAATTGCAAATTCTATTATTCTGTGCAAAAATCACCGCCAATAACCCATCAGCGTGCTCAATTATGCGATTGACTGAACGCTCCAGAGACCACTACTACGGCACTAGTCTAAACTCGTCACATTTTCAATACAGTCGCTGACGTCGCATGGTCCAAAGTTTAGACTAGTGCCGTAGTAGTGGTCTCCGCGCGTGCAGTCAATCGTATAATTGAGCACGCTGGTGGACAAATTGACTTGCAATGAGAACGTTATGATGATTTATTTTAAAATAAAAACGAATCAGACACTCGTTTAGTGTGGATTTTAGTCATGATAGAATGGTATTTGACCACTCGATTGTCGTGTCAATGAGAAAATTGAGCATGCTCAATTTTCCCATTGACACTCCAATCTCGTGGTCAATTCCTACAATTAAATAGTCACAAAATAATTTACTGGTGAAAATTGCAAAATATAATAGCCACGAAATATTATAGTTTTACAGTACTTGAGGTAACTGCATATATATATATATTTCTATATAATAATAGAGCCTATTCAATAAAGACCTAGAACTACTACTTTCATGGCTTAACTCGGCATTGAGGTGTCCAACTCAAAGAAAGCTTTGACAAAAGTGAATCAGGGTAGTTGCATGGTGTTGAGTCTTGTTAAAACTTCCGAGATGGACATCCCAATGTCCAGTTAAAAGTGTAAATTGAGTAAGAGGTAGTTATTCCTTAAAACAATGAGCCCTATAAAATTCTGTAGACTTCCCTCACCTTGCTGTACAAAGACGTAGATCTGGAATGCAATGAACACGGCCCACAGCTTTTTCTGGGCGACACTGCCCAGGCCGAAGACATGCTTGATGCCACGGAAATCCCGGAATGTGGTGGGCTGACCCAGTTGAGAGATGATCTCACCATTTGGCTCCTGTATTGAAATATATTTGTGGTTGTTGTAATGTTACCTATTGCAATAGTGGAAACGCAAAGTTACATATTCTTATATATGGCAATGAGAATCGTATATTGAACCACAGTAGGTGTATTTAGAATGATTGACTTCATTGCGTCGCTTCAGCTCAGCTGCTGAAGCAAGCATTGTGTTTGGTTCGTTTGTAACTAACTATGTAACTAACTAACTAACTAACTAACTAACTAACTAACTAACTAACTAACTAACTAACTAACTAACTAACTAACTATGTATGTCTCCGGACAAGCTAGCGGGCGTACCGATGAACCGATTTCGTTCAAACTTTACACAACTATGAGGTTTGAGCTGACACCGAAGTGATTCGATTTTGGGCAATCTGCCAATTAAACTGTGGTTTCTAGAAGCCCATTCATGATACTCTTACTGATATTCAATGCAATATAAGGCACCAAGAAAAATCCATATTCCAACCCAAGCAGCAAATATTGATTATTGGGTTTGAAACTGATATTGATTAGTATCTGTTATTCAAACAGTACTATTGTATTGCAACACAAATATCTTTTGCCTGGGTATATTGATTCTCATTCATTCTGATGTTTTCTCCTCAAATTATTCATTTCTTGATTGTAAAGTATACATCATTTCAGTATATATCTTAATTGCCCATAAGTCAACGTCGTTCTAGCGACGCAGTGTTCTTTGAACACTTTTGATCTAGTTGATCAAGAGATGTGTCAATAGGTTCGCACAAACATAAACACAATAGCCTACTGATTACAACATGTTAATACCCCGGGGGGGCACTGAGTCTAGAAAAGTAGTGCTAGGGGAGCGCTCAGAAATCTGACCCAACCTGAGTGCTAAATCCCAAAATTCTAACCCAATCTGAGTGCTCGATGGATGATTTTGTACCCAAACCGAATGTTTACATGCCTAGATAATAGAAGCAAGAGACACACATGTGGTTGCATTATGTTTCACATTGGCTTATCAAAGGGATATCCATAGATAAATTGTACATATTTGTGAACTGTGACATTTGATGCAGTGTAATATTAAAATCAATCAGTCATTTTGAAAATTTGATACCAACCTGAGTGCATATTGATAAAAATCCAACCCAACCTGAGTGCAACATGACAACTAGACCCAAACTGAGTGCAAATTTGTGGTGAAAAAGGTGGGTCTTTTTCCCCTAGCACACCCGTCCGCGAAATGTATTGAGTGCCCCCCCCGGGTTAATACAGCCTTGAATGCAAATGGAGTCCATGACTATCACAATGGGCCTTAGAACAACCCACACAGAGCCACCCACCTTGAGGAACACTTGTATGATGACCATGGGGACGAGGGAGCAGCCAAATATAAACCACAGAGGTTGCTCAAAGCTGCAAACAATTCATTTCATTCATACATTAAAGCATAACATTAAGCTTTGTTAATGCTATCTTAAATGTTTTTTGCTATCATTTTACTCGTGTTGGCAGGAATGGGACCATGAATGTATGAAAATTATGGCGTATGGTGCTTCAGGAAGAAAGAAGTAAGCTCCCCAGTTCACATATGTTACTAAAGAGTGACATCAACGAGGCTACTCATACAGAAAATCTCATTTTTAACATACATTCTAAGTTTCGATGGAAATAATCATGCTTTAAGATAAGAAAAGATAAGATAAAACTAAATATATTTTTTCTTAAAATGATTTTAAAATTATCAACGTCATGACTAAAAAATACTAATAGGGCTTGCTACATCGTCCTTTTATATTTAACAAGTATCTAAAAATATTAAAAGCAACTCTACACTCATTAAGATTTTTACATTTAAATTTAGTCCATAGTGAAGAGCAATACAGATTTCTACAAAACGATTGAAACAAATGTATCTTAACTTCTTCAGAACATTTAATAAATTTACGAATTATAGTGTTTCCAATAGCATATGGGGATTTCCTTTGCCTGTCGATATCATCATTATCATTAAAACAATTGTTTGCACAGAAATCAAGATATTTATGTTTTTCTATCCATTCAAGTGTCATCTCATAAGGGATTGTTTAATTTTGTATTTTAAAAAAGTATCTGATTTATATGACATATTGTTCCATAACACCTGAATGTTCATCAATTTGAGTAGATTTCATTCTACTCCGATAACATAATAAATCCAATTGTGGTGGGCGGTATGCTACATTGCCTAATTGCTCCACTGAGAGCAGTTATTCTGAGTAAAGTGGCTTTGACATTATGCACAGACTGTTGAGATTGCCGTGTTTGTGAAGAACCCCATTATTCCTCTGGGCATGAAGAGCAATCTCCCTGTTGTCTACATAAGAGTAGCCTGCACACCATGTCTACATTCCAATTTGCTACAGGTCTGGCATTGCAGGCAAGATATTATATAGGTATGCATTTGTTACACAAAGATGGGTTGTGGTTGAAATTGAGGAGCACATTAATGCCAATAACTAATGGTCCCAATGTTACATTTTTTTAATCAGACAAGACATAGAACATGCATAATTAGTATTTATTCTAATGGCTACAATTCACATATGAAAAATTCTATCTGATCATCAGACTTATACAGTAGAACCTCCAATTAAGACCACCTATATAGTAAGACCACCTCTATATTAAGACCACTTTTCTTGGTTCCAATCCTTCAAAATGATTCCAATGAATGGGAACCTCCGTATAAAGACCACCTACCCATTGAGACCACTTTAAGTCGGTCCATAAGTGGTCTTAGTAGAGAGGTTCCACTGTATGTGGCTTTACAATTACGACCACAAAAAGCTCTTGCATACTTAAGAACCATGGCAAATTGACTTAACAAATTACACAAGTATAAAGCTAGTCCAGTAATGGAGTTTCACTGTAAATAGGCCTATGCTAATACTGTGGTCAGCGCAATCATCTGTTATTAGCGGTAATGATTGAGCTCTAAATAGGATTCCACCACAGCAACTATTCCAGCTGCACGGAGACAGGCTCATTTACCGGACAGCAGACTAGACACTGCGAGATAATTTAAATGACCCACTATATTCTATCATGTTTGTTGTAGTCAGAACATTGATAGAGCTTTATGTTATAAATATATACTAGACCTACAAGAGATGCATACAATCTGTGTATGCTACAGCCAAGTTCAGGGGCCATTAAACAATTATGAGGGGTGATTTTCGAACGGTCCTTTTTTTTAAAGATCCGACGCCTGTTACGTAAATAAAGCTTTAATTCATAAACATCTATGAACAAAATTGAACAGAGAATTTAAAAACAAATACCCACACATGTACTCACAAACAATCGAACCAACCAACCAACCTACCAACCAACTAACCAACCAGCCAGCCAGCCAGCCAGCCAGCCAACCAACCAGCCAACCAGCCAACAAACAAACAAACAATCAACCAAACACAAAACATGAAGAAAACAAGCACGGAAACAAAAATACATATAGCGATCTTTACACCCATACACCCAATGATGAAAAAAGTATACAAAATCAGCGGCGCGCACCTGTTATTCGCCTCGATCCAGAAGCCGTTGGCGAAGGTGACGATGCCGAACGTGAGTCCGATGAACATCTCGACGATGGCGAGGCGCAGCGTGCGGCGGCGCGCCGTGTCCGTGTCCGAGATGTACGACGCGTTGCCAGATAGGAAGCCTGCGGCGGCACGAGAGGAGGGTCAGAGCCAGCAGAGTGCTACACACACTCATTATACAATGTCATGGCTGTGCTCAAGGGAGGGGTGGCTGTGTGTGTGTGTGTGTGTGTGTGTGTGTGTGTGTGTGTGTGTGTGTGTGTGTGTGTGTGTGTGTGTGTGTGTGTGTGTGTGTGTGTGTGTGTGTGTGTGTGTGTGTGTGTGTGTGTGTGTGTGTGTGTGTCCAGGGGGTTCCGTCGAACCGCCCTTGAGTGCGATATTTTTTGTTTCTGACTTGGTTACATGTGAAATGTTCAGCGAGCGAAATCTCGTAAACATATTCATTGGCTGGACGACAGCCCGCGAGCAGTAAATCGACCCTCACCCACCAACACCCTTTGCAAAGGGATGCGTACGTCAGAGATTCTGAATGTTGGATACGACGAAAGCTGAAAACTGCCGTGAATGTAATTGCCATATTTTTGTGAAACATGTCCACATATAATAAGACTTGCCCTAAAAAGACTTGTTCGTTTTATAAATGGTATATAAGAAAAGGGTAAAAGTGCACCGTATCCATCTTTAAATGGGAGGTGTCCACATCCATGGACAGGGTCCACTGTATGTCCCTAGCACGCTCATGCCCATGTCATTCATATGAGGGAAAGATATCACAGATAATTGAAGTCTGATCATGTGTGAAATTGTCGTCATTGTTATGATATGTCACATTGCATTTTCACAGATACATTGTGTATGTGTTTTGAGGAAGAATACAGTAAACCATCTTTGTGAAGACCATCCACGTCCATATAAGATAGATGTCCTTAAATGGTAGGGGTCATGTGGACAGGTTCCGCTGAAATTCCCTGTGTGTGAAATTGTCGTCATTGTCACAACATGCCACATTCTAATTCCACAGAGATGTTTTAGGTAGAATATAGCATAAGAGACAGCGGGTGCCCATAAATGGAAGGAGTCCACACGTTCCACTGTAGCCTACCTGGCACGGACCCGGAGAGTCCGGAGCAGATGGCGGCGATGACGAAGAGCGTCTTGGTGGCCACGTGGTCGATGTCTCCGCCCGAGATGTAGAGCGGCAGCACGAAGCCGAGAGCGTACAGCGCGGTGCCCAGGCACGGCAGCCACATCAGGAACTGCAGAGGGGTCAGAGAGGGGCAAAATGTGTAAGCATCATCAGGAACTGCAGCAGGGGAGAGGGTGAGGGGGTGGGTGAGTTTATCTTTAAGGTGGAGAATTCTGGTATACAAAAGAACCTCTCTATTAAAGATATACCTAATGGGACCGACCTCAAGTGGTCTTTATGGAGAGGTCGTCTTTGTATGGAAATTCATTATGGTCGTTTCATGAGTGTTTCGGAGCATGAAAAATTGTCCTAATACTAGCTACCTAATACAGAGTTAATCTCCATATAGAGGCAGTCTTAATTGGATGTTCTACTGTATATGTAGACCTGCTCTATAATCAAGACCACTTGGTGGGCTACCGCTAAATAGTCTAAAGAGACAGGGAATTTCAATTTAATTTAGTGTTCATTTCGGTCATCTTGTGAAGTTTAGAACTGGAAATGATTGGAAGTCGTCTGTTTATAATGTTATGGAAATGATCTTAATACGTTGAGGTTTTGGCCTCCTGTTCACTGTTGATGAAAATAGCTGGTCGCATCTATAGGCGCATATGCGCACCACGGTCTACGATGACGTAAGATTATAAGCCGCACGTCGCACGTACCTTCCGCCTGCCGGTGACATCGCTGTAGAAGCCGAGGAAGAGCACGACGAGCGCGGCGGGCAGCAGCTCGGCGATGTTCAGGTAGAGCACGATCAGCGACGACTCCTCGTTCACCTGCAGGGACAAGAGTTAGTCTGTAATGATTGCCCGGGGACTTTTTTGTTTACATGGCAGAGAAGGTGTGTAGATGACGACTAGAGACGACTCTTCGATCACCACCAGGCCGTGGGGAACTACTACGGTGAGCAGGCTTAGCCTCCTGCTTATAGGGCAGTGGTAATGTGATATCAGATACACCGAATATTATTACAATTCCCAATAAGCAGGGTCAGCCAGAGCTCCTCAACTCACCTGAAAATCTGAGCATAGAACTACAGTACAATCTCGACATCTCTAGGCCCTCTACGACAACCAGAAGTCTAGTTTCAAGAGGTTTAAAATTGAGAGGTGGTCTCATTTTGGAGGTTCATGGAGATGTATTTATGGAGGGCTTAGAGCGGAAAAAATAGCATCATATAGAACAACCTTCATACATAGCAATCTCTGGTGCGTTTTCTTCAAACGGAACCGTATTTTTGCAAACTATTCCAACACCAATTGTGTATTTTTTTAGCGCTTATACCGGGCTTGTGTTGGTTGAATATGTTGCGTTGTGTGCTGACGTCATTTGAACTTTATCGCACACAGCTAACAACTGCATACATTCTTCTTAATTTCTTGTTCCCTTGACAACGAGCACCACAAAGAGCTATATATATATCTGGCTATATGCTCATGATAAATTTCTTCTGCTAAACATAGACTGGGGCGACATATATCACAGATTCTGAAATATTTATCATACATACATGAAATCCTTCTTTATTAATCATAAATGCGCTGCTGCTGATTTATAGAACCATTAGAAGAGCATGCCCGAGTCACACAATGTGTGCTTAATGCAAGACGCACATCAGTGTGTTGCAATATTAATTACGGGGTCGGGGGGGGGGGGGCTTTACAAGTGTGTGCTTTGCAGATCATGACACCCAACGTGAGTTATGACAAATGTTTGGGAAATAGGGTTAACAGCAATGGCGGTATAAGAGAAGACAACTTATGGGGTGTATAGGCGTCTAGACAAATGTGAGAAGTAGATAACACCCCCTCCCATCCATAAAGACAAAACCAAAATAAAACAACAACATAAAAACGTCATTTATACGCACCTTTCTGGCCAAGAAGCGCAGCTCGTCAAATTCCACCTGCTCCTGGGCGGTGGGGGCCGTTGAATTCTCATCTCCGAACACGGCCACCTCCTTCTTCACGTCACCCTGCAGACGATGCTGACATAAACACACGCAAACAGTGCACGGACGGGGGGATATGGTGTGTTAACGGATTTTTTATGTGACCGAATCGATGTAAACAACGTACTGATTGATGTAAAAACGGACCAATACTGAGGGTGCTAGTGTCATTTTAGTGTGAAATGGGAAATGGTAATACAATTAAGTGTAAAATTGGAAATTCGGTTAACAATTAAGTGGGAAGTGGGGAATTTGCAAAAATCCATTAAGTGCTCGGTGTTGAATAGGCTAAGATTTACGTGTGGAGTGTAAAATTAGCTTTGATTTAAGTGTGAAGTGGAAATGGAACCTCCCGGGATCCCCACGCGCCTTTCCCCATCTAGACCCTCAATATGGTGCTTTTTCGGACGTAATAGGTTTGGAAACACGTCTGACGGGAAAATTGTTCAGCAGCAATACCGACCAGCACACATCTTGCTGGTCTCTACACATGTACATGTATACAGATTAGTAACACAGAGAGGTATAGAATCCTACACGCCTATATATAAATGGTTTAGCTTCTTAAACTTAGACCAAAAGAATGTGGTTATTTCATGTAATCGTGCACTTACTACGTGATATGAACAGTGTACGTAACATCCGAGGTGACGTACAGTATCACTTTAGATCTATGAACTGAATGCTGCTCTATGATTGGTCAAATTATGCCCCGACGATCCGTATTGTCGCTAAACCTGTCTACACCAACACGACTGCATCAAACTGCTTCAGACTACAATAAACTTCATACGACCAAGACTTGACATGTCAAATACTCACGACGGCTTGAGACGAGACGGAAAATCGTGGAATATTGGTTTTAAGCGTGTCTACACCGCAAAGACGTTGTCCGACAAGGCGTCTTGTCGGACGCTGTTTGATAGAAGTCTTAGCGGTGTAGACTGGGCTTTACAATATAGTCTGATAAATTGTGAAACAAAACGCAGTTCATGCCATAGCATCGATCATGTCATCAAGTGCTAAACCAACGTCTCCACTACTGGGCGATAATATAAGCCGCAACTAAGCCGCAACAAACTCTTATGTATGATAATAGGTACATTGTAGATTTATATGACGCCCTTCTTGTAAGTTGTAACGGCGCTGTGATGCAGGCCTTGAATGTTACGGACGGAGTGAACTAGAAATGTTACCACTAGAGGCGATCTAACCCCCATGAGCACGAACGTTGGTCGGTGGGCTAAATATTTACTCGCCTATAATCCTAAAGAGCCATGCTCATCCATCTCAATAATAGAATGTATTATGGCGTGTTCGACATTATGCACATGGATGTGACCAGCGATGGAGTGCACTTATTAATAACATTGACACTTATTGAATTTTGAATCTGAAGTGTTATCCTACTCCTACTAAGAAAGCAAAATCGGAGCTCTGGTTCCATGTCGAATGTGATAGTGTAATCATTACACCTTTATTACCGCCATTATGATAGGGCCTACCCGTAGTATTAGATTGGTGTTTTATATGAATATCTGGACTAGGCAGTGCTCACTGCGTTCACGCTGCAGTTGTGCCACTGTTCTATGATTTCATGCGCTAATATTTTCTTCGTTGGCCATGTCAACTGCATGTCACAATATACATTTGTAGATATGTATTAATGATACGAACGATATGAGGCAAATGCGTCGTACATTCAAGGCGGATGCAGGAAGCGTTTCGTATTATTTATTCAATGTTAAATGGTAGGAACAAAATTAAGTTGAAACCATAGGGGAAGCCTGTATTATTCTTATTTAATGAAGCTCTTCTAACTTCAGTTGAAGTTAAATGTCAAATGCTGAATGCAATTGTGTCCCTTTGAGTCGTGCTTTGGACAATTTAATTCCAATTAACGTATTACACTATTTGATTACATTAGAATATGATATAGCTCTATTGTGAGATTATTGAATAAATATAATGGGTGATAAAATTCAATCTATTATGGCCTGGATGGCTTACAAAACGATAAATCGTATCCTACTTCAAATATATGCATATACGATAGACACTTGTCATCCAAACTTGATTGCACCTTCTGAATGATGCGTTCTTTGCTCAAGCAGACAACATCTTGAGGTAATCATGGGCTATTTATCAGCGAGTGCTTGCTAACTGGATTCACGTCTTCGGCCAATTAGTCAAGTCCAAACCAATTGCACTCATCGTGGACATTTATGGACCTTAGTCTAGATTTGTATAGAAAGTTCTACGTAGTTAACTTTTTTTAATTCTCCAACGTATTTATTACACCATCAATCTTGACTAACGTCTCACTGAACATTATTATCAAACAGAATTGTAAATCAAGAGCGGTTTCAATCAATCAATCTTGTTCAAGAACATTAAACGTCTCATCGGACATCTGCTGATGCTCAAACATAGAAGTATCATTTAATATATACAAAGGGGTCATGTAAACCAATTACATACATCTAGAGAACTGCACACCTGTCGGTAGTCAGCTGTGCTCGCATAATTTGTTTTGTATTGGTGTACATTGACCATATTAAAGTGGTATGCAATAAAATGTGCTATTGTGTAGACACGCAGACATACAATGGACGCTTTGATGGAAACAAAACAAGACAAATAACCTCTCATTTAAACATGGCATTAACAGAATACAAATGCTGTTGCTACTATGATATTAGGCCAATCTCATGATGTGCTGCTGGGTATTGTATTGTGTGTACATAAAGTTTCGTCACACTTCTTATTATTTACATGTGGTTTGTGACAACACAGAGTTGCAAATTATTAAACCTCTGTGTGTCAAACAGACCTGTAACCCGACCACCTCACTACATAGAAACACGCGTTTCATGCTAACATGCCACATCACCACCTCCCCCAAGACGTCTCTATAGTGTAAACATTTCAAACACAAACGGCTTACTATCATCGAGGGTCCACTGTCAGGTGGATGACACATGACTTGGTCTCTACTCCACAGAAACTAATAAACCACACTCAGTGTTGTTACACCGGTGGCGGCGGCTCTTGAGCACGACGTACCTGCAATATGGAGTCCTTAATTTGTGTGAAGTTGTGCTTCTTGTCCACCAGCGAGTAGACATACTGCTGCACGAGCGGGATGGCCGCGTTCTTGGCGATGAAGAAGAGGATGGTGCACGTCTCCAGCAAGATCCGCTGGCTTTTGCCCAGCAGCTGGCCCTCTTCCTCTGGCCCAAACATGGCTGCTGAAGAAGAAGCCTGCTGCTGCAGAGTGACAACGACAAGGGTGTTTCACTACTGCTTCTGCTGCTGGTGAATTCCCGGATTTCTCAGCTGCATATTCGTCTGCTGCCGTTGCTGCTGCTGCGAGGATTTCCTGGAAGTGGCATGGGGGTGAGACGCATGCGCATCGTGTCTGCAAATGGATCTGTTGGGGAAGTCGTCTGCTGCTGTAGTCTGCTGTTGCTGTTGCTTTTATTTTACTATTCTGTGCAAAATACACAAGTGCTGTCTTCTACGGGGATGTTCTTTGAAGGACAAATCCAAACGTGTACATTTATTGCCTGACTGATGACAATACTAGGGCAGGGATTGTGTTTGCACGTATATTTTTTTTTCAATCCGCAGGCTAAGCAGGACATGCTATCCAATTCAAAGAGTTTGCCACAAATATCCTATTTCACAACTGCCAATACGAAGTGACCAGCAATCAAACGCAAACATCTTGAATAATGAATTGCCACCGCACCTTCCAACATTAACCACTATGGTAACCAATACTCTTGAACAGCATTATTTATATGAGAGCTCGAGTAACCGCTCCATGTATGGTGGCGCGGCAGCAGCAATGGCGGCTGCTAATAGTGAGCAGACGACAGCCGTGTGATGGGGGAGGGGGGGCACGGGGGGCGCACGATCCAGCACGAGCGTGTCAGCGGCAGCTCAACTCACGTGCGTGGATCAGGATCACTGGGGTGTTATACCAGAGGACACCAGCAATGCAGGTGGTATTATCACGGTTGCATTTGTGCGGGCATTTGTGACCGGTTTGTGGGTGCGCGCTTGTGTGGGGGTGGGTGGGGGTGGGGTCAGAGTAATAGAGGTAGTTTACCCGAGGTAAATAACTGATGATGTATTTTAGTGTATACCCATTTTCGGTGTTAAATTTAGGTTGCATTGTCTAGTCTGTCCGCAAAATCAGACGATATCAATCTAGCGATGAACGCATGATTGGTGCATGTATATGTGTGCTGCAGACCATGATGAACGAAATCTAAGCCGACTTATCCATTGCGCGCATCAAATATTGACTTCGGAGGAAACGTCTGTTAATAACAGAAAGAGCACGAACTTTAGTAGGTTATAGTTCCAGATGCAAGCGTAATAAATACCATGAATGGTTTGGTATATATTTCATTGCAGTCGATCACCAGTTGTACAAATATCTAAGAACCACTATTGAAAATGGATATGATGATTCAAATCAGCATTACGGTGGAACCAGTCGCCATCTTCATTTGTTTGATATTTGATATCAGCCTTGACCAATCAAGTCCTATTGTAGTAAATACTTTTAACCGCGGTTTAGATTTGGTATGGTTCTGCGTAAGTTTATTTCAATCTAAATAAGTATGGTCGAGTAGTGGTGAAGCATTAGGCAACGGGGTGGGATGGGGCAGGGACGGATTCAGAAATTTGAGACCGGGGGGGCTAATTTTCAAATTTTAAGAGCGGGGAGGGGGACTAAATTTCAAATTTCGAGAGCGGGGGCGGGCGGATTTGTCCGTGCGTGGGGGCATATCCAGGTTTTTGGAAAAGGGACGTAAGGAAAACATAAGGAAAGGGGGGCTCACTTACGGGATTTCATGAAAAACCCTATGAAAATGAAGTATTTTGGTGGGAAAAAAATGGGGGGCGGGGGGCTAAATTTTTTGGCGGGGGGCTTTAAGGCTAATATGTAATATGGCAGGCAGGGGGCTAGAATTGCTTGATCCATCCGGGGGGGGATTTGATGCTCAGTGGTACGAAACAGATTTCATGAGCGTTTCTTGGAGCATTTAAGTTTGCATTGTGACTACATTTGATGATGTGCAATAAGTATCTTTAATAACATGTTACTCTATAGATACTGTATCTGATTCTTAATGCTTTGTGATGATGTTTAGTGTAGAATACACTTACAATTGTTTGATAGAACGGACATTTTTGTAATACATTATGCATATTCGCTGGTATTTTCTCATCATTTTCTCAGACATAAGGTATATATGAAAGAATTGCAAACAAAATGTTTCAAAATAGTATATTTGAAGGTGATTGTTGCAGATTACATGTATTTCAATATAAAATCAAGTCCCGAAGATACTTCACAAATTGCCCCATAACTATCAAATAGGCGTGGCGACATGGGTCATTTTTTCATCTAGAAACTTTGATCAGTTCAATGATTATCATGAAAAGCCGTCGGACAATCGGACTGGAATCGTGTGGACGTTGTGGCCATGTGATTGTGCACATGTGTTTAGTTGAGAATCAGTTACCATTGGGCACTATCTGTACCCTGATATATACGCTAGCAGACAAATAATACCAGTATTTGAAGGGATGAAATCAATTTCATGAAATTGCTATACATAATTCGTTGGTGCCTATCTCAAATCTGACTAAAAACCCGCCAACATATACTCTTATTAACATACATTAAAATACAGTATCAGTTACAACACAATGTACATATTTAAGATGAAATTTTACTCTCACTGTTCTTGCAAGCAAGCTCCTATCACTGCATTGATATAACTGAAGACACAATTTCCATTTGACTATATCAAGTGGCCCCGACGGGACACGGGACTCGAACTCACGACCCCAAGGTTGCGAGATCAGAATGATACCGTCATCCCAAGCAGCGGTCTGTTAAAAGGTTACTCAGACGAACCGATGTCTCTGTAACCCCAAGCCTACATACTTGGTCAGTTATCATCTCAACCCAGAGGTCGTGGGTTCGAATCCCACCTTAGGATGGAAATGTTTGGGAGGTCTATGATATGATATAGCTATGATATACCTTAGCTTTGCATATCAGTTTCTCAGGATAGACCTCCTAAAAATTCCCGTCCTAAGGTGGCATTCGAACCCGCGACCTCTGGGTTGAGATGATAACTGACCAAATATGTAGGCTGGGGGTTACAGAGACATCGGTTGGTCCGAGTAACCTTTTAACAGCCTGTTGCTTGGGATGATGGTGTCATTCTGGTCTCCCAACCTTGGAGTCGTGAGTTCGAGTCTCATCAGGGCCACTTGATATAATCAAATGGAAGTTGTGTCCTCAGCTATATCAATACAGTGATAGAAGCTTGCTTCCAAGAACAGTGAGAGTAAAATTGAGTTCACAAGCAAACTTGGGAAAAATATATATACAGTTGTTCATGGAATCACAGACCTTAACACCGCTGAGTGAGACCTCCCAAAAATTAATTTCTGTTCTAAGGTGGGATTCAAACCCACGACCTCTGGGTTGAAATGATGACTGACCAAGTATGTAGGCTGCGGGTTACAGAGACATCGGTTCGTCCGAGTAACCTTTTAACAGCCTGCTGCGTGGGATGATAGTGTCATTCTGGTCTCACAACCTTGGGTCGAGAGTTCGAGTCCCATCAGGCCACTTGATATAATCAAATGGAAGTTGTGTCTTCAGCTATACAAACACAGTGGTAGGAGCTTGCTTGCAAGAACAGTGAGAGTAAAATTGATTTCACAAGCAAATTTTGGGAAAACATATATACAGTAGTTCATTAAAGATGAATGATGATTTATGCTCAGCGACACATGCACCCTATATAACATATAAGAAAACTAATGCAAAATAACGGAGTATAAATGAACTGGTAGTAAAACAAACAATAAGAATATTCATCGGCAGAGAGACTTCCAATGTGGGTAGAAATGTGGGTAGGAATAACTTAGGTGCTATGTGATATTTAAAATTCAATCATGTGCTACGTGCTATTTGAAATAGATTCCTTTTTTGCTATATGCTATATGAAAATAAATGGTCCCTGCTATGTGCTATTTTAATTTTAAAACCCCTTTGCGGGCCTCTTAATTGGAATGTGTCCAAAATCAAAATCACTTCGGTGTTCCCTCATTAACTGTTCTAAATTATTTAGAAGTTGTTTTGAAATACGTTAATTGCTGAGTGACACATGATTGATAAATATGAACACACACCAACCAGTGTCTAGGTGTTTGTGCAATGGTAACCACAATTGAATAATTCAAGAACTATTACATGTTATACCATCATTAGATCATTCTGTAATATTCTATATCATTCATTTAAATGTTCAGTCTCCATACAAAGAGCTGAAACTGGTATGTGTTTGACACGCATATTGATGATGATGACAAACCATAGAACCATAACTAAATGTGGTACATTTTGAATTGAACAGTTCATTAAATGTTTCCTTCTTTGAACAAATCAGTGTCCTTTTATTTTAGATCATTTTGTATCTTATCATTTTATGAATATTTTATGAATACTTGTTAGAATCTTATAAATCATTGTGTGACGATTATTGCCTTTCACATCTTTGGAATTCATATACTTGTTGGATCGCATAATTTTTACAACTTACAGCAATTTTTAATATTTATTCATATTACCTTGTATTCCGTAAAGACCATCGCAAAAAGCACAAGTTAAAATGTAAATATTGTACAGCGTACACATGTTCACCATAGTAATATATTAAAATTATATACAATCAACAAAATATCACACACACTTTCAATGTATTGACAAAGTCACCATCCATATCAACCATGTGTATTTTTTAATGATCTTTGTGATTCTCTAGAATATGTACATGTATTTACTTTGGTTTTACTAACCTCCATTAAACAAGCCATTATCCTATTTCCTAAATTTTAGTTTTTACATTAATATAGCTTTAATCAGGATAATTTAGTCATATTCAAAGTTCAGTGTCTGTGGTAACTTAAATGACTAAATATCTCAATAGATTCTAAGCATGGCTGAGTTGATTTAGGTCAGAGAAAAATAGGTCCAGACCGGGAGGTCTCCCTCAGGCACTGACGATACATTGATGCTGCTGCCGGGAGCGATGAGGACACAGTCACCAGGTCCACACTGTGGCCGCCGCCAATAGAAGGAGACACACCCGGTAGTGTCCATACATTCAATTGTACATTCAACCCTACTTACTGCACCTTCAAAAGAATGAAGAAGAAATGGTGACAGTGACAATCGGGTTGGAGCTTCATTGGTTTGTGTGAGCTGTTTGTGTTTCTGTTGTCTCTCTAGTGTGCATTTGGCTATCATATCTTGTACTGTCATGTTCGACCAAAGCTGGCCATCACAATCGGCATCATCATACTGGAAAATAGCCATCTTGGGACCTTCCTGTTTGAGCCACGCATTTTCACACAGACACAAATCAACACTTCTCTCTATGTTCAAATCTAAAGCAGCAATGTTCTCGTGCAGGATTGGCGGCAGGTGGGAGACGTCTGTGTCATAGATCCAAAGCTGCTTGATGTTCCTCAGACCTTGAACAGGATGGGGGAAGTGTGTAAGGCTCGGGTTGTTGTGCAGATCCAGTTCTTCCAATGTGACAAGAGTGAGAAAAGCATCGCCACTCACGTCATGTAGCTGGTTGTCACACAGGCTGACTATCTTCAGCTTGGTGCCCACACCGGAGAGATCTGGGAATGTGGTGAGGCTGTTGCCGTCCATTTTCAGACTATCTATCAATATCAGATGAATAAGCACATCATCATCGATGTGCGTGATTTGATTGTTAATCAGATCAAGAGTGTTCAGCGTGGAGCCCACAGCAGTGAGATTTGGGAACGTGGTGAGGCGGTTCCCGCCTATTTTCAGACTATCTATCAATATCAGATGAATAAACACGTCATCATCGATGTGCGTGATTTGATTGTTAATCAGATCAAGAGTTTTCAGCGTAGTGCCCACAGCAGTGACATTAGGGAATGTGGTGAGGCGGTTGTTTCTCATGAGCAGACTTTCTAGTGCTGTCAGATAAATAAACACGTCATCATCAATGTACGTGATTTGGTTATACGTCAGATCGAGCAACGTCAGCGTTGTGCCCACTGCTGAAACATTGGGAAACGTGGTGAGGTGGTTGTTGTACACATGCAAGATGTCCAAGGTTTCTAGATGAATAAACACGTCATCACTGATGTGCGTGATTTGGTTTTTACCCAGATTGAGTGTCTTCAGCGTTGAGCCCACGGGTGAGACATCAGGGAACGTGGTGAGGCTGTTGTCGTACAGAATAAACAGTCGCAGGTTGGTAAATTGTGTGAGCTCAGCCGTGTTGATTGTTGTGAGCCCACATGACTGCATGTTGATAAACAAGGCTTCAGACGTGTAGTTGAAGAATGAGCACCGAGCTTCACATCGGACCACAAGGGTCAACAGCAGCAAGCTCCACTGCATGAGGAGCAAGGCTTTACTTACTACACAGTCTTTCATCTCTAATGCATGAATATAATCCGTCTAAATGTGTAATGTCACTATAATGATGCCAAGCCGGCGACCTGACTGTTGGTGGTGACGTGTAGGTCTGCTTATAACTTGCGGTGGCGGTGGTGTGGCAGTGGGCAGGTTCAGACAGTGGCGACGGCAGAAGAGAGGGATCAGGCGACAGTGGTGTATTGATCTAATGTGTGGTGTGAGCAAAATTGCTTTCTCCCCACTTTGCCGTTCATTCTCGATTCTGATTGGTTCACGGCCATAGGAGGTCAGTTTATCTCCTCACTTTATGAATGGGTGAACAAAGACTTTCCGATGCTCATTAACATGATAGACTACGATGCAATCCGTGCAGGGACGTTCAGAGAAATGCGGTTTATGTTGTTGTTAGGAGGGTTGATGTTGCAATGAATACGTCCAGCGCACTGTGATTTACGCAGGTAGTTATGTATTCTTAGAAACTGTCAGCCATTAACATCTTTGTACACAAGGCAGATATTTTATTGATGGTCTGAATTCTGGCACCCCAGTTCTGTGGCAATTATGTAGGCTGCCCATCATGAGGTGCACGTGACGCTCACTTGTGCAGACAAAGACACCACTCGTGCATAGCTAGTGTTACCTCCACACTAAAACGGACCATTACCCTTATAGTCCGTAGGCATAGGAAATCGATATTTAAAAGAATAACTTTTTAACCAATGTGTGTCTTAATAACGTCAAATGACTCTAATATGGCTGACTCGGCCTTGTTTGCTAATTTTTTTATAAAATCACCATATAATAACAGAACCAATTTTATGAGAAAAAACTTGCAATACTACCCCGTACCATGAGCAATCTCCTGTGGTCAGATAATGTCCAGCCGGTCCAGTTAAAAAGGAGTTAACTAGACAAAGCACCAAAATTAGAGGAATAATCAACCTATCATTTAATTTTCTACATTACATTACAATGTATGAACTAAACAAATACATAACAGCAAAGATAGTTTTATGAAAAGAATAATTATAAATACTCAAATGAACAGTTTCTGACATTCCACGCAGTTTGAATGAAATTGAATAGTACATGTGGTTTATAAATACCCCATTCCACTTTTGATAGGTCTGATTTCCCTCATCCTTGTCTTTATAAGCCCCCCCCCACTTCCTTATACCCCCCCCCCCCATTCCAAGCCCCAGTAGTATGCATACGTATTGTGTTATTATATCTTTTATAAACACCAATTAATGTATTATTGATACACGGTTTTGCCTGTTACCACGGTGCATGTAATCTTTAAACTACTCATTTTTGTGCACATTGCTATTAACGATGTAGAACAGGACAGGTGTGTGTATTCAGTGGTCAATGCAGTGTCATAAGGTGCGTGTCCTGGGAGGGATGGAAACAAACTAATTGTCTCTCGCCCCAATTAACAATGTATTATATAAGTGTATATAAGTGTATATAAATGGGAAGCAAATAATCAGTCGTGTCTTTTCGAGGCAGCAGTGCCGGGGAAAAAATCATTGCCTATTGTCATTATGACCCTATTATGCAATGAGAGCACTCGTGTGTGAGTCGAGTATTGTATTTACAGTTCTAAGAATTCGATTGCTCATTAGTTACACAATCTTTTTGTCTACCTCAACACAAAAAGACTTATTGGTTGACCGTTTCACCAACTGCTGTTGCTACTATTGAAACCTCTCTCCAAATATGTTACCCGTCCCATGCTTATATTGGATAATATGGTCTGTACTCCTGTGCGTTACGCTTTCGTCGATGATCACCTGAAAGTTCCCTTGCTTATCTCCTTGTCATCATCCGTGTGTTTTTCGGATGTGTGCCAATTTCATGCCGGTTTTCCGACAAATACATTGGTATAGTAGGCTCTACTCAATCAGATTAGTATACATCCCCTCGCATTTTTCTCCTTTTCAATCGGTTGAACTAAAATATGCCTCATTATCTGTGATTTCACTGCTCAATATGTATCTTTTCATATTTGCAGACTTGTTATATGTGTTATGAAACATCACTTGTTTATCTAGTATTACAAAGCAGCGGTTACAAACGTTTCAACAACCAACCCCATTAAGTAAAAAATACGTTAAGAAATATGCTTAAAATTAAATGTTTATTTAGAACTAGACCCTAAGAAATCTAGAATAATAATTGAATACCTGATATATTAAGTAATATATGTTTCGAATAGTATTACACTAGCATAAAAATAGTTGATAATAACTAATTTGGCATCCAATTAGTAATCTTTCGTTGTTTTATCATTTTGTCATATTGTTTTATGATATGCACTGTTTGCATATGTTTTGTTTACATGTATTGTCTTTGTAAAAGTTGATATTCATAACAAATAAACTGTAGTTTTTAGTCGCCATACGTTCATGTTTGTGTTCTTTATTTACTATTATTATTACTAGTACTTTGGGAGGGCAACAGGATAATGTTGTCATATGTTGTTTAATCTAGTTTTGAAAAGTAACCTGTAGTTTTCAAAATCGATCATAAATTATATCTAAAATTTGAAGTTTAGAGTTATTTGTGGAACAAAACCAGGTAATGACTTTGATTAATTGAATCGTGAGACCCCCTGGCACTGCTTTATACCACATAACAAGGATGAAGTGGACACATCTTACCAGTTACAAACACGTAAACCTCTAATGATATATGTTGGTCCACTGTCTTATTGTGTGACCATTCATCTCATTAGCAACTAATTGTAATGTTAACTGGAAAGCTAATACAATATTCCTGCTGAAACCCTGCTACTGAGAGACTTCAAATCAAACATGTGCAGCCTAACCACATTTTGTATTTTGTTGTATTTTGTTGTATTTTGTGGAAGCTTTAAATGTATTATGATAATGTTTCAGCAACATTACAGACTTTGATCAAGAATTTTATGACATTTTTCTTCAGTGTATACTGACATAGGCTGTGATGAAAGCGATATTATCAATTACGAAATTAACCCGTACTATATCAGGCAATGAACATTTACCTGAAAGTTATCGCCTAGAGTCACGAACATCTATCAGTTGCCAGCTGATGGAGCACATGGTCTGCCACCACGTATTGGATCATCCGGATAACTATGGAGTACTTTCAACATTTCAACATGGCTTCCGTGCTATAAAGTCTTGTGAAACACATTTGGCTCAACTATGCATGACCTCATGATGAATTATGATGAAAAACAGCAAATTGACATAGAGAAGGCCCAATACATGACCCCAAGGAGGCCGGCCACACCTAAGCAGTGCCATACACCCCTTAGCTGTTACCCAGAAGGGCTTTGCTAACAATGCAACATATATACAGGTTTATTTGCCAATGAATTTTATGAAGATAAAGAGTATCTTAGCACTTTCAATGAGGTGAACTTATATTATGAGACAAGACTAAGTCACTTTATTGTATATTACTTTAAATAATTCTGCAAATTCACGAATTAAAAAAACAAAATAGCGAACAATTGCATGAATGCACTTCAACCATTGTTAATACATATACAAGGGAACTTTAACTTATCTCAGGGATTTATGTACTTGTGTTTCCAGGTTATTCTATGAATTGGAATTAGGGAATTGTCTCCAAATGTCTGAAATGTATTTAATTGCAATCTTCTCGGTATACATATAGATGTAAAGATTCTGTAAAAACCTCATGTAATGATTAGAGTTAATGAGGGCGTGAAAGGAGATACTTTTTGATACAGTTTTGTAATAGAAACTACATTGAATATCTGTCCGATCTTTATGAAACTTTTACTTATAGTAGGACATGTTTAAGATAAATTTCACTTGAGGGGATCATCAATAATTCTGATTATCATAAGAACATGAAATAAAATTAAAAAAGTGAACGCGTGTGCCCATGGTGTTGCAAAGATTGCAAAATAATTCAGTTAGAATGGATCCACGTGAACTATGATCATAGAGTCAATAATGTTCGAGTCACCATCAATATCAAGATGCATTGAGTGAAAGAGATACATGTAAAAGTCTATGTAAGCTTGATGATAAACTAGTCAACTATAACAAGTGGAACAAGGGGGTTTGCGTGCGTGTTGTGTCCATGATATTTAGCCCGCAAAGAGCCTGCGATGTAGATTTTTTCATTATTAAATCCCAAACCCGTGCCCACATGAAATTTAGAAATCCTCACCCACACCCGCACTCACGATCAGAACACATACAATTTAGCCTGCAGCCTGCATATTTCCGTGTGCAAATGCGGATCGCGGGCAACCACGCTGGGCTCTGGTGCACGCACTGTGCATGCGAGTACACGCCTTGCAAGTAACGATGTGTACATACCGTCTGACGACCGACGCAAAGCAACGACTTAGCATGACAATGACAACTGAACATATTTTTTTCAAAGTATGCAAACACCCTGTCAAATGTAAAATACAGACATTAATTGCCAATTATGCACCTTTGTGTAAGTAATATAATATAAAACCAAAATGTGTGCACTAATAATCTATTAGCCAGTCTGAAGATGAATTGTTAGGTAATGTCAGAAAAATAAAGCTTGATCCTGCAAAATGCAAAAAAAACACACACACACAAAAAAAACTAGGGTACGGGTATGAACGCTGATATAGAATCACAAAAAGCTGCCTTGCAAATACATGCTAGTGTGTATTGAAATGCTATACATATGAAAGATTTGAGGCCAAATGAGGCCAGTTTTGCTGTCTGGGGTGTAAATCTTACGATAACTAAATCACCTCCAGTCAGATTTCCATGGCAACAAAGTGTGGTGTGGACTAAGAATGTACGTTTTGTATGGAATTTAAATGCATCTGCGTCTCTTTCCGAATAAAAACACACACAGTTTGTATATGTTTATCAAAAACTGAACGAGACATGAGAAATTTCAAAGGGGCACATTTTGGTAGCTGCACGCAGCAATGGAAAATCAGGAAATCCCCAATCAATTTAGAACTAGACCTTCTATTTATGAAATGTCTACTTGTAAAGAAAACAAAACAAAATAATGATCGAAAAGTAACCCAGACAAATTCGGTCTGTATAAACATCTAGAATGGATATCAATATCGGCTGCACACGGAAGTTGTCAGTAGCTGCCCGCCCAACTGCACGATTATGATTGTTAGTGTTGAACACACTGTCCATCATTCCAACCAATCTCACTCTGTATCTCACATACCACAGAGCTTGTTGCAGAATTCGTTAAACATAGGGCTCTCGTCCATGTTCAGCCAAAAATGATAGTTTGTGGTGGCCAAAGACTTGATTGTAAAGTCTTCTCCATTTTCGAGTGTAAATCTGAGCGATCGATTCACTAAATCCACATTGCAGAGGAGAAATTCGTCAGCCACAGGCTTGCATGTTTCTCGCACGTCTCTTTTTCCTTCTCATGTCAATAAAATGTTTAATGCCCATTGCTTTTAGTTCTTTTACGTCATCAAGATCCATGTAATCGACAGTTGCAGATCTGTATATTCTGGCACTTTTAGGTTTTCGAAAGTTCAGAAAGTTATCCATCTTAGTATGCTGCTGCATGAATTTCTATAAGCTTTCTAAGTGTCAGTAGAAGTTATAATAAATGTATCAAAAGCATCCAAGTAGACTTTTAAGGTTGTAAATATGTAACAGAAACTACACTTAGTGCAATTAATTTGTCCAAAATCGCTCGGTTAACGATAAAAGCATGAAACTTGGTACGATGATTCCTGAGTACCTACCCTTTATTTCCAGAGGTGGTGCCAAAAAATCGGAGCACTATCTTAAAGCCGTGTCCCCCTCATTTCTGCGTATGATCGACGCATAAATTCTAGGGATTTCCAGACAAAAAAATGCACGTCGAGCATCTGCTGATAGATAACCCCTTTTGGCATTAAATGATTTATTTTCCCCAGCGCATAGTCAACTCACAGCCAGCGCAAACCCTGTGTAAGAAAAGCAGGCGGTGAAAGCAAGGTCAGCTTAACCCCGACGCACAATTGACGCACAACAAAAATGTCTGGATGTGACGTGCGTCGGGGTTACGCTGACCTTGCGTTCACTGTCTGCTACCCGCTGAACATACGTCTACAATATGTTGAACGCCTGCTGAATGGCCATGTATGCTCAAGGTGCGCCAAGCTTATGCCAACGTTTTTATAACTGCCGAGCATCTGCTCCCAATACGCGGCGGCGCATGTTCGGTATGTTTGGCGTACGGTCGACGTAAAAAAATCAATGGATTATCGATTGGCGTATGCCGTTTACGCTTTCGATGTTTTGAGCAGCCCAAAGTATTGGGAGCGTAAAAGAACAGACCGATCGATAATCTTCCTAGAAATATTTTGCTGGCGTAACTGGCAGCGAGCGTCACACTAACCCTAGCATTCCAATCGTCGCGACCAGTACCGAAAACTAGATAGAGACTTGATGGTCGCCACCATGTCTCTACCATGTCTTTACCATGTCTTCATCTAGTCTCCAAGGTCGGGAGCTACTGTTATCTAGTTTCGAGAAAGTCGCCGGCAGTTTCGACTTTTTAGTTGCACAGACATGCAGCTCAACTAAAAAAAGTCGCGGGTGTTTGGTTACGACTAAAAATCAATAAAGATCGCCACCAAAGTCGTAAACCAACTCGAAACCTTGTATTTATCTGCCCGAGACCATGTCCACATCAAGTCTCTACCATGTCGTTATCAAGTCTCCCTGGTCGGGAGCAGATCGCCACTT
>CM032662.1:34305987-34324851 GCA_019095985.1 Streblospio benedicti | reverse complement strand
CTCAATATTTTCTTTTTCAATTGCTCTATCTGGACAATCACACCAACTCTTGCAAAATCAATAGATTCTTTCCATAGGAGACTGCTCAGAAAAACAATAGGATTTCAAGCCCTAAGAAAATACAATGAAGATCTATACAACCTCAAATGAAATTCCATGGAGTGAAACCATAGAAATAAGAAGAATGAAATTGCTTGGCCATGTATGTAGACTTCATGAAGAAGCTCCAAAAAACAAGCTCTGAAAGAAACACTTAGTTTCACAAAAGAACAAAAAATTGGAAGGCCAAAGCAAACTTGGTTAAACTAGTAAAGATAGACCTAGAAAGAGAAATATAATACCAAAAGATCACTTTGAAAACATTCTTACAATAGCAGAAAATAGAGAAGAATGGAGGAAAATTTCTCAATCTTTGCATGAGAAGGCAGACAAGCTGCTGGGGGGAGGTTCATCTCTAAAAGAAGAACCTCCCAACATGTGAAGATGATGATGAGTATTCAATTCAGTATCTTTTCAGTATTTAGACGATAATGTTTGCAGTTGAAGCGGGGCCGTATCGTTCAAAACGAAGAAGAAGTTTTAGCATGTTTTATGCACATTGAATGGGGAAAAAATGTTTTCAATAGCACAGGTAAAAAACTGCTGAAACATTACTGTGATACCGTGTCACATTTAGCCTAATTGGAGGGGAGCCCTACAAGTACAAATTGACTAGTCCAGTCTCTTTGCATGAATATCTCACGAGAACGATGGTATGTTTAGATCTGTTTACGATCGTTTTGAACGATACCCGCTTCAAGTGCAAACATTATCGTCTAAATACTGAAAAGATACTGAATTGAATACTACATGAACGAAAACCTTTATGCACACCCATTTCTCGTAATTATAACAAAGTCGTTCGTGGCAATATCGGTCGTTTATTAGGCGACCATCGTGCCGCAATTTCAGCGATTTTCGGTTGTTCTTTATGCACCCCAGCCCAGGGGCTTGTCACCAACCCCGCGTACTTCTCGTTGTTGTGTTACTTGAAAGGACGAGACCTACACTACTACGATGAAGCAGTAGCTTTCACTTCTATATGGCCAGTGATCCCACCAGGTTTCACGAAGGGCCCCTGCCTACACAAGGGACCACTGATGCTGACACGTGACGCACGACATCACCACACCACGAATGTGAGGCGTACACGACGAGGGGACCTAGCCCCACCGACTAGGCCCCGAAGAGGATGATGATTGAGAGCCTTTCCCCGATAACAGAGGAAAGGTTGCCAGCCCTAAACTGCCCGACCAGTGTCTGAAAGAGAAGTGAGCTCTAATAGCTCAAGTCATCCAGTACTACAGTGTACTGGACCCCTAATCCCTACAGGGGCTTATAAGAAAGATGAACACAGCAAGGTGAGTGTGACTAAGGGGATTATCTATCCTAATCCAGTGAGAAACAATATTAAAAACTACTTTAACCCTTGCAGGGATGCTATAATCCCTGCACACTGGGTGGCCTAAGGGGCGGTCCAGACGAACATCAGGGGGGGGGCTAGGTCTTTTTTTGAAATAAATAGTTTGTTTCTGCATATGTCCCCCAAAAATAGTTTGTTTGTATATGTGTCCAGAAAAAAATAATTTGTTTGTATATGTGTCCAGAAATGTATAGTTTTTATTACATGAATAGATTGAACAGCACTGCATGACGGAAACAATGTATGTGTGATAATATCCATGGATGAAAAAAAAAAGTTTGTTGTTCAATGAACATGAAAAAAAAAAGTTTGTTTTTGTGGGGTCTCTGAAAAAAATAATTTGTTAGCAGGTAAAAAAATTTAGAGCCCCCCCCTGATTTTTCGTCTGGATCGCCCCTAAACATTAACTCTGTTTTGTCACACTAAATTTATGACAGCTACGCTCTGTCCAAATTATCTAAGTAGCGCCAAGAATAAATACCAAATTCAAACAGACTTATAGTTTTGATCTATATGCAAACCACTCATAATCAGCAGCTTTCCTCTGGGAGTTTGGCAGCAGGTTCCCCAATAAAATTTTGAAATCAGGACCATTTTTCATAGATATTAAAAGTAACTACTTAAAAAACAAGTATGTTAAAGCTTAGTGTCATTCAGGGTTTGGCCTAAAACAATATTGTGTAAGATATTGGGGGGGGGGAGGGGGTCAGACTTTTCTTTTTGTATGTTTGAAAATATCTCACTCATTCAAGCAAATTGTAAATGACCGGGCCCTAAGGTAACTTTAGCAATTTTAGAAACACATTCGCAATTATTAAACCATATGTGATCTTTTGAAGTGTATTTAATGACTGAATAAGGATAACCTTTAACATTCCAGCGAAAAGAGGTTATGGACTATGGTATTACTCAATGAGCACAAAGTTTTCAAGTCTTAAAATTCTGTATTTACATATACCATTCCAATACAACAGATATTATTCAAATGCAAATTTCCAAACAAACCAATCCTCAATATCTACATTTATACTTATATCACAGGTTACCAGATCATTTTACCAAGATACACACTTTATAATGTTTTCACATAGGCATACAGATCATTACAAAAATGCCAATATGAAATACACGATTGCACATTCAACATGATAAACAATAGTTGATTAAATTCCTTAATCACGCATACATTTTCAACAAATACCCCTTCAATGTGTTTGATATATTACATTACACATAACTTCTTAATAATAATTATTAAAATATCACTCGGCAATATTTATCACAAAACCGCTTAAAACAATAGTATAAAAGGAATTAGTGAGTGACTGAGATGTTGAAATATTTTACATTCTACAAATGGTTATTTTACTGTACATTTTGTTACACTGTTATTCCCAGTATGAAATTATCCATGTAATCTACATGTACTGAGTATTTGCTTTCGCAAAAGATGCTATGTACCCTGGATTGCTATGTAAAATAACAGGATACAATATATACATCTCTGTAAAATATGTATGGCATAAAGAATTGGACTTTTCTACGTAGTTCAACACATTACATCAGCAGATAAAATTTCATACATATCTAATCATACCACAAAATACTGACTTGTATGATATGTAGTATGTGCATAGTAGATTGATATGGCTGTTTTTCTTACATACTACATTCATAAATAAACACACAAAGTCCAAAAAAAAAGAAACGTAAACCCACTTTCATTCAAGTGTTCTGTTCCTTTTACACTCAAAGAAACAAGCAAAAACAAAACACTAAATTTTACAAACAAACAAAATAATAGGAGTTTAATTGAATGACTGCAACATACCAATATGTGTTATTTCTTTATCACTCAAACTATATTTTTGTTCACGTAACACAGAAACTTAAAGTAAAGACATCACACGCTTCTATAACCAATTTTCACCAACGTCTAATGAATGCAACGATTCATCAATGGAATATTCTATAAACGATTATAAATATCTTAGTATATCACAATCAACCAACATCTTTTTGTTGGATTACCTCTTTGCTTTAAAATTTTGAAAATACTTTTCACAATTGCTTATCAAATATCAAAGAATAATAGGCTAACAGGCTTGCGCAAAAACAAAACTTTCTTGCATGCATGGTATACCAATAACAATCATCCTCAAGTTCTTTAACAAACTTACAAAAAAATTATCACTAATAAACAGATGAAAATGTTTATCCCTTTCTTAGACACCCTTTACAAAACAAAAATAATATATAACACTTTTTTCCATTGGACTCAAGGAATAATCAATAATAATTAATACCTAATATCGCTTTAAAACCCTTACAATCCCTATAAAACATGATCTAGCCAATATTATCTTGTTTCTTTTCAACTGCCAGAATTCCCATCCAATATAACCACGTTTTCAATCAAGTCAATCACAATCAAAAACATTTAGGGACAATTACCCCATGATCTATTAGTAATTTTGATATTTCTTTTTCCAATTATCAAAAAGTCCTGCATAACCCGCCCCTCCCCAATCAGTTGACCGCGCCCTCCCCAGCGGCCTCTGGCTCTGAAATGCCGTCTGCTGCTGTCATCGCCATGACAAAGTTGTACGGATCGTCCTTGGCGACAGTTAGTTTGGGCGGTGCGGGCTGCGGCGTCGCCTCCAGCTCATAGTAGCGTAACATTTGGTACTCAGACGGGCCGCCGCGATCCACCTTCATCGGACGCATCTTCTCGTGGCGCAGTCTGTAGGAGGAACTATTTCTGTAGACGCCAGCCAGAGGGTAGAAACAACACTTAATCTTATTGGTTGTCATTAATGTAGGTGAAAAAGTGGCAAAAAAATGATGACCAGTGTAACCGTTTTTCCTATTTCAAGGCAGTTTTAAGTGCTCTAGTTACAAAAGTTCCCAAGCGCATCATTGGAGTTTACTTTGAAAACACATAGCTTTGTGACTTATGGCCATTTTGAAGCAGTTGTACTGGAAATTTGGGAGCTTTTGTAACAGTCAAAATGTCCACTCCACTACATTATGTACATTAAAGCAAAAAATTAAAATAATCTAACTGAACACAAAACCAACACCAACTACAACAGAAAAAAGACAACAATTACAAACAGTGTTAGACGCTGATATATACACTGTGATGATTGGTGGGTTGCATGGATGCATAATCAATAGTGTTTGGGGAAACCCCTGTCTAGCTCCCAGCAGCGTAGCAGCCGGTGGTTTACAGGATTGTCTGCATGTGCAACAATGTACGATCGACGTCTTGTGTCCCAAAATTGTTGGAATCGCTCTCTGAATTTAATATTTGCATAGGGTAAGATGGGCAGCTGAGAGATGTGCAAATTGACATTGAATTTTACATGTACACATTTTTAGTGAAAAGGAATCATTCTCTTTTAAAATATTGGTATATATATATGGTTGTAGTTAGATTTTAAGCAGGTTAGCACCAAATGCATGCACACTGATGTAGCATTTACACCAGTTTTAAGTGAAATCAAGCATGATTAGCTAACACATTCACACTAGACTTTAGTGAAAACACACACAACTAAAAATACACACTTCAACAGCTAAAAGTAAACACACTATAAGCTAGCGGGTTAGAATACATAGCATTTTCATTCTACAGGAAATTCACAATAGCAAATTGTGAAGCATCATGATAACAAGCTCACTAGTATCGTAACTGACCTTTTTCCAGTGCCATGAGAATAGGGCCTGGCTTGTAGCTGTTCTGCAATGGTGTTGTCATCCACATAGAACACCTCCTTCTGGTAGCCTGATATGTGCGACACTGTCGTAGCATCAGCATTGGACTGAAACAAGAAATGATCCTCATTTAGTCACTATTTTCGACAAAAAAATCTATTACACTACATGCAATAATAGTATATGAAGTGGGCCACACAAAGATTAATTAAAAGTGTTTCTACATGGCATAAGATGAAAGACAACTAATATTCTCAAGTCCAAGTCGGTCATTATCTCAATGGTCAAATACCATGCATCATCACACTTTGTCATACAGGAGAAATTGCCAGAAACAAGAAAGTATTGCATTATTGTCAACTCTCTGTATCCCGAGTCCTCACCTTGTTGTTCCAGTTGCACGCGAAGTCCTTTTTAAAATGATAAACAATTAAACTAACATTTTAAAGTTTTGATTGATCCATACATGTATCCATGACCAGCAAGACCCAAAATTTCACATAATAATTCCCAGAGTCACAATGCACCCCACTGCTCACCTCGTCATCTGAGTTACGCGCAGAGTCTTCGTGCACAATGTCGTGGACGTTATGTTTCTCGGCAATGACAGGGTGATCGGGCAGTGAGAGCGGGTCAACGAGCACATCGTATGGCACCATGGGATGCTGGAAGGTTGTCTTATTGTAGATGTCCCATGGGTCCTGCTGACCAAATGTTCCTGCAATTTTACAAACCTTTTGTTTAATAATAATTCATAAAAGGAATCAACTTGAGTACATTGTATAAGTTTGGTGGGGAAAAAAATTAGCTTTGTACTAAGAAAAAATTGTTGATGGAAATCTGAAAATGGGTTGGTATTCTGTCTAAGGAATGATGAAAAAGGCAGCATGATCTTCTTTCTACTCATCATACATGTGTAAGTTTGATAAACATCAATGAAAACTAAAGCTATTAAAAAAATATCACTTAAAAAATGAAGCTGTTAGGTACAAGCACCAAATGAATGACATACAATATCTGATAAAAAAGCTTACCATGTCATATTGTAACAAGTAAATTAAAATTCATACCTAAGCGCAAGTGGAAAAGTGGCAACAAAAAATGATGACCCGTGTACTCGTTTTGCTTATTTCAAGGCAGTTTCACTGTTTTGGTTAGAAAAGTTCCCAAATTGGAGTCATCATTGGAAAACACATATGGCTTTGTGATACATGGTCATTTCGAAGCAACAGCTTTGTAATATATGGTCATTATCAAAGCTTTTTTAATGAAAATTTGGAAGTTTTTGAAACAGTCAGCACATGGATGGCGACTTACCCACAAACTCGCCGTCAAAGGTCCACATGCGCACGGTGCAGTCGAGGGACGAGGTGATGAGAACCTTGTTCTCCTCCACCATGGTCATGTCTGTCACGTTCTCCACGTGGCCGCGCCACATCTGGATCACTAGAGGCAGAGAGGAGAACAATTGTAACAAGCATAAACCCTTTTTGCTCTACATCTATGTTGACTTCAAGCGACGTTTATTGACACCAACCCTAAAGTTTTATATGGATTTCTTGAAGCCTACTCTCATGCCTGCGGTGAGATTTTTGTGCACACACGCAGGAGATTTGTTTGACATTCTAACATTCACATTTTTGAATAGAGTTTCTGCTGTGCTTTCAGTTTGATGGTTGTAATGTACTCAGGTATTTTATGGCTTAACAATACATACATAACATTCTCGAGTAAAGTTCCAAATTTTCAAGAGTTCATAACATTCTAAAGTTTTTAAACAGTAAGTCATATAAACGATTGATAATGTAGCTAGCTGCTGAGGGTTTTCGAGCAATGTTTGCCACAAGAATGAGTAAATGATGGTGGCTCACACTCTGGGGAGCTGTCGTTGGTTCCGTTTATGCAGTACTGGTCCATGTTCCACACATAGATGAAGCCGAAGTTATCACCGCAGAAGAGTTGCGTATTAGCCTTGTTGATCTCCATTGTTGTGATCATTGCATCCTCCTCTTTTGACTGCAATAACAGTGTGTTGGAAAATACATTTAGCAACAAAGAAAATACTATGTTCATGTATTTTTCATTCATTATGTCTTGCACTTTTCACTAAGCATGTTGAAGAACATTCTTTAATTTTCATTTTACAGAACATCAGTTTGTGACTTTACTTGAGAATAACTTACAGCCTAAAAATATTTAGTGAAACAATAATATGTAGATCTCAATTCTGTGAAATGTGCAAGACATAACAAACAAAATACAATGTACACATGAATGTAAATGTACAATGCTTACCACATGCAAAGTTATGTTCTAGAGTATATACACTTGCAAAAATATAGTCTCAAACTTCAACATCATTTAGGAGATAATTGTTATCTTCTGAGACAAGAAATTAGAATTATATATAAACACTTTTTAAAAGAGGTCATTATTGAAAACATGATTACAGTAAAAAAAAAAAAAAAAAAAAAAAAAAAAAAAACAATAGCTCACTTCAGACAATTGTTCATCAGTGTACATGTCTGTTATAGGCATCTGAAATTTGTTTACGTTTAAAAAAAAAAAGATTGTTATTGCATGTTCTGCAAATTGTTAATGAATAAAATGAACAAAAACATAAAAAAACATGATAACTATTGAACTTTACTGGCATAACATTAACTAGACTCACTCTTCTGGTTTTAAAGTACAGCTACAACAATTAAAAGAAAGAAAATAATGTTCAAAGGTTATAAAAACAAAAGCTAAGTGGGTGATAACATCTTTCTGGCTAGAACTTAGAACTAAGATCACAAATCACAAAAATTTCCTCCCAATTGTGCACATTTTGTTTCACTTTAAAAGGTCCTGTTTCTGACTACAAGTCTATAAGCTTTCATACATAGGAATCCACTTTAAAGTAAGAAAATGTACCAGGTGACTATGCAATTCACTGTGCATTGAACTGTGCATGATGTGCCTTAATTTGCTTCAAAATACATGTAGTCTGAACCTGGATATAAGTCTGAGCTTCATTTGGAGAGAATATGATCATAAGCAAAAGATAAGCATTGTCACCATACCCCGTTGAACTGTGCCATGATGCGCCCTCCATGGTAGATGTTCCACAAGTGGATCTCGCCTCTCGGGCCACTTGCAATGAGCTGCGCACCTTCCTTCTGGTACACACGTGTCCGCAGGAACAACACCTTGTTCACTGCCATCTCACCAGTGGCTGAAAAACATGCAGCAATACAGTCACCAGTATAGACGAACTGCCTTAGCGTAACATTGCCAAAGAGGGTTACAGGTTGTCCTGATTTGCATTAGCGCACTTTGTTCACAAACCTCTCACCAGTGGCTGAGAAGAAACAGGTATGTGTTTATATCTGATGCACAAAGTTAAAAATTCAGACTATGTATGCACCTAATCCTGATTTGCATTAACAGCCTGCAACCTCTAATCTAAATTTAGAAAGTGGTGAAAAACATGCAACAATACAGACACTCCTATACAGACTGTCCACTAAGCAAAACACTAATACATATGTATGTAAAGTGACCAATTGAGAATAACTGGTCATGAGTAGAACAACCAGACATACCAGGGTTGTCCTTCTTGCCTGGAGGCGTGGGCGAGCGGAGGTGGCAGAAGATATGTCCCGACACCATGTTCCACACGATTACCTCGCCATCGTATGAGCCAGTAGCCAGCAGGTTTGGCGGGCACTGGCACACTGACAGGATGTCCTCACGGTGGCCTTGTTGCTGCAAGATGATCGGGATGAGCATTTAGCAAGTAGACAGAGATGGCGAGTGTGTTGTATATTCATCTACTTGAGTGTTTCATCATGTCATTGTTTTTACTAGAGGCATGTTATGTATTTGTAAGCAAAGCAAGACTGATCTGAAGCTTTCAGTGGTTAAAACATTCATATGGCCTATGCTGGTGAAGACGTTTATTTTAAGTAAATCAATGTTTAATAGATACTAAATTAAAGAGTTGAAAAAATACAACTGGAAATGCACAAGAAAAAACTGAATATATCTAACGTTAAGAATTAATTTTGTAAAAGCGTGATGTTAATCATAAAAATCTAATTAAAAGTTAAGAGAAATAAAAAAGAAAAAAGCTCACAGCAGAGACACTACGATGCGAAGATGCGTTCTACAATAACAAAGCAACAAAAAAATAAAACTTGTGAACAAGAATGACACTCTCAAAACAATGCAAAGGAAATTCAAGAAAATATACATAAACAAGTGATGCATCCCAGTGACAACATTTTCATGAGTACTGTACAAGAGTCGAAATGGATTATGCCAAGAGAAAAATGTTCCATTGACAATAATCATTAATGTTACACATTGGTTTTCAAATTCAATAGTTCTCACAAAATGAGTCACAAATATAGGATACGGTAGACGTATTAATCAACATTTGTTAGACACAAACAAGGTGTGCAAAAATGTAGCTCACTTTTAAGGAGAATATATGCACTTCAGTATCAAAACAAAGCTATTCTTCCAATGTAATGATCAGAATATAGATAAAACTATCATATCATTCACATGAAATGCAAACCAAATGGCAATTGCTATTAAGAATTACTCACTTCATGATCACACAATATAGTCTTCAACCCAACTCATAAGAATCCCATCCCCTTCCCTTCAAGAGTCCTCCCAGGAAATAAACCCAAAGTGCATCATTAAAACCAAAGGCACCAGCATCTAAATATGTCTTTTGAATATATAACTTTTAATGTCTTTCTGATGCTGGTGCAGGTGATTGTAAGTTTGAAACTCTTTCCAAACTAACAGCCATATCCTAGCTTTTAAGAAATGTGAATATAAAGCCTGTGGTCACTTACCACGTCGTCGTGCCAGCGCTCGAGTGGGTACTGTATGGTGTGGACGCCTGTGTCCTGAACCGTGTCCGTGTAGATGTTGATCTGCTTGTCCCAACCCACTGAGATCACGTATCTGGAGTAAACAGGCATCAACATCATCAATACTATCATCCATTAACCGAGTTACCATGTTGATTTGTAGCATTGTACCACAATTAGCATCAAGGTTCGATCTTCGTGACTAAATACATGTAAAAACAGTGAGCAGAGACTGACCTGTTTTTGTTCATCTCGATGTAGGTGAGGTCACACACCTCCTCGTTGTTGCTCGGTTTCATCATGGTGCGCAGACAGTGGCCGTTGTTGTAGTTCCAGATACGGATGCGACCATCGCGACCTGCAAAAAAAACACGGGCAACTTTTTCACTCATATGGCAGCATATGGTCTCCTTAAGCTTTCACTTTCCACATTTCATAGTAGATCATTATTGTGTTCACAATGCAAATTTATTTGTGTAGTCCTGATTTATCCATAATTTAGAGGTTAAGACCGAAGTACTCAGTCCACTTCACAAACATCTCTATTTATTCATCGCGCGTTGATTTATAATTTCATTAGTTATCATGCTCCAGGAATACCTAATAACCATAAAATCATATCTTGCCTCTTCAAAGTCACCATATAATGAAATAACTTCCAGGATCTTATGTTTTCCCATACCTATTTATTCTCATGTGCTTTAGTGGGTTAAAATTGCCTGGTGTGTCCACAGCAAAAGAATAGTGCAGCACATTGTAAATCAATTGAGATGTTATTAAACTTTTTTCACATCTATCATTCTACACCGTTTTGTGTGTGTAATGCATTACCTCCAGTGAGGAGTCTACGGCCAGAATTGTCAAATTGCAGACACGTGATGGCGTGATCATCATGGGCATTGTTGAACTCAAAGATCGCGCTTCCTGTCTCGAAGTCCCACACCTTAACTTGCTACAATACATCCAAAGACATCAATATTAGTTAGGTAATAGGTATGTAGATCTTTTTAAAGATTTTCTCAGGGACGTTCACATGAGAAAATTTTATTATTCAATGGAATCACCAGTACTTCTTACAATAGAGTAAAGATACTTCCATTATTCACTCTGATTGAGAAGATAGTCCTAATCAAAAGCTATTTCTTTGTAGGTAAAAGGCAAGACTGGTAAAGTAAAAATCTAACTTGTCTAACACCAACAACAGAAGTATCAGGCAACATTATTGTCCTTCAACATTAGGGCAGAGCTCAGCGAAACTCAACGGCAATAACTTACATGTAAATAGTTACTTGCCCACTAACAGAAAAGGCATTGAGACGCAGATTTGGACCCCGAGCACCATGTGCCACTCACCGACTCGTCTGAGCATGTGATGACCTGCTTGAAGACTGGATTGTAGACCACGGCATGGATCTGCTCCTTGTGCGTGATCACGATGTCTGCGTGGAACTTGGGCTTCAGCTTCAGAGGCAGCGCGTTGATCTGGTCCGTAGCAACAAACAGCATCTGCAGAAGAAGCAGCATGTATCTAGAAATCATGCATCAATTCTCAAAGACGATATGATTTTCTAGTCTGCTGTTGTCAAAAACAGTCCACAATGGAAAACGAGTCATAATGTCTAACCTCCGTTTTGAATTAAAGCATGTCTATGTACATATCAATAATATTCATACAATCTTGAAGATCCAAATGGTGGGTATGATAGCATACCTTACATACTACCCATATCCTCTTAATATAGAAAAATTGTAGGCCTATAGATTCAAAACTAATTAAAAAGTTGGATAGTGTAATGTGTGCAGGGCCCCACCATCATGGGAGGGTGTATGTGGTTTATATACTACTATAATTTACAAACACTATACCACACACATAACTACTACTATAGATCTATATTAGTAGTAATGTGTATGGTACATGTATAGTGTTTGTAAATTATAGCAGTATGTATACCCCCTCCCAGGCCTCCCCTCTTCCATGATGCTGATTAAAAAATTGGATAGTGAGTGCAGCCAGACCACACCCACTGAATGAGGAATAATTAGGGCCTGCTAAAATAAACTCAGGATTTGATTGATAGCTTTTGATTGATTGGCGGTGTGTTGCTACCTTGCTGGCGGTGGAGTAGTGGCAGGCCTGCAGGTCGCCGCGGATCTGGTGGGCCTTGGGGCGCACCGTGAGCAGGCAGCTCTGGTCGTGACTCTCCCATACCTAGGAGCACACTCAAGGTCAGTTGTAGCAATCATTGAGTAAACTTAGTTTGGCATATTTTACCTTGACGATATCATTATATATTCCATAATTTGAGCCATAGTTCATTGTTATTTAGAAAAATATTTCCAAGTGACGGTTGTTTAAAAATAACTGGTTGTATTTTAATTTTAACCTCCAGTATCACAATAACATAACATTCTTGGTCTTTGAATTTGACTCATCAGTTAGGAATTTTCATTTTTTTATGTATAAAAACATTGACAATATCTGTAAGGATAGTGGCAAGTCCATTAATAACTAGTGCAATAAAACATTTTGTAGTTAAAAACAAATATGAGTATCTTACACGACATACAAAATCCATCTTTCAAAAAATTCAAACTTGACTAAATTTCTTACTAATATAACTAACAAAAATCTTTAAGTACATCCAATACTTAATAATATACAACCAGTGAAATATGAAAACAGATCGCGCAAGCTAAAACTGTCTTCAGATAACACCAACAAACAACGCAAGAACTATTTCATAACCTGACTTATTAACTAACAACCAAGCTCACCTTAATCGATTTATTGCAGTCAACAGAATAAATCCGATCTTCTTCAACTGCAATTTTGATATAAAAAAGCGGGCCCATATGTCCGCGCAGAATTGCGGATGGCTTTGTATTCATGTATGGGTTCCAAATGCGTACTCTGCGGTCCATACCTGCAGGATGTTAATCAGACCAAAACAGGTGTTAGTCAATCGTACAGACCTTGATACACTTGTCGGTGGATATGGAAAAAACGCGCTCTTCATCAGCAGCGATGAAAATGTAGAAGATGGGTTTGTTGTGTCCTCGCAACATGCCTATGGGTTTGCTGTTCACGTAGGGATTCCAAATGCGCACAATGCGATCCATACCTGGTGTGTACAAGAGAAACAACATGTGTGAGCATGCAGCCCGCAGGCACGAAGGTGGCGGATCCCTACACCGGCTGTGTGCTCCTATTGTAGTGAAGAAGCTATTGGTGCGCCTAGCAATTCGGGGATATTGTACAAGGTGAGGAAGTGATGATGTGAATGACTTAACTATTAATAACTTTTACATGCTTAATTCAGGTGGCATTCAAACTTGAATAGCTTAACTAGACTTTAACAAACACAACTGGCAATGTAAGTGTATATTCAAATTCATATTATACCTACTATATATCTAAATTTGAAATAAAATTTGTGCTTATGGCATTAAATATAAAAGCTAGGATCTTCAGATATTGATATGTGAATGCAATGATGAGAGCAAGTCTTATCAAAATTCATGCTGATATCTAATTGATGAGAATGAAAATAATTTACATTGTCATAATTTCATCAAATGGTTGTTGTATTCAGTGGTACAAAATTACTATTAATTGGAATATCATATGATTGAAATTATTGTAACTAGTTTCACAACATATAGACTATAGGGGAAATAACAAAGCTATTAAAACAGGGAAAAGACATTTGAATATTCACATATACTATATATCACAAAACAAACAATAAATTTGAGTTTCTAAAAAGGAGAGAGAAAAAATATTAGTTCAATAGTAAGAAAAGCTATTACAAAGAAAAGAAATTAATTATATTATAACACATGGGGTTCAGATTCAGCTTGATGCCTACTATGTGTAGGACTTAGACAATTTCCTGGAAATCTTTGTTCATTCTACCTTGTAAAATACTTAAATATGGCTATAGTTATACATGTAGAATCATTCAAACACCAATCTGACACGTACAAGTAGACATTAACTGCAAATCTAAACCCATGTATTCAATATAGAAGTTTAATGCTAATTTAGAATATTAGTAAAACTGCACATTATATATGTATAGGATTAGACGTTTTAACACATGCAGACTTACAAAACTAATCTAACTATCTTAGCAACCACATTCACTTAGCTTAGCTAGATCAACAATACCTCAAGAAAAATTCCCAATAAATGTTTTACATATTTGATGGACCAAATAATGAAACAAAAATCAAGATAAAAAACACCACATAATTTTATAAATATGAAGAAAAAAGTAACTACAAAGTACTTGGCTATCTTATTAATATTATACTACAGCTAATTCTAACCTACACCTTACTATTATCAAATCTTACCTCCAGTGACCAGAAGATTTTTCTCTTTATTGAAGTCGAAACATTTTACACCTTTGTATACCTGTAAGCATAACAGTTCAGTTTAAATTCTTAATTGTGAATATCACAATAAAAATATGTAAATCAAAATTCTCATTGCTAAGTTTTTTCAGTGCCATTTGCGTAATGAGGTTTATATCAATGAAAACTATCAAAATAACCATTATTAGTGCAGTGAGCCAACATTCTAATATAATCATTTGAAAGTGATTATATGAAAGTTATTATATTGAATTCAAGTCCTAGACATCATGTGGATAGACATTATGCTTACGTATTTAGGATTTGTCTTTGGATAATGACACAATACTTCCCATCATAATGCACGGTCAAAAATCTAGAAATTGCAAGAAGTATACAGACCGTAAAGACAGTTTCATCAGTAGGAAGTCTTGGTTTAGCAGCCATGCGCTGCTGAAGGTCCCGAAGTTTGTCTTTTTCCCTGTCCTTTGGATTACGATGGTCCTATATCAGAGACAAAATACAAACATACTAAAGGTACCAAAAGCACATACATAGCTTTTTGAAGTCAATATCATCTTCCATAATCTACGATTTTTTCTCTCTCAAAATATGAGCATATGTCTACACCTTTTAACCAGAATTAAAAAAACTCAGCAATCAGGATTTTCAGTTAATGTCAAGTCATAAATTCCTCTCACAATTATAAACTTCTTACCCCACACCAACGTTCTATGAACAATAACGAAAAACAAAACAAATCATAATAATGATAAATAAAAAACTATAATACAAATAGCCGTAATGATGGATAGCAATGCAACCTCGCAATTTGCTATATTTCTTGCATACCCTTTTTATCATAAGCCTGATCATCTCCCTATAGTACTAAATAATAAGTTACAAAATAAATTGGCATATTTTGTTGCATTAAAATCAATTTGGTAAATCATCATACACTTTGAACTATATGCATCACAAGTACATGTACAGAAGAATTTTCAGTATGCTGCAATACTGCAGAGAGCCATACAATCGCCAATTTAAAGGGCCATCCTCCCAAAATAAGGATAGCATCAAGTGTCTGGAGTACTAAATGGGTATGCAAACACTCATTGATTTATGTAAAAAAAAGTCCATCCCCTAAGTTTAAATTTTTTCAGCTCAAAAGCCCATGAGCACTTGGAAGGTCACATACAGAAGTGTGGTACTCACCTTATCCGTGTGACGAGCCTCTTTCTGGTCACGAATTTCTCTCAACTGTTGGCTGACATCAGTACTGCCCATGGTACAGCCTAAAATGGCAAGATCTGAATGATCTGGTCCACTGTAATGGTTGTTGAAATATTAATAGAGTAGTGCATCATAAACAGAGCAGATTTGGCAAACAGTCACAAAATGGTACAGCATAAAATATTTAAATAAAAAATCACCGGTATTTCAATTTACAAAGTTTTTCACAAGTTCAATTTCAACAATTTACAAAAGAGTTCACAAGTTCAATTTCAACACTTTAATTCCCACCCAATATTGCAATGACACAGGTATAAATAAAAAAAAATCTCAATATTATGATGTGAACAGGATGTTTTTGAACCCTCTGGAGAACTGGATTGTTATTTTAAAAACACGCAACTTAAAATTGGATAAATTTTGTTCAAATGCTACGTTACCACAAACAGAACAAAATATTTCTGTAAATAATTCTTTTAATCATTTACATGTACTAGCTACTCACGTGCACCCAAACAATGCCAATTGGAAGTAATTATTTCAATTGATGTTTCAATATATGGCAAAGCTTACCTATCACAAGAGCTGTGCTTTCATGGTTTGAACAGGAAATTACTTGACGCAATTCATGGTAGTACTTCAACTACAAAATAAACCATCATAGTTTATATACAATTATATTTTATATGGATGTATGTTATCTGAAATAAAGTTATCTTATCTTATAGTATAAGCAGTGGGTTGGATCACAAAAAAGTCTTTTCCAAGTATTGGATGCTATTCTCTACTTTTGAAGTCATGAATTAGACTGTCCCTACCTGTTGGACCCAGTCTCCATGAACCTTCCACCGTATAAACTGTGTCTTGTCACCAGATGCGATAAGATCGATGCTGACACTTGCAATGCCCTCTGTTTTTGGAGCCTTGATTTTCCACGTTCTGCAAACACGGAATCAAAATGAACATTTGATCTCAACAAACTAGCAATGAGCTTTAAAGGCTTTGTTAAAACGGAAAAAGGCCTGGATTAGAAATCAGCAACATAAACTCAAGTGTAAATTATGCATACATTATGAGAGAACAATCATTACATTGGAAATTTGTGTACTGTACAAAATATTTCTATTAAACATTTTAACATTATCCAAGACTTAGTTTCATTATGATTGTTTGGGTGTGACAGAGTGACTGCTAAATCATGCAACAGTTAGTTGGCCATGCAATATCTAATGAAAAAGCGGACAAGATCAAGCAATTAGTGCAGTAAATAAAATATTCGGTGACAAAGATGCAAGTGTGAAAGCCATTTTATATTAGTGGAATACACTATGGGAAGCACATCATAGAAAGGTTTACACCATCGTTATGAAAAAAAAATCAAGGGAATACCATAGAACAAGAATATAATATTGCATAAAATATTTGAATTTGCTTGCACTAATACCCTCTAATGTTTAAATCTATATCACGATCAGTAGTTTAACATTTTCGCAAGTCCTACAAGTAGCCCTCAATGACACATACTGATGTTAGATTTTGAACCTTAAAAAAAAAAATATCTATTACTGAAAAATTGAATAAAAAAATCACTAGTCCCTTTGCCACAACTGCAATGTCACTATTATGTACAGATTTCACCAAATACTGCAAAACAAAATGTCAAATTCTTCAGCGATCCTACAACAATTGCCTCACTCATTATCATCGTTGTGTGCCACTGTTCTGCGAGGTATTGGCATTCCATACTTGATCTTGGGCATAGCTTTCCATGTCCTACATAGAAAGTTAAGATACATCACTTGTAAGGAAAAAGAGATACCGGTACATAATTGTTGTAATTCCTAGCTCCTCCAATTACACTAAACAAAGCAATTTCATGATGTTTTTTGAAAAAGTAAAGGTCTAACAACGAGATATGCTTTCTGCAGCAACGTGCATGCACAGAGAAGGATTTGTAACCTCACCAATAACTTTTAACAACACCCTATCAATACAGAAACAAGCGTGATCTAAATTCATGGTTGGATATTGGAGTTGTATCTTTCTAAAACACCAGAAACTACAATATTAAATAGGATGATTTTTCAGTGCTTGAATTATAGCTGATTGGTGCTGGAACAGTGATGGAATATTATTTAAAAAAAACACAAAATGATCAGCATGCAGTGAGATCATTATTACATAGATTATCTTAGTGAGATGGTCCATATTTCACATTTCTTGTGTTATCATTGATTATCAACAAAATATGGAGCATGTTCCACTTTTAAACATTCATACAAAAATCTATCCATAGTAGGTTCAGAACACATCTATACTCAAGAAAAGACATTAACATTTATGTATTTTAGTGTCACAAGAAGCATGAAAATGGTCAAGTGTAGGATGATGGGAACAGAGTTACCAATGCGGTCAGCATGCATACGCCACCTGTGGTCCGTGATTAGCGTGTGACGCTATAATGTACAAACGATGACGACACCATTAGTGAGTAGCATTCGCATTGTGATTTTCTATACCACTATTAAAGTTTTCAGGTTTCTTGCTAGAGTTTTTACATGAACAGACTACCATAGATTTTCTTTTATCAATGGTTGTTTAGAGGCAATTTAATAGTTTTTTTTCTCTTGAAATATAGTACAACAGCAATGATTATTAACTGGCTAAACTAGTATGACAACAAACGAAAAGCATGACCCATTATTGCTTTAGAAACCTCAAAACGATAATCTCAACTTTTAACAATTCATTTTCATGGTGATTGACAAGCTTCAAGGTTGTCTCATGTTTCTTTAAAAAGTTGAAACAACTTCAAGCAAATGTGACAATTTCATTATATTGAATCGATAAACTGTGATAGCATTCTATATTGCTCATGCAGCTACATACTGTCTATACCAATCCCTGGTAAATTGTGAGGAAATCAAATTTAACATTATAACATTGTACATTATCATCAATTTATGGTAGAAAAGATTAATCAGTAATACACTATTCATTAGCATGTTGCATCATTATGATAAAATTTGTAATAAAATGTGCAACATTACAGAAACTACCATTGATGTGCATTCTGAATGACGATTACATCTACAAATCATCATGAGTCGGTTGTATTGAGAAAGTATTGTCCAAGAAAAGATAAACTGAAACTTGTTTTACGTTTTTATTCATTTATAAAATTCTGTCACATGCATGGTTTAACATCATGGA
>CM032662.1:34225027-34305887 GCA_019095985.1 Streblospio benedicti | reverse complement strand
GCAGCAATGTCTGCTTTGTTCATGACCAACCAAACAACCTCCTACAGATAGAATGACAGGAATCCATCAAGTTTCATATATGGAAAATGCAATTTGACCTTGTATTATGGCAGAGTGATGCTGCATCAGTTGATAGCTACCATCACATTTTATGTTACATAAAGAAATATGAATACACCAGACACATTATCTAAACACTAACACAAACACACTAAATGGAAATCATAGTATCTGGCCACTATTCATTATGACGTCAGTCCAATTGCCGTTTTTTTTAAACTTCAGTATTCAAATTCATCTCCAATGGAAGAGAAACTTTTCATGGTAAAATCATAATTATATCAAAGTGCAACTGTTGTAGGTGGTATAAAGCTGCCTCTCACCTGAAGCCAGGTGGTGCCCGACTTGGGATAGCCACAGATGACGACATCTCCGTCTCTCAGCTCCACACTGGGCAGGCTTTCCATGCCGGCAACAGTCTTTACAGAGTTCAGCAGCATCCCCTTGTAGATCACCTGATGACAGCGGAAAAAGCACAATGAAAATTATAGCCTTTATGGCAAGGTTTTAATTACAATAATTCAAATGATTCCAGAAAGTTTTAAGAAGTAACGATATTGACAATTTATATCATGATAAATCAATGTCCAATTCTAACGGATTTAATAGTAAATACGTGGTGTGATGATACTTTAGATTGATAACATTTCTGTTTTTACAAGATCAGTGATCTGTTGTAAAAGAAATATTCTAGACTGCCAAGTAATGAAGAAAAAAAATATATGTATATACATTGTACCTGTTTGTTGAGCCTGTGTTTGTACTTCAGAGCGAGATCTGCCATCCGTTTGTTGGCCTGTAATTCTTCCTCTGTCTCATCTCCTGACACATGCACCACCACAGGCTCTGTTTCTGTCTCAAGCTTCACATGATTTTCCTTATTGGATAAGTTACATGCACTAGAACTATATGTGCAACCAAGTTCTGTCTTTCCTGTCATCTTTTCATCATTTGCTGATGACACAGTGCTATCAATAGTTGTTTGAGCATCCATTCTATAAATGTCTTAGTTTGCTTTACTTTTTAAGCACAGATTAGTTAAACAGTTTAACCAATGTGTGATTTAAGTGTCTAGTCAGTTTTGAGACACCTTCTTTAAAGTTCCCTTCTGATAGCAAATATATGCAAGGGATATTCTGAATTTATCCAATCAAATATCCTGTGAGACAACGCGGTGGCTGTGTAATTGTATTTAACCTCAACAAAATAATCATTACAGGTAAACACATCTACATTGACATGAAGGTTCTACTATACATAATTTGTTTAAACAGTCTTCAAAGTCCTTGTTGTATAACCAATGATACAAGATTTTTCTTGCTCTTCTCTTTGTGAAAGGGTTAACTATATATTTCAATGATATCCTTCATAATTCAGTATATCACTATAATATCAGAAAGGTAGCGAATTCCATTAGCAAATACTGATATAGCCTTGTCACACGGGCCTTGTCAAGTAAAATGGTTTTTCCCCGTCCTGTTTCTCATGAGTCAGCATATCCTACCAGCAAAAAGTCTCTGGTGAACTCTTCAGTATATTTAGCCATTTAAAATTTCATTTTCAAATAAATAATTCAGTCTCAACTATTTCATACATAAAAATGTATCAAAGCTTTTTCCAAACCAATCATGTTAACTAAACATTAAACCTTTATTATTCTAAACAGTTGGACTACCTACATGTATGTTGGCCTATGTTCACAATGCAAACCAAACTTGATCATGTAAATTAACTTGGGGCACATGTATGTCAATGGTTCAGGATATAAAAGCGTGGCTTTCATCCAAAATGCATTGCTACTTTTTTTTTATCGAGTACTATTGTACTACAAGCAAATGAGACATACAATAAGTTCAGTGAACTTATTTGCACTTCTAAAAATTTGCAAATAAAAAAAAATATGTCGATTTCATGATTTAATTCTCATAACACGCAATTCATAACATTAAAAAAGTTATTAACAGTATTATCAATTTAATGATATCATTTGGAAATCTCAGAGATGTTATTATCATTTGCTTATGATTATGTCTATTGCAGTTGTTATTATCTTTTAAAGATAGAACTAGAATAACAAAACCCAAGTAAAATAGGACATAGTTATTAAAAAGAACACTGGGGATAAAGAGGACACATTATTTGAGGGTGATGTGTCATTTGTTTTATCATAGAAAAATCACATTAAACAGCAGTGTCTAATGAGAAATGGTTCAAATCACAGGAAATTCCCAAAGTAACCAGCCTTACACTGTCGACAAGCTCCGCTGATGAGAGTGTACGTAGCACAGGGATGCAATTAACACAGAGCATTTACAACCAAATCTAAAATGCATCCCCTATTGAGGACACAATTTATGCAACAAATCGATCTCATCCAAATCTTACCAATAGTAACACATTCAAAGAATCCCAAAAGTCTGTGTTTGAGTGAGCACAGGTCCATTGTTAGAGGTTTGGTTTTAGGCATGGTGGGGCCACGCCACTAGCTTAGATAAATTTGGTGAATATGGAACCCATTTTAAAAAAATCCCTTTCACCAGCCAACATTATGCTGAGCATGTTACCTCTTTCAGTAGAACTCAATAACTTGTTACAATGCTAGCGGCGGTGTACATGTATCATATTATTACCTGAGACACTCGCCGGCAGAGGTGATGACGATGATGTTGACGCAGCCATCACTGTCTCCAAACAGCAGCATGCACTCGTCAGGACCCGTCAGGCTGGAAAAACAGACACAAGTCCGTTAAGTCAAAATGGTTTATCGGCATATACTATAAACATCCGCCTAAAGGACTATGCTCCTGTTATGTGAAGGCCCACATCAAAATATGGATGGTACCAAGTGTCCACACTACAGTACTGACACCATCAGAAGGATACAGAAGAACGTTTTCTAGAATTACGCTACGATTTCTTACGTTTTTTTCCTAATTCTTCTCATTGTTGCATTATTACGCATTTTACGGAGGTTTCCGTAATAAAAAAAAATATTTCTAAAAGTTCAAAATCATGTAGACATTTTGACAGATTTTCATTTCATTGGGTGTCTGTACAGCGTCTGCACTTCCGGCGCTATCATTGTGGCGAGAATAAACGAAAACGCCCGAAAAAATCCAAATATCTATGAGCAAAAGATGGACGCCATTGTGCAGAAGTTTAATAAATTATTCTGATAATTACAGTTTTTCTGTTTATTTCAATAATCGTAATTATCGTAGTTTCGGTGATTGAGCAGTTCCAAGAAAATCATGATAGCTGTAACGTTGTTTCACATTGTTACAAATTATTACGTTTTCTTACGCCAATTTCTCTAATTTTGCTTGGATTCTGTATTCTTTTGACGATATCAGTACTGTATAGAAATCAGCAATTGTAATGGACATGTCAATAAACATTCATTTCAAAGCCCACCTCTAAATGGTCGCATTTCAACCTAAAAGCCCTCCGGTGTTTTGTTACATGACATGTGCGTAAGTACACGTTAGGTTATCTTTGATAGCACTAACTAACTGGATTGAAATCATCAGAAGCATGCACTCATAAGGTCATGTCAAGTTATAAACACACTCAGCTTGAGTCATCATTTTAGTTTATCTAAATATATGAAGAAAAATGTGTAGTTACTAGTTACTGTGGTGTGTGACCAATACAAATGTATACCTAGAAAGTCTATCACGTACCAGTAATCAAGACGGAGTGGCACAGTTTCCAAACTATTGATCTGGCAGTAAGGTTCAAATGATGACAGCTCAAAAAACTGGATTTCACGGTCACTGCAAATAATTTGTATCATGCATAAGTGTGATGAGAATCAAGTCATGAAAATAATCTTATCTTTTTGTCTGTGCAAAAAGAATAGCTTGTGTTATAATATTAAACAATAACCTAGTCTTAAAATTATTCCTAAGTTTTGCTTAATAATATATTACATGCTTTCTGCAATTATGTAAACAACATCAATGTGTATTGATACTGAATCATTCAGTAAATTGTAACGAGCCCGCCTATCTCACCCTGTAGAAACCAGAAGCTTGTTGAAGTCACTCATGATGGTGAAATCTGTTATCCATTTAGTCTTTTGGTTCTTCTGAATAGGGGCTTCATTTGTCTGAAATTGTATTACAATTAAAAGATTAGGAAGTCAGAAAGCAATGTATTCTCGCCCATGAAATAGAAAATCTGATGTTTAGTTCATAGTCATTGAAAGACAAATAGACTCACAAAATATTAAATAAAAATAAAGATAATAAACGTGTACACAAGTTGTCAACTTATCATTATCTTCACAGAAGCATTTCAAAATTGTATTTGGCATTGTCGGTTGAAATTCAGTGGACAAAACCACACGGATGATCGATGCACTTTAACTCTTACACAGAACAGATTATTTGCACTGCAATAAAATACAGCAAAACTAGCCCTAGCAATACAGTGGCATGATACATTAAAAACATATGCCTAATTGTAATGCCTCAATTCCTTGGGGGCCAAAACTCACCTGCACGGTGCGTTTGCGCTTGAAGTCGACACTTGGTGTCCAGAAGGAGACGATACCGTCCTGGCTGCACGCCATGAAGCTGCCATCGCTCGAGTCAGTGATGCGGAGCACGGGCTCGCGGTGAGGGTTCTTTTTGACAGCGGCCGGCAGGACGAACGATACCTGCATGCAGACAGGTGCATAATAAAACTGGCATGAAAACGTTGGTTTGACGTCATTCTGAAAAGTTCAACAAATATATGTTTACATGTACAAGAAAAAGGGATGTATCTGATCATTCACATTTCACAGATAGTTATATAATAGGGCTATAAGCATTAAATGTGGGTCACTCTACCCTGTCTATGGTTGTCTGTTTACTAAGTTAGATGATATCTATTGACCATATACCTATTTACAGACAATAGACATAGATCTAATATTGCCGAGTAGATACATGAAAGTCAAGGATACATTAGCAGCTTGTAAAATGACATCACAAAGAAAAGTTGTGACATCGATAGAGCAAATATTAAACGCTCAAATAATGAGTGGATACAACAGCATCGGCTTTTTCACTGAATCAAACATGAATTTCCAGGTGAAAAGCGAGCCAACTTGGGCCAAGCCCTCAATTTCCTTTCCAGCACTTCATTATTGATGAGCTTATTGATTGTGGTTACATTTGTGGGGAAGGATCTCATGAATTTCTTAGATTTAATGAAACTCACGATAGTTTTTCAAAATAAGTTATTTGAAACTATCATCACACAAACACACAGAGAAAAAACTCTAATCACAGATACATGTATCTAGTACCTGACTTGATGTAAAATTTTGTTGCCTGAGTTATAAAAAAGAAGGGTTCTATTTAAGTTATATACAAAACAATCATTATGGATTCTGATATGTCCCTTTATAAGCTCAGTTTGTAATAGATCATGGTCATTATGAATAGTAATAATGTGCATCGCACTATGGTTATGTCTATTATTTAAATTCTGCATACATTCAATTGTTTTCTTTATAATACATGCATAATGAACCAGACCATGTAACCAGTGGCAAAGATTGATTTTCTGATCCAAAAGTCATAAAACTGCATTTTGATCAACATTGCCTGAGAATATGTTGTATTTACTTTGCCTAAACGACGGAAACCATGTATATAGAAATAAACATACAATCAACATAAAACAAACTGTAGTCGCACATTTCAGACGCTACACTTACTATTGTTATATGTAAGTTTGTCAACATTCATTAATGACACAGATCAAGTCACTCTTAAACATTTTTGCTCATGATTATTGATGAACAAATATCAGATTGGAAGCACAGAAGGGGAAACGCTTAAGAGGTGGAAGTCTATGTTTGTGCTGCAAATATTACACGGTGGCAACAGTCTATAATTGGTAATAATTTGACAATTACGCAACAACGTCAACATATTTTCTCACATTTTTTTTCTAAAAATTGTCTTCATAAAAAAACAGCTCAATTAAAATTAAGTCTGCAAAATGTGTGACGTTTTGCACATACAGAATCATATCAATCATATGTTAACACTGATCAGATTATTTTTTATTTCATTGCAAAGGTATTCAATACAGGTAAAAATAAACCGAAGAAGGCAATAGAGCTAATCTGGATCTGTCCTTCATGTCAAGTGTATTCAAGGACCATCATGATCTAGTAATAAATAGTGACAAATTAGTGCAGAGATAGATTACATTCAATGGTTGGGACTATATGCTGTGAATGATTTTTGACAATATCTTCATGATGTTTGCAATGTGTAATGTTAATAACATTTCCACAACTGCAGAATTGACATCAACTCATACACTGCCTTCAATACAAACAATTCACCTACCGGTAATAGCTAATATGATACATGTAGGTATTATAAATACTAAAATATTTGTTTATAATTATACGATGTACATGATTCAATGGTAATGTACTTAGTCCGCTATAAATCTATCTGGTAATTAGGTAATTTCAAGTCTTGCACTTTAAGAAAATAAAACAATATCACAATATATCGCAACCAAGAAAATCTAGTGGCAAGCGTAAGTAGCAAGCGCAACAGAGATAAACAACAAAATGAAGATTAAGTGATTGTTTTGTGATAATGTCGATGGCCATATACAGATACTTCACGCAAGTAAATATGCTGACCTTGTCTCAAGATCATCACATCAAGTTGTGTAAACTTGACAACCCTCAAAAATAGCTACTAATTGGGTTTTACAGGTACATATATCAATCCCTAGTCAGAACAAAACATTCAAGCTACCTAAATATATTTTAATTTTCTTATTTTATGAATGAATATTATGCTAATTAGGTTCATCTGGTGTTTAAGAATATATTTTTGTAAACTGATACGATTTGCTGCTCATAGCATTATGAAACATCGTTTCATCAACAAAATATTTGTTTATCAAAAACACTAAGCAGTGGAGGGGGGATTTAGTGTGGGGGGGGGGGGGAGTGGAGTGTTAAACACACCCATAATTCCCTTAAAAGAAAATCTTCATGAATGTGGCCATAAAATTCCACAAAAATTCTCAGAGAAATCTCGGGAAACCCAAAAATCCCCCCTTCTAACTAGTGATCTTTATGAACACACGCACCTCCTTCGACCTCTGGTAAGACTCCTCCTTCTCAGAGTACTCCAGCTGCATGTAGGTGCAGAACTCGTCCCACGTGATGGCCCCATCATTGGACCAGTCAATCTTGTTGAACAATGCATCAATCTGCTTCTCCTGGATGATGTATAAAGAAAGGAATATCAGAAGAAAGTAAAAATGAGCCATACAGTAGAGGCTCTATGCTTGCTGGTATAAAGACTATTGTTAACGACACAAGTTATTGTTATGCACAAACTCAACGAAAATATTAACATAAATGACAGTTGAAGCTAAATAAAAGTAAAGAATGTACTAGACATTATGAATATATTTCTAAAAAATAAATCTTAGATTGCACAAATATTATTCAAGAATATGCCATTGCAACTTTTGCACTCATAAAAGCAGAAGACACAATAAAATTTTTAATGCAAAACTTAGAACAAAGCTTATCAAAAACCAAACATTAACTCAAATCAGTTATTATGGAAAATTCAACCTACATTTTGTTTCATCTAAAATATATGCTGTAGTTAGTAAATATCTACATAGATTTAGTATATTGAACATAAAACACATTTGCCTTTCAACATACCACAGTTGGCATTTGGAAAGCAAACGATCAACGAACACGAAGAATTTGTATCATTACCAAAAAAATTACATGTAACACTTCTAGAAGAAATCAAAGTAGCATTCATGATTTGTGGGCTAGAACAGTACATGGATGTTTTCATGTTACATAACAACAATAAATCAAAATAATAAACATTGCTTATACATTGAATATTCAAGCAGGCTGTGAGTTAAATTGGCCCAAATCCTAAGATTAAATGTACATGTATTCCCTTCCCTATGATATTCATGTAGAAATGACCCGACCAATAGTGTACAAGTTCTGAAAAATTCATAGATTTAAAAACAACTAGCACTTGTTCATGCATTTTGAAAATAAAATCTTTATAAAGAATTTATTACATTGAATTTATATTCAACTGTGAAAATGCACAATGTTTTCATCAATGTTTCAATTTCCTCACATTCCAAAATGTCATCATAGGTATCATAAGTCCAGAAACAAATATCAACATGCTACTGTTGATATAAAGACACTGGTCTTTGAATGATGTAAAAGGTCATGAATGATGTAAAATGCATGAACAAGAGCGACTAAATAGCAAAAGCATTAGTGGAAGTAGAGCACAGCTCTTGGTAAAAAATGTTCCAAGTCTAAGTTTGTTACCTCATTAAGTGAGATCTAAGGATGAAGAAATCAAAATACATGTATATCAAGAAGTCAAATTAGACCTATTGTATGGGTGTATATAGTCCAACCTATCCATACCGATACTCTAAAATAAATTCAAAATTATGCTATCAAGAAGCTCACACAAAGAAATGATTCATGATTAAATCAAAGTTTAGTAATAACTCGTCAAAAAAGTTAATAGTAAATTTATATTAATTTGTAAATAGGGTTAAAATTAACATGTGTATTACTTGTATAATATAGTAATTCAATAATTGTTCACTATAGAAGCAAATCATATCACACATGTATCATAAAATCATAGGTCAATATAAAATATCAAAACAAAATAAACCAATCTATAAAAATGCATGTAGATCTTCACAGCACAAAAGGGATCTCATGTTTCCAAACTAGTTGAAGTACATAAAAAACATATTCTCAAGTAAACCCAGGCGTCGCACATCACGTGATAACACACCAGCGAGGTGAAAACATTGTCACATGCACATACAAATGCACACATGGCCATTTTTGGATGTATCTGTGTTTCAAGTTGCTATATTTCTCTAGTCATGAATTAAAACTCCTCCAGTGCATATTATTGTACAACATACTGGACGATTTGTAGAAAACCTTGCTAATTAAAAGTAACTATGTCTTTGATCATATTAAACAAAAAGAAATCACCACCTATGTTCTAAACAAACTTGTGAATGTTTGAATGTTTAACGCAGTAATAATTAGTTGTTTACATGAATACGGCACACGCGCGTTTGTTGTCACCGAAACGAAAGTGAGGGTTTTCTTGAGAGTAGGTAACGGGAGGAATATATAGAGTTTTGAATACTACATGTAATCATGTTCAAGGTAAATCACACTTATGTTTATTATCAAGGTTCACTGTTACAATTTATTTACAAATTATGTCATAATGTAATATATGTATATGCGCTTCTTTCATTTCCAAATAATCGAATATCAAAGAAATGGGATACAAAATATTAGATAAGAAATCAGAAATTTACAATGTTATTCATGGAAAGCGTGTGAAAGAAGAATGCATTAATGTTACCTTTTGATTTGAGATATTTAGTTGTTGCTTGAGAAGCAGCTTAAATTCATCCAGCTCCAGTTCTCCAGATCCATCGACATCAGCAAGTTCGAAAGCTCGTTTCAATTTTTCTAATGTGTCCAAGCCAATTTTTTCCTCTATCTGAAAAACATATGTATTTTTGCTAGGAAAACGTTGAGCCTTCTTCGTATTTATTTTAGTGCATTTAACGTAATTTTCTGTTATTTTTCAATCAAACAAAAGTTTAACATGTTATCATGTTTTTGTCTTTGCTGTTCATTTGTCATATTCAAAAATTAATAATAGGCAATCAACAAATTTAACATTATTATAATATACATGAATCACTTAATATAATGTAACATTATTAATCACAACATATAAATTTGCTTGTTATTCCTCAAGCTAATTAGTTACAACAATAATAAAAATGAACGTAATAATCATCAAACTTGAACTAAACACAAAATATTTAACACCATTTAGAAAAGAAACCTCTACTAACTTGCTTCCAGAACTATTAATTGGTAATCATTATGAAAAATTAAATTAAAATTCCACAGCATCAATAAAAATTACATATAAAAATATAGTAGTTTATATTAAACAAATGTAAGTTGGGTGAAAATCAATTTTAATATTCTAACATCTCTGCTTCAACATAATATATATTGAACTTCCCCCCCAAAAAAGACACCTATCATTCATAATTTCGAGTGTACTGACCATGGCATCAACCAAGTCTAGAAACTCGATATCTGTATTAGAGACTACTTTTTCACCATTAATTACTATATCTACATCACTGTTATCAGATGCCATTATGTTATTTTTTTTTGTTAATTTTCTTTATATTCAAATAAGCATGATATAATTATAACCCAAAGCATAACCCCAATTCCAGGAAATAATTCCCTTATAGAGTAATTCCTGGAATTCGAGAGACACCATGACAACCAGTCATGTGATAAGCTGATTATCACAGAAGTAACACTGTTCGAAATATAAGATATTCATATTTCTAACGTTTTTAACAGTTGATTTTGACTGGTAAAAGAAAATTTCAACATCAAACATTTAAGAATAATTTGTATAAAATAACACTTACATGTATTATTACTGAGAATTCCATGCATGTAGCGTTGTTTTACAGGTAAGTATTTCATTCTTTGGAGTTGCTGTGAGTGTTTGGGTGATACATGTATGTGTGGGTTCTTATTGAGTGTGGAGGTTTATATTTTTCGTATGCTAGATGGTGTCTAATATATTTGTAGGGCGTGTGTGGTGGTGGTCTCGCTTGTGCTGTATACATTTGCGATTCGTTTTTTTTAAACAAAATGTTGGGAGTTACCACCTTTCATGACTGATAGGATGACTTCATCTTTGGTGTGATACTCAAATTAGAGGTTGGCCAATTATACAGAAACAGAAACAGAAGTAATAATGATCAGATACAATAATCTGACAGTACTGATCTACTGGCAAATGTTTACAGCAGTGTGATACTAATATACAAATGGAAAAGTATTTCTGGTTTACTTGATTAGTGGTTTTGTATAATAATAAAAAATTTGAATTCATATTATTATTGAAATATACAAAAAAATTGTAAAAAATGATTTTGGCTTCATATTGGGTACAGTTAACCGTAATATTTTTTCACAGTCATCTCTTTGTTTTTCAATTTCTAGCTAAAGAATAAGTTAGAAATAAATCACTTCTTCTGTAGCTCATGGATGCACTTTAAAATATTGGCTAAAATATTAAAAGCATATTCTTCAGTGGTTATCCTAGATTTTCAGATAGAAGAACTTCCATTTAAATTTTAACAAGATACGATTTTTGCACGTATTTCGCACTTATCCATTTTGGTTTTACATCAAGAAATATAAGAAACAAGCCGTCAGTCCTTTAACTCACCCATCCTTTTCGCCCTACAAATTGTCCTTGGCTATCATACAGCCTAGCCCAAACATCCCGTGTGTCTTCCAAAGGTAGAAAAGACTCAACAGTTTCAGGACTGTCTGCTTGATTCTCGATCTCGGAGCTTGTGCTGCTAGCAGGGGTGCCAGGTGGTGAAGGCTCCTCCACAGCAAATGAGCTTCTCAATGAGAGCGCTTTTCTGATTAAATCTAATTTGCTCTGTTCATCCTGATATAAACGTCGCTGGCGCATTCGTCTGGCTGATGACATTATTAATTTATGATTCACAAACGACAGTGTTTAAAGCTATTGCTGACTTTTAAGTTTGTGATTTTTAGTTTATAAATCTAGTTATCATTTTGAAAGATAGCAATCTAAAAAAGTCCCATGAAAGTAATTATCATCCAACAAACTTTTTAAGTTATTAGTTTTCTTTTTAAGGCATTTAAATCCTAGAGTACCGATACGTTGTGAAACAATATTCCACAGGTGTCTACATAAATCCTATCACCTGTTTGAAAGCTGACCACTATGGTCCTATTGATTCTAACTAATGTAGCAGACTCAAGATCTTCCCCATATATCTATTCTCATCATGCAACCCCTCCATATATTCTGATTCCCTGATGGCCAACTTGTATGAAACTTTAATGGTATGCTTCTGGCATTATCTGTGAAAACCAGTTTCCCTTTGAAACCAACACTGAATGTTCAATTGGATGCATTTAATACAACGGTACAAAATACAGGTTAGAAATTTTCTTTCATTTAAATAGTAGGATTGGATTCAATTATCTTTATCATGGTACTATAAGTTTAAAACAGCAACTAAGAAAGATAACGTGGTGTAAAAACAAAATAGGTGAAACAAAGCAAAACGTGTTTATTAACTCAATCTCTGAGAAATCTAAGGTTAAATCAAGGGATATTTTTCACAATACATGCTTAAACTAAAGAAAACTGGATAGAGCTAATAAGTACTACATAGAAAACAAAAAAAGCGCTAAACATATGAAAAGTAATAGTGATATAATGAAAGCTACAATATGTTATAGACTAGACCATCTTACCCTTCTTCCTTGAAAAGGCTAATTAAAAGATTTTTTATTGTAATTATTTTTGTCAAAATATCTTTGACTCTACACCTCATGAACTGAGGCTTTTGAAGTAAGCATACCATAAACAACTAACGAAGGTTCAACCCCACATATACCGGTATAAGATATTGTGTGTACGGGCCATATATGAAGGAATATGTCATTACTGGTATACATTGGGGCTTCCACTCTTTATTCACAATTCTGACAGCTAAAACACCAAGTCTTGTTAGTTAAGTAGTTCTTACAAAAACAATACTATGCCAGTACATGTACCACAACCAGCAAGCCTGTTAAATAACAGGCTAACATTGGAATGGATCGTGAGACTGTATTTTGGAATATGCCCATTTTACACGTATTGCAGAAGGTTACTGTCATCTACTAGTATCTGCATGTATAGGCCATATAGAATCAAAGTTAGGGCTGGTGCATTTCTATTGTTTACAGGTAACAGACTGAATCAGAATTAGAGATTTTTATCAACTCTAAAAAGTATTGAATGTATTGGAATGAAATTTTATCAGTATACAAATACTTCTAGAAACTTGTCCTAAATATCGGTGAAAGTTTCATAAATATCGGACAGATATACATGTACGTGTACTATATATACTAAAGGGCTATATGGGAAACTACATGGATAGGATATGCTTGTCTATTTCGAGTTCTACTTTCGACTGGCTTGGAGCTAAAGCTCATCACTCCAGGTGGGTCTTGCTGGCGACCCAGCTGTGCAGACAGCCAACTCTTGAAACAGGTTGACAAGTCAGTACTCAGTATCTAACATGTTGACAGGAACAAGATTCCACTCCCTGACGGTCATATTGAGGAATGAGTCACTTCTGGAGCACTGGCAAAACTTGTGAGTGTGAAGCTCTAATCCTCTTGTCAGCACTAACTAGTTCTAGTTGGGCTGGTGTTACAGCCACTTAACCATATACCATTTTGTACATCAGCGTTAGGCGCTGAATTAAATAATGAGCTGCTGCAATGGAGCCCACTTCAAGTCCCTGGCAAGCTGTGAAACAGTTCACTTCCTTTCTATGTCTCTCCACACACCCAGCAAATCATTCTGTTCTGTGCTTTCTGCTGTGTCTCTTTGTCTGACCTTAGTGGGAGTCCTAAACTGTACACGCAAACTCAGCTCCAGATATAAATAAGCTGAAGTATGCAGCCTGCTTAAGTGCCTGCAGGCACCTACTCAAGTTCCTTTTCAGAAATCCCAGTCTGCTGTTACACTTATTTGCTGTGTTCATAATATGGTCTAATATGGTCCTTGATGCTGAGGTTGTTTTGGATCAGGAAGCCCAGGTAAGTTGCAGAATTGACGCGAGTTAGCAATGTTCCATCCAGCTGGTAAAATTTAGTGAGCAGGGGAAGCATGAATGGTAATACATGTAGTCATGATTATGTGGCACTTCGTGGCATTGAATTTCAGACGCCAGAGTTCATCCCCCTTAGAAAGTCCCACTTGTCCCATCTTTATAAAACTTACATTTTTAGAAAATTTAATAGGACAGGATTCTTGACATATATTGATTAAATTTCATTCAAATACATGCAATACTTTTAAAATTAATCCCTGTGATGCTGATTCTCTCCATAACCTGAAAACAACAATACTGCCATATAAAGGAAGTGCTCAAGTTATTGGCAGTGCTTAAGTTATTGCCACCCTCCAAACACACGCCTATCCCCAAGGTAACGCATACGTTTTACATTAACTTATAATCAAACATAATGTACACAACAATATCATACAATAAATAAATATTTGTTAAGTGAATACTTATATATATATATTTTTCATGGTGCCAATAACTTGAGCATGCCAATAACTTGAGCACTTCCTCTACAACTAACCGTATTATGTAGACCGGGTATGTAGAGCAACTGTTCTAGTTATGGGCAGTGCTCAAATATATGGGCACCATCAAAAATATTAAGTATTCACCTAACAAATATTTATTTACTGTCAGAGATTGTTATGCACATTATGTTCCATTATAACATAAAACGTATGCATTACCTTGGGGATAGACGTATGTTTGGATGTTTGGAAGGTGCACTTCCAATTGAATACTGCCAGGAATTTATTCCTGATACTGCCCATAATTGGAACACTAGCTTTGGTTTGGTTTAGTTTGTTTGTACTCCGCAGCCATCAATTTCTGATGCTTATAGCAGAGGGAGGCCACGTGGTGTTGGTACATGGACCTCCAGAGGCAGGCTAGGTAGCCAACTGAGCCTCAGGGGTGGGGGATCACACTAGCTATAGTTTTCAAACTAGGTGAGTTCTTTTTACTTGCAGAGCTGTGGCTCTCCTCAGGGACGGATTCAGAAATTTGAGACCGGGGGCTAATTTTCAAATTTTGAGAGCGGGGGGGGGGCTAATTTTCAAATTTTGAGAGCGGGGGTAGGCGGATTTGTCGTGCGGGGGGGCAGATCCAGGTTTTTGGAAAAGGGACGTAAGGAAAACATAAGGAAAGGGGGGGGGGGGCTCACTTACGGGATTTCATGAAAAACCCTATGAAAATGAAGTATTTTGGTGGGAAAAGGGGGGGGGGGGGGGGGCTAAATTAAGGGCGGGGGGGGCTTTAAGGCAGGCGGGGGGGGCTAGAGCCCCCCGCCCCCGAGCCCCCCGCTGTATCCGTCCCTGCTCCTCTACACGGGACACGCCTTTTAACGAGGCTTCCGAACCTCCGGCCTGCTCATAACATATGAAAGCGAGAGCTTGGAAAGTGAAGGCATGGGAAATAAATGTTCCGTCGTTATGATGCTTTCATAGACCTTGACAGATTACTTGAAAAGTGTACTGACAAAAAATTGCATGTTTGAAATTACGTTTATTACTATTAGGGATATCTCACCCGTGTCCAAAAACATTTTTAGTCAAAACTCAGCCCTCATTTTCACATGTAGTCATGCATTGTCATGCCTATCAATTAATTGGACCAGTAAAAGAGTTAATCAATGTCGATATCTAAATGTGAATTTTTAATCTAACCATCTCCGAAAAATAGAAAAAGACAAAATTTCATACTTTACATGTCAAGATATCTAAATTTTAAAGCGTAAACAAACGCACGTGGTCTAACTGGTGTAAGAATACACTTGTTGCTACAAACAAATCGAATTCAGAACTTTTCTCACCTTTCCCTTTAAAACTGCGCCTACTGATGGTTTATTAACATTGGTTCCCCTATAAAAGTCTTCCTTTTCTGCAATACCATCTACATTTGCTAATGTAAGCCTCCTTTGTGGCTTAATGTCAACTTCTTCTGAAGGTGTTTGAGGAGTTCTAACATACTGCCTTGGTCCTGACTTTGTTTTCGGTCTTGACAGCGATGGAAGAGCCGTTGACGGTCGACCATTTCCATACAAGCTTGTTGAATACGTCGGGTGACTTTGTAAATTGGCAGATGCTGTACTTGGTCGTACTTTCCTTTTTGTCGGGTTAGGAATCGCACTTCCCGGAGGCATATTTAATCCGTTAAGATTTATTTCTTGCCTTGTTTACTAATCACAGAAATTTGGTGTGCTGCGGACACAGCACCGATTTTCATTAGGCTAATGCGCAAACTAATTATCAAATTGTCATGACATCTTTTATCATATACATATCATTTTAAAATTATAATTCTTCAACAAGATAAAACTTAATGATTAACCATAATATTATAAGTTATCACGTTAACGTACATATTCCAAAGACCTATTTTGTTAAATAAAAGCAGTGCAGGGATATAGACCATTTCAAATTCCGTATTTTTGCACATGCATGATATACTCTGTTTCAAGTTCACGTTGATTGAAAGTTGTGTTGCAATATTAAGAAGGAGTGTTAAATCTATATTTTTAGTCATGGTACTCTGTGCATATAGAACGTGTACAGAGAAGTAAACATGATAGCTAAAATGTTGGGAAGTTTACAAACAATTAATGAACCTGAATAAATCTTAAAGAGACATGAACAGGTGAATTTCATGTCATATAAACTTTTTATGCCACATAAATAGTACTTGCTGAGCCATTTGAATATATACATTTTTATTTATATGCAGCTTTTCATTTCTTCAACCTCCCAATTTCGGTTTCAATGTACCCACAGCCCAATGTTTTGTAAACAAAGAGGCCATAACATCCAGCCTTAATAACTATTTCCGTTTTAAAGGCTTTATTTAACCTCCCAATGTCAATCCACTCGTTTTTCTCTCTGTTTTATTTTCTATCAAACGCGCGTTTATGATTGTAAAATTGGAAGTTATTAGGTGCAACATGTCAAGAAAACAGAAAAATAAAATTATTAAGTGAAATTGTCAGAGGAGGTGGTTGCTGTTCATGTCCCTTTAAAGGGTACATTTCAAGAAACCGAAATAGGGAACTGATTAATTATGAAGAAATGAAAAGCTGCATATAAATAAAAATGTATATATTCAAATGGCTCAGCAAGTACTATTTATGTGGCATAAAAAGTTTATATGACGTGAAATTCACCTGTTCATGACTCTTTAAAACACCCTTGTTCGGAACTTGAATGGCCAGCATTGCAGCAGACGAAAGCAGGCATGTCTGTTTATGATGTACATGTATTATGTTGCTAATGGTTGACACAAGTGGAGGCTAAAAGTCGTTTTGAACGTCCTGGTAGGCACAGGATTTAATAAAGCAAAATATTTTAGGATTCTCTTAAAGATAATGCTCAGCCAAAATGATATTTGTTCTGTTAAGCCCAATATCAATGAACAATATCTTTACCATTGCAAATCTAAGAAAAATAATATTTATATCCTCCACATTTAATATCTATCACACCTTTTAAAATACCATTCCCTCTTGCTAACTAAAACACAAGGTCACGTGATATTGCATACTCAAATGATTTTCGCCAGACGTACCGTGGATTTCTGACGGCAGACGTCACATTTAACATGAGAGGGATAGGCAACTTTTAACGTGTACCGTGCAAGTTACCTCTGACAAAAATCATTCGGTTGGCATTTGTTGCTTCACGTGTTTTGATGGGGTTATACCGGCTCTTATTGCGTAGTATTTGAATTGCTCTAAATACTTTAATAGTTTGTTTAAAAAAATGAAACTTTCTGAATACAGAGAACATATATTGCTTCTATACAAGCACATTTGTTTGGCCACTGAGCATAACCTTTAAAGAAGAAAAAATAATATAAATGAATAAAGTAAGTGGACACCACCTTGTTGGTGAATGAAACAGTTTGAATAGTTTTCAGCTTGATCTCCAAACACCAGACTCAAAAATTCAGTAATTTGATGTTTCTGGGGGATTACTGGAGAAAATATCTTATGGTTGACACAAATGCTTGACATTTTCTATCAACATATCAGGAGGGATTGGTGCACTGACCAATGTGAAGACAATATGTATCCCCCAACCTGGGGCAAGTAAATGATTTTGAGGTGTTTTTGTGTCAATTTGAAACTAATTTTCACCTTATTTGGACTAATAGTGAGAGTGAAAGAAACATGGGCTGATGTGTTTGCATTAATAACACAGTAAATCAAAAATTAACAAGACAATTTTATTTTACATATTCCATTAGAGATCCAATGAACATAGTTTGTAAAAGAATAAAAACATTACAAAAAACAAACCATTTTATTTGTAAGAAAATAAATATTGATGTTCAATTAAAAACTTATGAATATCAAAGTACTGGTGCTATCTACTTTCCAAAGTAGTATTTGCAAGTATTGAATGAAACATCCATTACAAAAAAATCTTGTACTTCGCATATTATATGAGCATATTTCATCAATGAATTTCTATACCCAATAAATTGAATCAATTGCGGAAACAATTCAATACTAATGCAGCACCAGCCACCTGGTCCCACTATTTCTCAACTTTGCAACAACAAAATAGAATAAATTTTCATAATAAAGTGCACAAGTAAGTTCAATTGATGACTATAGCATACATTAATAATGTATTTAACCCGCTTTTTATTTGATAAATCAAATGAAATAAATGACACAATTTAAGTACTAATCATCCTGTAACATTATAAATTTTCTCTTCAAAGAATTTCAACATTATGTTGTATATTTTTTAAATATTAATTTGAAACATGGTAAAAATAAGTCTATGGCAAGAGATAAAAAGCTAAATAAATGTTGCTTCAGATATGAAAAAGCTAGCAAACGTTATATTTAAATTTGCCATTTAAGATCTAATTAGAAAATTACAAAAAATAAATTGAATTTCCATCATCAAGTATCCTATAGGTAAACACATCAGCATTTTCAATATAAGCATGATTTTTGTACACTTTTTCACAGATGCAACATCATTTACAGCAGGCAATAAACATCAAATAATATAAGTTAGTGTGATATACAGGTTCACTCACAAAAAATTACACCTTGGCTTTGAATAAATAAGAATAATATCAACACCATGACTAGTGTTCTGCACACAATACATTGTAATTTTGAACAATGAATATTCACTAAGTCTTCATAATATTTTTGTATCTAATACAGTAATAGTATAAACCAACTTAGAAAAATTATCCTGGACAAACATTATGTACATGCAGATAAACAATATTTATCAACACGAAAAACAAAATCCATGTTTTAAAACTGCAAGAATGCCCGCATATGAATATATTATTGCATTAACATTTGAATCAATTAATTTAACATTTCATTCGACAAGATAAATTACAAGCAGTCAAAATATATCAAATAATCACATGCACTGAATACATGTGTGTCACTAATACACTGTACCATAGTTACCTGTGAGTTACCTGCACAGCAATAAATATGTAACAAGGAAATCAAAACAATATATAATTAAATGCATGATAAAATCATGATACAGGTATACTTTGAATTATCTGTCTGTATTACATTTTCCCCCCTGTAACATCTACAATTTTACACTGTCATGGATTGAAAGTTATTCACAGATACATTTAAGACATTTTAGTCTGTAAACAATAGTTACATTCTACTATAATTCTAAAATATACAACAGTACCCATGATCAATTTTTAACCATACTAGTCTACAGAATTGCAAAAAAATTACTATTCCTCCAAACATTTTTACTCATTCTACATGTTGTACACCTTACAACTTTGACAAAAGTTGGTAGTCTGGAGCACCAGGAAGCTAAAATTCTTACTCTGTTGTCCTGTTGGTTTAATACTAGTCTCTGACTAGTAATACGAGTACTTATCTGGGGCACTGCACAAACATTTTTTTTCTAACCTTGTTAATCAATGTATTTAGACCAAATAAAACTGTTCAGTATCATATCGTCATTAATCAGTTCATCAACTTTGTTAGAATAGAACATAAGTGGAGGTGAAGCTTCTATTGCAGCTGAAAACATTCTACACATAAGCAGCATCCACTAGAATATATTAAAAAGTAGCACCAACATTGCACAGTACACTGTTCATCACACTGCACTACAGTAATATTATACACATGGACAAAAATAATATTTCAGTTCTCACTTGGTTCATCCACAACATGAATCCTGTTTTTTTTTTCATTCTTGCTGAATTTTCAAACATTTTCCTTTGAATGCCAAAATATTGGAAATCACTGTTCTGACAAGAGCCACTTCTGAGAAAGGCAATAGCGCCAAAATGTAATAAATGTATATCCATAATAAATATGTAAGTCATAAATACATAATAAAATCTGAACAGTTTTGCAAGAGCTAATGTTTCCTTCACATTAGACTTCTGTACTATTTTTTGTCTGAAGCCCCACTTGCAGCTTGCGGTTGTTGCTGAATAAATTGCTGGAACATCTACAAAATAGAATTAAAAACATACATGTAATAAGTTTATCATTTATGTATCTTTTAGAAATATTTATTAAATAAAAATTTATTCAATGAATATTAAAAATAAAATGTATAATGATAGAATGTATTAAATAAGTACAATTCGGTATGGGTCTACTTGCAAGAAATGCTAAACAAACAACAAAAACCTCAAAGTAATTCTATAAAAAAGGATCATTTTAATGTAGAGACCATCATTATACCAGAGATCATCAAACAACACCATATCTGCAGGTACGTTGTTTAGTGATAACATGTTTGCGGGGTTCGAAGGGGGCTGAAGGGATATGTGCTTGGGGTAAAGTAATGTCGGACCTGTTTAAATTAAACTTGATATGTGTGAACAGAAACAAATCGATTTACACAAAAATTTGAAAAACTAAAGGAGCTCATAATGTTCATTTGAAGGGAAATGATTATCATCTCGATGCTACTCATAATTCCAGTTACCAGTATGAGATAAACGATATCAATGAGCACGGGAATGTTCCCAGTAAAAAATCCCTTGAACTTCATATGACCATGAGCATCAATTGTGACCAGCAAACCAAGCCTGGCACGCACCTGTCCGGCCTGTGCGAGGGAGACGGGCACGGGGATGGTGATGTAGTGCTGCTGCTGCTGCCCTCCGTGCCCCGCCGCGGCCGCCGCCCCCTGGGCCCCAGCGTCACCACCGCCGGCAGCTGCCATCATCGGCGCTTGCTGCGGCAGGTTCAGCAGGTAGCCACTGGAAAGACATGAAACAACTTTATTGTAGTATATTCATCGCTTAATGAATTTGTCATATATGGTTTCCAAATAATTTTATCTTATATGTCAGAGAGTGATGAATTAATTGAAAATGTTAAATAATATTTAAATCAAAATGAAATGTCAGTTTACATGGGAAATGTATTGATTTGTTTACTTTTTACTTGTTTACTTTATCACATAATCAGCAGCACATAATTCAAGTGGACATTTTGGGAATTCATAAATCAATTTCACATAATCAGTTATCATTAGAATAGCACATTCTGATAATTTAATAAATGATTAAAGAATCTACTAGAATTATTTTCATAAGAAAAATCCTTCGTACATTTTTCCCTGCTATCATATAAATTTCATCCCAGCAACTAGGACAATATGAAATATATAGTATAACAACACAAAGTATAGTGTCTACCCTCCTATGGTTGGGTGATAAATTTAGTCGGATAGAAAAAAAAAGAAAAAAGAAAAAAAACTTATATGAAAAGAAAATTAACAATATTTTCACTACTTAATTCACCTTGGTTTCACTTATCACAACCACTACCTCAATCAATACCTGATGAAGAATAAGATTCAATGAAATAATTAAAAATGTAAAAATGAATAGCAAAAAAATTTCTATTCCCCTCTTATAGGGTACTGCACTCATTTATTCAAGATTGCAATACAGTAAAAGTCCCCAACAACGGAGCAGTGTTCAACAGAAAATACTAGCAACGGAAGGAATTGCTGTGCATTAACATTTTCCCTTATATAGATAAGTAATATTTGGACTGATCAACAGAATGTCATTAGCAACGGACAACGGAAGGCATCTTAGACTAAAAACAACGGCATATTCCTTTGTTCTGCGAGTCATTATTGTCAATATCGCACGTGGTTTCGTTATGTCGTAGTTAAGTAGTTGCGTCATGGCAGTTAGCCGGAATAATGTAGCTGCTTTCTTCTTTGTCTCGCAGCATTACCTGCTATTACACGGTACTACTGCGACTTGAACTGACCATGACTTAATATTGATTTAACTCGCTGTCTTGTTTGTTGCAGTTTCGTTATGTCGTAACAAAGACGTAAACACTCTAACCGGCCAATCACAGCACGTTCCGATATGAGACTGGCTTGTAGCAGGTGCGCGGTCTATTTAAATGACACCCTGTATTTTGCACATGCGCTGTGTATACCGGGAGTCCATATCGGAAAAAACCAAACAAAGGCAAAATTAAATAGTAATTTAAGATTATGGACGATATACTTATGAAAATCTTTGTTATCATCATCATTCATCATCGGTGTTTTGATTAACGTGCAGGTGCTGGGGTAATGTCCACTTCAGTGGACCCCCTTCCAGGTAGCTGGCTAGCTGCACGCATGGCTGTTCGTACACCGGATCTCCATGTGGTTTTCTCATGAGGATCGGTTTTTGAGAGTCCCCAGTCCCTCATATCCCTCTCAGTCACCTGCTTCCATGAAGTCTTGGGTCTACCGGTTCCACGTATACCAGCCACTTGCATGTCCCATGCTGTCTTGATTGCTCCGCTTGACCGTACCACGTGGCCATACCAACAGAAGTCTTCTCTCCTTTCTTCAGAATGAGGTCAAGGTCCTCAAGGCCGAGAAGCTTCAAAAGCTCACTTGAACTGGTGGTGGCGGCGTTCTCCGGCTTCACATTGCAGATCTGTCTGATCATTGCCCTGTCATTGCGTTGCAAGCGTTGAAAGTTTGGCTTGGTTAAGGGCCATGTCTCACTAGCATGGAGCATTGCACTCCGTACACAAGTACTGTATACATGTCCCCGTCTTGTGTGAGAGGTGGCGGTGATGAGAGAAACAGGCAGCAGCTCCCTAAACTTCCTCAGGCTGTCTTCACCCGTGTTGTCGTTTGCAGCGTCACAGCCACCGGCAGCCGAAAGTCTCCCAGGTAACAAAAGGAAGCTACGACCTCTAACTTGTCGGGTCCCACCTGAACCTCACTCTGTGGTCTGCCATCGATTGGTCCTGCAGTACCCAGGCAACGTCTGCACTTGAAACTTGGGTCCTCTGTTAGGCGTTTAAGTCCACTGCATTTCTTATGCACCCACTTTTTGCAGCCTTTACAGAGAACGCTGTTGCGGCCTACACCAGTGCAGCAGATGTGTTAGAAGATGCTAACACAATAAATATTCGTGTATCAGAGAACTGCTATCAACAAACGGAGAATGCATTCTTTGTATCAAGCAGGATTCAATTTATAGTAAGCTCGTGACTGAGCGATAATGGATGCCGATGTTACTGTGAATATTATGTTCAGATGACTAATCAGCGGAAACCCTCTCTAACGGAAGAAAATTGGACTGCAAAGTGGGTTCCGTTGTTGAGGAGATTTACTGTACATATCTTTATGTAGTGGTATTTAAATGACCCAAAATGCATCTGCTCATAAGAACATGTAAGAAACCAAATACTAAAGTAACTGCTCTATCTTATAGAGGGCTTAAATGCTTGTACAAGTAGGAGGGAAGTGCTTTCAATATGGTTCAATATCCGAGTCTCTAGCATTAACGTTAGAAAAAATAATTAATAGAGCAAACATTTGAAATACAAAGCCTAGACATTCACATGAAAGCCATTCATTACAATGGACAGGCTTTTACATGAGCTGGTATTAACATGAGCATCTAAATAATGGGTATATTTGAAAGAATGTACTTTTGATGGTGAGCATTCAGATTAGTATGGGCCTTTCCCTGCTTTACTAAAGAGTACAAAACAAAACATACCCAGCAGGTGAGCCGTCGGTGGATGCTGCGGCCGCGTAGATGAGTCCCTGCGGCGTCTGGTACATCATGGGCGCCCCGCCGCCCGCAGATGCCGCCATCACCATCATGGGCTGCGGCGCCGCCACCGACGCAACGCTACTCGTGCTCACAGCACTGCTTGTCCCCGAATTGCTCGCTGGCGCAAAACCTGCCGCATAGGGAACGATTATTTTGGATGAAACTCTTCTGGAATCAACGCTGCTGCCATAGATGCTCTGGGAGTCAGGGTGGATTTATTTGATGCTGCAGAGGTTTGAGATAGAAAACCTCAGGTGATGGATGGTGAAATATTACTTTACCACATTTATTGAACGCTATAGAATTTTAATTAGTGCATCATATACACTGCAATTTGTAACTTAGATTATGAGGAATGATGCCTTTCGTATGCAATTTCTGACACATGGCATTGCTTTGTGAAATACAACAAATAAGAAATTGTGTTTTTTTTCACTTCAAAAAGCTATGTTGATCTATTTCATATGTGGTTACCTTGTAATGAGATGATTTGGCTCTGGCCTGGCGACCCGTTGGGGATTTTGTACTGCACCGTGCCAGCGGCACCGTTCTGTGATGATGTTGTGGGAACCGGCGTAGCAACAGCCATTCCTGCTGGTGCTGCAAATGCAATATCAAAACTGATATGTGGTGCAAATGCAGATTTAAAACCGATTTATCTTGTATGTTGAAGCAGTTTTTATTTCATTTAATTTAATGTCTTAGGATGCTTTAACACTTGATGAATTAATGCTTGTGATTTAAAGCTTGTAAAAATGAAAAGTTTAACTTTTTCCCCTGTGCTACAGTCACCAGAGGTAAAGTCCCAAAATTTTGTTTGCTTGGAGGAATTTTGAAATGCGTTTTGTGAATGGCTGTGCCTTCTTATTTGTTTGCACTGGACTAACTGAACAGCAAAGCTCTTGCTAGGTCTGGTAAGATAAATGACATCACACTTGTCCCCCTACAGCTGTTTGTTTGGAAATCATTACAACTACGGTAGTGAGTATTAGTCAAACCAATCAAACAAGGCCTATGTTATAAAAAGTTTTGATTAGAAACGGAAAATGCTGTTCTCATTTAAATTATTAGAATATAATTGTAGTAGTATAAGGGGACGGTAAAGCAGGTGGTTGGATGAGAGTTAGTTTGAAAAGCGGATGAGTTTACCTGGCTGGGGAAGGATGGTGCTGATACTAGGGGTTGTGGGCAGGTGCATGGTCATGCTGGTGGACTTGGCCCCCGAGGCGGCCGGGGGGCCGAGGTAGCTGGTCATGGCCATGGTGGAGGTGGGCAGCTGTTGGGGCTGGTGGTGGTGCTGCTGCTGGGACTGGAGGTGATGGTGCTGCTGGGACGGTGGAGGGGGCGTGGGGTTCATGCCTGAAGACAACCACACGGATGTAAGTTTGAGCCTGTTGCTTTACGCATATGGCTAAAGACATTTGGTTAAAATACAGGTAATCAAGTATAATATATTAATATCTACGTAGTTTGGTGATTAATAGCTCGTGATTGAGATAATGGTCAGAGGCCTGACTCGTAACCATGATTATTTGCTCTCTTTGTTCCCAATAGAAGTGGCTGTTAGGGTCCAATTTAGAAAAAAAAAATCACTTTCAAACAAAAGCACCAAAGTTTCAACATTTGTCAATTTTAATCTGCACTTTCACTAAAAAGCAAATAGGAAACATGCTGGCAGTAATTTCATGCAAGTGCCTGTCAGTGACGCACACAAAAATGATAAAATATTTTCGTTTCCAACTAAATATTATCTAAAGAAGAGTGTCTAGTACAGTGAACACTCATAAGGGTATCCAAATACACAACCACAAGTATTTAACCACCAAATCATTATGGTGCATGCTTTTACAAAATGATGTAAGTAGATTTCTCAAAAGAATATACCATGCACTAGACTGGATCATTTTATTAGGCATATAAAAAAAAAAGTTTTTGTGTAATGTCATCACGTACCTGTCTGGTTATCGCTGGACTCTCCCCCGTTGTCTGAGTACGGTGTACGTGGTTTGGGGCTCACTGACGGCGAGATGCCAAGCATTTTGTTACTTAGGGACCCAGGAGAAGGGGCCATGGTCTGTAATGAACAAAGAATAAAGAAATTATGAGTTAAGGTACGATCATTGAGCATATGAATGTGGTACTATGTATTTCTCTTCCAAATGTGTGGTATACAATTACATGCAAAAGGTCACTACTTAAATTGTAACCCCTGAAAGAGAAGACTGTTTATCAAAATGGTACATGTAAACAAACCCATTTAAATATAAAATATAAAGTAAGAAATTGGAACAAATTACCAATGATTGCTTCAATGAAGTTGACATTTAACAAACCACGATTTACTCAAGAACATACAATACGTACACGATGTATTAGCACTCGGCTGTCTTTGAGATGATAATAGAAGCAAATTAATGTCAAATAATAATCAATACAATTTTTTACAATACAAATGAACAAAATCTGCATTTCTTATATTGAAGTTGCTCTCTTACTACAAACACTTGAATTTCATTCATCAGTTCTCCTGGATTACTATGATCTGTCAATCACAAAATGTAAACAGACAAGCCACACCTCCTGCCATACAAGTCCCGCCCACCCCTAGCTGAAAGTAGTTCCGGCACACTGGCGCTGTCTAGACCCCAACATTAATTAGGCGAACAGACATAAAGAGCTGCTCACTTCTAGGACTGAGTATATTTGGCAGATTTCTTTGTGCAGCTCTTGGCATCTCAAAGATACTCAACATGACTTGGTGTCTTACGGGAACTCCTGCCACAAGAGATAACAGATTACATGCTGATTTCATTATCAGTACTGGGCATTTCTTTGATTCCAACCATATTTGCTTTCCTCCCCAGGCCTTTCATCACAGGTGTGATTCAAATTGAAAAAATATTTCCTTACACGTCAAAAGGTCTGCAGCAAAATTGCTTTGATAACTGGTATTGGTATTAATTTTGTCACACTATAACATTTCCATGTTCCATAGTCTCACAATAAGAAAGAAAACTAATCCTGTAGTATCAAAAATTACATTCATTGATCCCAATTTGAGCTGAATGATGAACATGAGTTTTAAACTAGTAGCATAATATTTACGAAGTCAATCCATTGATCAAGGCTGACAATATCAGAATATGATCAGTTTTCAGAAATCATTATTTTTTTTCTACATTTCCTACTGAACCTCTTAATTAATATTTACAACTAGGACAAGCTTGAAACAAATGCATACAATAATGGCATCGTAATAATAAGATGTATTTATACTGTGTAGATGTCTACATTGTCATGAAAACGAAATTCTTGAGTCAACTGATCTTCTCTGTTGGAAACACCATGGCGTCGAAATAGAGGAGGAACCACCAACAGGGCTGTAATTCTATATGTGGCAGGTGTTTAAATTTATCTTGTGGTGCTGAATATTGGAAGATATACCATTAATGATTGAATCATTTTCACACTGTCAAATGTATAACTAATAAAACATTATCCACAATCATATTTTTAATTTTCACTTTTAAACAATAGAAACGCACAAACTTCATAAGTTGCTCCCTCAAAGGAGTTCCTCATTATAGCAATCCTTCCCAGAGATAGACATTGAGAGTTCATGTGTCAAGTCAGTGTCTATGATACTGCTAGCCATGTGTCTTAGATTAAATGTTCTGCACCATCTTAACAGAAGATGCCATATTTGCTTCTGTGGGCTGAAACAGGATCAGCATCATCTGTTTTTGCTCTGTGGGTCACATCTTATCAAAAAAGGAAATCACTGCCATAAGCAAGCAAATAAGATGAATGAAATGAGTTTTTGTTGCCAAGAATGGATGCTATTACACTGGTATTAGTGTTCAATATTTAGGAATAATTTAATGTTTTGTATTGTAAGCATTCAGAATGAAATACATGTATGCCATAGAACGCATGCCAAATATGGAACATTCTTTCCAGTATAAGAGCATATTTTTGTGGTGTTTTTGACCATTAACATTTAAGTCATTTTCCAGATAGGCACATTTTAGAAAGAAAGAAGATATCAGATAACTGCTCTCGTTGTTATCTTGTTAGTCTTACTTCAAGGAAATTTAAGCGAACAGTGTCACTGATAAATATGGTACTCTTGCTCCAGATATAGAGGTGCAAAACATCAAGTGCCACTAAACTAGCTGCCATATTTGTGCCTGCAGGCACATAATAGGGAACACACAAAGAACTGTACTTCTCAAGGTCACTCCTACCTAGCTTCACTATTCCTCAGAACTTTTATAAATGGTGAAAAAAGTATACTAACATTTGTTAACACAATTGCAACATGAACATTATAGAAGACCAAGACTTTTTTTTAATTAGAATGGCACAGGGTTATTCATCTTTAACACATTCCCCATAAATTGGTAAAGAAAGTTCAAGGTGATCCATTAGATCCACAAGCATGAATCTTTTAGCAATTGATACAAAACCACATTATTCACCAACCAACGCCTTCAGCAAACCACAAGTTGCACCTATCAAAAAAGCTAATTAGCTAATACAGTCATCTGGAATACAGTCCCTCACAAATGTTTCTTTACTATGATGCACACCAGATATTTGGACATTCTAAGTGGAATTTCTAACTGTCTAACCTTTATGTCCCAAAAGGAAAGTGATAAAGACAGCTAGATAACCAATTGAAATGGGCATTCCACTCTGAACAAAGGTGTCATATTTGAGGAGTTCTAACAAAAGGAAAAGCAATTATCTTTTTCATCATAAACCAGCCTTGTTCTTTTATTCACTGGCCAAGCACTTTTATGGTAAAAAGATAAAACTTAGTATTGCACAAGGAACAAAAAGATCCAAAACAAATAATGACCTGGAAGCTGCACCTGGCAAAACCTGTCAGACCAAACAAGCAGATCAAATGCAAGTATTTGAGATATTTCCTTGCAAATTAAGACTTCAAAGGTATCCTCCATATTTGAAACTGCACATGAAGAAAGCGACTGTCTCTAGCTTCTGGTCTAGCCAACAGTTGCCTCCACGTATCATTGGCTGATGGATCACATGCCAATTTTATGGTACGGGTAGCATCTTTGGGGAATAAAGCCTGAGAGCATTTTGTTTACACAATTTGATCAGATATTAAAACTCAAACCAAAAACTGCTTAAAATGACCATAGTCATCTCCTGCAAGCTGCATGTATTTTCATAAATATGAAGTTTTTTTTTATAATGGAGAAGCCAGATATTAACATGAAAAATAAAAATGTATAATACCATATGTATTCTGATTTATATGAATGTCCTGATCATCCATATATAATGCTAGATCAAGAATGAGATGGAGACAACCTGCTAGTAGGTGCCAGCCCTGTCATCAGCTGTAGCCCCAGGGGACTTCCAAAGTGGTGGCAACTCACCCATCATGGCCAACTAATGACACCACAGCTAAGGGCTGCTTTCAACACCTCTCTAGATGGCTTGAATGCTAGCAAGTCATGAAGAACTTGGAAAAAATGCCTTCCATAAAAATACTATTTTAATGCCTTAATAATTATAACATTTAAAATATGTACTGTCTTCACACTTCTTTTAATAAAAAGCTATTAGGGAAATCATGGAACACTTTTAAGTATTCACAATCATTATATGTGTGTCATACAAGTTTAATACATGTATACAAATGCACAATTAATATAAAAGATGTTACATAATGAATTTCATTTTATCATAGATTGGAAGAATTTCAGCTTCCTCATCTATTAGAGTACATTAAAACAGATTTCTTCATCGTACCATGCACCACAAGATACAGCCTTCCCATTAACTCTCAGCCTGCTCACATCCAGCTGTGCTAGATTACCACGCCAACTAGCTGCTCAGCTAAGAAAGGTCATGACACCCATCGCCATAGCCATCATTGTGCAGCAACGAACTGTTGCAAATAGCAACAAGTTTGAGCAAACTTTATCAATAAAAAGTTGTACCATACTTTTGAGTTTTCCCTTTCTTGATATCTTTGTTGTTTAAGGGAAGATAGTTAACAATAAAGAACATGGTAAAAATGTTTGTTCCATATCAATCCAAATAATTCAAAAGTCAAATCATGGTTGTTGACACACATTGGAAGTTGTATATTAAAATCAGAAATGAAAATTCTGTATACATGAAAAAGCAAAATTTCTCAGGTAAACAAAACAATGGCCTGGAGAATGTTGAGATTACCCTATGTATAAATATAGGAAACAATGCTTTCCATAGTTTGGGCCAAGTTAATGTAATATGTTTTAAATAAATTCACATCACTAGTACAAGGTACAGCACAATATGAAATTTTTTATTTTCCATATTGAAAAATTCTATTGTTCTTCAAATATGGGACTGATAAAACCAGAATGTAGAAGAATGATAATAAATATGTTGTTACACCCTGATAATACACACACAATTACGTTGTGTGTGTGTCAATGAGAAATATAAAAAATAAAGTGAATCATATAAAGTGAGTACACATAAAGGACGCTTGTTTCTATCTGAGAGCTGCCAGGTAAGAGCTGTCCGTACAAACTCTGCTCACCTGGTCATATATCACTCTGCAGCTGGAATTTAAATGGCTCAACAACCCAATATGAACGCTGAAGAATAAACTTAGTCACAGATTGGAATTAGAATAAACTTATATAGAGATGAGAATGACAAAAATTCTTCACAATAAATAACTTAACTTGAATCTGAATACTAATATAGAGGATTGATTAATCATGATTGTCTGTACAAGGTCTTTCAGCAAGCTCTATGGGCATATATCTGGCATATATTAATGATTAATAGGTAACAAGTATGCTAATATTCTTATTCCATAATCGTGAATAACTTAAGAATTACTATATGTCCTGTGTGAGATTTGGTATGCAGCTTCATGTCTCATTTCAAATTATATATATTTTTTTTTTATATTCTTCATAATTGTTCAAAGGTTCAAAAAGAGTAAAAAAAATGCATTAATTTAATTACACTGTGTTTCGACGTCTTGGTCCTTATTAAAGTTCTAAAGAAAAATTCGAACTCCACATTTATTTCCATTCCATCAGAAAATATAATAAAAACTAAACAGACAGACAACTACTATACTCAGGAGACTTCCCCAAACATTCTAGACAAAGACACATAACTTCTCTGATTGCCAGCAATGATTCAACGGCCCCATCTGTAAAGCTCAACTCAGTATGTAATGGCGCCTTGTGTACGTAAGACTGCACTGTGATGTGAGCCTTATTTAATTTCCAGCTGTCTAGCTCAGCCAAATATGCGGCTGAAAATCTAGCGATGCAGTAATCACATACCAAAGAGAACTCAATAAAATGACTTTTTTATGGCGCAAGTGAACGTGTGCTTTTTCAGCCACAAAATATATCTGTTAAGTTGTTAACATTGCATTATAAGAATTAATTGCATGAAGTACAACCTATTCTAATTTCTCACATCAAATATTTTTTATTATCCAGACATTCTGCTATATTACGATTATTTCCAGATTTATACACTAAGTTTAACAAAAGACTACAACTCTTATGTAATATTCAATCTAGAGGGTAAAAATCACAATACCCTGCAATTCCACAGCATTTCTCGCAAAATTTCACTCCTATTGCCCCCGTTTAAATACAAAGACAAATGTGTTATAATCATTAATGTTGCAGAATATAGCTTGTCCAAAGGATATTTCATGGGGTTTCAATGTAACATTATATGGATATTATCATTATATTAGTGATCGTAAAATAGTTTCTGACATCTGCTTACCCCCTCCCCTTATTCGGATTATCTGCATGTCCAACCAGTATCCCAACAAAAGTAGGTAAAAGAAGTAGTACAGTATATACAATATATGAAGAACACAAATCTAATATTTGGTGAGAAAAAAAAATCATATTGATAATATTTTCCTTGCTTATTTTTCATGTTGAATTTAGAAATAGACATTACCGTATTGAAAATACAAAGAGATAATTACATTTGTAAATTAGCAATTTGCTAATGAAGAGTAACATACATGTTTCTTAGTGAGGAGAAATGTTACAAAAATTCCTGGACAAATACAAATAGCAGAAATGCCAAGAGCTGTAAAATGCTAAATGTTGAGAAAGATGGATCAGGGAATAAGCAATGGCTGCTCAAGTTGCGAAAGCGGCGGCCAGGTGAGTAAGCCAGAAAGGCAGCTAGCCATATACTCGGCTCAGCTAGCTGTGTTCTAAATGCGATTCTATACAAGCAGAGTTGTTTATAATGCATCATCATTCCCATTTTATACTCAGCATGATCTTTCTGTTCATTTTGTGTTGGCAGTTAGTATATGATAGCCACTATATAAAAATTTAAACATCTAAAAAAAAATGACTACCATTTGCTACAAAATAAAATGATATTTCTAATTAGGTATGCATCTATGCAAATGTGATGCTTTATATCGAAATGAATTTTATCTGGTTCACTTATGAAAATGTGGAATTCAATTTTTTCAACAAGAAAAAAACTTTTTTCTTTGTGCAATTAAGTCTAACATTAAGACTTTTGATATTTGTTCGCAAAAAGTTAAGAGTTATTACACGGAAACAACTGCATTACAAAGAAGGCATACATAACTTTTATAAAATTATACTGCACTTTTTTCCTGCTACCTGACACATATAGATATCAAAGGTAAGGAAGCTAATAAAGTTTTGGGATGAACTTAGAAGACAGCTCTGAGATCTTTCAAGTGAGTAACCACATGCAGCCAAGAAATTACGCAAATAATCTGATGTCATGGTGAGCAATGCCAGTAAGGCAGCTAGCCATATACTCAAGCTAAAAATACCCACTCAATGCCAGGAACTCACGGCCAGAAGTAATAAAAGAAAAATAATTCTGATGGAAAACTGAGCATAAATGAGGAAAGCATTTGTATGATTACTTATCCTAAATGGACATTGGTTTAAAATTCTAATTTGCACATATCATATATGTGACTTATGGGATCAGAGAAGTCATGTTTGTCAATATAGTGTGTTCATGTAAAAAGTATCGTATTAAGAAAACTAGATTTGATTTGGAAAATCTCTAGATTGATTTTTACAAGAAGACCAATCATAGAAGTTCAAATTTGAATGCACTCCATTTTTAATAAGAACATATCGGCAAAACAAATCTTAGGGGGATGTCATTTTGGCAAGGGTAATTATAAATAACAGTTTAAATGTATGATTTATTTTTTAGTCTTATAGTAAAATTTGGTCACCTTGACTTTGTCACATTGAAATTAGCATCATTTCAAGAAATCCCACAGAAAGTTATAAATACATGTATACAGGTACCCGTGAATTAAATAAAAGCAAGCTATCGGGACAACCAATTGTCTCTGTGAAAAGACAAAGGAAAGTAATGCTAATGTGCAGCACATCCAGCAGTGCGCATCCAGCAGTGCGGCTCCTCATCCATCCATCAGGTTAGGAAGCCAGCCATAAAGTGTCAGTTTGACAACAAGGCACGCTTTGTGTGCTTTCTCAGATGATGGGATGAGCACATGGCTGGCTAGCTGTGCCGGCAGCAGTTCAACAGAAGCCTTGTGCTGACACACAGCTCTTTTGTGACTGTACAAATAGCGACTAAGTAAATTTACTGTCCATTATTGGTTAATTGTCACTATTCTGGCAAGTTCTTAAGAATGTTAAGACTTGCAAGAAATATTTTTACAGCAGTTACTTGTGTTCAGTAAAAGAACATTTGCATTTAAGACTGGTATGGCGTCTTTAATCTTTTTTTTTTTGTTTTTCTTCACTGATTATGGACGAGTTAATAGCAACTAAATGTCATTGGCAATGCTTATGATGTAAATTTCTTACGTGTAGCACTATACTTTTAAGTGAGTAAGTAAGGTAAGAAGACAAATAAATCTAGCAGACAATTTAGGTATCTAGCCATTCCTTCATCATTTTCTGTCAGCTAGTAGCTATTCAACTGGTTCATTGAACCATTAGGTCTCCACACGGAATGCAAACACAGGCAAAATACACTAACATGTTAAGATATGATGGGCAGGATAGAGTGAACCAGCCAAAATTTCGAGGAAGTCTTGCTCACCTATATTTGTTGCTTTGCAAATATGATTTCTTGCCCCTATCTGTAATCCTATATAAAATCTATATTCGTATTATTAGCTAAGACAATGAAAATAAATTCATTTTATTACAATAATGAGGGAGAATATTGTTAACTTTCATCTAAAAAACGCAATTTCACAATTTAAAGTGAAATCTTATCAAGTAAATGCAACACCATTTCTTTTACTGATCGCCTTTACAACTATACTTGTGTTTCCTTGTCAAAATGCCACACCTTTTTGTACCTAAATATTTCTAACATTGTTCGCAAACAGTATGATTTATTCCTAACAGTTAAACAAAGAATTCCATTCCGCTGTTTGTCCAAAATAGGCAACCTAATGTGACACTTTTCTTCCTGCTGTTCTAAAAGGAACTAAATCTGGTGTTTATCAGAAACTTTAATTTGGCACTCTAGATGAAATATAAACATAGGCTCCTATTCTAGCTAATACCCTATTTTGGAAGAAACACAAGACCATGTGAGAGCAATATTGTTTTGTTTTTTTGTTTTTTAAAACTTTTTCAGCAGAACACATACATCAAATACAAATGGTATGGGAGTTATAATTAAAGTAGATTTATTTTACATAAGCAATTTTGAGTAGCGTAAGATAATAATTTACCATAGTTGTCAACAGACAAAATAAACAGAAAAAGATTTCCAGCTATACAGCAATACAATTTGATATATATGTTTAAATGAAGAGGGCAGTTCTATAAGAACAAAAAGTTACACGCGATAAACAAACTTACATAACAAGTATATACATGTAAAAAAGCTGCAGAACAGGATCAATCAACTCCAAGTTAGATCATCATTTGCATCTGGCAATGCTTCTGGATTTGCTTACCTAAAGACACATAATGACTTCCGCAGTGAAAGCTTTAGTGCTCAGCGGTGATAGCCATCTGCAAAGGCAAATCTCCTCTCTTTTAATCCTTGAAATAAGCAAGCATTTCAGCAAACATCAGCACAGCATTGAAGTTACCTTCTGTGTTTGGAGATTAAGTCTCATCTTGGAATCTGAGGGTCTTTCTCTGCTAATCTCATCAAAGACAAACAAGGACACAAGACCCAGTTGAATCAGAGTAAACATCAACCACTGAAACTAACACAGGTTTTAAACAAGATGTGGATGACTTCACCTCGTAATGGAACAATATTTTGGTCAGTGCATCTATTGAAATGGTTTTAAATTAATCATATCAATGCTTTGGTAATGGACACCTGGATAGAATTACTAAAAACACTGCGATTTGCCTTTAATAGCAGTTTAGGTCAAGATTTTGACATCTCTTTTTGTAAATAACATCTTTCAATACTCATAAACAAAACGGAAATAATCCACGGTTTCAAGAATTTGCCATACAAGGTTGCACCCCTGTACATGTACCTCTCGCTGTACTTGATAACCCAAGGAAACTATTGGACTGCCCAGTTTATATCAACAGCCTGTGGTGATGCCAGCATATAACAGGTGCAGTTCAATACAATGAGAAACTGTTTAAACATATGACCATGTACACCAGGAGATTTTGTGAAACTCAGAGGCACAAAATGAATCTATAAATTGTATTACTCATAATCATTGATATATAGAAAATACATACATGTATTAATCAAATGTCTCAAATGTTTCAAGAATCATCCCATTTTCTACCAAAAAAAATCAACTGTATTAATGTGCTTTTAAGTTTAAAGTAAAAAAATAACTTGCTGACCTGAAAACTTGTGCTAGAATGTCATGCCACAAAAGGCAGTGATTGAAGTGACAGCTGGAACATTTCCGCCTACTGCCTCCAATAACAAAACTTCCTTTTATGTAAACCACAGCAATTTCACCAACAGTTTAGACTGACTGCCATTGTACTATAAAACACAGGGATTGAGTGATTGAAATGTTACATTTACACATTCTCTAGATATCAGCATGACTAATATGGAAAGTTTGGCACCACCTTTCTATGGGCACGTTAATCAACAGGTTGGGACCACATGCCAGAAGTATCAACATGGCTAATAAGGAAATCAGATGGGAATTTTCTTGATGGAAAACAGACGAAAGGTAGACTGAGAGAAATCATTTGGGTGTCCTTTGTATAATTACAGTCTGTGGTCACTAATGGCTAAAACAATACATGGTACCAAAGTCCAGCTTGGAGAAATATTACCAGTATAAGAAAACATCCAATAAAGAGTGTTCTCAATCTTAATCAAAAAATGATCTACAAAGGCATCTCATACTTTCCCAAGAAGGAAACGTGAGAGTCTTAACATTAGTCACAGATCTGAAGTTGGTTCTGACAAGTAACAGGTTTTGTTCAGATAAACAATATCCTATATAAGGTTTGAAAATAGAAATGGACTTTCTGACTGATAAACAAGGTCAAATTTCGCTTTTTTGTCAGGAACATTATTTGTTCTGAAAGTTAACCAGTTCCTAAAATTAATTGTAGCTTTGTAAATGAATGAGCAGAAGACAAATAAAACTTCAAGCTATTTAGAATACGATAAACTTCAATTAAAAGTTCACCATCCATGGATATATTTTTATCCTATGAATTTCTAAAAATTGCTTCAACAACACAGTACAAGTATGTAACACTTTCCCACCATTCAAAACTTGCACTCTAACCACAAAGTCCAAATATGTATTATTGTTGTATTTCCTTTTATGCCAAATAACATTTGACTTTTTCATGGCTGAAGCATTGATAAGATTCATTTTAATAATGCCAGTGATACCGGTACATTGTATATTTTTTATGTACATTTTGTGAATTTGACCATTTATTGATTAAAAGTTATTGACCAGATTCCTGAGAAAGAGATGCTGACCAGGTGAAATAAGTTTCTAGATATAAACCTAATTAAAGTGAATGACAAAATAACTGCCAATCTTCACCCAACCTAAACAAAGGTATCATTATGGTTATCCTAAATCAGCTCAACATGGCCATAAACAAATCAAGGGAGAAAATTAAAGAAATATCAAAGCAGCAGATGATAAGCCCTTTAAAATTGACCCTGATGAACTCCCTGATGACATCCTCAATTAACAGATTAACACTTATGGTTAAATAGAACCATATCTTTGCTTATGCTAAATCAAAGGCTAGATGAACTGCTAATAAGGTTGATTGAGGCTAATGGTTTTATATGAGCTCCAAATACATCTGGCAGCAGACCCCAATAAAGATGGAATAGTGAAAACCAGATGTGCTCTACAATTCACTGTATTTCATGGAGAATCAAGAATGAGTTTTTGTAAAGTATAACTGTGGTAGACATGTAGTTTACAAGGTATTTCCATTTGCAATACCAACTAATCAGTGCCTAATAGCTGTTGACCACTTTTGGTCCACGCACTAACAACAGAAAATGTAAAATGTTGTTTGTTCAGGCAGTCACTTTGTTGTGTAACTTATAATGTCATTAGAAGCTACTAAGCAACACCAGATGCTGTATTCACCCCTCAGTAAACATCACCTTATCTACCACAGCCTCTATCACACTGAGCAGATCACAGTGTGCTGGTCTTTGATCATGCTGTACATGCTCTGGTGTCTGCTTATAGTTGAAGCTTCACTTATAGGGGTTCAGATCATCATATATTTAGATCTGATCATTATATATGTAGATGACACAAACTCAAATGCATATGAAAGGAAATCAAACCTCTCCCAGGGCTCTAGGGATGAAACTGTCATCTAACATTACTTAATTGATCTTCAATTATTACTCAATGAAATTTTGAATTAATGAATTGATAAGTCAATGTCATTGGATTAAGTCATACATGTCCAAGTGGAAAATGATGTAAGAGGTTATTGATTAGCCTCCACTGGGAAATAGAAATTTGAAATCTTACTAAGCATAAGTGAACCTGTCCTGTGAGTTACTAATCAACAAGTCAAACTTTATAGACAACTAGACATGCAATTGATGTGCATCTGATTCAAAGCTATAAAAGTACAAAAACAGCAATATTAACATCATTTTCTACAATATCAACCCAACAAGGAAGACTTCTATACAGGTTATTACTGTCTACGGTTGATATTCAAAATATGGCAGATTAGATACTGGAACTCCGCGGGGAGTCCCCAAAATGACCAAAACCGTTAGTGATCCATGTGTGATGGGATGCCTTGGTGTGACATACTTATGCTCTCAGAAATGTGGTATCATGTTAAATGTAACACAAATGTCACTCAGCAAAGTTACTTGACATTATTGTGTATCAGGTGGGAATTTTTTAAAATTCATTTTGTCATTTTTAAGTGTCAATTTCATCAAAGGCTCACAGCCTTGCCACCTACATTTGAGTTTAGACCTTAACAATGAAATATCAATAAACAAAGACACAAACTTAAAACTCAATGTATGGTTAGCAAAAAGTTTGATCCTGCAAATTCGATGTTAGTAGAATTCAAACACGAATACATATAATCACTACATATATCATTATATAATTATAAAGAAATCTAATCATGTTAATATCAGAAATGTAATTAGTAATCACTACAAGGGTGGCTGTTACAACTTTTCAAATCGGGTTAATTTCTAGAATATCCTCACAAAAGGTAAACTATTACACTGTATAAATCACATCAAAATTGAAACCAGACTATCAATTATCAAATTTCAATCATCATAAGACTGCTCATTCCAAATATAAATGCTGCAAATGAATTCTTTGTGACGTTGCTGCAAGTGGAACAAATACTATAGCATTCAAAGTAAAAAAAGATTGTTAACTAGATGTCGATTCACAGATGTAGGTTATACCATGAGTTAAACATACCTGTATGAAGGTTGGAAATACATGTACTAATTATATATTCTACTTTATCACTCGCAATGAATGAAATATTTGCCCACAGTTGGATTTTGGACAAAGCAAGTCTAAAACGTCCATCCTGCCAGCAACTGTTAGTATCCTCTAGGTTCATGCACACACGTGGGTTGTCACTCGGCGGCATGCCTAGAATAAAAGGTGTACATACAAGATCGAGTACCTTAGGCTGATCGTCATCTACACTGTAGTTGAGTTCGGTCTCCTCATAGCCTCCGGGGTTCATGCGCTGGTCACCTCCACCCAGAGAACCAATGCCTACACACAGAATAAAAGTGAAACATTTGTATGGAATGAGTGAGAAATGATATGACTATTAATGGTTGATAGTATTAAAAAAGTGCTAATCTATTTATTGACCAAACATGGCATGTGTTACTTCACACAATTAAAATTAAGCCATTATGGAAACAAAGCTACATATATACTTCATAACAGTTTTCAAGGGTATGATAGATCTTGTTGCAGACCATTCATTGGGAATGTGAATTTGGTTAAAATGCAAAGGAGTGTGGGAGGTGATCATATGAGGAACTGTAATAAGACCTACCTGTGTCAGGGGTTGGTCCATTGCCACCAATATCAGGAGAGTTGAGGCAAGTCTGAATAAGCGCTTTGCCACTCTCTGATGTGATCATGGGTTGCAACTTTCTCGTGGCAAATGTGTAGACATGGCCAGTCTCGCTGGCCACCAGTAGCATCACCTGAGTGCCCGTCAGAGTGGATAGTTCATAAGCCTGTTCCACAAAGAAAAGCAGATGTATCAAATTCCTTAACGGGGATATTTTCTTATCACTTAAGAAATCTATGGGCAAGTGTATTGCTATTTTAATTGATAGCATACAATTATAATATGCAATACATTTATTTTGAAGACATTTTATGATTGAACATTAGGGCCTACTAGCTCTTAGGCCCGAATTAATTTAAATTAAGCCTAATATGTACTTGAGTGGAAACCTCCCTAAGAAATCTATACTCCTATAGACCGTAATATTATGACAGTTGCCCAAATGATTATTTTAAGAAATTTGATTCAATAACCTTTCTGATTTAGATATTTTCTTCAATATAACTTATCAATTTACAATGCATTTGAAGTTCATGAGAAACTATGCGATAATAAATATGCGATGACCACTTAGCCAAACGGGCACATCATTGAGACGACGGCCAACGATGCTCATTGAGTCATTCATATAAGAATCTCTAAGAAACTAAATCGTAGGTGTCACCTTTTTCATGATGCCGGTCTTTCTCTTTGAGAACGTCGTGTACCTCCTCAACTTGTTGTCAATAAACCTCATTTCTATTTTAACCCTCCCTCGGGTTTTCTTGCCCGGTTTGGGGCCACCGAGAGGGTTCGGGGCGATGGCTCTCTTGCCCGCATGATCCCCGTCGCTGTCACTATCGTCGAAACCTGCCTCTCCTGCTGAACGCTTGTAGCCGTATTCGCCATTAATAATAGTGTCCGTCTCGTTCACAAACTGAATATTCCCAAAATTATCACCATGACCATTTACAGCCTGCATCTTTACGCGTGAATAGTCCAACTTTGAATGTTGCCTAAAGTTACTACTACAATCACAAACACACACTTCCTTCTCCAAAAGGAGCGACCGCATCACACTGCCGAGAATTAGTCCGCTAGCTCCGCCCACTTTGCATTTTAGCTACATGTGTATTTATCAGTCACATACGAATGGAATCGAAAGTAATGGTTTGCTAGATTTGTGTATGATACATTTTACCAATTATGCGATTATATATTCGTTTCAACAACGCAGATCAACATGTACAGTCTCATTTGAAAAATACATAGTTCTGCGCACCTGCCATTTTTAATAGTCGTGATCCGGTCATTTACCCAATATGGCAATGGCTGCTGTGCCATATATGGAATCAAGGTCCATATTTGGAGGGTCGTATTGTCATTGTAAAACATAAACAACTATTACAGTTATCCAGGGACTACAGAACCTAACAAATATATGATATACTAGTTATGGTCATTTCGCTATCAAAAGCAAACTACTTACTACAGTCAGTCTTAAATCTTATTATACATCAATGTTGATTCAAATCTATTTTTAGAAATATCTTGCCTAGCTGTTTCATCATTTACATGTACACCTCATACATCATTGGTGATAAAAATTGATCTGTGTAACCGATTTACAGTGCATGCGCATTAAAACCCTTATATTTGTTATCAAACAATATGAATCTATCAAAAACTTTAACCACCCTTAATTTTTTGTACAGCACTGGATAGAAACAACTACATTTTAGAATTTGTGTGTTGGTTCTTTTAATATGAAATGTGAGCAACAGCTGATATGATAAAAACTTATACACAAAAAGTTTTTCAGAGAAATTTTTCATGCATTTTTGTTGGGGAAGATGATGAATATTTTAATTGCAATATTAGTATAAAGGAATCATTTGAAACAGTAGTATTTCATATATGAGAAATGAAAGTTAACAAATTACTTTAACTAGTTGTTTTTTTCTTTATTTGTAGTAGAAACATATTTAATAAATATAAACAATTTAACTAATACCTAAACCATATGGAAATAATTAAAGGTTGGCCCGTGAATTCAAATTTTTACTTCAGAAAAAGAGTATAATACGAAACGTGTGGATATTAAAGCTTGCAAAACTACAAGTTCTACATTATTTATATAGACAGTGAACTTTTGACTTCTTAATTTTAATTAATACAATGTAACAAGAAATCCACATGCTTTGTTTAGTGATACAACCAATCTAGCACATTTCCCTTGTGTATTGGTAAACCACAATATAAAAATGCTTTGCTCAACAATTATTAAAACTATAAAAAATGTGTATTTTACGTAAAAAAATAAGAGTAACCATAAACTCAATGGGTTTAACAAAATACATGTAGATATGAAAGTTTACATACTATCAAAAATACATGTTTCAAACTTTAATATATTGGTATGATGCACCAAACAATATGATGACACTAAGTTCTCATGTTTCAACTGTTATTCATTGTAAAGAGCGAATATATATAGTAAACTTACTGTAAAACTAGAAATGTTTGGGCATGATTTAATCTGCGAATTTTGTGGGTAGTTACGAAAACACAAACTTAAATAGTCAGCATACCCGGTACATTAATAGCCTATGTAAAGTAGGTCCAGGATGGACCAAAATCGCAAAATTAAACCACAAAATAATTTATAGATGAAAATCGCAAAATTCAATAGCCACGAAATATTCTAGTTTTACACTACCCTCTGTAAGCATCTCCTACCATGTAGTGAGATTGGTTAGTTAAACCATGAAGTGGAAGCTATTTAATGCATGGAATACCAAGGTGGTGTGTTGCCCTTTGAAGCGCCACCTATGTGTTATCTCTATTAGCACTTTTGACATTATGGGCTCCATAAACAAAGAGTTAAATATCTTTGACTCATTCTGACACAATAATGGCAAAGTACCAGTACACTGTGGTACAAACCTCTGATACTTGCTTATATTATCGTCCATATCGACGTGGACATCAAAATATTGTGTACTGTAAATTTTAAAATTTCATTCCATTCTAATTTTGCAAATTTACTCAAATTCGCAAATTTAGTGAAATCAAATCACATGCAAAATATTAACAATATACAGTAGATTCCACTCTTAACTACACTATACTAATAGAATCAAAATTTGAATATGTAAGTGTATAGATTGAATGGTTTTATTTTGTGACATCAAACTTTATTTGTAATGCAATAAAATGAATATTGCTTTGTTTCATTTTTACCTCACAGTGTTTACTTTACCTTGTGAAGTTGTCACAGCTACTATTACTGCATCGTGCATACAGCAAATAACAGTTGAAACATCATGAGTACCAAAACCAATACATGTACTGTGGCAGATCCAGGATTTTCTGGCATGAGGGCACACATGGAATGTACTATGTATACACTCTGTGACCCGGCTAGCCCGGCACATGATCAAAATGATGAAATATTTCCAGAAAGGGGTTTCTGTAAGCTCCTTGGCCAGCCTATGGATCTGCCACTTTAGAAATTGAAAAAACACAATTGGACTCTATCACAGACTTCTTTACATATCATTCAATTTCTTCATTAACAGAAGACAACAAAATAGTTATGACCCCTAACATTTAAAATCCAAACATCTAATTTGTTTTTCAGTATTAATGCAAGAATAAATTACTAATAGTATACATGCATAATAAACAGTAAAATGAAATCATCAAATAGTTTTTTCATAATTAAGGGTTGATTACTGCTCTTGAATATACATATGTAAATTATAAACATAATAAATTATGAAATAAAAATGAAAATTACCACAATACACGGAATTAAGGTAAACCTATCCCTATATGAAATGGCAAGAGAAGGGAAATTCTGAACACCTGCATATTTCAACACAATAATAGCTCATCAAACATAACATTTTATCCATTCATTCTAAATAATTGTGTGTACAATTTCTCTTCAAATTATTGAAGACAAGAAAAATACCATAACTTGTTAAAATGATTTTAAAGCAAGCCATGAAATGACAAGTCTAGTAGATAAATTGCAGATTACTAAACTAAATATGGTAAAGTACCATTATGGAATTGAAATTAATTTCTTCCTCTCAAAATCTGAACACATCAAGTGGAGAATGGAGAAAAGCTTATTTCATGTACCAGTAACTATGAAGAATTATCAATATTGAAATCACCATGAGATTCTTTTAAAATTAATTATAAATTTCTGATCATAACAAGATATGGTACACAATAAAAACATTTGACAAGCGCATTCTTGTTGGACAATAATATAAGGCATTTCAATTAGGACGGAGAAAACGATTCCATGAAGAATTTTGCTTCATATTGATGCATGAAATAATTTCAAGTGTCTAACAGTCCTGCATATTTCCAATGCCTGTTGTTTACTGCTTGATCAGGTACATAAGACACTATGTGTGAAAAAGGTTATAAGTCAATGAATAGTTGTAGCAGGAAGAAAGCAAGAACTATCAGCATATTATCCTTTCAGTTCGTGGAAGATCAGTATTTCTGCAGCGACTCATTACCTGACACCGCATTTAGGTCCGGTTCTGAGTATGCTAGGTTGGAGGTACCCCCTAAAATGCGTTTGAAGGATAAATGCAAACATAAATTTTATCTATAAAATGCTAAAATATGAGTTAAAAGATCATCAATATAAAAAAAAGACTTGTAAAGTGGTAAAAAAAAATTGTGGCACTACCTTCAGCGTGCTCCACAAGCTGACCCTGCCTATAAACCATAGCCTCATACTCTCGCTGTTCACGCTCCTTCTCCTCTTCCTCCTGTCAAAACAAAATTTTCCATTAGATCTTGTACTCTAATAAAAATTCTTTGTTTAATTATTCAATTATTTTCTGCTGTACATATTACCAAAACACAAATATAATCTACGACTTTATGTTATGAACCGAATTCGTTCAATTTTACAACTTATAATCTGACTTATGGCTGGGTGATTTTATTTATGCATTCAAATATAATCAAAATATGTACATCACATGTCAGTATAATAAATTATTATTTGACTCGACTTGATAAAAACTAATAACATGAAAAGGTGTGCGTTTGATTGAATAATACTACCGAATAATGTTTTTAGTGATTATGCAATTTGATTATACATTTACAAATAATTTCATGTCTCATATATAAAAGAACACGATAGAAATAAACAATACAAACCTCTTTCTTCATTCTATTATACTCGTCTATTGCATACTGATATTTGGGTGATGTTATGCCAAAAAACCAGGCAAGCTTTTCACCACAAGTATCTGCAGCTGCAATGGGAAATAAACAAACAATAAATTTTCATTACGAGTAACAATGATGATTGCATACACATTTACATACATACGTGTATCATGCAATTAACCATATAAGCATTCAATATGCATACTTGAAAATATTAACATTAAAAATATCAGACGTTGAATAAAGATTATAAATTTACATTCAACAATGCTCATAACTTAAGAAACCAGATACGTAGACACAGTTCAATTTGAACATGACCATAAATGGTAATCAGCATTTGCGGTCACGAAAAGCAGTGCCAATATGGACAAACGCACCTTAAAAGGCAAGAGTAACGCCATATTGTAACATTTTAGACATGGATTCATTTCCTCAATTTCCTTTTTTCAAATGAGAACTAGAATAATCATACAGTAACTAAATGAAGTTTAATGAATAAATTACAACTTAGGGCTTGCTACTAAACAGTGTCATCTAACACATCCCAAATACAATAATTAATAAAAATAAAGTGCTCAAATAAAGGCCATGGTGTACCACAAATACAATGATTAATATACATATATTATACAATCAAATGACCGCACAACTTGTTATGTCATTTGACATTTCACTAAATACCGGTAATCAATTACAAATTCTGATATTAAAGATTTATATTGTTGAAAATGAGTTTTAAAATATTTTGGCCCTGAATAAAAGCAATATCATTTCCATATCTGTACCGGGTATTGATTACTTTTCTGCTTAAGAGATAATTTCAAATGTGATATTATTTTAACTAGATACAACTCTTATAGTAAAAAAAGGTAGACACAAACACACGAATACGACTAATACTGAATATGAATAAATTTGAAAGTTAACACAGCACACCTTGAAGAGCCACACACCTCATGTTTCAAACCCTATTTGAGGTGAGCAACTACTTACCTGCTAATGCTCTTGTGGCACCAAAAACTGTATAGTACCAAAACCATGGCAACCATTGCAATGTTTTCTGAAAGATTTGAAATAAATTAATATCTTAATGTAATACGCATTAAAAATATCCAAAAGTGTATACAGGGTTCCTACACTCTGACCAACATGTACTTAGTTTTCCAGATGTACTTTTATTAGTATTCTGATCTAAAAACTACAATTTTTCCAATAATCTAGAGCATCCAGGGCTGGTTTTATGAAAATAAATCATACATCAATCAGTATTCTAAGACTTATTATATATCAATATTTAGATGTATTCTACATCGATGTACATATGATTTTATCAGGGTATGAAACCTCGGAGAATTTGCTCCCAGACCACAGACACGCAACTGCGAAAACTAGCCAGCCAGTAAACGGTCCTTAGTTATGTTAACATGTCAGTCTTATAATTTGGAAATCAGTCGGCCCAGGCTAAAATCAGCGGCCACAGGGCCTTTGAGTGGGCCTTATTTCAATGACAATTTTTGTGTTATTAATGTTTCATACATACACCATGAAATAGTACAAAATCTATAACCAAATAATGAAATACATAAAACACCTGTATAACAAGGGAACCAAGATGGTCCTATATCGCTACACCTGAAATCATGATGCTCTAGATATAAACTAAAACATCTATGTTAGTTTATTGAAAATCAAATTGAAAATGGAGCTAGCCTAGGGTGAACTGGCATAGCATAGGGCCAGCCTCCCTGTTAAGGTCTCAAATGTTACTCTTCAGCAGGACTTGTAACTTTAAAAAGACACTAGTTCTCCCTAAAACTTATTCCTCCTGACAAGTTGCCAATTTTTTTTGGGCTCAGCAGCAGGGTCAGGATTAGCCACACATCAGCTCATATTGACGAGTAAGAACTTGTGGAGGACGAGTAGAATGTTTTAGCAAATCGTCCTTTTGACGAGTAGCGATTCTGGTCAATTTGGCATACAAATATAGAGCATTGTGCAAGTAGGACAAGTACATTTTTTGCAGGACAAGTAATATTTGAGGGTTACTCATCCTGCTGATGAGTAGCACTTTTCCACCTAATCCTGACCCTACAGCAGCTACTCTTATGCAGGACAAGGGAATTGAATTTACCACAGTCCTGAATTTCTTCTATAGCTTGTCTCTTTATTATTTACAACATTAAAAAACAGTTTTCAAGAACGTGTAAACTTGTATTCTGTGGGCCAAAAGATACATGGTAATATGCACCTTGACCCCTTTAGAAAATGTTACACAAATGATTTACGTCAACACCATACATATGACGTACCAGTATAGCACAAAAGTGCTCAGTATGTAAACAGTACTGAATAATATGCACATATTTGATTATGTCTTAGTGAATATATTCGTTTGAGCTATTATGCCATGAATTCTACTTAGCATCGCCAATTTTGCACCAAAGAATGTTATTTTTATAGAAATCCGTTTTGGTTAAAAGAATTTATGTGACGAAGAGTGTGTGTGGATAATAGTCTGGACGAGCTGACTAGTGACTAAATGGGAGATAATTAGGGCATACAATAAAATGGCTGGGCAAGGCCGTTTTTTACTTAGAAGCATAATTTAGGAATTGAGCCACATATAAATCCTTGCAAGTGAAATGAAAAGTAAAGCTGTTATTTTGTAGGCACAGAATCGTACATGAATGAACTGACAACAGATGAAAGGTGATCACAATATTTGTTACAAAGTAACAAGACAAAGTGAGCTAAAAAATTACCTGTTTGCAGAAGTCAAGAATACCATAACAAATTTTAAAATATTGTCAAAGAAAACAGTAACCCAACACAGCGAGCACAATCAAGCATATATAATTCAACATACTTACATATTTCATACAAAACTATGTGATAAAGAACTTTCAATACACATAGTTGCACACACACTTATTCAGACATTTTTATGAATTTATGTATCATTGGTGTGATAAATACCATTCTGGTTATTTAGTTAATGTTTGAATATATATAATTCTAAGAAACTTTGAATTTACAACCTGCTAAAAATAATTTTGTCTTACTGGATTGACTTCTGGCTTTGGCTCTTCAACTTCTTCTTCCTCATCAGTTGAGTATTCCTCTAATACACCATCACTGAAGTGGAGGATACGTCTTGGAACCCTCTTCTTTTTCACTCTTCTTCCTTCCACATCAATATTGCCAGCTCCCTAAATTCCACTCTAGCATTTAAAACTCGTCAAAATAGTATACAAATATTTAATCATTATTACAAACAACAAATAAACAAAAATAAAGCACAATGCTTAAAAAAATATAAATAGTGAAAATTTGTTTGATTTGTGTTTTCTATGATATACCGGGTACATTTTTAACATTTATACACTTGGCATTTGAGTATTTTCATATTATACATGCAATATAAGTCCATTCTAATCTGATCAACAAGATAAAATCCAGAATGCAATAACAAGTTCAAACCTTATCATATGATATATAAATTGAACAGATGAGTTTCTATCTAAATTATAAATCATTATCAATAGAATTAGTCTTCAGAGTTAAGGAAAATAATCTGATATTTATAAAGCAAGACAATATTATGTACAGTTTGTTATATCTATTGACTGTCCCACATTGTGAAGATTGTTAGTTAAGCTTTCTACAAAAGCCTACTCAGTCGTGCATCTCACAAATTAGATATATTCTTACTCTCATAACTTACAACTAAATAAACGCACACTCGCGTATTAAAATAAATTTCCTCCACTGTACTTAGAATAGCAACATGTAGACTATAAAAGGTAGCATGCTTTATAATCAGCTAATAAAAGGTTAGAAATTTTTGGTGCACCTTCTTTCGGATGATCTGCACCTTCAGTCTTGAAGATTTCGCAGATATTCAATTGCATGTACATGCAGAGTTCAAATAAAATTTTGAAAACACTTTTACATATATATTCTCAAGGAAACCCCCGCGTCACACGTCACGTGATAACACACTAGCTAGGTGATAACATTGACAAGTGACCATATAAATGCACGGGAAAGTGGCTGTTTTTGTCGTGATATTTCACTACTTAAAGCTACTATATTTTGTTAGTTATGAATTAAACCTCATTTCATATGCATCATTGTGTAACACACTGGACATGTTTTGGAGCAGAGGCTGCTAATAAAAGATTCGTGGAGCTTTAACATAGCTGACTTTACTACAGCGTAATGTGTACAATATCTAAAGATTCACTGCGAACAAATGAAGTCCTATACACCAAACACTGCTTTTCTATTGTTAAGAAATACGCTACATGTTCCAGAACGTTTTCTTGTTTATGTCAATATTGCACACGTGCGTTTGTTGTCACTGCGTAGACCCGGTTAGACAGGAAACGGAAGCAAAGGTTTTAATGAAAATAGTCTATTTACAATGAGTGCATTTTAATTACTTGAACTCTGGCAGATTCAAGTTTTTCAAAAATAAAAGGGGGTGGGGGGAGTTGCACCCACAGTATTTCATAGGTTTTCTAACCACTCGCTTACTGAGTTTTAAAGGGACATGCACAGTAAAAGGCCTCCTTAGATAGATTGAATGAATAATTTTGTTTTTTGATACATTTAACATATTGCTCCTATGACTTATGATTTTACAATTATTAGTATGCATTTTGATAAAATATCAATACTCATTAAAAAAGTGCATTGTTATCTTCATCTAGATTGATTTTCACTTTCATCTCCCCTGCAAAAAAGAGCACTGCATAAACTTGCGGCCTCTATCACCCGTGCGCCGACAACCAATATTAGCTGCTCAGAAATATATATTAAGGCTGTTAAGGCGTCAGTGTTTAGTGCTGTTTACAAACCTTGATTGTTGGGTACATTTCATGAGAGCAAATTAGAGAATTCATTGATTATGAGGAACGAAACACTGCACATAGATAGAAATGTATGTATTCAAATGGCTCAGCAAGTACTATTTATGTGGCATAAAAGTTGAAATGACATGAAATTCACCTGTGCATGTCTCTTTAAGGGTGAAAAAGGAAGGTGAGCTCTAATGAGCCACGCTGGATCTGTCTTTACCAGGTGATAAAATAACTTATGTGGTAATCCTTGGATGTACATCAGTAGTCCTTTGTGATGTGACAAAAGTTCATGGCCCGCCCTAAAATCCTCCTACCCCACCCTGTCATAAATACTGAATGGTTTGAGGATCCTTAACAAATTTTATCACGTCAGTCAGTAAATCATACCGATCTCGTCATTGTACAGAAATACGAGCTGGTTCAGACAAGAAATTATAATCTAAGAAGCACCTACATATAAACATATATATGTAATGATAAAAATATTTGCCTCATTGCCTTCTGTTGAAGCATTTTCAAGAGGAATTTGTGAAAAATTTTCATTTGCAGACGAATTGGCTGCCATGTTTCAGCTTGTAACAAGATTGTGGACTTTAAAATATTCGAAATTTGATGAGAAACTAGTCCATGGTAAGGTTTCGTTTGTAAATTAATTTATCAAACAAATATTGTAGTTAAGAGTGATTTTATAGTGATCATCTACTAATTTCAATCAGAAATCTAGTAGTTGATGTAATTATTATGTTAGAATTGTGTTGGATTTATCCGAACATTTTAGATAAAAGTAAATGAAGTGTTTGCGTCCGGGAAGTGCGCGGAGCCAGGTGCGCACTGGGACAACATTCCATTTTTGACAATTTATAAAATTAAAAATTTGATGTTTTTTGTTTATACTCTGCTGTGAACAATCATGCGTGCCATACCAACCTGGGTGGATAGAGTTCATGATCGTGAAAAGATAGAACAATGCATTTGGGACCTGTGTTTTCGTCCAGATGGAACCCAATTGATAGTTGCAGCTGGAAATAGAGTGCTGGTTTATGACACAAATGATGGCACACTAGTCCAGCCTCTAAAAGGACATAAGGATTCAGTATTTTGTGTAGCATATGCTAAAGATGGAAAAAGGTTTGCATCAGGATCCGCTGACAAGAGTGTCATTATATGGACTAATAAATTAGAAGGGATATTAAAGTACACCCACAATGATGCCATTCAATGTTTAGCTTACAACCCTATCAGTCATCAACTTGCATCCTGTTCTTGTACAGATTTTGGTCTTTGGTCTCCTGAACAAAAGTCTGTTTCAAAGCATAAAGTTAATTCAAGAGTAACAGCTTGCAGTTGGACAAATGATGGGCAATACCTTGCATTGGGCTTGTTCAATGGTGTTGTCAGTATACGCAATAAAAGTGGAGAAGAGAAGGTGAAAATTGAACGTCCTGGTGGTTCTAGCTCACCTGTTTGGTCTCTCGAATGGAATCCTTCAAAAGAAGAGGCGTATGACGTATTAGCGGTAGCTGATTGGGGTCAAAAGTTATCTTTTTACCAACTCTCTGGAAAACAGATTGGGAAAGATCGGCACCTTGCTTATGATCCATGCAAAGTCAGTTGGTTTTCAAAGGGAGAATATGTTATTGTTGGGGGCTCCGACAGAAAGTGCTCATTACATACAAAGGAAGGAGTTAAACTTGGACTTATTGGTGAGCAGAATTCTTGGGTGTGGTGTGCAGAAGTAAAGCCGGACTCGAACCCTTATGTTGCCGTTGGTTGTCAAGATGGAACCATTGCTTACTATCAAATCGTCTTCAGCACTGTTCATGGATTGTATAAAGATCGCTATGCATTCCGAGACAATATGACAGATGTCATTATTCAGCACCTCATTACTGATCAGAAAGTAAGAATTAAATGCAGGGATTTAGTGAAGAAAATAGCCATTTATCGTCACCGATTGGCTGTTCAATTACCTGATAAGATTGTCGTGTATGAGCTGTATTCAGATGATGCAACTGACATGCATTACCGTGTTAAAGAGAAAATCAACAAGAAGTTTGACTGTAACTTGCTAGTCGTATGCTCTCACAATATCATCCTTTGTCAAGAGAAGCGTCTTCAATGTCTCTCATTTCAAGGTATCAGAGAAAGAGAATGGTTGATGGAATCACTTATTCGTTACATCAAGGTGCGATTATTTAAATTTTCTATTAAAGCATTCATGTTGGAATATTTTATTTAATATCTTGTTGACTTATTTTTGTTTTTAATAAAAAATTAATGTTATTCATTAGGTTGTTGGAGGTCCTCCAGGGCGAGAAGGCTTGCTGGTTGGGCTGAAGAATGGCCAGATCATGAAGATATTTGTTGATAATCCATTCCCAATTCCCATCCTCAAGCAAAACACATCAGTAAGGTAATGAAAATCAAACGCATCAGAGCCTTTTACTTTCTTACTTTTAATAGAAATTATGAATATTTCTAGAAACACTCACAATTAATTGTGCAGTGTTTGAGTGTACTTTACAAAATGCAAAATTAAGGCGTTTATAATTATTTAATATCCTCATTGAAATGTAAATAAAAATCTTGGTTTGTTCATTCCAGGTGTCTAGACATGAGTGCATCACGAGGTAAACTTGCAGTAGTTGATGAGCACAACACCTGCCTTGTCTATGACGTAAACACCAATGATTTGCTCTTTCAAGAGCCAAATGCTAACAGCGTATCTTGGAATACTCAATATGAGGACATGCTCTGCTTCTCAGGAGGTGGACTACTCAACATCAAGGTACCAAATTACAAGAAAACAATACCAAAACATCTACTTAGTGAATCCATCATAATTTAGTTTCTCTTTTTGAAAAGTTGATTTGATCCTGATGTTCTTTTCACAACTAAGTAGATAGTGAAGAATGTTATATTTGAAATTTTTAACAAAATGTGTAAAACTTGTAATTTTGTGCTCGTTAAATTTCAGTCAATTATTTTAATCGTATTAGTTTTAACTGAAGATTGAATGTAACTTGTAGGCTAGTAATTTCCCAGTGCACCAGCAGAAACTGCAGGGTTTTGTAGTGGGCTTCAGTGGCTCCAAGATCTTCTGCCTTCATGTTTATGCCATGTCTTCAGTAGAGGTGCCACAGTCAGCTCCCATGTACCAATATCTCGAAAAGAAGCAGTACCAGGTACATGTAGTTATTTATATTGTACTATCATTTGCGAACAGACGGAACATTATTATGCCAACATTCAAATTCTAGTTGTGATCATAAGATATTGAGTTTTATGAAAATCTTAACTAGTAAAATATCAATCTGTTTGCAATCATTTAACACTTATATTTTCAACTACATGTATATATTTTTAAGGGTGCATATCAAGTGGCTTGTTTGGGGGTTACAGACGCTGATTGGAATGCTCTGGCTCATGAGGCCCTAGAAGGTATGCTATCATCATATTGCTATATCATTAATTACATTCTTATACGAAGAAGCGGGGTGTGGAAAAGAAGATTGTGGTATGATTTTCAGCCTCCCTCCACCCCACCCTCCTTCCTTATCCGGAATGGTTTGAAAATTTCAGGCCCACGCCCCAAGATTAATACTTATATACATGTACATGAATTAAATGAAATCTTGATTTCCGTAACTCCAATTCTTGATGAAATTCTTTACCTGTTCCCTCGTGTGGATTAATATTTCAGCATTTGTACATATTGCACATGAAAAATTTCAGGCCTGAATTTCCCTATTGCAAAGCTTGCTTTCATCAGAACACGTGATTTGAGATTTCTTGAACTTATCAGCCAGATAGAAGAAAGAAAACGCAGAGGAGAGAATGATCCACAAATCTTTCTGGCTGATGTGTATGCTTACAAGGTAAATACATCATCTTCAACTTCCAAAATGTATTCATTATATCAATGCTGATGAAATATAATGGCACCATGATTATAACACCATGATTGCTAATTGCATGTGAACACAATGCACATAACAGTTGACCACCATTTATTTGCTTGATGGGTAAATAATAAAAGGGCTTAATCATGGTGTTAAAACATAAATATGAAGATTTTCAATTCCAATATATTTCAACAAGACAAACAAAATAGCTTGAAATTTCATAATTTTTATATCACATTGCTTATCCGAAAACACTTCACTCAGTTCTTACTAGTTATCATGAGAAACTTTAGACTGGTTGCAACTTAGGATATGGTAACAATCTTAATGTTCACAATTACAGGGCCAGTACAATGATGCAGCGAAGTTGTACAAGAAAGCTGGAGTGAGCCAGAAAGCTATGAACATGTACACAGATCTCAGGTAGAACTTTCAACTTTATTGTCCTAACAGTCATCTAGCAAATTGTGTAAAGTTCATGATGTCCATCAACCAGTGCAGTACTTTTTCACAAGTTGTCATGCTACCCCTTTTTCAATCCCACTATTTGCGAGGCCCAACCAAGCTGTCACACGTTCAGGTCTGATGCCTGCATGTAGGTGATACTACTTCTTTTGTGGTAACACTGTCACAATGACCATAGGAGAATAATTATGCTATGATCTAGTGAGAATGGTAACCATGAGTACAGTATAAACAGAAACATATGAAATTATCATAACTGTCAAGGGTGAAGCTAGTTTGGCATCAATGTGAATCAAAGCCAAATGCACTGGATGGTATCCACTTAGACAAAACCCTGCCAGCAGAAAGAGTGTCAACTGCTTTCTCTATGACTGAACTTTCTTCTTTGTGCTATTTTAGAATGTTTGAGGCGGCAAAAGACTACCTGGATGCAGCGGGTGACGACAAGAAGATGCTGATGTCGAAGCAGGCAGACTGGGCTCGCAACATCAACGAGCCGCGAGCGGCCGCCGAGATGTACATATCAGCAGGAGAGTACATGAAGGTAATGGTAGTGCCAGCTCTGGGCTGTGTACATGAAGGTAATGGTAGTGCCAGCTCTGGCAAGACCATTGTGAGCACTGCATTTCGATACTATCTGCTGGCATGTTGCAAAGGCAGCAACTAGCAACGACAGTCATTGTTTCTAGTACATCTAACATTGTGATATGGGCAGCAATGTTTTTCACGTGACCAAGATTTTTTCTATTTAATGAATATACAATATGATCCATATAGTGCAATGTTTAAACAGGTGAATGTTAATACTATATAAATCAAAAGCATTTTATAGTCTTCATTTGTACCATCGTAACAAATCTAAAGCTATCCATGTTGATAATGCAGGCAATCGAGATCATCGGTGACCACGGCTGGGCAGACATGATGATCGACTTGGCCCGTAAGCTGGACAAGGCTGACCGTGAACCACTTGCTCGGTGAGTACAGACAGGCTGCTGCAAATAGGCATTGGCAATTTCGCCAGATAGTTTCATGCTTCTGCCAGCGTAAAATTATGACATTATTAAAATCTGCCAGATGAGATTTTCATAAAAATGAACGTAAATTGAGAACCAAGTTTCAGTTTTTAGAAGTGACAGCTTCTTAATGCTATTTCAAGTTACTTTATTGCCCTTGCCCTGCATGGAAAATTTAAATTGTTCTCACAAAAAACTCAGGCAATAGAATTAGGCACTTATTAATGGTACTTGTTCACTAGGATTAGGTTATTAGATTGTCATTTATAACTTAATGGTGTGAGCATTTATCTTTGCGCATATTTGAGAGTAACTGCTATAGAACTAGAGACAAAAAATCTCATAGACATCCTTATCCTCGGAACATAATTGATATACATCTGATTATTAAACGCTGATGTTACTGAAAAGAAACATGATGCTGTAGGTCTGCATTGTACCTGAAGAAGATGGAGCAGTACGCGTACGCTGCGGAGATCTACACCAAGATGGCAGACACGAAGGCCCTGGTATGTACCAATGAAAACCTCGGATCTACGGGGGTCCTGTGGAATAGTCCCACAAGAGTCCTGTGAGGCAGGAGCAGGAACCTGCGATATTTTTCTGGCGGGAGTGGTCACAAGACTTGCAGGAGTGGTCACATTTTCAACTTGTGGGATATTTGTAGGAAATCTGTCTTGAAAGTTTGTGGGATTTTGACAGGAAATCCTCCCAAATTGTAGGATTTTCATCCCACAACAGTCCTGCATCTATCACTTAACCACATTGATTTTCATATGTGTGATTGAATGCATACTAATTTATACTTTTTTTTTCAACTGCATTGATTTTGTCCACTATCAGGACACACTTGATCATCATCCTACAACAGTTAGTATCTGCAAATAAAAAAAACAATGTAATAGGTACTGAATGGGAGGAAATTAGATGTTTTAGATCTTGTACAAAAATATATGAGTGCATTTTAGACTAAATGTGTAATAGGATGAAATTATTAATATTTCAACATTTTTAGCAGAGTAGTAGTTTTTGCATTTTTTTTTTCAAGCAATGACCCCATTATTGTAGGTGATGCTGCATGTTGAAGCTCGTCACTGGGAGGACGCCTTTATCCTCGCCGAAAAACACCCGGAAATGAAGAATGACGTCTATGTACCGTATGCCACCTGGCTCGCAGAAAATGATCGGTAAGTTAGATTATGTAGTACTCTTCTGTTAATCTGTTCAGCGAGCAGCAAGTAAGTGTCTTAACTACAAGGCAGATGCCTGCCAAATATTTTGTGCAAGGTTTTGGATTGGTTTACAAATGGATTGTATGTCTGTGGGTTTGAGGATGCTTAGGCAGTGTTTTGCAAGGCTTTTAGTACGTCAGATCTTGTATACAATCTGCTCATTCAATCTTAAAGATTTTGCGGGTGTATGGTTCAGTTATATTTTGTTGTTAATTGATGTATCTCCCCCAGGTTTGCAGACCCCCAAGTGTAGTTCCACAAGGCTTTTGATACTCTGATTTTTCTAGAAAATTTCATCCTTAAATCTTGAAGAGGTTTGCTCTGTTAATATTGTGATGCACACATCTATCTTGACGTGTCTCCCCAAGGTTTGAGGACGCCCAGGCTGCGTTCCACAAGGCTGGGCTGCAGGACGAGGCTGTACGCGTTCTTGAGCAACTCACCTTTAACGCTGTCACCGAGAGCCGCTTCAACGACGCAGGCTACTACTTCTGGAAGCTCTCCATGCAGGTAAATTGCTGATTTGTATTATCACTGGTTACGGGTGTGAGCGTGTATATGTATGTTCACTGGCCATCAGGCCTGATAACCTGAGACTCAATATCAGACTAGAGCATTGATTACATCTTGCGAAAGAGCTAGATGTAACATGTTTTTCAAACCTTTTCACTACAGATCCAAATGATTATCACCTTGTCATGTCAGTTCAAGCATGTGCAATGCAATAGTTATGACACCGCAAGAGAAAAGAAATTTGCTAATGCCTATCATGCTTTTGTGAATGTCAGTCGTGTTTATGTTTCGAATTTCAGTGCTTAGATCTAGCGGCAGAAGATGAATCTAAACGGGTGGACATGTTGGAGAAATACGAGGAATACCAACATAACGCAGAGCTCTACTATGTTTACCATTCCTTACAGAGGTATTTTAGTATTGTCTCTAAATTGAAATTATTGTTAAAGCAAGATTATAAATGCTTTATTTCTTTTTTTACAAGGTGTTTGTATTGATCAATGATATACATAGCAATAGATTCATGTGGTTTTGAATAATATTAATCCAACTTGACACTATATAATAATAGGTTATGATATTGATGTACTTTCATCAAGGGGATTCTTAATCAACCAATCCTTCCCGGGACCGAACTATATTTTGGCAAAATTTTGTCATTTTTGTCCATATTCTCAGATTGCAAAGCCTAGAAATTGTTGCCTGGTACCAATATTGTCATTGGCTCCAACCACTTTTTATATGCCGATGGTGCCCCTAGTTTGTGTTTCTTCTGTACACATTTTCATGTCATTCTAGATATTCTGATGAGCCGTTCACGTCCCACCTTCCTGAGGCCCTGTTCAATATGTCGCGATTCCTGCTACACCAGCTCGGTAAATACAGTGGCAGTCTTCTACTACCTTCTTTTAGTATTTTATCGACTGTTTCATCATCGTCATCTAGCTTCTGCAGGATCCTTTGCCATATGAGTGGGGGTGCACACAATTGATAACCACCTTGTTAGAATATTGTTTTTTGATTATTGAGCTCATTGTTAGCAATTCATGCACAGTGTAATTCTAATTTAACTTTTAACTATTGGTAGATGTTAATAAGCTTATTTAACATTTTGTTTACATTCCCTTCCATATATTGGTTGCTTTTGTTTGTTTTGTGTGTGTTTTTTTTTTAAATTTATTTTCAATATTGGGGATAATTTTAGAAGCATCAAAAGACATGTTCGCAGGTAATATTTCTCTCTCTTTCATGTTCATTGTTTACTAGCTCACCTGTCACTATGACAAGGTGGGCTTTCCCAGTATTGTGATCACTTTTCATCAGTTATCCATCGTATGTGCGTTCACTATTGTTGTTAGCACAGTAACAAATTCATTGTTCAATTGATTTTCACCAAACTAAGCTTATTTGGTTGTTAGATAATGGTTCTGTTTCTTAATCATGACCATTGGGTGAAAGTCAATTGTATTTTTTTTATCAGATTTAGTATACTCGAAAATTCTTAAATACTGAATCTTGACAGAAACGACATATCACAAGATGGAAGTTTTCAATGAAATAGTGTGAGTCAAGTGAGCGATATATGACCATGATTGTCATCTTGCTATTTTATTTAGTTATTTTTTTATTTCATTCAAAACATACTTTATGGCAGAAAATTATTCAAAATAAGTTTAATGTATAAGAAATTTTACACCACAAAATAATTTTTATGCAGAATTGATTATTTGAATAGTGTCACACAAATTCAAAGAGAAAATGGGCTTGTCTGGAAAGCTGGCTAGTCTGGGTCTTGCAAACTACAGTATAAGTCTGATTATATGTTGATGCAGCTTGTTAGCCTCATTCCACAGACTTTCTGTTGATCATTGACATAACTTTAGTGATGCTCATTCAAATGTTCAAGACTGCGTAGAAAGTAGATATGGTGCTAGGATTTTTAGAATATCTTAGGACGGAATATATATCATTCAGATTGATTTTCATCTTTCAAATATTGATTTCCAATAAAATTATAATTTTTGCAGATTAGTATAAGAGAATTGTGGTTTATGTACTTATCGACATGAATGAGTAAACTAATTTACACTTGCAGGTGAGAGGATTCCACATGGTATTTCCAAGGTGGCCACACTGTATGCTTTGGCCAAGCAGAGTAAAGCCCTCGGTGGCTACAAGCTCGCTCGCCATGCTTTTGAAAAGCTCCAATCATTGCGCATTCCTAGCAGGTTTCAGGTAACATTGCAAAATGTCTAAATATTTTTACCATGCTGGATGCACATCAACTCATAAGCTTGCTTGTGCTATGAACCCTGTCACTCAGTTTTCTATATCAACCATGTTCCTACCACTTTATATTGAGGTAGCTATATTGACGTAGCTTAAGACAATCTTTCACTTTTAGCTCACCTGTCGTAGACATGGTGAGCTTTTGTGATCACCTGTCGTCTGTCATCGTCCGTCCACAATTCATATTTGCACAATAGTTTCTTTATTTTTCATTCAAATTTCATAATTTTTTCACAGAATTTGTATGTCTACATGGTCATCATCCCATTCTTGATACATGTCCCTGGGGGTAAAATTGACCCCGCCCTAGGGGTCCATCAAACTTTTTTAGTGTAAAAGTGTTCAATCAGTCAGTCTGTCTGTCATAATGCAAACTTAAAGTTCTCTGGAGATGGATAGAAGTCATAGTGCAACTTGGCTCTTTTACAGTCTGTTAGTCATAATGCAAACTGATTTTTAAAAAATCAAAGTTCTATGTTAGGAGTTACAGTGCAACTTTGTATCTTTTTATGCTGAAAAATGAACATAGATCCAGGTGAGCAATTTAGGCTCTCATAGAGCCTCCTGTAATATAAATCAAGTGGCCCTGACGAGTGCAAACACGACTGATGTTTGCCTGGCTTTCAGGATGCCATTGACCTGGGCGCCATCACGATCCGGAGCAAGCCATTCCACGACAGTGAGGACCTGCTGCCCATGTGCTACCGCTGCTCCACCACCAACCCGCTCCTCAACAACAGCGGCGCCTTCTGCATCAACTGCAAACAGCCCTTTGTACACTCCTTTGTCTCCTTCGAGGTGAGAGATTGTGATTTTGAAACACACTGCACAATACTCACATCTGTGATATATACGTAGGATTAGGGTTAACGCTTGAAAATTGTGACATTATAAAGTACAAAATGTAAACAAACAGTATTGGATTTTTTGGTCTTATGAAGTATGATGGTTATGCGCGTTTCATCTGAGAAACGTTGTACATCACAAGTAGTGATTAAGGTGAACAAAGGGGAGTGTATTACAGCCTGAGGTTATAATGGTGATAGTGAAATGTAATTAGTAATCAAGTTGTAAGATGTGGTAAATGTTAACATCTACTCTTTGCAGGTGTTGCCAGTGGTTGAGTTTATTTTAGACGACGATATAACAGATGAAGAAGCACTACCACTTCTTGAACTTGAACCCCAGAAAAAGCCAGAAAAACCAGAAAAGACGTGGAAACAAACGACTGAAGACAACATGCAGGTATAAAGTTCTGCTTTTAAATGTTAATGCAAATGCTTATGTATTTTGCAATCAAAAGTTAAGTTGTCTTTTAAAGAAAATACTATCACTTAGGAATTATACAACTGACAACTTTACCTGGATCTGACACATATAATAGTTTTGCAGGCCTTGCAGGTTCAATATCAATTCCACATATTCAGGGCAAAAAATCGAACTAACTTTTATGTACAAAAGTGAAATGTCATCCACATAATATATTTTTATAAATACCTTGTTGAGTTTCAATGGTCATTGGACATGAAAAATGATGACATTATTTTTTACCATCTGGGGAGTGAGAGTACGTTTCTCCATACAACAGTTTGCAAATTCATGTTTTATTCCAGTCGCTGCGCATGGATGATGATGAAATGAATATGCTAATGGAGGAAGAGCAGACGATGGGGGAGTCGTTCCAGGGGGTGCTCAGCCGGTACGAGGGGCCTGAGGGCGAGTGGCTGCCTGTACGTGCCAACAGGGCGGTCCTCAAGTCACTCTCACGCACCGAGGTGAGAAGCAAATTCCACTTTTGTTGATAATTCTACTTATACTTTTTGTTTTTAGACTCACTGATGAGTATTCTTGTGTAGTTAAATAATGTTTTGCATAGAAATGATAAATTCTTCAGAAATTTTAGTTATTTTAAAACTTTAAGAATGATTCATATTACATGTAGTTATGATAATAAGGCACTGTGCTGCGTGCGATCAGTCTAACATTTACCGTAAAACACCTATTAACACCACCCAATAGGCCGTGGGACTCTACTCAAATAATCTCAATAGATGTGTACACTTAGTGGAAGCTCATGATGGTCTATTCATGAACGTTTGAGCCTGTTAAAAACGGTCTTATTATAGAGGTGATCGTAATTCAATATGAGGTTACATAATTCAATAGGAGGTTACATTGTAATTAATCTTAACATTCTTAACATTAATCGCATTATTCCCCCTTGTCATCGTTCAGGTGATCATCTGCAAGCACAAGAAGCCGCTGCGCAACCAGTACTACAAGGTGATTCTCACGGACGTGGCCATCACCAAGTGCCCGTCGTGCAACAAGCTGTTCCACACAGACGACTTTGAGCTGCTCATGCTGCAGAAGGGCCACTGTCCGTACTGCCGACACTCATCCGAAGAGAAGGAGAAGAAGGACGATGACTTGTACTGAGTGCAATACACGACAAATGAGTGTTCTTTGAACAAATGATGGGGATGTTGTTTGGCGGGGGTCGGGGAGGGGAGTGGGGAAGGGGGAGGGAATAGCAGTCAGGGAGATTTGGGGGAATGTTTTTTATTTAGGAAATGGCATGACAACAATGACTTCTGACTGACAAGTATGGGTGAATGTTTAATGCTACAATTTTGGCTTCAATCATGAAACTTTTCTGAATGCAATCGATAAATGGGTGTCCTGTTATGGCAATGGTGATGCACTCTTGCAATAAACCTCATTTTGGAAAGTATATTTTAAGTGAAAAATAACACTGATAATAGAATAATACATGTTATATATATCCGTGGTTGGAGGTTAAACTACTACACTTTTTGATTTCATGTGAGAAAGATCATGATTTTTTTTTCTCCAAATCCCATTGATATATTTTCTTTGAACAAAAGGTTTTTTCAGTCGCTATGGTTAGAAGTAGAGCAAAAATTGTAATAACAAAATCAATTTCATTGGAGAAAGATCACAAAACATTTTACTTCGGAGTATGAATGGTTTTGTATTCTATTTTTATATATTTATTTTTTGGCAGGTGGGGATCTCAGACTTTGTATTGCATTATGTGATTATGTATAGTAGACATTATTTGGGTTAAAGAGGCCAATTTTCACTTCGGTTTATTCATGTTATTTCGTCAATATGGATTTCAGTGAAGACGTTTTTGTATCGGGTATTGCAAAATTGGTTTTTGCTTAAAAAGCTGCAAATTCAAATGAATTTATATAAGACTTGTGAACAATAAAATATGTGAATATGAAAGTGATAGTTTAAGTTAAATGTAAAAGAAAGATAATATTTTTTCATAATTTGAGTGTAAGTGATTGATGCTAATATGATGTAAACCCCTATGCATATATAAATGTGTGTTCTTGTGTATATCAAGCCTTGCATTCAAAATCATTAATTTTAACCGAATCCAGTGTTAGTTTGATTTTCAAATGAAAGTCACATTGTCATAATTGAAATGTTTGTCAAACATTTTAGTGTAACACTATTAATATAGAAAAATTGGCCAGTTTTGAAAATGCCAAATGCAATGGCATAGCTAGTCTGTGATTTGTCTGTTAATGCAGCGTTCCGTCCATTATTCATCATGTGTCTTATTTATGATGCTCTTATATTCAAAATTTCTGTCCTTTACAGAAACAATACAAATGAAAGGTGTTACAGTTTGTTATGAATGATCTCTTTTTAGGGATGGTACTTTACTTTGTAACTGTTGTATATTTTCTGTAATATAATAATAAATGCACATTTTCATTTTTTAAATATGGATGTTTATTTTTTAACAAAAAAACAAAACAAAAATCAGTTTGTAAATTTAAAAGTAAAAATCATACTAAGCAAATATATTTTTGTAATTCTTTGCGTCCAATCTAGAGCAAAAAAAAAATAATAGAAGACTGTTTAGCTCACCTTTCGGAGACAACGTGAGCTTTTGTAATCACCTTTCGACCGCCGTCCGTCCGTCAATTAATATTTGCACAATAGTTTCTTTATTTTTCATTCAATTGTCATTCCACTTTTACAGAAACTGTATGCCTATATGATCATCATTCCATAGTTAATACATGCCCCTGTGGTGAAATTGACCCAGGGGCCCATTGTACTTTTTTAGTATAAAACATGGTCACAACGACCACAGGTGTACAGTCAGGTTGTTAATCACTTCCTCTAGCAATCTCTAGCATAATGCAAATTGCATTCTTTTTCAACCTCTAGCATAATACAAACTGCATTCATTTTAAACTTGTCACAGTACATGTACGACCTTATCATCATGCCAGGAATAATACAATAGTTTTCAATTCTTTTTCAAAATCAAGGCTTAAGATGTTCATTTTGTAATGTCCATGTAAAAGTTCTGTGGTGTTTGGTTCATTATTTTTAAACTTATCATAGTGCAACCTCGAGACATGCCAACAATGACTCAACAATGATACAGTCTATCAGATACAATAGTTTTCACTTCATTTTAAAGATCAAGGCTTACGATGTCCATTTTGTAGTGCCCATGTAAAGGTTCTGAAGTGCTTGGTTTCAAGTTGTATGAGACTAGCCACCTGGATAAAGGTGCTACCCTTTAAAAATAAATGCTTAAAAAAGATATGCATTTTGCAGTGTCCATGTAAAAGTTCTGTGGTGCTGGTTTCATGTTGTATAGTATGAGACTTTAGCCTCCTGGATAAAAGTGCTATATAGAGGATATTTATATCATTATTTTCAAATATCGATATTGATTATTACATCTACACAGCTGTGATTTATGATGCTTATTGACGTTGCGGCTAACTGGTTGGGTTGCCAACTTTCATGAGTTTAGGGATTTTACAAATTTTTGTGTGACTCCCTGAGGTGACTCAATCAACACTTGCATATATATTTCTCTTTTTTGCTAACAATAGAACATAGAGGCAGGTGAGCGGTTTAGGCTGTCTAGAGCGTCTTGTTTTTCATTAGGAGCAATAATGACTAATTTTGATGAAAAGAAGTTACTGTTGGATGCTGTTTTCGATGAAAAGATATTACCGTTGGATGCTGTTTTGAGATATGTCAGGCTCCAGAACATATCTCAAAATATAGTCCGATGAAAAATATATTATGCACATGGTCGTACTATTTAAACATCTGTCTTTTAAACCCGAATTGTCCAGACTGAAAAGTTTATGTTAATTTTGTTGTGATGGTGGACAAGGGATGTGTCAAATGTAAAAATATATGTAATTATGCCGTTTGAAGCTGCATTAACCGTCAAAAAGTGTTTATTTATTCTGATAATGTCCATGTTTTGCATACTATGGATTATAGGCAGTATATTAAGTGATATGGATTATTTGAAAGCTGAAGCCAGTCCTTTGTTTACAAAATTTTCTTCTGAACCAAGGCCAGAGTCATCTGTGAAGCACTTACACTGGTTCATGCAGGTGAGTATTCTAAGTTTGATCATACACCTTTACCCAAATAGCATTTTCCAAATACAGGGTAGATATTTGATGCGTCCCAGGGATGCGTCTCACCACTGCTTGCAACAGAGCTTATGTGTCAAGAATATAAGGTAACCTACTGTACTAATAGTACTAACGTATTCCAAATTAGTTGCACAGTGCACTACAGAATCTATTAGTGCTATGAGGATGAACCCTTCAGCATCACTTTGTCACTTTTTTCTACCTCAATTTGTCCCCAAATGACATTCTGACATTCTCTCCCCCACCCTAAAAGTTCCTGTGCTTTATTGCATCATGCAAGCATTGCATCAGACATTAATTGCATCAACAAATCATCAGCAAGGTCCACGTCTGCAATGGCTTCTTTAGAGTGCCTTCATGCTTGCAGCTTCTTGTAGTGAAGCCCAAGTCAGACAAGTCCTCTTCCTTGCCATCCAATGCTCTACTCATTCTCACAAACTTAGGAAGCCTGATCTAGAGGCTAGCATATATGGTCACTTCAAAACTCCAAAATTGAAGTTGTTTCACAACAACAGCACCTGGGTAAAGCAATAGTACAATTGTAGGTGAAATGATGATTGAAAATAGAATTCAATGTGACAGGACAACTGTGTACTCACAATTTAAGGCAGGAATGCATGGCCTAAATGGTCTCAACCCGGCTACCTCTGTGCGACTATGGGCTACGTATGTGATCCCAGCAGTGATTCATAGCCTTGAGGTAACACTCCTGCCGCCAACCGCAATTCAAAAATTTGAAGCTTTCCAAAGGAAAGTTCTGAAACAACTGCAATACTTTCCAGACTGTACTTCAAATGCAATAACCTATATGCTGATAGGTATACACTCGGTTGAAGCTGAAATTGATAAAAGGAGTTTTGAACAAGTTTGGCTCAATAGTCAATGAACCTCGATCTGCGGAGTATGAAATTGTTAAAAGACAACTTGCGGTCAAGAATCTCTAGTAGGTCATGGACCACAAATGTAAGACTTCTGACCCACAAATATGGACTACCCAGTGCCGATGAGGTTCTACTTAGCCCACCCTCAAGAAATTCTTGGAAGTCCCTTGTGAAAAAGGTGGTCTTAAGATTACCACCTCGAAAAACTTAAACGTGATTGTGGGGGCCTAAGTTCCACTAGATATGTAAACCTAGGTGCTTGTTCTTTGAGAAAATCCCATCCCGGGTGGGTCCTTGTGGGTTCCAGTAGAAGAGAGCTGTCTAGAGCAATTGTCAAAATGAGGCTTCTTACGGGTACCTACCTCCTAGAGGGTAGGAAGTCAAGAATGCACAAATCTGAGAAGGCAGGAAGATGCCCCCTCTGTGACTCAGAAACGGAAACCAGGGAGCATTTTCTACTGAAGTGTGCAAAGCTTGAGCAGGTACGTGAGCCGTATATGCTACGCATTGGGAGGTACGTCAACATCAGCTCTTTAAGTGACGATGATAGGATTAGGCTACTCCTAGATCCATCTCATTTCATCCAAAACCAGGACTTACATATAGTGGAAGAAGCTACAAGGAGGTCATGTTACACTCTACACCACCACCGTCTACTACTACTACAACACGACGTGACGCGTTAACGCAGCTGCCTACCCTAGCAGAGTGATAGGGGTGCCGCTCAAAAAGCGGGAATTTAAAAAAACATTGAACATTGTGTAGTTCAGGACTCTTATGAAGAGAAAAAGGAGCTATGGTGTCACTCCGCCAGTGATATCAAAGGTTCCTGTTTCTCTGACAGGCATCATGACTCTTGATGCAGTAATGTATTACATCTTCTTGATGTCAGGATGGATTTGGAGAGATACCATAGGTTATGAGTATCTTTATCATCTTCCTTCTATGTATAGAGTCAAAAGCCTTCTTGAAGTCTATGAAGGTCATCTCAGTAGATCCTGTTACACAGCACTGTAAGAATTGTCAAATAGAGCTGAATTAATTAACCCCACAGAATGTCAAATGAGAATAGAGAGCATTATTTTTAGTTTAGACGCCTTGTCTTACTTTCAAATTAAAGACAAATTAAAATGGATGCAAAGTTTTAAGCCCTTTTCACAAGTGCATTGCGAGCAGTAGGCGGCCCGTTGGTGATCACGTTCGCATATGTTGCATGACCAATCGCATAACTCGCACAACCTACCTCCTCAGTTGTATGTGATTTTGCGATCGCAAGTGAATTTTGAATATGTTCAAATTCAGTTTGAGGTCGCAGAATGACGCAGCTGTTGATTTTTAAAGTGTCAACTCGCCTGAGCGGTGTACAGCGTTTTATGCACTTGCATGAGCTCGTAGGTGCAATGCACGTCAGAGAGCACAGTAATTGGTCGTTTGGTCGTCAGAATCGACTCACGTTTTGTCCAAACGACCCAGACTTCAACATGAGTCGTCCGTACGGACGACTCGCAGTTTAGGGACGTGTGATCATCAATATTTGAAAGATATTACACCATTATCATTTGCTTTCTTTTCATTCAAGTTTCAATCAGCGTTAGTTTCATGGGCGCTGCCATATTTGTTTACATTCAGAGCGCACCAACTGGCGATCCACTGAAATACTTTCAACTAGTTCACGCTGGTAGTGCAGGAAAAACGTGTCTGCGGCGCTGCTGTATTTGCATTGTGATAAATGCATGTTCCATTGGATACTAGTACCAAAATGGCTCCCATAGGAAACAGATGTCAATGTGTTGAAATTTCTTGTTATATGCTTAAGATATTAAAGTAACATTAAAATGAATTATGTACGATCATTCCTAATGAGGTTTTACATAAAGTTATCTACTTTTAATCCCGATGACACTGCTTCTAAATAGTCATTTGACGGATTTAAAAAATGAAAATGAAACATGTGACAGGATCTTACAATGTCAAAGCTTTTGGCAGCCAAAAACATGAAATGTGTAAATGATACGGCCGGTTTAGCCTGTTAGCTCTAGGAGTCTGTATTGATATAATAAGTGTTGTTATTCATAGAATTTTCTTGTATGATAATTGTATGCAAAAACACAAACACCCATATTATTTCTGCACGACCCAGAATAGCACCGGACCACTTACATTTTGTAGTAGGTCGTCCGGACGGGCTAGCTACGATTTAGAATTACTGTGCTCTCTGCACGTGCAATTTCACAAGTCGCACATTGATTTGCAAGCATTAAAAATATTTTATCACACCATATCTTTCTCAACTCCACGGGGAGCATACAGCGCAATTGCACATACACTCACATTTGCGTTCACTTGCCTGACCTGTACCTATTTAACCATGGCACCAGACCCGACCGTGAATCAAACCCACGACCTTCTGGTCACGAGTCCAACTCCCTATCCACTCGGCCACGGAAGCACACCATTTGGTTACTACGTAAATACCAAATTTATACATGTACTTGTGAAATGAAACTTTGTAGGTGAGTGATCTCCATTTAAGCGTGTTTCGTGACGCGAAGCGTGGCGCAGATTTTGAGATGTTTTGTAACCAATATGTGAAGACCATAAAGCCAGAAGCTGTGCTTGTTACAGGTAAGTTTTCTATAGATATATTCATTATTCCTCACTTGGTTTGCTGAAAAATGTTTTGAAAAAGTTTACATTAGAATGCAATGAAAATCATTTTTATTTGCAATTTGTTTCATTTCAGACAACACAGATCTATGGTCTCATTGTTGGTTTTTACTTCTTTTTCTGTGTGTTGGAAAAAAAAGAAATTTTAAATTCATAATTTTATCTCCAAACGCACAGAAAAAGAAGTAAAAACCAACAAAGAAAATCATTTTACTTAATCTACCAAGTTTCTAGAATAGTTTATGCATTTTACTTAAACTTCTAGGAGACCTAACAGACGCCAAAACATTCGACATGCAAGGGTCTCAACAATATGAGGAAGAATGGAAAGAATATAACAGAGTGCTCAAAGCCACAAAGGTTGCAGAAAATACTGTCTGGCTTGACACCAGAGGAAACCATGGTAATCGTTTGTTGTTGTAAATGACAAGTTTTTAGCTCTAGTATCTTACAGTAACATTAAATATTACTCATCATTTTTGAAGTATTTTCAAGTTTCACAATAGCGTATCATTGGCTCAAATTTTGCAGATCAACTTTAAGACTATATTCACATGTTCGGTTTGTTATTGATAGCTTTGTTGATGAATTAATAATTATTTTTTGTTTTCTTTGGTTTGTTTCATCATATCCTTTTATTGTACTGTAGATGCATTTGATGTGCCTTACTTGGACAGCCAGAAAAACTTGTACAGGTAAGAAATATAATTTGAAGTTGCTCGCAGTAATGAATCCAAAATTGTGACTTCACTTTCAAATTGAATTGATCATTATAGTTGTTTGTAAGAAAATACACATGTGAAATTTTATATACTTGATGATTGTTTTCTTTTAAATGATCTCTCTCTTAAGGTTTTGTACTTTGCAAACCCCACAGAAAGCATCATGTAAACCTTGCAGTATTACCATTCAATGTAAAACATGTGTTATAAAGTGAGATGGATTTGTTTATTTAAGCAATTACAAACGTAAACTAGATGGACAGTCATTGGAGCACTTATTTTCACATCTTCGTTGATGAGAACGTCTAGTAAAAAGAAAAGTTTTGTGAATCATCACAAAACTTTGCTCACTGATAGATAATAATTTATAATAATGGAAAAAAATAATATTAACACACATCTTCATGCTAGATTTTATTATAAAAAAATATTTGTGTCAATATTTTTGTGATATATTACAATGCGAATGAAAGGAATGGCTGACCTGTCGCAATTCAATCTGCAATTTCTAAAAACTTTCATGTGAATTGCTGTAAAACTAATTTTCCCTTCAAGCTTAAACTATATACTATCAAAAAATAGCAAAATAATGATACCTCTTCAGGCTAGTTTTTGAGATATAATTATTTAAAGAAAGGTATCTAATATCCTCAACGTGTGATATTACAGTAAATATTGAATATAAATAAAGTATATGCACTTAGATTTACACACAATATATTGTTATAATGCCAGAATAAATATTGGTTATGGTTATTTGAACATTAAATCAGTGACTTTAGTAAGATAATAAAACTATAATTAGGTATCAAATGCATAAATAAAGTGCTATAGAATAAAATTACTAAGAAAGAGCATCAATCCAAGTGTTATCCATAGATGCGTTTCTAGTAAAAAAAAAGTTTTGTGAATCATCACAAAACTTTGCTCACTGATAGATAATAATTTATAATAATGGAAAAAATAATATTAACACACATCTTCAGGCTAGATTTTATTATAAAAAAATATTTGTGTCAATTTTACTACTTATGCAATGTTTAGCCAGCAGGTGGCAGCATTATGTCACTGTTATGATCAATAAGCTAACAGGTGGCAGCACTGTGTGGCAGTAGTTTTATTGCTTGCCATTGCTTGCCACTAGAGGGCACCACATGGATGTTCTCAAGAACCTTAAGTAGTATTCTTCAAATCTGTCCATCCATAAGTTTTATGCAAAGCAAAAACTACAGTCAGGATTAAACTTTTTCACTCATATTAACAAGCAGAAATTTGTCACATTTTGGGCAGGACGAATGGATGTTTCATGAACAACTTCTTTGGCATCCTCTCACAGGTATCAGTAATATCATAGGATTCATAGCTTATAGAAATAGAGCTATATTATCAAACACTTACATCTCTCTAGATGCACTACTGTTTGCGTGTAGAATATTGATACAGGATTTTTGTGTTGAGAATACATCTTACTTGTAACACTTATAGCCATTAAACACGATCAATGTTTAATGTTATTTAAAAGCTGAAGTTGAAAATTAAATCCACTCATCTATAAAAGAGCAACTAATGGAGTAACATTACTAGAAAGTGCCTAGAGAAGTTTACAATAATTTTATGTCTGCGTTTGTAGGACGACATTGATGAGCTTCATGAATATCGGAAAGCCAGTGAGGACAGTAACATGACCATCTGGTTTGGCCACTACCCGTCTACTGTGATCACACAACCGGACCCAGGACTTGGACAGCTGCTCAGGTAGGATAGTAGGATAATACTAATGTAAAAAATACAATTGAACCTAACACAAATAAGCTGTTGGATACCTGTTTGGAAATCTACTTGTCAAAGTTTAGTTGCTAAAACTGACTCTACATATAAACTTGCAGTCAGAAATGAGACTGTGTAACAAGTTTTTTCGTGCCATAGCTTTTGTATCAGAAATGTGTGTTTTTAGTGGTCACATGGTCATGAAGCTCTCTTTGGTTTCAACATGGCAGATGCATGAGAATAGCCCATGGAATAGACAATACCAGAGTAACATTGAAGAAATGTGTACTTGTTTTTCCAAAACGTTTTCCTCGTCTTCGACTTTTCCTAGTCAAAACGAGTGAACACGAGTGAACAAGTGGCCAAAACGTTTTCCTCATCCTCTACACTTTTCCTAGTCAAAACGAGTGGACAAGTGGCCAATACGATGTCCTCGTCCTACACTTTTCCTGGTCAAGACAAGTGAACAAAGTCGACTGAGCAGTACAGCCCCTGGAGAGTAGCCTATAAACCTTCGACATTTACATTTTTTTTACAAGTGGCTGATGGGTGCCGCTGTCGTTGTTGTTGCAGCTCGGGCGCGGTGTACCTGTGCGGCCACCTGCACACGCTGGCCGGCCTCGCGCCCGCCATGTACGCCGCGCACAGACGCGGAAACCTGGAGCTCGAGCTCGGCGACTGGAAGGACAACCGCAGGTCAGCGCTTAGCCGTCTCTCTTGGAATGTGATCGTCATGTTAGAGTACATACAGTAGAACCTCCAATTAAGACCACCTCTCTATTGAGACCACCTAACACTGGTCCTGAAGGTGGTCCTAATAGAGAGTTTCTACTGTAATATTATAGTCGTGACACATTGTCGTGATGACGATCTGAAAATATGGATCGATATTGTGATATCAACAGATATCTGAAGATTCAGAAATTTGTTTCTCAGCCACCACCTCTTTTCACAACACGAAATGAACCTTACTGTTGACGGTTTTGGTGACTGGTGCGCAGAGAGATGTTTTGAGAATGGCAGCAGTCGCCGAAACTGCCATCTGTAAGATTTATTTTGTTGTAAAAAGATGAACTAATCATGTCTACTTAAACTCCTACATGCAGTAATTAATAAAACCATGGGGCCCAGTGTCGAGAGGGATGGTTAACTACAAGTGTATTAATAGTCTTTGCTGTAAATAATATATTCAAGTAGACCCCTCTGGGTCGCCACATCATCATGCTCTTGACATTCGCTCTTGAAAAACAAGGGTATATTTTCATGATTTACTGCCCTGCCTCACACTTGCATGCCACATTGAATAATACTATGGCCCCAAACGGATGGTTGAATACAGGTGTATTAGTACTTAGTAGTAGTGTATGCTACATCATCATCGCTATTAACCATTGCCACAGTCAATAATTTATAATTATAATGAATACATGTAACACCAGGAAAGAGCTTCACAGCGTGGTCAAAATAGCAAACAAAATTGATTGTAATAATTATTAGAAATGGTCACTACATCATCAAAACCTCCAATAAAATTAACCCTGATCAAACTGTTGGCCCAAAGGGATGGTTAAATGCACAAGTATTAGTAGCAGTGTAATGAGTGTATGCTGCAATAACATTGCTACATCATCATGTTCAAACATTCGCTTTTAACCTTCCTCATGCTACAATCAATAAAACGTCGGATTTTGTATCTGGGGTCTCGAACCAGCTGCACAAAGTGGTTGAAATTAAGCAATCAAAATTGATCATGATAATTATTTGAAATGGTCAATCATTATCTTCTCTATGCCAGGATCAATAAAAGCATGGGCCATGGAGTGTATGAGTAGTGTATGCATGTTTTCTTTACTGAATATTGTTATTGTTTTATTCAACTAGCCATTTCGATGCTGAGTCATTGTTCTCATGAAAGTGATTTTATAAGGCAAATCGACAGGATATTTTTAGATCGTATATGATGTTGGAACTGGTTGTTTACAGTCTTCACATATGACAAAGCGACCTCACACAAGTGACATTTTACTTCTACTTGTGAAAAAATCTGGCTTGAGGCAATTTTTGAAATGTCATTTATGTGCTCCATCTTTCTGTCCATCACAAGAAAATCACCCAAGAAATTGTGTCAAAATATCTTAAAAGGGATGTGGTTGTGTTGTAGGTTCCGCATGTTTGCGGTTGACCACGGGCTGTTCTCATTTGTGGACGAGCATTTGGGCGTGTGGCCGATCGTGCTTGTCACCAACCCCAAACACGCACAGTTCCTGATGCCGCGCCACGAACCCGTGGCACGCATACAAAACTCCACACACATCAGGTAGTAAGAAGGGACAACTTGACACTCAAGTTTTCATATGTATGACATACGTTGAATGTGAAGTATATTTTTCACAGCAATAAAGAAGCTGCATTTGATGTATCGAAATTCACGTAGAATACTCAAGGTTTGTGTTCAATTTAACTGTCATGGGAGGACTGACCTCGTTGTTTATTTCAACATGGTAGACTTATGAATAGCATCCAAACTCATGCTAGTAGCTCTCACAAGCGCAATTTGTAAATCTCCATGATAATTTGTTTGCGTCACATATGTCAATCATCAATTTTTATGAGTTTCACACTCTGGTTTAGGATCCTGGCATTCAGCCCGGGGAGTATCGAGTCTGTGCGTGTTGAGATTGACGGGGAGCATGTGGGGGACGCGCTCCCTGCTGAGCCGAACAGTCCTCTACACGTGTTGCCGTGGATTCCAGAGATGTACACCGCAGGGGTGCACAAACTACTGGTGCATGTCACGGTGAGCAATGATGACCTACTGCTGCTTGATATTTCGATTGTATTGTTTTTGATAAAATCACACTACTCTCGTCAACGTGCAGTGCAATGTTTTTTTTTCCCATATACTGTATATGATCATCCAAATGCACATTGAAAAATTGTCAGTTTAAAAGTAACCCTTTAATGAATGTGTATTTTCATTTGAATTTCAATGGTCCAGATTTTGATATGGTCCAAATATTCTGTTTGGCCTTTACTGGATGTTTATGGTATACTCATTTTCTATATTGAGCATAGACATATCTTGAAAGGGGTGACTACGTTTAGAAATCATGCCTGTACATTGTAAAACAAAGCATGCTCCCTGTTGAGAGAAATTCTAGATTTGATGTATTATTATAACAAGCGAGCGTCTGCATGTGTTTTAGGACAGCCTCGGTAACACAAGAATAGTGACCCAGCCATTCAGCCTCGATCAGACAGTAGTTTCCTTCAGCCTCCTGCCTCGCTACATCCTTATGACAAACCACATCGCACTTGTGAGTCAAGGCCAATTTTTACTTGTTTTCAATTATTCTTATTTTTTTCTCACCAATTATGAATAACGCATTATTTAATGTATTATGTGATGAATTTAATTCGAAAATGTGATTTAACAGATTTGATGACGTGTACTATGTTTTACAGGTGAAGACTGCGTTTGTGCTGCTGCTCGTGCTGTGTGTGGCGCCTCTTGTACTGCTGCGCATCTGCAGATTCCGGGTACAAGGTAAACAACCGTTAGTACTCTGGGTACAAGGTAAACAACTGCTAGTACTCTGGGTACATGGTAAACCACCGTTAGTACTCCGGGTACAAGAAAACCACCGAGTAGGAGGGAACTATTCTAGTTTCTCATAGGTTCTTCTATTGCTTTACTTAACACTATTGGACATATTTTTTCGAAAGGAGTGAACAAGCGTCTTGTGTTATCACAAGTTTTGAGTTATCAGAGTGAATTTATAATGGATACTATCATCAGTGGTGATTATTACTGCATATTAATCAAAGCTGTGTGTAATGGGCACCTTATAGTGGACAGTTGCTGCTGAAGGTGCACGCTAAACAGGTGCTGGGCTACAAGTCAGTCTAAGTGAGTGGCTGATGGCAACATCGAATGTCACATTTTACAGCATCCAGGACATTGGCACACTTCAAAATTAGATGATTCAGGTGTTTTCTATTGTGGTTTACACATACCAACTCATCGCTTCTAATGCTGGCGTTTGATTTTATTTGCCATGAATACTTCATAGGTGTGGTACTATGTTAAAGCAAAGGCAAGATGTGGGTGCTTTTATAATGAACTGTATGAATTATTGCAGGATGATGAGTTTGTTAATCTTGCCCATATATTAAAAGTGCAAAAAATGGCTATTTTCAGTTGCAGTGACAACGACTTGTGTCGGGTGTGTTGCACGGTGGATACAGAAGTGGCTGCGGCGACTTTACCTGCTCGCCAACACGGACAAACTCTTCTACTCACTCACTCTCTTCGCGATTTACGTCGCAGTTGGTGAGGCACATGCTGGCTTTTTCTTATTCTTTTATTGAAATTCTAACAAGGAGAGTAGAGTATCAATGTAATATCCTTGGTGATAAAGACATGAAAGTCAGTTTATCTCATGTACCGTCTACAATGTGATTCAGTCAGATGTATATAATCAATAATGCTGGTGTTTTTTTCGTTAAGATAAAAATGTTTTAAGATCTTTTGATGTTAGAAATGTATGATTTGCAATCTCAGTTTTAGTTTGAAACAAGCTTCTTTTCACTGATAACGTTTTTGTAGTAACAATAATGAATTTTCACAAAAATCAGATATTTGATAAATTGAAATCATTTTTGTAGCTTTCAAGTCTTTATTTTCCAGGTAACATTATGGTTTAAAGGTTATCTTAATGACCTTATTATTGTAACTATTAGTGCTATCAGGTATACATGTGCCATTGATGAGGCATCCAAGTGCACAAGGCCTGCAAATCAAAGTAACTGTTCATGCGACTGGGGCCTTAAAGGGCAGCCAGCCTTTCCATGGTCATCTACAGCTGTTGATATATTGATAAGTGATAATATTCTAATAACATTGCATAAGTATTTGATCCATGTTGTTCATTGCAGGCCCCTGGATGATCGGTTACGCTCTCTCGGATCACCTTGGCATTATCTTCATCCATGGAATCTTTGTCAAAAACACGTGGTTGCCAGGGACAACCACGTTTGTTTATGGCTTTTTTCAGGTAACGAGTGCTGGAATCGTATCTAGTGCTGAGTGATGTTGTCTAGTTCTCTATATTGTAGATTCAGAACTGTTTTCCTCAATTTTCTTTTTATTTCTTTTTCTTATTTGTATGAAATCTTTAGCATGTGATTATTTAGTATATTAAACATAGCACGCATGACATCTGTTTTTATCTCCTGTAAACTAATGTGTGTTTCTTCAAGAATCCTAAACACTTCATTACTACACATTGTACATGTATATTTCCATTCCTATACGTGTAATTCATTTGCATTGAATATATTTCTTGTTTTTATTCTAATAAGTGAATAAATAACTTTGGTTTATAAAGGGAGTCATCATCATTCAATTGCAACCTTTGATTTACAGGGTGAGATATCATCAAATCATTGAAAGTGTCACATATGGCTCATACATCTGATAGCTCTTCATTCAAGCCGGTGAAATTTTATTTTTGTATAGACTGTTGAAATCATCATTGAACAGAACTTGTATTTTTCGAAACTACCTGTTGATCTTAGAACTTGCGATGGTTGATAATTCTTCATCATGTGGTTTCAGGATCAGTTTGATATGTGTGTTTGACATGCGTCACGTCTCAAGTCTTTTTTTCAGTGCTAAAAGGCAACAGACGACCCTAAATCCTCCATGATAATTACTCAAGGCTTTGTCAGCTAGTGGCCTGGATTCATAAAATACTTATTCCAAATTCAAAATGTGCCACATAAACAACTCAAAAACATGAAATTTGGGCCAATGAAGCAAAAATAGTTCTGGCCCAAATTAAGCATCTTGTACTGAAAGGCCACTAACATACACACCGTTTATTTAACACTACTGTTGTAAGTTGAATTGTACTTTACATTTGCTGCATCAGGCCCGTGGTTTGTGGGCCGACTTCTAGACAGTGACATTGGCATCTGCTCTGTTCATGGCCTTTATGTGCGTAGAACGTATCTGCCTGGGTCACTCTCATTTCTGTACGGATTCTTTCAGGTAGAGCCATTAAGTATCCCATGTTTAGCTTTGCACGCGTCCTGCGCTATTCGTACACTTGCCTAGGTATAAGTGGTTTTCGTTTTGCTTATTCAAACCCAGTCATCAGTCTGTTTTTTTTTGTATTCTCATGCAGCAAAAATAAAATTCTAAGCATCCCTTCTTACTTTGCCAGGGTTTTCAGTGAATACTTTAATACAGTAGCCTACAGTCTACTGCCGTTGGTTTATTTTGTATAATTCAAACTTTTGACTGTTAGGAAATCATGGTTTCATTTTTTGTATATTTTCTCGTTTATCTCGATAACATCTAAATTAAAATTGAAGTAAACAAGTTGTATAAATAGCATCAGTATTAACTTGTTTTAATCTGTTCTACATAAAAATTTTCATATTAGTGCAAGCATAAGTAGAAGCTTTATATATTTGATCAATTTCGTAGAAAGTCAATAAATATGAGATTTTATTGTATGGATTTTGTAATTAGAAGGAAACTCACACTAGAGGAAAATAAATATCATATCAAAATATGGCATGTTTTCGACTATTTGAACACATTGCAAAATTAATACCTGTTGAATAGAAAAAAGAGATGCATAACAGAAAAAGCTGTTTGAAATAATTGCATCTGTTATAAAGCAATTACACATAGAACTATTAATGGATTACATATGTGCCACATTTAGTCTATAGACAATTACAGAATTAGATTAGTATTACCTACTTCAAAATATAGCTCAAATGTAGCGCTGATTTCTAAATTATGATAATTATTTCATTTGCATTTATGAATGGCATTTTTAGCATTCTGTTGCAATTTGCATAAAAACACATTCAATATTTCAAGGAAAATGAAAAGTAATCAAAGTCCATCTATTTTATACATACAGTCGGACCCGGTTAAGTCGAATTTGAAGGGAGTAGAGTGATGACCTCGAGTTATCAGAACCTCGAGTTATCAGAAACATGTCTTCAACAACCCAATGAACGATAATGCAAGAAATATGTGTTATGGTCGCTATGGTACTCGTACTACGTGTGATGTTAGACAGTGGCTGGGTTTTTATAACAGTATTCCGACCTTCTGACCTTGTCCATATACAAACATATGGCTGCATACACAAAAAAACATGCTTTCTACTACGGTTTCATTGGTTAATAGTACACTTGTACAAAGCCCTTTGTCTTGACTGGTCATTGTTACGCAAGTATTAATTCAAAGCTATTAACCGCTAGCTGTTCTTCCCTCCAGCCTCTGACGAAGGCTCTGTCAAAAAACATGGTTTAAATAGCACTTCGCTGTTAATACTTCGGTGTTAGCACTACGGTTAGAAGTTTACTACGCCTTTGTCTTGACTGGTCATTATTACGCAAGTACTAATTTCAAAGCTGTTGACGACTAGTAAGTATCAAAGAATTAATCAGAGAAGTTGACCACCCGTTCACCGGCAAATCATAGTAAGGCAGCGTTCTTTGATCTATTGTTTGGTCGGCATGTGCGCCGGTTAAGGTGGCTTGTTGCAAGTAAACTACGAATATTTCGACGCTAAATTCTCATTTGGTCGAGATAAATGGGTTAATGCCTCGAAGGGAAGTGAGATTTGGCTCGAATAACATGGGTTTCTCGAGTTAATAGGTTCGAAATAAGCGGGTTATTTTTAGTAGCAATCAATAGTAAGTTTGAAGGGAAATTAAAATGTGTTCTACTTAGGCGGGTGGTCGACTTATACGAGCTCGAGTAAAACGGATCCGACTGTATAATGAGCCTTTAGAGGTAACCTGTCTTAAATCCCCTACAAAATCTAGAGGACTTAAACAATTATCCCCATGTTTCTTAGAAACTGTGACTTAGCCTCTGCTGTTTGCTGTAGCTGCTGACGTTTAACGTGCCGCTCACGCTGTACCTGGCACGCTGCCTCGACCTGACCATCGCGCGCCACAAGGACCGCGACCACCCCGCGTCACAGTTCCCGTTCCTGCGGTGGCTCGCAGACCATGGAATCTTCATATTGCTCATTGTCTGGCAGGTACTGATGTTCAAAATAGTCTACTCAATATGCAGCTATGCCAATAGTTATTTTGATATATGATATTAGTTTTATTTTCTGGTTGAGACCATGACTACAACATACATGTAGTTGTCATTTAATCCTTTTCTTCCGCATTGAATTGACAAGTCATTAGCACAAAACCTGTGGACTGTGGCATTGTAAATAATAAACTGTTTATTCAATTAATAAATGCCCATAATGAATGCAACTATGCTCTAAATTTATTCATTTCAGTACTACTTTTCTTAATTTTCTATCCACAGTTTTCATAATTACAGTAAAAACAATAATGACTTCTGAATCATTATAAAGTGGCATCAATAACACACAGTGGTAATTCTGTCCTTTTCAGAGTTACCTGGCATTCTTCGGGTTCCAGCGTGCATACGGTACCATGGCGTTCCTGCTTTGTCCGGTGCGCACATGGTCTGTCGGTCTCGCTCTTCTCCTCCGTCGGATCGCCATGACTCCCAGAGGTGGAGGGCACAAGCCAGAAGAGCACGTCAAAAACGACAGTGAAGATTCAGGAATCGGAATGTCAAGGTGAAAATGTCCATGCACATGCGCAGTTAGGATTTTATATATGTGTGAAACTTGTTATTCTGATTGTATGGATCTAAGTTATTAGGTGAAAAATATGTTTGTTATGTGTTGCAAGTGAAATTTTGGGTTAAGCTTTGTGAATGGAACGACCATAGAGTTTTAAACCACCTGTGATCTTTGTTAATGAATGTGAAAATTGACCCTATCAGCTATACTGATTTTTTGTTGCTAGAAATAATTTGTTAACAAAGCTTTAACATTATGATTTGATGGGAAAGATTGATCATTTAGTGAGTGTAAAACTGTTGTTTGTATTGAGGTTGATGTAGTGTCAGTCACTTTGCCAGTACAAAATATATGAATGTTTTTAATGCGTCTTGAAAATTGCTTTCAAATGTTTTATTTGATTATCCTTTGCAAAGGCTTGTAGGATATTGAGCAATGATAAATCAAATGTGGTGGTTTACTGTAAATGTATTGAAATATATAATGGAGAATGTATTTATCCCAGAATATATATTACTTATGGATGTATTTTATGCGAGATTTATTGTATGTTTCTGTGAAGGTTGTTGCTCTGTCCTTTTGTATTTTTATAGTCCATCATTTCACGTACGATTTTAGTTTTGGGAAATAGGGATATGGGAGGTTAATGGGTAAACCAAATGAGATCAATATTCTGGGTATTAAACATAACCAATAAACCTGTTTTGTGTAGTTTTTTTTTGTCACAACTAGAAATCTATAGCAAGTGTTAGAAGTAATTCAATTCACCAAAATGAATATTGTGATATTTATGACTGTGTGCTTAATATTGCTTTATGAGGCTTTCCAGGGCAAACCCTCGATATGTTGTAAATAGTGGTTCCATGATCTGACCATTCCTTGTTACCATTATGTATTGGTTATTAAATATTTTTTCCTGGAACATAATGTGTTTTGGGTGACATTCATTCTAGTCAAAATAACCTCTTTGTGGCTTACAAATTACAGTTTTGTTGTGAAGTATTTATTTACAATAAAATAGTTTATCAGTTTATTTTAAAACCGCTTTTCCTCTCTTCACCTGCTCACTACCCACCACATAAAAAAGAAGAAAAAAGTTGTTGAAATAAATTTTTATCTAGCATGAATACACAAATATTCTATTCCATTTCTTCAAGTAATTTTCCTTCGAACAAACAATTTTTTCCCCATGGCTATAATATGCAAACATTTTTTTTCACACAATTACGATGACAAACATTTTTTTTTCAATCAGTACTTTAATGTCAAGTTATTTTTTGGATACAAAATGAATGACAACTTCTCAAATTTTAATTAATTTGTATTTATTACTAGTGTATTAAAACAGCGTGGAATGTATTGAAAACACTACTAATATTTTAATATATGTCAATGTTGAAAATGAATCGAAATAAACTACAGCTATTCACATTTGAAGCTTCAAAGAACAATATTCATTTTTTACCTCACCTGTCAGATCACCTTTTGGTAGTCGACTCCATCGGCCATATGGCCACAGTTAATATTTGCACAATAGTTTCTTTATTTTTCATTCAATTTTCATCAATCTTACGCACAACTTGTATACCTAATTGATGGTCATTCCATGGTTGAATCATGCCCCTGGGTGGAAAATTGCCCCCCCCGGGGTCCTTCAATTTTTTTAGTATAAACAGTAACTGGATCATTTTTTTTTTCAATTTTTACCAAATTTATGCAA
>CM032662.1:34200924-34224927 GCA_019095985.1 Streblospio benedicti | reverse complement strand
GTACATGTATGACACAGTGAATAGTGCTACTTAAGATAACATATCATTGTAATCGTTTTAAAAAAATTAAAAGCATGTGTGATGCCTTTTGTGCGGACAACAACTTTATTCCACTAATTTTTGGCTTGTAACATTTTTTTCCTTCAGACAATTGTTTTGTAAATTATTAGAAATCATCCATGCTAAAATGCCACACCCACATGAGAATTTTTTGTGCATCTTCATAGTTTGTAAAGATGTGCCAACAGTCACATTTTTTTATATAGAAAAATTGAACATATCTGGCTTTTAACTGTGTAGCCATATTGTTAAGAGGCAAATGGGCTATGATTGGAACAGCTGTGTTTATATGCTTTTAGAAACATTTAACTAATACCTATATTAGGTCCACATATCACATCCAATGACTGCTCAGAGCTTTGATTAAGATTAGCTTTGAGTATGTGATTTATTAGAAAAATGAAGACGCAGTTTGGCACATAATTTTATTACTTTAGACTACAACATTTAAATTATATAAACATGAGGTATATGTAATAAAGTAAATGACTGGCCCTAATTACAATCAAGCGTGAGTTTTATTTAATACGTATCTGGAGGTAATATAAACAAGGGAGCTCAGTAAATGAGTGTTTCAGAGGATGGAAGGACATTACAGGAGTTTTGACAAAGGCAAATTGATTAATTATTAGCGTGTGTTGACGGGTACACCATCTGGGAAGTCGTTTGCAAGTGGTTAGTAACAGGAGATTAAAGCAGCGAGATGCGTGAAGTGATATGGTTAATTGGTCTGTTAGTTTTAACTGGGTTGAGGTCTGGTGCTGCCATGTGGGAAGCAGGAAGCAGGGGAGACAAGAGGCAAGATGAAAGGACAGGGCGGGAATGTGGTGGGAGATTAAATTGTTGCCAGGCCGGCTTGGGCCTGTAAACTGCCGGGCAACGCGACGGCGGCAGCTAGGGTGGTCAGTGCCTGAAGTGAGGTGGGCGGAGCTTAGGTGCAGAGGTCAGTGGTCAGTGGAAGATGCAGGTGGTGATTGGCTGCCACGTGCGAGCGGGGTTATGGATGGAAGTTAATTAATACATGCGCACTGAAATGACTTTGAATTACCAATGTAATTCATACAACATTACAGAGCTTTGATTAAGATTAGCTTTGAGTATGTGATTTATTAGAAAAATGAAGACGCAGTTTGGCACATAATTTTATTACTTTAGACTACAACATTTAAATTATATAAACATGAGGTATATGTAATAAAGTAAATGACTGGCCAAAATGTAGGTATTGAGTGCCAAACTGTAGTCTTGGAATTGAGAAATGGGAAAAGAAGGGGTTGGGGTGGGGAAGGGCGAGGTCAATGGAAACATGGTAAGGTATGAAAACTGATAATACATTTATGCGTTCTTTTAGCACTAGTCCTCTAGATGGGACTGCATATGCGACGTTTTATGTCTGACAGTACATGTAATATGAACATAGTAATGTAAATGATCATAGTTGTAACATAGTTCTTATCCTCATAGAGAAACACTAGTCTAGTATTGACGCTATTTCGCCGGCGTGTCCAGCGGGGAGTGTTAATGTTCTCAATGCTACTACTATCCTGTAATCTCCTAGTGCTGGGCGCGCAATCTTAAACATCTAGGTGTCTCTGACGCACGGGGACCAGGGTTATCACTGGTCCCGGGCCATGGCAGGCGTGTGCCGGGCGGGGTCGAAGAGGCGAGGGCAGGCAAGACCGTTGATTGTCTTGGCTGCGTGTCTATATATTCCAGGAAGGCGGCAGAGCGGCCGCCACCGTGAGCCTGGATGTCCCGCTGTGTAGCCCCTGTTATGTGGGGGTTTTGTTGAGTGGTTCGTGCTGGGATGCCGTAGGGTATCAGCCAGCATGGGGGTGCAGGCTGCATGATGAGCGACTGTGGAGTCATCCACTGATAGAGCGGGGGTGAGGTGTGTACCAATGCATTGATTTGGACCGATGGGCCCAGGCGCGACCTTGGGTATGTAGTCCCAAAGTTGATGGGGGCGCGAGCCTGCATGGGCCTAATTGTCCCACTGCAAGGGGCCTGGTGGGGAGGCGGTGGCATGCTATAGCGTGACCTTGGAGTTGAGGTCAGCTATTGCCAGGAGGTTTTGTAGTGTCCGCAGAAGTAGGTGCAAACCTCCACTGGTGCGATTCGCTGATTGTTTATAAGATATGTATACGAACTGGGGCTCTGAAGAGTCAATGAGCACAGAAATAACTGAGCTATTTTTAATGAGTATTCTTATGATGATCTCTGACATTTCGTGGTGATAGCCATTCACTCGTTGAGGCCGGGGGGGCATCTGACGAGTAGAGCTGGCTGCGGCTAGGTGAACGAACGTCGCTGGCGAGCGCCTGTGAGTCTAGAGGTCCTGGTGAGAGGGCCCCGTGGGGTGGAGGCCGTGGACGCCGCGGGGAAGCTGTGCAGAGAAAGAAGTCCCAAAAACGAGGCAAGTTGGCGATTGCGTAATGTGCAGTGCTTGCCGGTGGCAGATCCTCGAACTGAGGCAGCTGGGTGAGGGGTTGATGTGAGATATCAGTGGCGTGTCTGTCATGAACAGAACTACCGAGTTATGTTCTGGAGTCATTGCAAAGACTGAGCTATGTTATGTCATTCACATTGGTATCCTTGAGCAGGAGTAAGCTATGACATACTGATACACGAGCCAGTGGTCGCTATCGTGAAGTTGATAACGATTTTTATGACGGATTTATCAGGTTGGCTGTGGTGTGGACATGGTCGTAGCACTGAACTGTGTAGGTCAGCAGAGTGAGGCTAGACTGTTAGTGGATATGGTCAGCATCCCAGCAAGAAGCTTGCTGCTTCGGCTACTTCCGCTGCTGCTGCTGATGACGATGTGGCAGTGGTTGAGTGTGTCTGTTGGGTCTCTTGGAACACCTGTGGACAGTGCTGAGGGCCAGCAGCGGCGAGGTGGCGCTGGCGTGCTAATTGATCTTCCCCGATGACAGGGCCCGTGGACGTGGGCAGCTGCAGGAGAGTGGTTGAGGTGATGGATGGTGCACGTGTGCTGATTATCTGCTGTTTGCGTTGTTACTAATGGCACACATAGGTTTCGGCTTGGCTAGCAGATATAAGCTTTCGATGTGGTCTGTTTGCTCTCTGCTGCGATCAAACCAGTGGTGATCCCTGGAGAGGGAGCGGCGAGTGGGTCTGCGGGCCGCAGGTACAATGATGATGAGGGCGAGCTGTTTGTGGAAGCGCGGCAGTCTTAGTGAGAGGATGTCGGGTTTATTCCGTACAGGGTGGGGTGAATATTCAGAGAGTTTTGACGTGTATTTGGGCAGGAAGCTGTATCACTACTTAGCTTCGCTGCTTCAACCTGTCCTGTTGCTGCTACTGTTGCTGCTGCTGGGCTGTGGGACCAGTGGTAGTGAAGGTGTGTATCAGTCTCTTGGGGCACCGGCGGTGATGGTGATGTATTGTGGCTGGCGGCTGTGGACAGGGCAAGTGGGGTTCAGACGGTATATGAGGCAGTAGAATATCTTGGTAATGGATTCGTGTTGTCGATGGCAGAGATGCGAGGACTATTACGTTGGTGCAGGGTGGAAGTTTAGACTCTTCCTCTTCAGCTGAGACTGTTTCCGAGAGTTGGGTCAATAGCTGGGGGGGGGGGAGTTAGATCTGTTGATACGAGTTGATAAGGAAGGCGATGTGTGGCGCGGTGTGAGGCGTGTTCACCGACGCCTGGCGAGTGTGGGCGAGGGCTTGGTGAGTTGCCGAGGCGTGGCCTAGAGCTGGCTTACACTTGGTCCAGTGTGGCGAGGCTATGAGCTGCGAGTGGGCGAGCTTTGAAGGTTGCTGAGGTGTGCCCGGTCCCGTGAGGCGATGCTGGGGAACGCAGGATGGCCAGGCTGTGAATGTGCTGACGTGTGCCTGGTCCCGTCAGGCGTGGCTGGGGACGCAGGGTGGCCAGGCTGTGAAGGTGCTGACGTGTGCCTGGTCCCGTCAGGCGTGGCTGGGGACGCAGGGTGGCCAGGCTGTGAAGGTGCTGACGTGTGCCTGGTCCCGTCAGGCGTGGCTGGGGACGCAGGGTGGCCAGGCTGTGAAGGTGCTGACGTGTGCCTGGTCCCGTCAGGCGTGGCTGGGGACGCAGGGTGGCCAGGCTGTGAAGGTGCTGACGTGTGCCTGGTCCCGTCAGGGTGGCTGGGGACGCAGGGTGGCCAGGCTGTGAAGGTGCTGACGTGTGCCTGGTCCCGTCAGGCGTGGCTGGGGACGCAGGGTGGCCAGGCTGTGAAGGTGCTGACGTGTGCCTGGTCTGGGGTCAGGCGTGGCTGGGGACGCAGGGTGGCCAGGCTGTGGGGGTGCTGACTGTGTGCCTGGTGCCCCGTCAGGCGTGGCTGGGGACGCAGGGTGGCCAGGCTGTGAAGGTGCTGACGTGTGCCTGGTCCCGTCAGGCGTGGCTGGGGACGCAGGGTGGCCAGGCTGTGAAGGTGCTGACGTGTGCCTGGTCCCGTCAGGCGTGGCTGGGGACGCAGGGTGGCCAGGCTGGTGAGGCGTGGTGCTGACGTGTGCCTGGTCCCGTCAGGCGTGGCTGGGGACGCAGGGTGGCCAGGCTGTGAAGGGCTGGTGCCTGGTCCCAGGCGTGGCTGGGGACGCAGGGTGGCCAGGCTGTGAAGGTGCTGACGTGTGCCTGGTCCCGTCAGGCGTGGCTGGGGACGCAGGGTGGCCAGGCTGTGAAGGTGCTGACGTGTGCCTGGTCCCGTCAGGCGTGGCTGGGGACGCAGGGTGGCCAGGCTGTGAAGGTGCTGACGTGTGCCTGGTCCCGTCAGGCGTGGCTGGGGACGCAGGGTGGTCAGCAGCTTGGAGAGGCTGGAAGAGGCGAGGCAGAGGCGAGGCTTGAAGGCAAGGCTGGAGGCGCGGTAGGCCTTCAGCTTGCCGTTTTTCAAAGAGTTTGGTGAGAACCATGCTCATCGATATCCTTTGCAGAGCTGCAAACTGTATGTCTATGCTTGTCTTTTGGAAAGAATAGCGTCATGATCATTGGCGTATGACTTAACACTTACAGTCCTGTAATTGCATTTGTGCTGTATCTCAGATCCACTAAGTAAGGTATCCACGAATGATGGAATATCCAAAGCAGAGCACGGTGACAATCCATTTGTGCAATTAGGCACTATATTCGAGGTGCATATTGTTATCGTACTTATAGAATTGGAAAGATTAATGTTAAACTGAGTGATTAAATTGTTGCCAGGCCGGCTTGGGCCTGTAAACTGCCGGGCAACGCGACGGCGGCAGCTAGGGTGGTCAGTGCCTGAAGTGAGGTGGGCGGAGCTTAGGTGCAGAGGTCAGTGGTCAGTGGTGTTATCAAGGGGTCGTTTTGCATGGGTCTGAATACTTTGTTAAAGTCCTCAAATCTTTTGGTCTAAATCTTCTGATCTATTATTATAAATTTTGAATTTCCTTGGTAAACAGCAGTTCAACCTTTTCATGATCCTTCTCAATACGCCGCATTTCTTTCGTGTTTTGTTTCTCTTTTTATTGTCCTCTCCTTTACTTAATTTGAAAGTATGCATAGCTGTAAGGTGTTTTTTTATAAATTAAATTTTTACAAATTCAATTGCAGCATATATGATTTTTCACCAAACTACAAGTTGCACTGTACAACTGGCAAGAGATTAATGAATTCAATACCCTGTACTAGTATTAACAATTCAAAATTAATCCTGATGCAAACACTATTTATTTTTCACAGAAAGTTATCTTTTCACTTTAAATTTCATTTTAAGAATACACATATATCCACTTTATTGGCATCCAGTGAATCCATGTTAGCATGTAACAAGCACAACACTCATCCAAATTATAATGCACGTATCTGTCAAAAAGCTCTCTGAAGAAAATATCCCTTCTCTATATAGATCTAGGCCATAATCCTATCATGTGGTGCAATACTTGTGAAGCCCATTCGTGTGCAGTGAACAGGGTGAATATTTCCATTTGTTCTTGATTTTCAGCAAACTACTGCAACATTATTGTACATGTGTCGTTGGTATATATAATCTGTCTCTTGCATTAACACTGAATGAAATGCGAACTGCCAACTCTATAATATCCCATGTCATGAACGAATTAAACATAAACATACACAAACTCTGACATTGCTGATACTTAGTCTGGATACTGAAATTTGACAGTACTTGCTATTAGACTAGATCTACTTTTTTTTAGATCTAATACATTCACGGACGACAGATCTAGCCTGATTTTTTTCATTGAATTGTAACAGATTTTTTATACCATGTTGTACCTTTAACCTTGATATAGAAATGTTGCAATATTTAATTATACTGGTACAAGTAACAAAGTAGCATGGCAATTTAGTAACATTGTTTACATGCAAAAACACGACCACCTCTATCATTTTAGGACTAAACTCTTACGTCGGCGTAAACACGGGCTGCTTATGTAATTGGTAGATAAAATAAACTTGGTTAGTTAGCTTAATTGGCACCTTGTCAGGTATATTATTTCAAAATGAAAACGAAAATAAGAAATGGATTTCATAATGTTAACTAATTTGAGAGATGGTCCCTCTTCTGGAGACTCCAAAAATAAATTAATCAATGACAAAGTGATAAAAATCAATTGTTTGGCTTAAAAAGATGGTGGCGGAAAATCGTAACATGCATATGGGAGTCGAGTCCCCTAATAAGGAACCGTCTCTGGTAGGCTCTGCCGCGCCTGTATTAAATAAGATTGTAAACAGGTTGGTGTCTACTATGTAATAAATCATGTTTCACATACATTAACGGATATGGTGTCAATATATTTTCAGTGACTTTTCATCAAGGACACATTTTAAGAAGTTAAAATGCTTTATTTTGTCATTAAAACCAAACTTTATCTACAAAAGAAAATTCAAGAAAGCAAGCATCACAAACAAATTAAGCAAATTGTTTTCTTTTTTCAATAATACATTATGGTTATTCAACAACAAAAAAAACATATCCTTGATTTATTTAAATGACAATTGTCACTCTTAATTTTCAAATCAAATAATAACAAATTTTAAACGTTTTGAGAACATTGAAACTGATAGATGCCCGTACCACCACATCGACATACGTCAGCAAATCGTCGCTTCACTAAAATGGATGTGTGACAATCTTTTTAACATATGTCGAGGTACAGTGCTGACTGCGCCAAGACACAAAAAATGTAACGAAATTAGAGGAATCAGCTTAATATAATGTAATAAATCATAACATTTTGTAATACAGTTATGGCTATTATGGTTTTCTTAAAATTACTCAATCGTTGAAACTACACTTAAAAAAAAATGTAAACTACAGTGAAATTGCAATGTAAATACACACTTAATTAAAATTTGTTCAACTAAAAAAGACCATAGGCTTTGTGAGGGGGTTATATAGCATTGCATATAGCATATAGCATCCAGTCAACCTCTATTTTCTATATCACTAGTTATCAATACAGATAATTGTGTTTCAGCTATCACCAGAATTTGTAATTAGATAGATTGCATCACATTTCAGACTTAAATGCAGGTAGTTCATAATTCACAGTCCAAATTTAGAGCGAATCTCCAATCACAGTCCTGCTAATGTCCAGCAGATCATTAGTCATCAATAATGGGTCCATCACATTTCAGACTTAAAACGCAGGTACTTCACAATTCACAGTCCAGATTTAGGGCGAATCTCCAATCACAGTCCTTCTAATGAGCAGATCATTAGTCACCAATAATGGGTCCATCACATTTCAGACTTAAACGCAGGTAGTTCACAATTCACAGTCCAGATTTAGGGCGAATCTCCAATCACAGTCCTTTTAATGAGCAGATCATTAGTCACCAATAATGGGTCCATGTCTAATCAGACTAATAAGCTTGATTCAGTCTAACCACTGGTGCAAGGCTTATCATTGTGAGATGCCGTCAGCCGATAGTAGACTAAAGGAGAGAGGATATAACACGGTGTTGTTGATTGTAGAGGGCAGATAATAAATAGTATCCAAACCATTTCCATGGTCTTTCTGCTTCCTTATGTCTTAGAGTAAAACCACTCATGACAACCTGGTGGTGATAGCCGAGGAATTGACAATTCCGAGAACAATCTTTCACTAAATGAACCGCCCGGAAAGCCCATCCCCCGCCAGCTCTACCCCAAACAAGCCATCCACAAATATCAGAGAGCTTGATTCGCTCCTTCCCTCCCCAATCCAACAAGAAGGTGAATGCGCAACGAGCCGCCAGTCAGCGCCACTCTCACCTCCTATTGCCTTTCAAGAAAGCGGATACGTTACCACTGCAGGGAGATTATCGTCGCCAATTTCCCCGCCCGATCCTTCATACGTTTCCCAATCTACATCATTGGATAACACAATTTCCTTCAACCCGAAGTACAAGATGACATCACAACAACAATTGCTGCAACAGGTAAGTGATCTTACTGATGCTATGAACAGTTTTAAAAAACAAATGGACGAAAATAAAAAGAGCTTGCAAGACGTGCAAGATGCAAACCGCACATTGTTACAAGAAAATGACAATTATAAGGCCAGATTAGCTGACACTAATGATGAGTTAAAAAGATTACAAGCCAGTTTTAATGATTTCCCCAAGCAGTCAAGCCCATCAGGCCCGTCTGAAGTTGATAAACTGTGTGGCCTAATCCATGATCTAACAACTAAACAAGCACATGTCCAAACAAAACAACGAGGTCCTAACATAAACTTGCCCCGTTTTGATGGTTCCCTTTACAGTTCATTTGAAAAATGGAAATTGGAGCTGGAAAATTGCTTCAATCATTTTGGTTGGCAAGTACAAGACCCACAACGTGCCACAATTATTCCTACCCTGCTTGATGGCTTTGCTAGTGTGCAATACCACACGTTAACTGAAAACATACGCAAATCTTACACAAATACTATGACAGCATTAGAATCGACATTTTCAATGCAAAAGAAGCCGCTATCTGTGCGCAGAAATTATCTAAATCGAAAACAAAAACACAATGAGTCCGTGCGTGACTTCAGCGCAGTTATTATGCAGAGGTTTTCAGAATGTAATCCTCCCCTTGAGACCCAAATAGAGATCTTTTGCAATAACCTCAAACCCCAAATTGCTGCAGAAATCAAAGATGATGAGTATAATGACATAAGAACGCTAGTTGCATGCGCTGAACGCGCAGAGCACAGATTACGCCTCCGCCAAGAAGCGTCGGACGCAGTCAACGCGCTGTCCTTTAGGCCACGACGCAGTCAGTCACGAAACAGGAAATACACTCCAGAGCGTAGTCGTTCAAGGGGCAGACTTTACGACAGAAACAGAAGCCGTTCCCGTGATAGGTACGGATACAACACACGTGAACGTTCAAGAGGTAGGTCTTTCTCTCGACCTAAATATAACAGACAAAGATCTAATTCTAATACACGTGAAGTGCAATTAACACAGAATGACAGACGCCAACACATTAATGACCACAAAGATAGAGCCACCCGTGACCCTAGTCGCCCTAGCCGTTACCCTGATTCTGTGAATGCACTTGACTCTGCAGACAAGGAGTTTTATGCTGATTTAAACTAAATCAGGCACCGCATATTCCCCGCAATACCAATTCATCATTAGATCATTCAAACCACCTTCCCCCCATCTGGACACATAGCACAAACATCAGAAGCTTTAATCCATAGGAAGAGTTCCATTGACCATGTGTCTACTTCAACTACTTCTGTCACGTAACACCCACCAGTCCCACCCAAGATTAACCCCAATACACCAAAAACTATTTCTCAAATGTCCGCCATACCGTCCTTTCAAGAATATAACAACAATATAACTTTAAATGTTGAATTCTTTGCAGATTCCACCTTGCCAGTGTTCTTCAAAGATTCAAATAGACATGTCACAACCCTGATTGATAGTGGTGCCGCAATTAACTGCTGTGCTGTAACACTATTAAAGAAACTATACTCCCATTATAAATCTCTGATAATCCCAACTCAACGTGAGTTTTCTACAGCTGATGGAGAAAAACTCAACCCACTAGGCTCGGCGACATTAACCTTCTACATTAATAAACGTCCATATTCTGAGAAATTCTTCGTTTTCAAACAACTCAGCCATTCCTTGATACTTGGTCGTGAATTCCTACAATCACATGAAGCGACTTTAGACTTCAAGACTTCGCATCTACGTTTATCAGCGAAATTGAGGGTCCATTCAATAAATAACTTAACCCTTGAACCACACAACACTTACATTATTAGTGGCCGCGTTAGTGACCGGCTGCAAAGGACGGACCTGCCTTCTGGGCTGATAGGGACAATTTCTGCAGATTGTGATACAAATATTGACATTGCAGAGACTGCAGTTACCGTGAATAGCAACAACGTCCCAATAATGGTGACCAATAACACAAACTCTCCTATCTTTATTTACGCAGGCCAGCACCTGGCATTATTTGATCCTCTCCACAAAGACAGTGCTGAAATGATCCAAAACGTTTCCACCATTAATAATGACAATACACACTCGACGTCGCATGAACCATTTGACATTTCATACTCGGACTGTGATGCAAATCAGAAAGCTCAACTTAAAATGTTGCTCGAGTCACATACGAGTGCATTTATGGATAAACAAAAGAATCTGGGATTTTGTAATGTTTTAGAACATAAAATAATGCTCAAACCAGGAGCAGAATATATGGACTGTCAACAATTTAGATACCCCCCAAAAAACAAGAACAACTAGACAAACAAATAGATTATCTGCTAAATCAAGGTGTCATCTCCAAAAATAAAGATGTCTTGTTCTGTTCACCACTTCTTGCTATACGTAAAAACTGCAAGAAGTCTAGAAAACATTTAGCCAAACCATCCGAACCAGACTATCGATTAGTTCTGGATCTGCGTGCTCTCAATCAGCATCGCTGTTCTATAAATATGCAATGCCAAATTTTGCACATTTTATCGATATCATAGCAGACAGGAAACCAAAGTACTTCTCATGTTTAGATATGGCAAATGGCTTCTACCAACTGGCTTTAGACGAGGAGTCAAAGAAATTTACTGGATTTCATTGGAAAAATAAGACATATGCGTTCGAAAGAACTCCGCAAGGAATGCACGGATCGAGTTCAAGTTTTGCAAAAGCGCTGTCCATCATCCTTGACAAATATATTAACACCTCAGTCCTAATATATATTGATGATGTATTAATCATGAGTCCCACGTTCGAGCAACACCTCGTCGACATTGACAATGTGTTGACAGCTCTATCTAAGGCAAATCTAAAAATCAGCCAAAGTAAGTGCAAATTTGCAGTGCAAGAGATCAAATTTCTGGGCCATAACATTTCACCTGATGGTATAACACCATCACATGATCATATTGAGGCTATAAAAACTCATCCAATACCATCCACGAAAAAATCGTTAAAATCATTTCTTGGTTTAATAAATTTCTTTGGACAATTCATACCAAATAAGGCCAAATTAGTCCACCCCCTACAAAAACTGACCCTACCAAAAACAGAATATATATGGACGCCACAATGCAATGAAGCATTTGAACTAATTAAAAAATTAATAACCAGCTCCCCAATATTGAGCTTCCCAGACTTCACTAAAAAATTTTACATCATGACTGACAGCTCTGATATCAGTTTAGGTGCGTGCATTTTTAACAAAGATGACAAAGGGAATTTAAGACCAGTATCGTTTACTGGGCGTGGCCTGACGAGCCAGGAGCAAAAACTGTGCATTTTTCAGAAAGAATTACTAGCAATTGTCCATGCTTTAGAAAAGTTCAGCCACTACATAATGGATAAGCCCTTTGTATTATATTGTGACAACCATTCATTGTGCAATCTGCTTGCCAACAATAGAAGTGATAAGAAGATCTCCCCAAAAATACAACGATGGGTCATGTTTATCAAATCATTTGAATTCGAAATTTTTCACATCAGTACTACAGCCAACTTGGTGGCGGACTCGCTTTCGAGGAGAGTGTATCCATCCCCATCTATAAAGGATGTACATTATCCAAATTATGAAAAATATCCCCTTTGTGTGAGCATCCAAGAAGACGTGGTCGCCAGTCCACATAACTTTGATGGTTACGACCCCAATAAACTTGATACAACCAGTCATGTATCAAACCTTGTCAACTGTTCAAACAACAGTGTTAATAGTACAAACAACCTGAAATATTCCACAAATAAGAACAGATCACGCGGTAGTGATTCGCAAACACCAATAACCATTACTCCAGGCATTCCAAATTTAAATAGCAATAAAGTTTGTGGCCTGCTGACTCATGACCATACCGTAAGACATGTGCAGAAAACAATCGAAAATATTGATACACCTGCCATTAGTCCGAGTACAATCCATTTAAATGTAAATAACAAGCACGCAGTGAATGACCGTGCATATACGTCTACACCCGACGGTGATATAACCAATAATAAACTTTATACCTGCACAAGCGAGGATAGAGTGCCACTTCAATCATTGAATAGTGCAGTACCAGATTCAACACACAAACAACGTAACACCAATTCAAGCCATGTAATAAATGCTGTAACAAGATCTATGACCAGGCTTGATAATACTGCACCTGTGCATACAAACGATCATACACGAACTTTCATCCATGAAAATGATACACGGTTACACAATGACCAGCCAAATGCAAACGCTAAATGTATGTCCAACGATTCTGACCCTGTTGACGGGTCAATTGGCAAACGAACAAATCACCTGTCCATAGGCCTGGCTGACGTTGACTTACAACAAATAGCCAACGAACAACGCAAATACAAGCCTTTTATTGATCTGATAAACTACATAAAAACAGGACAACTGCCGCCGACAAAGAAAAGAATTAATTACTGTTTAGCTAGAGAAAATTCACATGATTTGTTTGGTGAGCACGAACTATTAGTGACTTATACTGATGTTACCGCATCAGGCATGAAGCCACGCATTTTAGTGCCACCCTGGCAAACTAGATCTATTATTTCTCTATTTCATGATAAAGTGTACGCCCATTCTGGTATATATAAAATTATAGGGAAATTAAGGGAATTTTTTGCTTGGCGTGGACTTAATGCTGACGTAACGAGATATATTTCGAATTGTAAAATCTGCTTAACTTCAAAATTGTCTCACAATCCAGAAAAGAAGATGAGACACGTTATACAACCCCCGAATAACGTGTTTGAATGCATTGTCATTGATCATTTAGGTCCTTTCACAATGGCCCCATGCAAATCACGTTACGTGTTGACAATAATAGATCAACTTTCCGGGTATATTGTTGCGACACCATTACGATCCGCCAGCGCGGAAGAAACAGCTAAAGCCCTCTATGACCATGTCTTCACGGTATTTGGGCTGCCTTCAAGGTGCGTCTCAGACAATGGGTCAGCGTTTGTAAGTCGAGTCTACAAACAAATTGCACAAAAATTTGATATTAAACTCATTTATGCTAGTGCATATTGTCCAAGGTCAACAGCTAAAGCAGAACGTGCGAATGAAAATTTACTTAACCTGATGCGTTGTCTCACAAAACAACACCCAGAGAACTGGGTAGACTATTTAAGTACAGCATGTAATGTTATAAACAATACGCCCCATTGTATAAATAAAATTAGCCCGAGTCAATCAGTTTTTGGGAAAGATACTTCAGCTCTGATATCGATAAACTTGAACGATGACGAACAACCGCTGTGTGAATTTATTGAGCAAATGAGGAATATACAGTCATGGGCAATTCAAAAAGCAAAGGATAATAAACTTGCATATGACCTTGATGTGCAAAGGACAATTAATGAAAACAAAACACCTTCCAACATACCAGAAGGTGCTACAGTATTTTGGAAAAAACCCGCTCTGCAGGATGTCCATCAAAATAAGAAATTGCAATCCAATATAAAAGAATATATAGCTTTTGATATTAAGCATGATTCAGCGAGATTAAAAGACCCAATAACACACCAAGTCTACAAAAATAGAGTAACCTTAAGTCAACTTATTTACCCACGCCACCATGTCAAAAATGAATCACTCATCAAAAGCCTCAGACGGCAGTGAGATCTTATTAGTCATTGGTGCCGAATTAGGCTCCGCCTACTGATGTTATCACGTGATACAGGTCCATAGTTTCCGACCAATGGTAAACTGTGTTTAGCTAATGTTGAAAGTGTTATGTCACGGGCGACCCCGGCTGCCATTACACGCTTATATAGATCGTTGCCGCTGCCTATTTTCATTTCATCCCTAACCCTCCACGATGGAACACCTAGCTATAACTGCTATATTGTTGGTTGCCATCCCATTAAACGCTTTGTATACAAGTAGGGAATCTGCAGGAGTCCTATTTATAAACCATGAAAGAGCATTGAGACGCTCAGCGGGTCAGCTGACTCTGACATTTGTGTCCAAAATACCTGAATTCCACAAGATACCAATGACTGCAAACTATATAAATGAAACGCCTGCCTGCCACACTTTCGAATTCTTATATCAAGAATGTACTCATGCGTTTAAAACGCTTCAATTGGAGAACAACAATTTAGCTCACCTGAAACGGAGCTATAACCGCGAACTAGAAATGGTACGTGATTCACTGGATGGCCTAAAGCTTCACACCTTAGACAAACGTGCGATATTGGATATTAGTAACATTCTGTCTGGTTTATTTGGCGTTGCAGGGTCAAATGACATTGCTAAACTAGAAAATGAAATTAAGGATGCCATTCTTTTCGCCAAACATAACAACAAGAACATACAATCTATGTTCAGTTACTTGTCCCAATTTAAAAATAACACATATTCGAACCTTAAAACACTACGTTCACATTTAGACCATACTAATGAAGCTCTGCTTCGTTCACTCCATTCCATCGCTGATATAAATGAAAATTTGTCAGCAATGACAAACAGATTAGATCAGATCCAATATTCATTTAGAATAGCAAGATCACTGACGCAAATAACGCTATCAACACAAAGGCTGAGCCAACAATACACAATGCTTCAAAATGCATTGAGGGAGCTGACAATGTACAATGACCAGTTACGCCTGCTGAAGTTGAACAAAATGCCCCCAAGACTCATTCCAGCTTCATCGATAGTTGAAAGCACCATGAAGGCGCATGCAGCCTCCTCCTTCAAATTATTGAACCCCTTGCCACACAAATCAAATTTGTTCTATATTTATAAACAATCATTTGTTAAAGCCTACGTGGTGGGTGATGCGTTATTGATATCGACAGAAATACCAACGTTCCCGCAGGATTACCATTATAATGTTTACAAAATCCAGACATACAATGTACCTTTACATTCCCCCGGTGGAAATAGCGAAAATACGTCTACAAAATTGATTGCTAATGAAGAAAATTTGATTATATCAAAAGACAAAACAACCTTCGGTTTCATGACCGACAATGATTTACAAATTTGTGCAAACTCAGGTTACATATGCGATAAGCCAACTGTAATATATAACCAACAGTTTGAAAACTGCCTGCATCAGTTATTCGTTAATCAGATCATAATTGCAGCGTGTAAGTTTTCCATTCAAAATGCCGTATTAAACCCATCAGCAATCAAAATTGACAACTCAAGATATCTACTAATGAATGTACCATCGCCAATACGAATAAGTTGCCCGAATAATGATGACCACTTTGAGAATATTAATTCCCACAGCATAATAGATATAAAGTGCCGGTGTGAATTACACACTAAATTTTTTAAACTATTGCCCCACCCAAATAAATGTAGATCGTCCATAAAACCAATCATAATCACGTATCCTTTAAATATTCCCCAATTATCACGCTTTGATATGCCCAAATTTAACGCAACTAACGTGGCTAAAACAATAGTACATTCCCCACCTAAGCTATCAAATATAGATTCAAATTTAAATGATAAATTTGACTTCATTGATTCCCCACCACCAATCAATAACATCGAAGGCGGACTGCCGATAAACGATTACAATTTACAGGGCAGTACATCAGACTATATTTTGGGGTCTGTATTTTTCACTTGGAATGTGATAATATCGATAGCCTTGGGGTTGATATGCTGCCGTCTCAAAAATGGGATTTTGATGGCTGCTGCAACAACCTTGCCCCATTCCAATTCATTTGTCATCAATCCAACTGTCCCGCCTGTCCATGAAGAACAAATAATAATAGCAGTGAACCGAATGTCCACATACATTTTGGCTCTGACTGGACTAGTAATAATTGCCATTTTAATGAAGCCCATTCGCATCATGAAATTCATAATCAACATGACTAATCCGGTCAGCAAAGGACAAAAAGCAGACCTCTACCTGAAGATATTTAACCAGTCAAAAACTAGCATGACAAAGCTGACTTCCATACCATTGGATCATAAAATTAAATATTTAACTATACCCGAATTAGTTAACTACAATATTTCATATGACAAAATTTGGCCTAAGATTTACCTTAAATGGTCTAATGATCTGGTATATTCGTTCCAGAACAGAGAGGATGCTATTCAATTACCAAATGAATTGACCACTAGTTTGAGAACTGCCTTAATTATACAAGACATAAAGCATTCCCAGAAGATGCAATTTTATGCCCTTATTTTCATGCCAAATGAAGAAAATAAATTCTACTATTTTGACCAATTAAACAAAGCAAAAGTATAACTATTATTTATTCTTCTTCACGTGGAATACATGCACTTTATTACAATAATAGAACAAATAGAATGTTAAATCATATACCTGGTAAAAGTTACTCCAATATATCTGAAATTCCGTTTGAATAGATATATATCCATTGTGGTTACAATTACAAGTTAATGGTCCAGTTACTTGTAAACCGCTCTAAACAATTTTAAAACACCTCTACTACTATCCCTAGTACATATCCACAAAACATGCTTTCCATCCTATTTTCGTGGTCGGCAATAACGACAATCGCAATTGCACTTGCCAGGCGCTGTAGCCCTGTGACGCCTCTCGTACCAACGTACTAAGTTGGGACGCCCGTAGACCAAAGCCGCGGCGATGCCAAAATGACACCTACATAGCTTTTCTCGTGGTACATCACCTGTAAAAGGGATTGACATTTTTTTTTTTCACTTTCGAGTCAATTAATATATATCTGACCACCATCATCAATAAAATACATTGGATATTTCATGACCGAGATATTCTATTTTTATTTTGTTACTTACATGATCGTGGAACGATCTGGCCCCTTGCGTCCAATAGTGTCCTCTCGAGGCGACGCTGCCTCAAGTCCATGCGCCAGGGCTTCCTTTCATTGGGTCCGACCGCAACATTAGCAGCATTTGCCGAGCCAACCCAAGGCGAATCTTTGGCTGGAGCATTAAGCTCGATTTCCACATCATCACTGCAGCTGCTGCTGCTGCTGCTGCTGCTGCTGCTGCTGCTGCTGCTGCTGCTGCTGCTGCTGCTGCTGCTGCTGCTGCTGCTCGCCATTGTGCTCCGCTGCTCATCCTCATCTCCACCGATTGATGAATAGCTCGACACGCACGACATTCCATGATCGGCTTCATCCAGGACATCATCATCGTCGTCGTCGCTTATGACGATATAGTCATCGTGCACACTACTACAGGGTGAACCGGCAACAGGACGGCCTTGAATCCTACAATAAATAAATAAAAAAAAAAATATATAATAATAATGATAATAATACATTTATTTATGCATAAAAAAGATTACATAGTTCATGGATGCAATAGGATTACTACGTGTTTATGTTATATGTTTAAAACAACAATTTACCTGATTTGCCTGCCAAATCCACGGGAGTCAGCTAGTGTGCGTACATAATCATACGCTTCATCCAACAAATCAGACGGGACACCTTCAAAGGCTATGAAACCAAAATAAGCGCCAGCCATTGCAATAGTTTGATTTCTGGTACTAACAAGGAGTGTACAAACTTTTATACAGGATACTGACAATCATAAATCATTCTCAAATTCAATGGACACGCCTACATTTTCCGATATGCGGTGCCTACTATGAACTTTGGACTATAAATCAACGTGACTGTGCTACACGGTTTTAACACAGCAATACTTTATCATTAACTATTGCATTGATTCTTTTAAATTTTTATTGAAATTTTCTTCTTTGCTTAAATTTAGGATTAGTTTTCATAGTTATTAAGTACATTACGTGTGTCATGTTAGTGTTATCATGTTAGAACGTATATAAACATTATTAATATTTCTTTCTTAATTATAAATTGTCAGATTATACGATTTTGTATATTTAGATGTTTGTCTAATTTGTTGTCATATATATATATATATATATATATTTGATAGTGTTGTATGATCTTTCTTGATTAGGCTAATTTTTTGTATCCTTATGTATGTTAGACGTTATTTTATTTGTGTGTCAATACATAACGTCCTCAATATTGGTTCAGATCGATTGCATTATGTTATCAGCTCAATCCATCATCATTGTGACTGATTTTGCATGTTCATTTTCCATTTTTTTTAAATCCAATTGTATACAATTAAATTTATACATGGAGGGGGAATGTGTCATGTACAGTATAGCTTATGAGTCTAATCAGACTAATAAGCTTGATTCAGTCTAACCACTGGTGCAAGGCTTATCATTGTGAGATGCCGTCAGCCGATAGTAGACTAAAGGAGAGAGGATATAACACGGTGTTGTTGATTGTAGAGGGCAGATAATAAATAGTCTTGACAAAGTTTATTTTTAAAATTATGGCGTTTTTTTAAAACATGCTGCTCAAATCAAAGCATATTTTAGTTTTCGATCTGTTTTGGTATGACATGCACAGTGGACGTTTGACAGCATGCCGTTTTCATTTTCCAAATGAAATACCTTAATGAAGCAGATGGCTATTTTTGAGCAACTCAATATGTGACTGCTGATATATATTCATTAATTGAAATGTTATGAAGCCTAAGACAACAATCATGCAGAACTATTGTGATCTCTTCACTAACACAGACTGTTGCCTGTTTATCGCCACAGTTTAACAGAATTAATTAACTTGATGGTGTCTTTCATTCATATTACTCATGATGGGTTTTTAAGATAATGCTTAGTCACAAATATATGTGTTCTTTAAAATCCAGGATCGATAAAACGATGTCTTTTCCATTGGAGGAGGAAAAATAAGATTTATATTTTTCACGTTTAGTATTTATTACCGCTATAAAAATACCATAATATACTGTCAGCTAAAATGCAAGGTCACGTGATATTGCATAATTGAATGATTTTCACCAGACGCACCATGGATTTCCGACAACAAACGTCCCATTTTAACATTTTAACATGGGAGAGATAGGCGGCTTCTTACGTGCACTGTGCAAGTTACGCGTGACAAAAATCATTCGGTTTCACGTTTGCATTGCTTGCCTACATGTGTTTTGATGGGTTTCTATGGTTATGGTGTGGATTTAATTAGCTCTAGATATTCTAACATGCTGTTTAAATTGGAGAAACTTTTACAATGCACAGAACACATCATATTGTTTGTTTGCAAGCATTCTTTTTCGACCATGAGCATAACCTTTAAAACGTGCAAAATTAAATAGCCGCAAAATATTTGATCGATCAAAACCACAAAATTTAATAACCGCAATACATTTTAGTTTTACAGTAAGGGTAATGATCTGTTTTGGCATGGATATAACAATAGCCATGCATCAGTGGCATCTTAGTCTGCTCAAATAAGCATTAGCGAATGACAGCACGTGATGTTTTATTTTTCCAAATGAAATACCTTAATGAAGCAGATGGCCATTTTTGAGTAGTGTGTGGACGGTTCGAGGAAATTGAGACCGGTTAATCGGCTCCATGTAACCGAACCGTAACGGATTAACCGCCGGTTATCGCTCATCTAAACATTTCATGTTATTTTCAGGAAAGCGAAACGATACTGCGACTGTATATAATGATTGGACACCCTGTATCAATTACTGTTTGAAAAAAAATCGCGGTTTATGCATTTCGTCTTTTACGTTCACCAGCAAGGCAATTTGAACTGCCAAAAATGTTAAATCACGCAAAAGTAATGAAATATATGGATATATATAGCTTGGGCATGAAAATAATCATCAACATCAATAACCGGTTTGTCAATGTAGGGACCGGTTATGCTTAGAAAATCAACCGTAGCCGGTTATCCGGTTAACCGTGCACATACTATTTTCGAGCGACTCAATATGTGACTGCCGATATATATTCATCTGCTGAAATCTTATGAAGCCTAAGACACCACTCGTGCATAACTCTTGTGATCTCTTCACTAACACAGGCCATTGCCTGTTTATCTCCCCAGTTTAACAGAATTAAGTAACTTGATGGTGTTTGTCATTCATATTAGTCATGATCTGCACACTGCCGGTTAGAATATTTTCATGGTGATAAAGCCAATAGGCTTTCATATCCAGGTGATGGAGTGATTACAATCTAGTTTGTTCCACACAATATATGGATACTCATAATGCATGAACATACCAGAATGCCCAGACAGACAAAATATCTAGTTTGTTTACCCCGACTTTAATGGCTGCAGGTCTCATAGAATATAGAGCAACTAGTGTAAAACACAGTGTGTGCTCAACGTATGCTTTAAAACGCCCATTGTCCAAATAGCAACTGCGCAGCATTTCTCTCAACATAGCAGCACATACTACATACTGTTTTCTATATTGTAGTAACGCATATTTGATGTTAATTAATGAGTGTGGGAATGTTCACCAACACAAAGTACTAAGATCATCTTGACAAAATATGGAGATCCTCTGACTATGGCCCTTAGCCAATCAGATTCAAGCATTTTCAGTAAACTGAGGAGAATAAACGGTTCATAAGGTAATATACTAAATTCAACTTTACTTCAATTACATCGATGCTTTAAATGATGCATAAAAAATCAAACCATATACAGTCGGACCCGGTTAAGTCGAATTTGAAGGGAGTAGAGTGATAACCTCGAGTTATCAGAACCTCGAGTTATCAGAAACATGTCTTCAACAACCCAATGAACGATAATGCAAGAAATATGTGTTATGGTCGCTATGGTACTCGTACTACGTGTGATCTTAGACAGTGGCTGGGTTTTTATAACAGTATTCCGACCTTCTGACCTTGTCTGTATACAAACATGGCCGCATACACAAAAAAACATGCTTTCTACTACGGTTTCATTGGTTAATAGTACACTTGTACAAAGCCCTTTGTCTTGACTGGTCATTGTTACGCAAGTACTAATTCAAAGCTATTAACCGCTAGCTGTTCTTCCCTCCAGCCTCTGACGAAGGCTCTGTCAAAAAACATGGTTTAAATAGCACTTCCCTGTTAGTACTTCGGTGTTAGCACTACAGTTAGAAGTTTACTACGCCTTTGTCTTGACTGGTCCTTATTACGCAAGTACTAATTTCAAAGCTGTTGACGACTAGTAAGTATCAAAGAATGAATCAGAGAAGTTGATCACCCGTTCACCAGCAAATCATAGTAAGGCAGCGTTCTTTGATCTTTTGTTTGGTCGGCATGTGCGCCGGTTAAGGTGGCTTGTTGCAAGTAAACTATGAATATTTCGACGCTAAATTCTCATTTGGTCGAGATAAATGGGTTAATGCCTCGAAGGGAAGTGAGATTTGGCTCGAATAACATGGGTTTCTCGAGTTAAAAGGTTCAAAATAAGCGGGTTATTTTTAGTAGCAATCAATAGTAAGTTTGAAGGGAAATTAAAATGTGTTCTACTTAGGCGGGTGGTCGACTTATACGAGCTCGAGTAAAACGGGTCCGACTGTATGTATTACTATTAGTTAACAGTTTTTTTTCCAAACTGCACATATTCATTGTTTCAAATTCTTTGCATGTGTTTACACATTTTGTTTCCATTAGAAACAGCTTGCCAAGGTGGGAAATAATCATTACTTCATATTTGGCTGTATGTATACTATATTTATTGGTCATCAAAAAATATGTCATTAATCATTAAAGATCATGACGGAATGAGTGATCGATAGCACTTGCTTTCACTGATTTAGTGTAAGGACATTTGAAATGTTACATATAATAGTGTATATTCTAAATATATTAAGTGTGGAAATATTTGAAAAGTTTCAAACTGAAATGATGAAATCAGTCGCGTTATGAAAAAAGATAGTTTTCAATATGATTTCAATGCAAGGTGTAAAGGTGAATTTAGCTAATATATTGTTTTATTACTTTTCACAAAGATATTTATTAATTTACATTTTCAAGGTCAATTGTTCAAACACATCTATGACTTTTATCTGTTCCATGAAATAATAAATGTTTGAGGAGGATATCTGACGTGCATTTTAACTATTTCAGTATTAAGGAGAATAAGTGATAATGTTTTATTGAATTATTGTGGCTACAAAGATTTAGCTAATGAGGAAAAAGTAATTATAGCGGACCGAACAGATTTATAAAATTTGTATAAGCCTAAATTGTTTAAATGCACGCCATCTGGACAAATATATTGGCACCAGTTGGAAACTAGTCCAACATGGTGCCAATAGAGAAATGGGGCATATGATGACATATCTTTACACCTTGCATTGAAATCGTGAATTGCACCATTTAAAGCATCGGTGCTTGTCCAATTTCCGCGACAAACCTTGGCCCTAAAAAATACTTCCATGATGGCCACGACAGAAACACCGCAAGCATTTTTTAGGGCCAAGGCAAAATTGGACAAATTATGAAGTAAAGTCGAAGTCGGTATATTGCCATTGTCCAAATCGTTCGACCCAATCTCAATCAAAACAATATTAGGTGATATCCTGTCAACTACATCAAAAATATGTGACGAAAACAAATCCCCAATTTTCAACCCACCACGACCATGACAAAATACCTTATGCCCTGAAAGATCTAAATTAAAATTAAAAAGTTGATTCCCATCCAAATAATCTTTTAATCTTGAGACAAATGAATCACCTAATATTAGGACTGTTTGAGACATGGTCTGCAATTGGATTATAACTGTTTGAGACATGGTCTGCAGATTGGATCTTATAAAGTTATAGTATAGATATAATCTTCGATGGATGGTTAGACTAAAAACTACAGTTACCAAAAGGATATAATATGTTCTTTCAAATTAATGCTATAGCATTTTGCTGCTTCTTTGGGGGTTACTATATACTCATTGTTCCTTTAATCTATATTTTTTTCTATATGTACCGATTCTCACAAACTTTATCTAAACATCCATTCCAAATACTTATGCAATATGGCATAAAATCAATTAAATATTAGTCTGAGAACTTTGGTCTTCGTTATGATCACCCCAAAAAGTAGCAAAAGTGAACCCCCAAATCCTGAAAAATCCTATAGGGTGAACCTCGTTCATATTTAGTATGTATATATAAAAAATTGGTATACTTTACCGGCCACATATAATAAAAAAGATTAACAACCGGCCAAACACACATTTTGCTGATCAAACATCAACTGTAAAATACTGCAGTCACGCAGCCTTCATCGTGACAGTACATGCCTATACTTTCTTACATATATTGGCAAGTTTGGTATCAATTTAAAGGTCTATACATGCTTGACATTGCCATTCATTGATTTTTTCATGTCATTTTTTTCTAAGAAATAAAAAAATAGTTTTCCTGCGAAAATGTGCACTTTGTTTACATCTGTGTTTGAATACTGCAGGTGCTTGCAGGTGCGTGCTGGAAATGCTTTTTTCAGGTTTCGATGAATAATTAGTTTTTTACTTTCAAGTCGATGCAAACAGATAGAATTTATGATGTACAATGTTTGTTCAGTGATAATTTAGGTTGTCATAGAATGTAAACAACATAAAAGGTCCGTTATTGTCGTGTATTCTAAATATCGGCAGGTGCCGGACATCATGAACATCTGCAAAACCGACTTAACACTGGCCTGTAAAACCGGCCATCA
>CM032662.1:34165891-34187438 GCA_019095985.1 Streblospio benedicti | reverse complement strand
CCTTACTATGATTTGCTGGTGAACGGGTGGTCAACTTCTCTGATTAATTCTTTGATACTTACTAGTCGTCAACAGCTTTGAAATTAGTACTTGCGTAATAATGACCAGTCAAGACAAAGGCGTAGTAAACTTCTAACTGTAGTGCTAACACCGAAGCTTTGAATTAGTACTTGCGTAACAATGACCAGTCAAGACAAAGGGCTTTGTACAAGTGTACTATTAACCAATGAAACCGTAGTAGAAAGCATGTTTTTTTGTGTATGCGGCCATGTTTGTATACAGACAAGGTCAGAAAGTCGGAATACTGTTATAAAAACCCAGCCACTGTCTAAGATCACACGTAGTACGAGTACCATAGCGACCATAACACATATTTCTTGCATTATCGTTCATTGGGTTGTTGAAGACATGTTTCTGATAACTCGAGGTTCTGATAACTCGAGGTCATCACTCTACTCCCTTCAAATTCGACTTAACCGGGTCCGACTGTATATGGTTTGATTTTTTATGCATCATTTAAAGCATCGATGTAATTGAAGTAAAGTTGAATTTAGTATATTGCCTTCATGAACTGTTTATTCTCCTCAGTTTACTGAAAATGCTTGAATCTGATTGGCTCAGGGCCATAGTCAGAGGTCAGAGTATCTCCATATTTTGTCAAGATGATCTTAGTACTTTGTGTTGGTGAACATTCCAACACTCATTAATTAACATCAAATATGCGTTACTACAATACAGAAAACAGTATGTAGTATGTGCTGCTATGTTGAGAGAAATGCTGCGCAGTTGTTATTTGGACAATGGGCGTTTTAAAGCATACATTGAGCACACACTGTGTTTTACACTAGTTGCTCTATATTCTATGAGACCTGCAGCCATTAAAGTTGGGGTAAACAAACTAGATATTTTGTCTGTCTGGGCATTCTGGTATGTTCATGCATTATGAGTATCCATATATTGTGTGGAACAAACTAGATTGTAATCACTCCATCACCTGGATATGAAAGCCTATTGGCTTTATCACCATGAAAATATTCTAACCGGCAGTGTGCAGATCATGACTAATATGAATGACAAACACCATCAAGTTACTGAATTCTGTTAAACTGGGGAGATAAACAGGCAATGGCCTGTGTTAGTGAAGAGATCACAAGAGTTTTGCACGAGTGGTGTCTTAGGCTTCATAAGATTTCAGCAGATGAATATATATCGGCAGTCACATATTATTGAGTCGCTCGAAAATAGTATGTGCACGGTTAACCGGATAACCGGCTACGGTTGATTTTCTAAGCATAACCGGTCCCTACATTGACAAACCGGTTATTGATGTTGATGATTATTTTCATGCCCAAGCTATATATATCCATATATTTCATTACTTTTGCGTGATTTAACATTTTTGCAGTTCAAATTGCCTTGCTGGTGAACGTAAAAGACGAAATGCATAAACCGCGATTTTTTTTCAAACAGTAATTGATACAGGGTGTCCAATCATTATATTTAAATTTGCATGTTTTAAAAACGCCATAATTTTAAAATAAACTTTCGGTATAAAATGGCAATGAATGAACAAATTAAAGCATGAACAACTTACATAATTGTTATATAACTGTTATTACTGAAATTGTTATGATTTGCAGTGCATCAATACTAGAACTGTTATCTATTTTAAGACTTAGAAGTACACATGCAATGATGCTGTTTATGGTACATACGTCTTGAGTAAACTAATACTAGTAATCAATATATTGATGCATCGTGGTAAAGTCATTGAATTTTGTAATGAGTCATTAAAAAATGACATATGTAAAAAGTCATTGAAATGTCCTTGAATTTTGGTTAACTGGTAATTTAAATGGTGCATACCGAAGAGATTAAATTTAGTTATATTTGGCAAAAGTCATCCAAAAGCCTAATTTTTGTACACTTCGCACACCACATATTTGGTAAGAAGTCTGAATCTAGATGTGTGCGAAAGAAGTATAGAAATATATAATAGCCTACACATTCGGCTTTTTTGATTTTTACATAGACCCTTTTTAGATCCAGATATCGAAAAAAAATTCTTTGAAATTTTGTAAAACCATGTTCATATCATAAGTGCAAGATAATCAATATAGAAATGCAGTTGTGTTTTATAAATACCATAAACTTTGGAATTTGTCATGTACAATAAACATTTGGGTGGCTTCAAAAGGGTGGTATAACAATTAAATTTTGCAGTTTTGTAGTAAAATATGTAATTCGCAAATTAAATTGTGGGTGAACATTTTTAGTTTTACAATATTCCAGCATCCAAATGAGAGGGTTATATAGCAACAATTTTGTTGGTGATTTGCTCGAAATCTAGTGTGTGAATTGCCTGTACTTACGTGTGTGAAATGTGATGGACCCATTATTGGTGACTAATGATCTGCTCATTAGAAGGACTGTGATTGGAGATTCGCCCTAAATCTGGACTGTGAATTGTGAACTACCTGCGTTTAAGTCTGAAATGTGATGGACACATTATTGGTGACTAATGATCTGCTCATTAGAAGGACTGTGATTGGAGATTCGCCCTAAATCTGGACTGTGAATTGTGAAGTACCTGCATTTAAGTCTGAAATGTGATGGACCCATTATTGGTGACTAATGATCTGCTCATTAGAAGGACTGTGATTGGAGATTCGCCCTAAATCTGGACTGTGAATTGTGAAGTACCTGCATTTAAGTCTGAAATGTGATGGACCCATTATTGGTGACTAATGATCTGCTCATTAGCAGGACTGTGATTGGAGATTCGCCCTAAATCTGGACTGTGAATTGTGAAGTACCTGCATTTAAGTCTGAAATGTGATGGACCCATTATTGGTGACTAATGATCTGCTCATTAGCAGGACTGTGATTGGAGATTCGCTCTAAGTTTGGACTGTGAATTATGAACTACCTGCATTGAAGTCTGAAATGTGATGCAATCTATCTAATTACAAATTCTGGTGATAGCTGAAACACAATTATCTGTATTGATAACTAGTGATATAGAAAATAGAGGTTGACTGGATGCTATATGCTATATGCAATGCTATATAACCCCCTCACAAAGCCTATGGTCTTTTAGTTGAACAAATTTTGATTAAATGTGTATTTACATTGCAATTTCACTGTAGTTTACATTTTTTTCTAAGTGTAGTTTCAACGATTGAGTAATTTTAAGAAAACCATAATAGCCATAACTGTATTACAAAATGTTATGATTTATTACATTATATTCAGCTGATTCCTCTAATTTCGTTACATTTTTGTGTCTTGATGCAGTCAGCACTGTACCTCGACATATGTTAAAAGATTGTCACACATCCATTTTAGTGAAGCGACGATTTGCTGACGTATGTCGATGTGGTGGTACGGGCATCTATCAGTTTCAATGTTCTCAAAACGTTTAAAATTTGTTATTATTTGATTTGAAAATTAAGAGTGACAATTGTCACTTAAATAAATCAAGGATATGTTTTTGTTGTTGAATAACCATAATGTATTATTGAAAAAAGAAAACAATTTGCTTAATTTGTTTGTGATGCTTGCTTTCTTGAATTTTCTTTTGTAGATAAAGTTTGGTTTTAATGACAAAATAAAGCATTTTAACTTCTTAAAATGTGTCCTTTATGAAAAGTCACTGAAAATATATTGACACCTTATCCGTTAATGTATGTGAAACATGATTTATTACATAGCAGACACCAACCTGTTTATAATCTTATTTAATATTGTATACAGTGACATAGTATTAATCACAGTACACACAAAGGAGTATTGGGCCTCAGGGGGATTGTGTGTGTGTGGGGGGGGGGTCTCAAGCTATAATTGGGTATGGGTGTGCCATTTTGACTCCAGGACCAGCACTGATAAATATAGTAACATTTGCAAAAGGTATACTCAAAAGTGTAGTAAAATTCATTCAAAGTACATGCTAACCCAAAGTTCATCCACAACATAGTACTACAGAAATATACAATGCACTCATGGTTTCCTTGCAAAACAGCCGTTTGCATTGTGACTGCTTTTGCACTTCTCAGACTGGTGTATTTTTTGGAATTACATATATACTCCTCTTCAATGATGATATTCAGAGTAATGAAACATGAAAATACGCAATAGGAATAGGCAATATTTCAATGCCAATGCCCTATGATGTAGTTATCTCTAGAAATAAGACCCTAAACTATACTATAGCTATCAATTTTTTCACAGAAAATTTATCCCTATTTTTTTTTTAGATTTTGTACTAAGATTTACTGAGTTTGTATTATGGATATCCATCAGATAGGATAAGGGTTAACTGAAAATGATTGCGTTAACTGTTAGGGGGGTAATCAAATTTTATCACATGAAATTGAGGGGGGCTACCAATTTTTTCACAGAGATTTGAGGGGGGCTATTATTTTTTTCATAGCATTTTTGGAAACTCCTACCCCACCCTGTCATAAATACTGAATGGTCCCTATTTCCCCAAAATATGGACCCAAATATTACATCAATAGGCTGGAAAAGGTGACCTATAAAAATCGCACTGCCATACTAACCAAATGTATTGGAGATCCCCCATCCCCACCCCCAGTCTTGGGTGCACTAATTGTATGAAGACTAATTCAAGGGGATGAACTTGCTGATAAGGTTTTCAAGAGGGAAAGCCCACCACTTAGTCATAGGCATAATGACCATAAAAACAAGAACATACATTTTTAAGGTTTATTGATACGCAAAAAATGAATTACAAACATAAATTCAGTCACTTGGCACTACAAATTTCATTTGCTAGCTTCAGTTCAAAGTCACCATATATATCATTTCATTTCATGTATAATAGTCTTTTCCTACCACATTAGATTTCTAATATATAATATGTAAAATTTATTTTATTGCACAATAAGCTTTCCGTCTCTTTAGCAATAAAATAAATTTTACATATTATATATTAGAAATCTAATGTAATAGGAAAGACAATTATACATTAAATGAAATGAGACCTACTGCCACGTACATAGTACATAGAGTAACTTTTATTCACCATATATAGTTTTTAGACTGATAAATTCAATCATTTATCTGTTGATTTGTGGCCTTGGAGGTAGTTCCAAGTGGCTTCCTTTGCACTTTTACAAAGTTCATTTGTTGCTTTGAATCACATGTTTTGCTCTTTTTCAAAATAATACCACCACAGACCAATTCACTTAGCTACACTATGCAATACAATGAATACAAGCAAATTGGTGCCAAAAAGTTACTAAACCTTTAACACATTTGTACCTTCAATTAGTCCATTAAACAATTAAATATGTGAGAGTAAACACATATAGATCCTAACGCTCACACTGAAAAACAGTAGCTTTATATTAAATACAGACCGATAAGATTGAAGTCCTCATACGCTACAAGTTAAACCATATTTTGGGGTAGGGGAAACTAAAATCACTGTATCTCCAAAAGTTTTCTTTGGATTTTTGCATGCTATATGTCTAAATGTTGATAATGAACCCATCTACACAATGCTCCTTCTTTCATTCATATTAATCTTATATTAGGGTAGCCAGAGGTCAAAGGTCATCAAAAATTCGTCATGAAAATAAATGAGATTTAAAAGTAGAGATATTCGGATTGTGAGAACCAATTTTTCTTCTGTTTATTAATACTACTAATAACTACTGGTTGCATTTCATGTATTATATTTAATCAATTTATGTGGTAACAATTTAACATGATACACTTCAAAAACACTAACTAAACAGCCACTCAAGCCAGTACAGACTTAATTTGTCCATGCTACTAATCAATTTATGAAAAACAAATAATCTACTATTAGCCATCAGGCAGTGATTAAAGTACTGCATTTTTTAATTGAATATCAATAGCCTTTATCTTAATCATAGTGTATACACCCAGGCAGGAATCGTATGAACAATTTGATATATGTCAAACACTTAATGGTTTTGCAGCATCAAACACTATCAGAATCATCAGAATCATCAGAATCATCCTCTAAATTAGCATCATCTTCATCCTCGTTTGGCTGATTTTCACATGATGCTAATTTGCAGAGATCAGAACACTTCAAGCCATTAATTACACATTTACAATTTGCTTGAGTGCATGACTTCTGACAATTACAGGCAAGCAGTTCTAAGACACTGTCAGGAGCAGTACCAAGATCTGTCCAATCAATAACCAGGGATTCTTGTCCTTCAATAAGTTCTATCTTCCAACCATGATTTACTGGTGAGGGAATCTCAATATTGCTCTCTAAACTCCGTCTCCAAATTGCAGTTTGGTAGTTGGCACGGCAGATATGCTTCTGTAAAGCATTACCACATGGAGGAAGTTGATGCGGTTCAATTTGCCCCTTTTTGGATGCAAATATGCAGTAGCGTAGCTCATTCACATCAGTTGTGGTTGTCTTTGCAGAATACAGTTGGCATACAAACGCTTCTAATTTGCTGAAAAGGGCTGGAGTTACTGTCCACTGTTTTCCAAGTTCACAAAATGTATCTTGAACTTGAAAATTGTTTTTCAACAGTTTGAGTGAACTCAGTTTCCCACGTCCTGCAAATGTGCTCACGCTATCACACCCAGTGAATGAATGCATGCCAAGAATAGCTTCACTGACATGTTCACCAAGGGCATTCACAATCTTTTGGATTTCAATGTATTTGACTCTCGCCTTCGTACCACATTTGAAATAGATAGGTATTCTTATTTCTTTCTGAAAGGCAATCAACATCATCAGCACATCTGTGTCATCAGCCACAACAATGGCAGTTTGAAACCCAGATCTAGAGACATGTGCAGTGTGCAATAACAGGCGTGTATCAGCCTCTTCTTGATTTGATTCCAACTCTGAAACATATGAACAGCCGTGTGAACTTAGCTTGTGACAAATGATGCCACTTGTTACAAGCAGCATTTTTTCATTCAATCTAGCAATGTTCTTTTCTAGCTTCCATTCCTTTACAAGGAAATCAATGAGGGAAGTCTTATTACTTGTGGAATTTAAGAATGCTTGCCATTTAATAACAAGTTGCTTTGCTTTGATATCTTTATACTGAATGGTATTTGATGATCCACGTAATTTTCTTTCGGCATTCTTGATTAAATTCTCACGATAGACATCAAACACTACATCTACTTTATCGCTATGTGATGCTTCCTGTAGAATTGTGGATAATATAAGAGTTGCTATATCTCCAAACATTTTCAGATCTCTTCTAATTTTATGAACAATTGCCATTCCATATATTACACATGCAGATGATGAAGGTACAGAGTCACATGAAGTAACATTTTTTACAGCTCCTTTGACAATACTGACTTGACGGTTTTTCTGGGTAAACCATCAGCAGTTGCTAATGACCATGGCAACGGTCCAAGTGGATATTCCAGTACTTCCTGCATGTGAAGGTTCCTAGTCTGTGCCATCATCAACATATTTCCAAACAAACCTGTAGTGGCTCGTAATATGATGTCTCTGTCTTTGGTTTTCACTTTATTGTAAATGTTTTTTCAGGCTCAACTTTGGTAGACGGTCGTGGAATTTCTTTAATGGTGGACTGCTCTCTAAATCTTTCACGTTTGAAAGTCATATAGGCTTCTTCACCAAGTTCGTGAGCCCTTTCTAGGTCTCACACAACTTCCGGGTACTGTAGCATATACTATGTTGACCATTGTGCTAGATTCAGCTCATTTACTGCTTCTACTAAGGTAGAAACAGCACTTTCATCCTTCTGCCATCCTTGCCTTATGTAGGTCTGGATGCTCCATATCATTGTTATTTATATTCAGGGGCATTTCTGAACATTCTAATGTATGTGCTCCTGTACTCTGCAGTGAGATAATATCTGGTTACCGCACATCTGTTGAGACTAAAGCGACAAGTTCCTCCTGCAGTCTGTGTGTCTTTATTCACGGTCTCCTCAAGTGCTTGATTAACTGGGATGCGTCCAAACGGATTAGATTTACCAATTTGTACTGTAAAACCACCAGTAAGAAAGTGTTCATATACTTCAGGATGTTTATCTGGTAGTTGAGTCATATCTGCATAGTAAAAGCTTAAGTACCGTGAATAATTTGTTTTATCATACGCAAAACACCAAGGAATAAGTGAACGGATGCTTGACATGTGCAGGTGCCAGTTTCCTTTTCGTGACGCACGGACTAAATCCAACATTATATTTACAAGGTCTATGTAACTCATCCAGAAGGCTGAGAGGTCTCCGTTGTTATGCCTGAGCCAATCCAAATATAGTTCAAAGTAATTCAACACTCGTTCAACTTGCTCATTTTCATGGAAGAGCTTTCCAAAAACTTCAGGGGTTTAGATTTACTCTAAGATCACTGATAAATTCTCGACCATTTTGGATGTATGCTGCATGTGAAGGGTATTGAGTTTGCATGCATAAGCTGAATCCATCAAAAAGTAAGACAAAGCAGTGCTTCGTACATGTATTTATGGGCTCTAACACCTCTATTATATTGGCGACCTTCCATTACACTGGACACCGATCCCTCACTAACAATGCCTCCTATGAAGACATCTTTCAGTCCAGCATCTTGAAAAGCGTTTGCCTAAGATAGACAGTAAATTGCATATGGTGTGAAATGATCCCATACATAAAATCATATTTTGGAATTTCTGAGGTAGCTTCCACACAATCTCCATAGCCTTTGCATAACAATAAAGCCAGATCAAAAACAACTACAATCTTTGGTAACTTCAGCACTTCTTTGATTTGCATTGATTTATTTAGTATTTTATTTACTGTGGTCATGTCTGTAGCTGGTGCATTAATGGTAGGTAAGTACCCAATGTTATCCTGCACTACTGGAAGGTCTCGTCTCAAAATGATGTTAAAGCCAGTCCATCCCATTACTACCTGATTGTCAGTGTCTAATCTTCTGGTGAGCATCCACATTATATTCTTCTTATGTGCTTCCCCGCAATGAAAAGCCTCTCCGTTAACATCAAGTGTTGTGCATTGGGAAGGGCCAACTCGTTCACCGGCTGTGTAAATTGGTAGTGGTGTATCTTCGATCATCAAGCTTCTCTTCTTATTCTTCGGGATGGTGGGCAGAGGAGGCTTGTATGGTTCAGGTCCAAAAACCCTAGGCTGAACAATAATTCCATTTACTCTATGTGAAGTACCTGCTCCTGTTAAAATTACCTCTATACGATCTATGTTGTCCCATGCTAGTGTTGTAAATACATGAGGGTGGATGTTTGAGGTAAGGCAACATCCAAATATAACAAAATAATTTATGACTGTGAAGTTGTGCATGTGTTAAAATTCTTATAGTGGCCATCTTGAATTTTGCAAAAATCAAATTTTTACAGTGGGAAACATAATGATGACTTATCTGTGTTAGTTCTTGTTAAAATATATGCTTTACACAAAGTTATTTTATGGTCAGTGTTTTTTACTAAACTTAATTTTAGCATGGCCGCCATCTTGTCGGCCATTTTGAATCTTTAAGCTACTCATCTGAGCTTGCTATCATGGCCAATCTTAATGCATATGAAGAGACCTTCAAAATGATACCAAACAACCTTGGTCCCTTTGAGTGGTACCGACCGACCTCTGTACCTGATGGAGATTTGCAAAGATTTGCAATTACTTATTTTTCATAATTTGCATAATTTATATTATTTATGCATAATTTACGCATAAAATTACAAATTAATTTTGATTTATGTTACATTGCTGTGACAGTGAAATGCTCCAAACAAATAATAATAATAATAATAATAATAATAATAATAATAATAATAATAATAATAATAATAATAATAATAATAATAATAATAATAATAATAATAATAATAATAATAATAATAATAATAATAATAATAATAATAATAATAATAATAATAATAATAATAATAATAATAATAATAATAATAATAATAATAATAATAATAATAATAATAATAATAATAATAATAATAATAATAATAATAATAATAATAATAATAATAATAATAATAATAATAATTTCTTAGGATGTATACTTGGAATGTTAGAACGAAGCACAAGATATTATTATTTCGTTGGTGGGTATGTACGTATTCTTTAGTGTGTGGACAATACATACATTACACTTTAGAAATTAGAAATATCCTGTAAATAATAAATATATACAGATTTCTTAGGAACTATTTATTATTCCCACATTCAGCGTAGTAATATGGCTGATAATAAAGCTTTCATTCAGAAATACATTCTATGCCCCCATTTTTTACTACGGCTCAGAAGCCTACCAATTAGAATGCACCTGGCACGTGTTGTCCACGTGCAAGGAGGAGGCCAGGTGACTTTGACAGCAAATGTACGTGGTTTAAGTCACGTCCGCCACATTTCTTTATTTCTACGAGCTTTGCATCGTGCAATAGCGCATAGAATGGGTACAACGAGCTCTCTTCAGCGGTAGTTTCAGATAAAAAAATCGAACCAGTACTTTTTTGAGATACAGGCAAAAACACATAGTTATTAAGTACAATTCTACTTAAATGTTGACCTTGGTAGACTAGGCACGTATAATCCTGCAATCTCCTGCAGTGCGCCGACCAAAAAGTTAAACCCCCCACAGAGCAATATTGACACCTACAACACCGGGAAACAGTGCACGTAGATCTATAATTCGTTGCAATATGCATTCAAGTGTGACGTCAAGATAGGCTATAATCCCACTACAATATAATGTAAAGCCGGCATGATTCTGCACTGAAGAGTATTAGCAAGAAACTACTGGCGTGTGACGCCAAGTATAATCTTTGCTGCAATATCAAAAATGAGGCTTAATTAAATTGAGTACCGTTCGTCATCATTGCAACCTACTGCAGTAAACTGGTAATATAAATAATGATGATGATGATGATGATGATGATGATGATGATGATGATGATGATGATGATGATGATGATGATGATGATGATGATGATGATGATGATGATGATGATGATGATGATGATGATGATGATGATGATGATGATGATGATGATGATGATGATGATGATGATGATGATGATGATGATGATGATGATGATGATGATGATGATGATGATGATGATGATGATGATGATGATGATGATGATGATGGTGATGGTGATGGTGATGGTGATGGTGATGGTGATGGTGATGGTGATGGTGATGGTGATGGTGATGGTGATGGTGATGGTGATGGTGATGGTGATGGTGATGGTGATGGTGATGGTGATGGTGATGGTGATGGTGATGGTGATGGTGATGGTGATGGTGATGGTGATGGTAATGGTGATGGGTTCATTTGCTACTGAGGATGAAGAGATAAAGAATGAGATAAGATTTAAAAAATAAATCATAAAGATAGTAATAATTAGTAGTGGTAATAGTAATAAAAGATAAATATAAGTAAAGTGCCAATAATAAAGATAAAAACAAAGACAATATAATAATAATAATAATAATAACTTAATAATAATAATAATAATAATAATAATAATAATAATAATATTAATAATAATAATAATAATAATAATAATAATAATAATAATAATAATAATAATAATAATAATAATAATAATAATAATAATAATAATAATAATAATAATAATAATAATAATAATAATGGATGATGATGATGATGATGATGATGATGATGATGATGATGATGATGATGATGATGATGATGATGATGATGATGATGATAATGATGATGATGATGATGATGATGATGATGATGATGATGATGATGATGATGATGATAGTTTATTTTTAAGTATCACATTCGTAAATTCACGCTCTTGATACTTAACAATGTGAATAAAATACATAATAAAAGACATTATTAGTTCAAATGGAACATATTACATCACAGCTTTAAAAGTTGACAAGACATTAAAAAAGAACTATAAAATAGAACAGAACTCTTAAGTACTGTAAAAAGCTTAATAAAACAATGACTTCAGATAAAAAAGCAAAGTTTATTTAATTTAATACAATGGATATAAATAAAACACTTAATATAAATAAAGCACTTGGAAAACGTATACATTTGACCTAACAAATTATATATTCAGTCATATGAAAATCATAAGAGGATACAGGAGTAACAGTATTAACAATAAAGTCTGATCAGAATATGAGTATTTTAGCTTCCAAATGCTTTCAAGAACATGGGGGTTTTCAGGAGCTTTTTGAACTCCTCCAAGTCGTCACATGTTCTTAATTCCTTTGGGAGTCCATTCCATAGTCTTGGAGCCACTACACTGAATGCTCGACCCCCGTATGTTTCGAGATTAGGGTATTTATGTTCCAGTAGGTTTGATCACTTGATCGTAGATATCTGGAAGGTATGTGACGATGCAATAGGTTCTGAAGATATTTTGGTGCTTGGTGCTGAATGTATTTGAATGTGAGTAGACAGATCTTGTAGTCAATTCGAAACTTTATTGGTAACCAGTGTAGTCGCTTCAATATTGGTGTTATTCCACGTATCTTGATGCACAACTCACAATTCTGGCTGCAGTGTTCTGGATCAATTGCAGTTTATGTACATGTTTTTCTGATAGTCCAAAGAGCAGGGCATTGCCATTGTCTAATCTTGATGTGATGTACGCATGCACAAGACTTACTGCAGCATCCTCAGTCAGGTTATATCTTATTTGTCCCAGCATGCGCAACTGAGGCATAGCAGGATTTAACTATGTTGTTGACATGTGGTATAAGAGTAAGGTGAGTATCGAATATGGCACCAATGTTTTTTTGCTGTTTCAGTGGCTGTTATGTTGGTATTCCCAATTTTGATGGTATAAGGTTCTTGGATTCTTGATACATACAGTGGTGCACCAATTACGAGAAATTCTGTTTTCTCATCTCGTTTAATTTCAGGCAGTTTCTGACCATCCAGTTCCTCATCTCTTCCAGACACATCTCCATTTTTGTGAACTGCCTCACCAGAAATCTTCAGGTTTGAAAAAGAGCAGTACAGCTGCGTATCATCTCTGCATACATGTGTATGTCAATGTCATGCTTTCTGGCTATGCCAAACAAGGGGATACTGTAAGTTGGATACTCTGATGGACCGATGAGTGAGCCTTGAGGGAGTCCTACAGTAAGAGGCTGAGAATGTGAGCGCACCTTCAATGGTGACATACTGTGACCTGTCACTCAGGTAAGACCTCATCCATTCTAGTGCTGTTCCTGGCTCTGAAATTGTCCTCCAACCGCTGAAGTAGAATTTGATGGTCAATCGTGTCAAAGCAGGCACTCATGTCCAAGGGTATGAGCATTACACATTTTCTGCTATCAATGGCATTCAATACATCATTCATGATTTTTACAAGTGCTGTTTCTGTACTGTGGTTCTTTCTGTATGCAGATTGAAGCCATTCATATAAATCATTCGATTCCTTATATGCAGACAGCTGCTGCAGTCCTGCTTTCTCAATTAGTTTCCCGAGATATGGAAGGTTTGACACTGGTCACAGATTGCTCATCTTCATTAACTGCAGTATCATTTCCAACAGCCTGATCATTATGCATGGAGTTCCTGATGGCTTGTATCTTGTCCCTAAAGAACTCATTGAATTGGTTGGCCAGGTCTTCAGGTTCAGTGAATGTCGGCGGTTTTGGTTTGATGTAAGAGTTGGTTTGTAAGCTTGAAAGTGATTTCTGATCTTTTCTACACTCACTGATCTTCTCGTTGTAGTACGCTTTTGTCACTGTTTTACAGAGTTTGTTGAACTTTTTATTCTCTTCTTTGAAGATTTCATTGTCCACAACAAAGGCCACTTTTGATTGCACGACGTTCTGCTCTTCGTGTGTTGCGTTTAGCTTCGTGCAACTCCGCAGTGTACCATTCAGTATGTGGTCTTTCTATGATGGTCTTGTCTTTAATTGGCGCATGCTTGTCCAATATCATGGCTAAATCATTATTGTACTGGTCCACAAGACAATGCAAGTCATTCGATGGTTGCCGTAGAAGACTTGATTCTTGAATATCTTTGGAAAATGTCTCTCTGTCTATGCTCTTTATATTTCTTGATCTGATGGTCTTTTTTTACTGGTGGTGGTCTCTCCATCGTACAGTGGAAGGTCAGAGGAAAGTGGTCGGACAGCCACGGTGGGTGTATTATGATCATCTATATAATGGCATTATCGGCACGTGTCAGCACTAGGTCAAGTGTGTGGCCTTTTACATGAGTAAAACGTGTTGATGAAGATTAAGACTAAAGAACGAATCAGAAACTTGCCTCACATCAGACGCCTGTTTATCTTCCATGTGGTAGTTAAAATCACCGACTATAAGAAGATTGCCACCACTTACTGCTAGACTGCTAACGTATGCTGTGAATTCGCTGATGAACAATGCGAGAGGATATTTATGTCCTTTGGAGGAAGGTGGTCTGTAGATCACAACTAGTCTGATGCTGTCTTTAATTGACGAAATATTGAGCTCTATCAGCTCGAATGTAGAAAAAGATGGTGTAACTCCTTTTTTAACTTTGTATGTTGACTTATGCACAACTGCCACTCCACCTCCCTGGATCTGGTTCTGGAAACGTGGTCGAGTTGGTATCCCGTTGGAGTGACAGCTTTGCACACAAACTCGTCAAACTCACAGTGCTTCAGCCATGTTTCGGTGATGCAACAAATATCAAGATTGTTTTCCTGAATGAATTCCGATACTCCATCTGGCTTATTTCTAATAGATCGGGCATTTATATATCCCAATTTCGAAGATCTGTTGTATAGAGGAGGGTGCGTGGTCACTGGAACATTTTGAACCCTTTCTCGTACTGGTCGACCCACTGATGAACGCCTGTCACGTGCGATGATCACCGGTATGCAGCACTCCTTGCCATCCCTTCCATTTACTGGGTGTGCATTTTCTAGCTCTGCGTCTTCGCCAACGGTCAGCAGATTGCATAAATGGACTGAATTTTTGATTTCTGATGTCAGGCCGTTTTTTAGACAGTACAACTCGTATTCTATTGCAATATTGTTTGTCTGCATTTTTGCTCATGTTGTAGTCACCATAGTCCCATACTGTAGGCTTAGAACGGTGTTTGCCACCTCTTGATCCTCGGTGACAATGTAACTGTTTGAATCTAGTCCATAAATCGGTCCTAAGCCCACCAGGTGGACATGTATTTCCATATTGACCAAGGTGCTTAACGAACAGTGGCTTATAACCGTTTACAGCTGGTTTTGGAGGTCGCATAGGTTGGCACCATGCCATATTTATGTTCTGATACAGTCTTCTTGAAAATTTTCATATTTTTAAATCATTCACAGAAATGTTACCTTTTGTCAAAAACGTCCAATGTCTATACCAAACGTACGTGTGTTACTTCACTAATCACATATCCAAGCATATCCAGCATTGAGTCAGTAGAAACTAATAGAAGAGAGTAATTTATGAGAGCCAAAATGTATGCGTGTGCGGCCCATTCAGCGCTACACACATATCATGTGCCTGTCATGTGCCTGGGGAAAATTTTCCCTAAAATCCCTCCAACGAAATACCTTGTTTTAGGGGGAAATCTAAGATGGCCGACAATGTGTGGAGCCGAATATATAGATGTATAAATGACCATAGCTCTTAAAGTACCTGACATAAAAACACATTTGTGATATCAATTTCCACTAAACTGAGGGTGCCCGATCATTTGATAATAGTTTCAAGGTCAACGGAGGTCAAGGTCATGTGATAATATCAAGGTCACTGATAATTTTTACTAAAATGAGTCCACATGTGACAACATTACATCAATGAAAGTTATATATTAAAATTGTAACAAAATGTTTACAGCGAAATAAGTCCCACTTAAGAGTTCTGATGTCTTGGAAAAAAGTCCCCTAAAATCCCTACAAGGGAAAGCTTATTTTGGGGGAAAATCTAAGATGGCCGACAATATGTAGAGCCAAATACACGTATAAATGACCATAGCTTTTAAAGTACCTGACATAAAAACACATCAATTTATCAACGATTTAGAGTCCACAGGTCTCAAGGTCGCCAACAGGTTAATTGTTCTCAGTAACGTCATCAACTTCTAGGGTCTCACTAGTGATATTTGTGTTGGAGCATGTGATTCCTTTGCAGTTACCACATGCCGGCGTGCAGTTGATCCATTTTTTCTGCATGTGCAGTTTTTTTTCTTACAGTTGCCACCGCAGTTGCATCTTATAATCTTGATTAATGATTCTGGGGCAGCTGCTTTTTCCATACGAATGGGTACCAGACCACTTCCAGATTTCACACATCCTCAGTCTACTGGACAGGTGCTGTTGCCACGCCATTCTTTACTTGCACTTGGTGGTATGTTCTTAGGCTGTGAAATACAGCTGCATCACATGTTGGTGGAAGCTTTTCTGGGGAAACATATCCAACAGAAGTTGCTACTTTCAGTTGAAATTTTACAACACATGCACCATTAAGGTTTGGTGAGGAGGTGCAGCCATATATGACAAATAATGCTTTTTCCCCAGCCTTTTTTAATGTCTTGTTTTGATGAAAGTGGAGACATGAAGGTTGATGCAGAGTGCTGCAAAGTGTTATACTTTGTAAGGACTGTGGATTTGCCAATTCCATATGGCCTGGATGTCGTATCGCATCCACTGATAGCGTGCAAAAACAGAAGGGATTCTACAAGAACTGGATCCAGATTCTTCTTGAGTTCAGTAATGCATATTGTCTGCTTTCCAGTAACCATGTACAACTGTTCACTCTGTTCTGTAGAATCGGCATGGTGTACAAGAAGTTGTAATACATCGGTATCTTCTGCAACAACAGCTGTTGGTTTCTTCAGAGCAGAAAGACATGCTAGTTTGCAGATTTTGTAATCTGCGTCACCTTGTGCATGTTCCACAGATATGCTTGCATTTTCCATGTACTCAGCAAGTAGGTTGATGAGTGACTGCTTGTTCTTATCATTTGCAAGGAAAGCTTTCTTGCTCATTGATAGGTGCATTTCCACAGATACAGTCGCACCAATGTCATGACCTGCTCGGCGACCATGTGCTTCATCTTTAGTGCTGTGACCGTGGTAGCCATCAAACACAACCAGTGCGTGTCTATAGCTGCTTTTGACATGCTGCACATACATGTTGCAAATCTCCTCATAGCTTGAGTGCTTAGGCCATGAGAATTTATGCAATAAGCCTCCTCCGTCAACAACAAACTGCAAGCCCATAGCATCCATGGATAAGACGATGCTTGCTGGAACAAGTTTCAGGAGATGATGCTTGATTTCTGCCTTATCCCCAGTTCTCATCTGCATGCAAGTGTCAAACAGCGATGGAGGGTAAGAGCATAGCTCATACTGGAAGAGATCATTAATATCATTGATCATTGAACAAGCAATCGCTGATATAACCGCTGTGGATCCATTTCAATTTTTTCTCCAGTAGATACTTTCACATACAGGGCTGAAGCTAGGGTCTTGATTTGATTCTTCTGAGAAAATTTGTATTCTGCCACTGATTTGCCAACCATCGATGCAAGAATCTTTTCGCCAACATTTTTTGCATCACTCACATTTACTGATTCCTCTGCCACCAGCGCCGTTGAAAGACTCTTGGTTGTCTTCTCATATGGTCCCCGCTCAACAAACACTTGTAGTAGCTTTTGGATATCAGACATATCACGTTTAATTCGTGATGCGGCAAGATCACGATGCCCATCTTCTGCATTTGTGTCAACTCCTGCTATCTCAAAGACAGACTGGGAGACCTGCATGAATACATAGGCCTAGAAAGCAGGTTCAACAGACTATACTTTCACTGAACGTATGAAATGTTCACAAAATTCTGTGATCCATTCATGCGCCATGATTTACTGCAACCATTCAGCTACTTGCTCTTTGGAATAAATCTGCATTGAGTATACTCAAAGACCAGTCTTCAAGTAACCTGTGAATATGGCCAAGTTTACTGTTAGCGAGAGCATTCTCCAGGTTGACTTTCCCCTCATGTACTTCATTCACAAGTCGAAAGATGGAAGTCAGGTTGACAACATAGCATTTGCAAAAAATACAATGCCCCAGTGGCACTGAAAAAAGCGGTCTTTGTAGAAGGGTGGTCTTTGTAGAGGGGGAATTTTCTGGTATATCATGTTTACTAGTGTCACAAAAAGGCGGTCTTTGTAGAGGGGTGGTCTCTGTAGAGGGTGGTCTCTCAGAGGGGGACCACTGTAGTCTGATTTGACTAACGAGTCAATTGTTATGCTATAGGCTTATATTTTGAATCTTTATATGCACAGATAATTAACATAAAACATGATGGTTGGAGATCTTGCATTTCTGTTAAGGAAGAAAATGAAATTGAAGTATCAACAAAAACTACACACTAGTTATAACCACTAGTGGTTATATAGTTTATTACGAAATAAAAACCATAGCAACCTGCAGTACATCCACCTTGACCTTTAATAAAATAAATAATGTCATAAAAGCAAGTAATATCATATAATTGTTTAACAAAGAACTTTTAGGAATTTTTATTTAGAAAATGTAGATAAAAAATGCATTTATGTTGGAGTTTTTTAGTAAAAATTATCAGTGACCTTGATATTATCACATGACCTTGACCTCTGATGACCTTGAAACTATTACCAAATGATAGGACACCCTCAGTTTAGTGGAAATTGATATCAAAAATGTGTTTTTATGTCAGGTACTTTAAGAGCTATGGTCATTTATACATATATATATATTTGGCTCTGCACATTGTCGGCCATCTTAGATTTCCCCCTAAAACAAGGTTTTTCCCTGGAGGGATTTTAGGGAAATTTTTCCCCAGGCATCACGACTCTAAGTGGGACTTATTCCAGCTGAAAATGTATTTTAAAATTTTTTTATATATAACTTTTATTGATGTAATGTTGTCACGTGTGGACTTATTTTTGTAAAAATTATCAGTGACCTTGATATTATCACGTGACCTTGACCTCTGATGACCTTGAAGATATCACTAAATGATCGGGCAGCCTCAGTTTAGTGGGAATTGATACCAAATACATGTTTTTATGTTAGGTAGTTTAGAATTTATGGTCATTTATACACCCTACTCACAAATTGGCGGCCATCTTGGATTTTACCCCAAAATGAGGTTTTCCCATGGAGGGATTTTAGGGGATTTTTTTCCTGGCATCAGAGCCCTAAAAGGGACTAATTCCAGCTGAGAATGCTTTGTTCCAATTTTTTTCCAACCTAAGTCATTCGTTGATTGGACTATAATGAAATATTTAAGAAAAAATATGACAACCAGTGTTTTACTTTGCATAAATGAAACTGTTTTTTATGCAATTTGCTGAGATACTTGGGCGAGGGGTATATTCACTAATTTATGTAACACATTATAATGAAACATCTTTAGCATTCGATTTTTCACTGCCTGCAATTTTGAACTTATCTAAGTCTTCATCAATTTGCTCTAAGGTTCTAAGAGGAGCATTTCCATTGGGACTATCATCTTGTTTGCATGTGAGGCAGTAAGGCAGTAGTATATGCCTGTTGAGAATAAATTAGATGTACATTTAAGAATAATGACATATTATTTTGCTAGATTTATGATTTATGATTTGGGCTACAGCAGGTCCTCTCATATTTTGGTTAAATGATATTAGTCAAAAGAATTCTGTACACATCCTTTAATTTCAAAAAAGTCTAAAATACTCCAGAATGCACAAAATACATATAGTTTTAAGTTTCCATAATAAACTAAATTAAAGCAGGTATAAATAAATATTTTGACTAATATCAAATAAATAAATATCATTTAAACTTACAGAAATTTAAACATATCAATTCAACTTACCAGCTGATCCAGAAAGACCATACAAAGTTGATAACATCTTTAGGTCCTATGATCAAAAAATTCGAACATTCTTGTTCCTAAAACGTATTAAATTGATAAACCAACACCATATATATGAAAACAAATAACTTTTTGTTTAGAAAATCTATTATAGAACATGACACTACCTCCATTTTGATTCCTGCAAATTTGGTAATTCTCTGCCGAATGGCGCTAAGACCACCTTTGACATTGTGCCGGTTTTTCCGCAGCTCTAAAACATAATACAAATCGTATGTTTTATCTGAATTGGCTGTCAAATGAGCCATCCAAAAATTCGCAAGTGTTTACCACCATGGTCTCCACCAGCCTAAAGAAATGTATTTGTTTGTTTAAATAATATGTTTTTCTGCCATGCTTTTGAATAATAAGATGACAATTTCTAAAATGTACATTACCTTTAACCAGATTTTGTTGTTGATTTTGTTGTCGATCGTTATTGATTTGCAGAAGATTTTTCTACAATTGATTATAAAGGATATCGGATTTTTTGTAATATATGTTTGTGGTGTTAGTTTCAAAATGATAAGTGCAATAGTTTGTCACTTAATTGTAAAAAGCTACTTACTCATTCAGTTTATCAAGGTAATTGTGGCAAAAAATCACAAGATTTTCTACATACACTACTGGTATCATGTTAAGAATGGTGTTGCCAGATGTTTCAGCACTGAGACTTTTGAAACCATCTCTATTTCCCTTGCTGTAACCAAACTTTGTACATCTTGTAATGTATATCGATTTTTTTTTCTGAGTCAAGAGGCAAATAATTTCCCATTAACCTAAAATATTAGGTATTTTTGGTTAATATCGAAGTGGGGGTCAATGTAAAATGTGCATTAAACAACTATTTTTAATTTACTTTTCAGCTTTCACATTTGATGGAAAGGAAGGTTCATTTCCATCTTGATGGATGGTTAGAGCCAAATCAGAAGTCGGACGTGGATGACAGATGTTGGCTTTCTCATAGTTCTCTTTATGAACCAAACTTACAGTTAGTATGTGCCTCTTTCATAATGAGATGCGCTTCCTTTTATCACATATAAAACATATAATCAAATAAGTGTATACCAAAATATAGAGAGAATTTATTTTGCACAAATACCGACAAAACTTTAGACATTGTCGTTTTTCTGCCGAATGGATTTGTGGGTAATTTATGACGCTTAGTAGAAGCAGAACGGTCTAGCTCCCACTTGTAATTGAGTGAACGTCAAATATAATATCCTATAACTTATAAACCACATTTTTAAAATTATTGAAATTTGGGAGGATGATTTCAATGACATAGAACTTAATATATCCTTTAATCTAATAATTTGATAAATGACTGGATCTTTTATAATCATCGTTTGAATTTACTACACAATCACAATGGGATGTCACATTGTGACTCAAGCTCCACCCCTTAATCTAGATCTTAGATCTACGAAATACTCAACTCCACGTCACAGCGAGACAGGTCATAGAGTGCAAACATGCACCTGCTACTGCAGTATTTGAATCATGGCACTGACTCGGATACGGCGGAGGTATTCCAAATATGAAGGGGTATTTTGTCCACCTGCTTTTGTGCTGCATCCACCCACGCAGCATCTTCTAAAACTATTTGTCAAAATCTGTCGTGTTCAGTATTTTTTTCTTTTGTTTGTGTTTTTCTTTACAAAGTAGTATTTGTTTGTGTT
>CM032662.1:34146452-34162085 GCA_019095985.1 Streblospio benedicti | reverse complement strand
AGCTCAGCCGAGGCTGAAAGAGTTGCATGCTAGTGCCGTTCTGCCCAGATGGTCAGGGGAAGCGATAGCCAATTTAGCCATACCGAAGGCACTAAGGGAACGATCATAAATAACGATACAGGGGGATATCATCCATTTTTTGGGGACTTGAAGAAAAAGTTAACCGACCCCCCCATCAACATTTTAAAAAGTTGAGTGATCCCCTCCCCAACCCGCTAAAGAAAACGTCCTCTATATAGTCATTGCATTGCTAGAAGAAAATATTTGATAAAATATATTGTAGCGTGATAAAAAAGTTCAGCGACCCCCCCCAAAGGAATTAGAAAAGTTGGACGACCCCCCCATCTTATTGGACGACACCCCCCGGTATTATTATTTATGATCGTTCCCTAAGTACATTGTACATTTATATTTTGAAACCGCAGCTTCAGCTAGAGAAAATTTATGATTCAGATGGATGACCAGTGAGTGCCGTTGAAGAAAACGCTAAAACATTTGTCATGAATGTCAAATATCCACTCCATTTTTCGGTTCATCAGTAAATGCCGCAGTTTGTCCTGCTAAAGACATCTGACATACGTATACTACATAGATACATACATGTACATACAAATCCCCATGACTTTCAGCGAGGCACGACATGTTAGAATGACATAGAAAAACAACCCTTTTAATATGAATGTTATAAAGTTTATTGATGATGCATGGAAAATTAGAAAAGTAATATTCTATGTAATTAATGTCCTGTGATATGCTATTCTGGTTTTATGCATATTTTATGCATCACCCGTAACAAAGGGTTTTTACTGTATTTGTAAACATGCGGTTAATAGAATAAGAGATGGGTGTGTTTTAATTGTCAAGTTAACCACCTGTTTTATGCGGATGATGCTGTGTTATTGGCCCCGTCTCCATCTGCTATGCAGAAATTACTCTCCATATGAGATAAGTTTGCCAGTGAACATGAATTAGTATATAATGTGAAAAAAAAGTCTTTTAATGTGCGTTAAACCAAGATGGTCATGGGTCGTCCAGTCCAGCCGCCCGTATGGCGTCCCACATACGCTTGTACAACTTAGCAAAATCTGGACATACCTGCAATGTATTTAGATGGTAAACAACTTAAGATTGTACATGAGCAAAAGTGTCTTAAGTTGGTGTGTTTCTTACTGATACAATGAAAGATGGCTGTGATATAAAGAGACAAATAAGAAGTATCTATGCAAGAGGCAATGTTCTTATTAAAAGATTCAAATTTAGCAGTAAAGAAATCAAAGGTAAACTATTTAAAGCGTATTGTGCAAGTTTTACTGTATAAGTCAATGGAGGAATTTTACTTCTTCTGTATTTAGAAAGATAAAGAGTGCATATAACAGAGTTTTTAAAAAACTTTCTTAATATAGATAGGAATGAAGTGAGGCTTTTTAATGTCGCAGTATAATGTCAAATCTTTTAATGAAATTGAGCGACAGTTGATATATGGTTTTAGACAACTTATCCAAAAGAGTAATACTATTTTAATTAGAACCATTGTTAACTCTGTATTCTATATTGGTTGTAGTCAATCAAACAGGTGGAACAGAACACTGTATAATTTTAATGCCTAAAAATTATTTAGATTTTTGAACACTGTTAGATATTATGTATATACTGTATATATAATTTTATTTATATGGATTGTAACTTTTACATATCTGAAATAAATGTATCGTTATCGTTAGCGTTTATCGTTAAATCTAAATTAAATCTAACTGTCTACTTAAGTGTTAAAGGAATTGCATGAAATACATTTTGTACCTTGTTGATTATAAGCACGGCTAGATTACGCAAGTCATGTCCAGCTGGGACAGAGGAATACAGTGCAACGTGTCTTATGTGGCCATCTTCCGAGAAGTGAAGTGTCTACACAAGACCGGTGGCCTTAAATATTTGAATGAGTGGTTCACTTTATTATACGTGATGCAGAGGTGATTTGGGGACATTGGAGAAATGAAAAGTGACCACACAGGACAACGGGTGTCTGCGTTAAAAGATTCCACTGTACAATGTATATGCTGTTTAGCAATAGTTAAGTATTGTAGGGACCTGCCTGTAAACCCTCCAAGTGGGCGAGTCGATCTTTCAAAATGGGGTTCGCACCCGGGGTTCACGGATTTAAACAATCTTTAGAGCGGGTGTCATGAATTTTATATGTAGATGTAATATAGGGGAGTACTTTTTACACCTGGTTGGAAGGGGAGGACTAGGAATATATAATTTCTAAACAGGGTATGATTTGAAAAACACCCTCCCCTCGTTTAAATTGACCGGTTTCATGCACACGCGCTTATAGTTATGTAACGGGCATTGTGTACTGGTCAGTAGTAAACACAAAGAAAGGTCAATCGTACCTATGTCAGCTTCCCTAATAGTATATACTCCAGTGGCTGGGGGGTGTCCTTCAATAGGTATGAGGAGCTCATCTTCTTCATAGTATCCAAACTTTGTAGGATCAAGACTTGTAGCAGTCAAGGAATATATTACACTGCAAATTTGTGGAAACGTGGTTTCAAAACAATGGATGAGCTTCGATATTATCTTTACCATCAGCAGAAAAATCTCTTTGTGAGCTTCCAACTACTAGTCTGTCTACAAGAGAACATATTCTTCATGCTTTCCATTACACATACAGGGTAATATATTCCTTGACTGCTGCAAGTCTTGATCCAACAAACTTTAGATACTATGAAGAAGATGAACTCCTCAAGTCTATTGAAGGACATGTTCTGTTACCACCTGATTTGCCATTACCCTGCATATGTTGCAGTTGTGTTACTTCTAGATGCAAGTCTAGACAACTAGCTATCCCTTGTTGTATTTTATTGCAAATGTGCATTTATTGGTAAATAAAAAACCCTCATGTTGTGCTGAATGTATCAGTACAAATGTAGATAATAGTAATCACAGTGTTTGCTGATGGAAATTTCAAATACAGGCCTATAAAAATAGCAATGTCTTTTTCAATTGATGAGTTCTTTTCATGATATGATTCTTGAGAAATTTTATTTTCAATGACTTGAGAACAATGAAAGTGTGAATGTATTGTTTAAATGGATGGATATAATTCATGTATACTGATGCAATGATAACAGGAGACATTCTTGTTCAAATATAAACACTCAAAACCTTTACACATCATTCATGTATCTTCGATAAGTAGTCGATATGTATGATTTATGCTTTGAATATATAATTGAGTTTTGATGTCATTAAATCCTTATTTTATCAAAATCTAGTTGAGTTATAGCATTTTTACCATCTCCAATGAATTCCTTGACCTCAAAAACTTACTCTTAGAATATAGAATTATATTTGTAGCACAATTAGATAGAAAGTTACGACAATATGAGCACCGGCGGCCATCTTGGCGGCCATATTGAATTTCTCTGATATTGACCACATGCCACATGTCTACCTAATTTTTCTTAAATACTAAGGGTATGATCTTTCAAAAAATACTATAATCATGAGCGGCGCTTTTATGTTCACAGACACCCCCCTAGCCACTGGAGTAATAAATTTTCGTTTCTGTCTGACAGACGGTCAGTGTGTATTGGATACCTGCGTAATAACACCGTGCTCTCCTCGGATTGTGTGAATTTCAAAGTTTTAGGAATACTTTCTATTGAAGAATATTAGGAATCAAGTTGAAGGTAATAACTTAGATTTTTCATCACAGCAGGGGTTTCAGGGTATGATTTGAAATTGACTGGTTTCTTGCATACTCGCGCGCTGTTGTGTATTGTGGACTGGTTAGTAATAAAACAAAGACTGGTCAATTGCGCTTCAAGTAGCCAGCCTAATAGTCTGCATGATTCACAATCAGTGTGTATTGAACACCTCTTTTGACAAAGATTAGGAATCAAGTCGAACGTAACTTATACTATTCATTATATCAGGGTTTTCCAGGAAGGAGGAGTGACGTGAAAAATTCTATATAATTACTGTTTTCTCTGTCAAAAACTGTAAAGGCATTCTGAGACATGAAACACACGGCTAGAATATAGTAGAAACCTACCTGTAGAGAAACCAATTGCTAGATACATATAGAAATTAAATAGACCTAGAATATGTCTGAATATCTAATGCTAGACACATATCTAGCACTAGAAATCTACTAGAGGCCTACCAGTAGAATCCCCTTAGAGTGGCCACGCATCATCATTGCGGTATGTCCAGCATAGATAAAGAAATACAGTGGAACGTGTTTTATGTGACCATCATTCGAGAAGTGAAGTGTCCACATAAGACAGGTGCTCTTAAAAGAGAGGTTCACTTTATATGTGATACAGAGGTGAGTTGGGACACAGGAGAAGTGATAAGTGACCACAGAAGACAAAGGGTGTCTACATGAAAAGGTTCCACTGTACGCTGTTTATCAAGCACTAGTATATGGACTTGTCAGTAAGGGGCCGATTTCAACAGAATTTGATATGTAATATACTTATAGGGGGGCTCTTTGTACACAAGGTTGGAGGGAGAGGACTAAATAATGTCTTAACATATATAACATGAAAAACACCCACACCCAGATCCACAGTAATTAATATCATATACAAATATTCACAGATTTATCCCACCCCTGTGGGTTAAAAGGGCACTGACCGGTTCTATTCAAGCACTTGCTGTTAGTTAAATGTATGTAACAGGCATTTTGTTCTGGTCAGTACACAAAGACTGGTCAACTGCAGTTAGGTAGCCAGCGTAATAGTATAAAGATTACTTTCTGTCTGGTTCAAGGTCAGTGTGAAAACGCTTGCTCTCTGATTGTGTGAATTTTGCAGTTTTATAGACAGTTTGTAGGGCCTACCAATACTGACAAAGATTAGGAATCAAGTTGACGGTAACTTACACTTTTCATCATATCAGGGTTTCCACTACTATATAGTTATTTTTATTAATATTTGGAATTAGTGGAAAGACACCAGTGATTATAAAAAAATACACAAGCCAAATTAAGGGTGTCCACATGAAAAGGTTGTACTGTACGTTATTTATCATGTAACTTTGGGGACTTGTAAGATCTTGTAAGTAGGGCGCCAGTCTTTTAAAATTGGGGTCGATTATGTACTTGCTGGTAGTTATGTAACGGGTATTGTGTACTGGTCAGTAATAAACACAAAGAAAGGTCAATTGTACTCAAGGTAGCCACGTGACCCTGTTAGTATAAACATTACTTTCTGTCTAGTTCATGGTCAGTGTGTATTAGACACCTCGGTGAAGACGCTTGCTCTCGGATTGTATAAATTTTGAAGTTGTAGGAATAGTTTCTATTGTCAAAGATTAGGAATCAAATTGAAGGTAACTTTTTACTTTTCAGGGTTTTCCCACTTAATAGTCATGATCACAGATTAGTTAACTAATCTGTGGTCATGATCATTAACATTAAGAGATACGTAAAATACATGGTGGCTAAGCGACGGGGATATGAAATAATGTCAGTTTGAGGAATAGCGCTAGAAACACAGCGGTAAATATTGAAACCTGTGATAATTTCATCCAAGCAAGGGATATTGATTCGTAAGGATTAGAGTGATTATCCATTCACCACAACAATGACATTAAAAAGACATTTTGTCAGTTTTGTACTACACAAAAAGTATTTGATACTTTGTGGTGCTTGATACAGTTTATTTTAAAATGGCCATGTATATGCACACGTAGTTTAAATTTGGACGATTTCTATTCCACTTTTAAGCCTGATAATTACTCATTAGCGAATTCCGCCCACATAGCTCTACGCGCACTGGCAAACAGGCAAAATTCAACAGGAAATTCTGAACAAAGTTTTGGTCGAATACAGTTTTGTTAAAGTTCTCTACATAGACAAAACTGGCATATATTCAACACATTTAACAAGATAATTTATTAATAAATTACTAAATGCAATAATGTGGAGGAATACAATGCATAATAATGACAAAACACGGCGCAGTCACTTGCTCGCCTATGGTTGGACTTCTGCACTACAGTTACGTCGGCCGTAATGACTGCTACGCACGCTGCACTGTGCGATCTCTTTGATGTTCATTGATTTTGGAGCTTTTCTTAGTAGTTTAACAAATGCAATAGAGTTTTCCTAGAAGTAGCATGTGTGCTAGATTCATGAACAGTGGAGCAAAAGTAGTCCTGTTGACAACTAACAATATACGGAATCCGTATATGGACAGTCCTGATACAAGATATTTTGACAATGCAGTTCTGGAGGTCGATATCGACTGAAAATACATGCAAAAGACTGATAAAAATAGTTATGCTGCATCTGGGGATCGCAAAATTCCAGCAATTATAAGTACCACTTCGTTTGGCTCAGAAACTCGTCGCACCATGAATTTTCATTCCGTTCAATGGCGCCTCCATACGCTCAAGTTGAGAACTTGACACAATACGAGTGACTGCGTTGCACAGGTTCGCGACAATCGCTTATGTTGTGTTACCTTTAACTCCTTTGCAGGCTCCTGGCATGGCGCAATCGCAGCAGAAGCGGCGGCGGGAAGAATCTTCAAGCAGTGAAGAAGAGTTTGACCCATCGCCAGAGTCGTCACAAAATCCCGGTTGCATGAGGTTTTCGGACCGGGAAGAACTACTGAGGCATGTGTCAGAACAAGCACCTTGCCTTCAGGCCAGTCGCAGCCCACAGCCAGAAGAAGACTCAAGATGGGAAGAGTCCGATTCGGAAGACAATGACATATTAGACAAGGTGACTGTTTGGAACTTAAAATATTCTATAGCTTGGATTGAGTTCTTAGGTAAATGCTGAGATGTCTGGCTAGTTCAATATCTCTACAGGGAAATCATTTCCGTCTATTTTTTTATGTGTAATTTAAACATCAAAGTATTCAAATTAACAATAGGTTAGTAGTATTGACCTGTAGACATTCACCAGATATTAGTTTTTTCTTCTCATCACAACACATTGAAATATCAATATCAACAGCTACCAAATACTTGATGGTTTAAATAGAGATTACTGTATTCATAAGATAACTTACTAAGATACTGCTCTGTTAAATTCGCAATTTCCTATTCATTACATTTACCTCACAATCCTATGTGGACAATTTTAACTTCTCCCAAATAGTCCACATAAGACTGGTTTCACTGTACTTGTAAGAATGTACTTTGTAGTAGGATCCTGCATGGGGTAGACCCTCCATGACATCACCCAAATAATGTTGTGTTATCTTTCCTTTGCAGGCTCTTAACACATCGAAGCAGCAGAAGCGGCGGCGGGAAGAATCTTCAAGTAGTGAAGAAGAAGACTTTGTTTCATCTCCAGCCTCGGCACAAAATCCAGGCTGCATGCTATTTTCGGACCGGGAAGAACTACTGAGGCATGTGTCAGAACAAGCACCTTGCCTTCAGGCCAGTCGCAGCCCACAGCCAGAAGAAAACTCAAGATGGGAAGAGTCAGATTCGGAAGACAATGACATATTAGTCAAGGTGACTGGTTGGAACTTGAAATATTCTATATCTTGGATTGAGTTCTTAGGTAAATGCTAAGATGTCTGGCTAGTTCAATCTCTCTACAGGGAAATCATTTCCGTCTATTTTTTTTCTATGTGTAATTTAAAAATCAAAACCTTCAAATTAACAACAGGTTAGTAGTATTGACCTGTAGGCATTCACCAGATATTAGTGTTTTCTTCTCATCACAACACATTGAAATATCAATATCAACAACTACCAAATGCTTGGTGGTTTAAATAGAGATTACTGTATTCATAAGATAACTTACTAAGATACTGCTGTGTTAAATTCACAATTTCCTATTCATTACATTTATCTCACATTCTTATGTGGACAATTTTAACTTCTCCAAAATAGTCCACATAAGACTGGTTTCTCTGTACTTGTTAGAACGTACTTTGAAGTAGGCTCTTACTTGGGGTAGACCCTCCATGACATCACCCAAATAATGTTGTGTTATCTTTCCTTTGCAGGCTCTTAACACATCGAAGCAGCAGAAGCGGCGGCAGGAAGAATCTTCAAGTAGTGAAGAAGAAGAGTTTGTTTCATCCCCAGCCTCGGCACAAAATCCAGGCTGCATGCTACTTTCGGACCGGGAAGAACTACTGAGGCATGTGTCAGAACAAGCACCTTGCCTTCAGGCCAGTCGCAGCCCACAGCCAGAAGAAAACTCAAGATGGGAAGAGTCCGATTCAGAAGACAACTGCATAATAGACAAGGTGACTGGTTGGAACTTGAAATATTCTATAGCTTGCATTGAGTTCTTATGTAATTAGGTAAATGCTAAGATATCTGGCTAGTTCAATCTCTCTACACGAAAATCGTTTCTGTCTATTTCTATTCTACGTGTAATTATAAAAATCAAAGTCTTCAAATTAACAATAAGTTAGTAGTATTGACCTGTAGACATTCAACAAATATTAGTTTTTTCTTCTCATCACGACACATTAAAATTATAATATCAACAGCTAGTTAGTAGTATTGACCTGTAGTCATTCAACAAATATTAGTTTTTTCTTCTCATCACAACACATTGAAATATCAATATCAACAGCTACCAAATACTTGGTGGTTTAAATAGAGATTACTGTATTCATAAGATAACTTACTAAGATACTGCTCTGTTAAATTCGCAATTTCCTATTCATTACATTTACCTCACATTCTTATGTGGACAATTTTAACTTCTCCCAAATAGTCCACATAAGACTGGTTTCACTGTACTCGTAAGAACATACTTTGAAGTAGACTCTTACTTGGGGTAGACCCTCCATGACATCACCCAAATAATGTTGTGTTATCTTTCCTTATCAGGCTCCTGACATGTCGCGATCGCAGAAGAAGCGGCGGCGGCGGCAAGAATCTTCAAGTAGTGAAGAAGAAGAGGAGTTTGAAACACAAACTCTGTATGGCTGCATGAGTTTTAGGGATCGGGAAGCACTACTGAGGCGGGTGTCAGAGCGAGCACACCGCCTTCAGGCCAGTCGCAGCGGAACTCCACCATCGTCACCAGTTGCCGGCTCCAGTCACATGACTCTACGGGTAGACGGCTCAAGTTACTGAATCCAGTCATACAATTCACCAGCCGGAAGACTCAAGATTGGAACATTCAGACTCTAATGACATCATTCACATAGACATAAATGGTGTGGACCTCGAAGGAGTAGACGAAATAGAAATCGATTTGAACATATCTGACCACATGGACCCCACAGATGAACACACTGAAAATATTGGGTCTACGTTGGAAGAACAGAGGCGCATAGAACCATTGATAAACACGAACACAGCCGGGTTCACACCCTGCGAGATGCAGGAATACATGCGCGAGCTTGCGAGAATTTTTGCTGCTGCTATAGGACTTTCTAAAGCAAGAATAGAAAGACTTCCATGTTACACATACGGACAAGGAGATGCGATCGCATGCACTGTGTGTCTGGATAACGTGGAGACCGGGCAGCGGGTGCGTGTAATGCCCTGCACTCACCAATTCCACGCACTGTGCGCGGACACATGGCTGAAGGTCAGCGGCACGTGCCCCTTGTGTCGGGCATTTTGCTGGCTGCCGTAGTCATTGGTGCATATGTTTGCGGGGTCCCACAATCAAGATCGGGGTGTCACTTGCGGGCAGGCTTGGGCTCAACCTCATTTGTTTGCTCAATTTCGTCATGCTTTTTATACTGTCAAAGCCTAGAATAGTAGTCCCATCGTGAATTCTCTGTTCCAGCGACTTATGATAGTGACACCCGAAATAGTAGCACCAAATACCACTTCCGGCACTAAAGGGTTAATTTTTTTTAATGCTCTGTCTGTGTTCTACAAGATATTCCACCCATAACTGAATACCACTGTTTATGCGGTATTGTGGTAATTTGAGAGAGATTTTATATACTTATGTGAAAAACGAAAACACGTTGAAAATACGTGATTTGTGTCCATGGTTGGATGTGTGAAGGTGTGTGTTGAGTGAGTTCTGAAAGCGTGTGTTTTGCTTCGTTTTTTTTTGCAACCAGGTTTGTGAAGGTGATTGTTACCTTCCCATGTATACTACATGTACCGTTACAGTGTTTCTACCATGATTTCTAACACAACACTTATGGATTGAAAAAATTAAAATCAAATTTGATTTGGGTGCTTATTGTTTCATTGTATTTTCGTGTGGGATTTTTTTATGATTAGCGTTCTTTAGAGGCTGAAAAGCTTAAAAACAAACTTAAAAATAAACTGCAAATATTTTGAACTTTTTTGCGTTTTGATATCAAATAGCATTAAAAGAAACCAACAAATATGAAAAATGAGGGTGAAAGAGGATTGTGGGATTTCAAAGTATTGTGGAAATGGCCAAGTTTGTTTGTTTCAAGGGCCAGCCCCCTAGTTTAAATCTTTTACATATTCTACTAATTTGAGGTGGTCGCATTAACCAAACTCTTGCAGATATGAAATGTGTCAAAGCGAACTCTACTGCATATACACACCTGTTAGACCGTTGGCTGCCGGAAAATGTATATAAACTATTTAAAATGTAACCAATTACACGATGCATTTTTTATCTTTTTATATTTGTAATATCCAAAATAAAGCAACTTGAATATCAATACATTTATATTTGTAGTTCTGTTGTTCTTTAACTTACATGCATCAATCCAACGTTATAAAACGTTGTCAAGACTGAAGTTTCCTTTTCAAAACATATCATATACCGTAGTAAGTTTAAGGAGCATTAATGGGGAAAAAGGCTCCCCAACAGAGGGATGTGGGAAAGCACCCTAAAATTTGTGGGATGCCGGGGGGAAAAGGGCCAAAATAATTAGGAATGTGGTATTTATTGACGCCTTATACCCCCCCATTAATAACAATGACGCTACAAATGAGACTATATGCTACATATCAAATGCAAAGTTATATTGAAAATATTGATTAATGTTATAATAACCAATACCCAACCAAAGTACATTTTCACATTCATAAACAAAGATCACAAGTGGTTAAGAATTCTGAGGCTGTTTCATTCACAAAGTTTGCCACACAATCCACATACAGGAGCTGCCACTTTTGTAACCAACATATTTTTCAACCTCCACACATATTTCACGTCATTCCAGTTGTTTACTTGTATCAACTGTCATCAATGTGGAGGGGGTGTGGGGCTAAAAAAGGGATGTGTGATTTTACTGACAGTGTGGGATATGGAAAAAAATCCAAAAAGAGGGATCGGGAAATAAGACAAAAACAGATAGATGTGGGATTTTGTGACCCCTAATATGCATGCATTCCCCTCTAGAATGTGGTATTTGGTGTAGCAGCGTCCCAAACCAATCACAGTCAATCAATTTAGAATGAATTATTCATTACATAAAATGGAAGTGTAATTCTGAGTATGTTAATCGCGTAAAAGTTTTATCAGAAATAACTCAACATAGATGAAGTAAAATTTTGGTCAATTACAAAACAAGTCTTATCACAGCTAGTACCAGGCGGGAGCTACAGCGTAGAGATAATCAGCAGGTTATTTAATAGGTAAGGCGAACTGTTATCAGTAAAATCCATAGTTATCAGAACAAAGTGTATTCACTGTTAGGGGCGGATTTTCCACTGCGCATGTCACAACTTTAGGATTCATACATCACCAAGATGGAGGGGATCAAGTTGATACTTTTGTTAGGTAAGATTTAATGGATTTCAACATTATGATTAGAAAATGCATATGAATGATACAAGTATGTGAATTAATAAATGATTTATATTCTTGGTGTTTTACACCATTCCACTATGTGTTTGTATATATGCATGCATTTTAAGGAATTCATTTCACCAGCTCAGTCGACTCCTACCATTCACCCCACATCCGGTCCAAGAGTTAAAAAATCTCATCTTCTTTCGAGCAAACGGTGCAAAATATCAGTGGGCTAGTTAGTTAACCCAATTATAAATCCTCCTTGCATTTACAAATCTTATACAATATTATATGCTCGTACGTATCTAACATGTATGTACGTGCTACGGAGCAGTGTGGTATCAACATGGGACGTGTTTACCCAACGCTCATCCAAATCCCCAAACCAGTACCAGTAAACCCAAAACGTTCTTCATTGACACAAGTCAATACTACAGAAACCTAAACAACTGAAATTATACGTGAAAATCATGTAAACCTCCAACGGTGTCGGCATTTACCATTATGCTCGCTCTCTGCCCGCCAGCTGCCGTGGCCGGCCCCGGGTCGCGCGCCCAGCAGCCCACGCCGCCCCCGGACATCCCGGACGTAGACTGGGGCGACCTCATCCACCCGCCCAGGACGGCGCTCAAGTACCGCGGAGGTGAGTGCTGGCGAGCTGCTCACTCGTGATGTATGAGAATCATATTGTTTCTTTGGGGTTTACACGTTTTGTTAAAAGTGAGTGTTAATTCATTTTACAACCACTCATCATATCGTGGGAAGTGGAGTTGTATTCTCGTTTGTTGGCGAGAATCAGAAAATGATGATTTTTAAAAATTGTTGTGTTATATATCGAACACCTAAGCAGTGTACCTGCCCAAGGTCTATAGAGCTAGCTGAGAAAGTGGACAGGGAGTTGGACTCGTGACCAGAAAGTCGTGGGTTCGATTCCCGGTCGGGTGCAAACTTACCTCTAACAGGTTGCACACTGCTCCGTGGTACCTACACGTTAAATAGGTACAGGTCGCAAATGTGGGTAATAAGCACGTGTGCGCAATAGCAGCAATGCCGTATGCAGCCAGTGTTGTATGCTCCCCAGGGAGTTGAGAAAGATATATGTAGTGTGAAAATGATGCCACTGACCTGGTGTAGATGTAAAGTCGCTAGAAAACGGCTTGAGCTGTTCACTGAGACTATAAACCAATACATTTACATACATTTTTACATAACATCAAATCAATTGTTAGCAGTATAACAGACCTCACATACCCCCAAGCATTCCAAAGGGCTTCCAGCTCTATATCAATGCTATTCTCTGCTTGCGTAGCGGCTAACCCCGCACAGGCTAGAGGATGTATGTTACTGGCATAACCTGGTGACGCACGACAGCAAACAATGTCAAAGCCACTTGCGTTAAAGGATCAGTTGGGCCATCACGAAAGTTCATCCTCGATTTTTTTCTGTGAGTCATATGAGAAATATAAGATGGTTGGTGGTGAGAATGGGGGTGAGAGCATGATTCTGCATCTAACGAATACGACTGTGACAATTAAACCCAACAAGCGATTCCACTTCAAATCTCGAGATATTTGTTTACGTGTAGACTCTCAAGTGTAGGGGCTGCGAGTTGAAACACTTGCTACCCCCTTTAGACCCACTATACTGTTCTGTTAATTGGTGTTGTTGTCCCCTACTGTGCAGGCGAGAACACGTTCCTGGTGACACACGGCAGCAAGGACTTCCAGGCGTGGTACTCGGTGGAGGACCGCCGCTCCTTCGTCTTCAGCGTCAAGGCCTGCAGCTCCGTCTACCTCATGCTCAGCGACTCTCTCGTACGTACCAGACGACATAGGACCTTAGGTTTTCAACAGACATTATATCCATTAGGTTTTTTAAAATATGGGAGGTGCTGTATATCATGTAGTAGTACAATAAGAAAAGACCATATGCATGTCGGTATTTAATACAATGATGCGATAAACACAATTGCTTTCTTGTATTTCAGGGCACCACCGACTTCTCCATCGAGATCGGGCTTGGAGTCGACCATAACACCCACAGTGTGATCAAGTACCCGTGGGAGGTTTGTATCAGTTTGAAATATCAGACGATTGATTTCGGTCTAGTAATTTATAACTATGCAATAGCCCGACAGTATATCGGCGGATATATTTATTATGTATGCAGTATGTCAGCATTTGTCTCGCAGATAGTAATTTAAATTTCCATCGTCAATCAACTGATACCCCGCCACCATTACACTGTAGCGATTATTGGTATCTAATAACACCCATCCAAAAAGAACAACTTGTGAAGTGAGCTTGCTTGATGAGCATGAACATTTCCTGTTTTCTCGCGCTTTTTCTTTACAGTGTCTCCATACTAGAAAGCATGCAATCCTATAAAACCTTCATCACAAGCACCGAATATTACACAACATTTGATAACAAAGTACATTAACCCTGTACATACATTAAATAATTAAAATCGAGGCCGGGTGATGGTGGGTTAATCGTGTTGACAAAGCAGGACTTTGAATTAAAAAAACCCCGACTGTCTCCATTCTTCAATCACAATTCATAAAAAATATTGAGGTGTGTATTTCAACCCACAAAATTATGACGAGTCTCAATGTCAGCTGTAAACTGTGCGACACGTGTCTATTTTCAGATGGGCACCCTGTTCCGCCAGAGGACGTACAACCAGCTGCACTGCAACGAGTACCGCACCTTCTGGATCAAGTGGGGACTCGATGTCATCGACGTAAGACACTTACTGTAAAGATGAGTATCCTTATGCAATTGTTGTATTTTTTGCTGCTACAATTGGTGGTACGCACTCACGGTAGTTACTCTACTTCATTTTTGCCAGGTTGGTCGCGGCGCCGTCATCGGCGAGGGGAAGTTCCTCAACTGGCTGGACAAGACGGGCGACTACTTCGTGGCCGTGGGGCTGAGCAGCGGTGACGGCAACTCGGCCGCCTGGATGATCCAGGAGAACGCAGGTGGGTGGTGGTGGACTAGGGGTGACTGGCTGCTGCGATGGTAGTTTAGAATGATAAAAAAGGTGGGATATCGGTCGGTGCCATTGACCTCGTGTATGTATATGTAGTTGTGTGATCACGCGTAGAGTGGATTGGACTAGAAACCACTAGTCTCACACGTTTAAATTTACTTGTGATAGAGGGGACTCGCGCGTCACGGATTAATTGCCTAGTCTAGTTGATCCTCCCTTATCTAATCTTGATCTTCAAAGGCCCCATGCATTGGCCACTGGCGAACTGAAAAAACGTAACTCGATTGATAAAAAAGGTCAAGAATATAAATGATGTATGCAGACGGTGTCACATTTCAAGATTTCGATCATTTTTCAAGACGGCTTCCAATACATGTATTTGGAATGTGTATAGCTTGGTTGTGTGGTTCTGCGATTTCATATCAACATTGTTCATTGGCCATATTGGCCATGATCATATATTGGGGGAGCATTGACCACTTCGCTTTAAGAACTGTTCACTCAGCCAGGAATAAGATTGCTTGACCAAATGACCTAATGACTCGGGTTCAATGACTCGCAGCCTATCTACTGTTAAACGATTTTGATAGGCTAACTGGGGAGAATGGTGATTTATTTAGTATCAATAGCTTATAAGGTTGTGAGGATTCTAAAAATTTGTCTGATTGCATTATCATTTCTATATATGGCCAAGCGTCCACCTAGGCGGTGAGCCAGGACCCCATTTTTGACAAATTAGTACCAAATTAGGTGAACAGATGATATTATGATTTTCTGAAACCTCATTATTTGTGCTTTACAATGGTATATGATGGCCATCCGTAAGTGGTAGCTTTATTATTGAAAATCGACTTTGAACATAATGTACCCCGAGCTCAGAAAAAATATCTATCAAATCATAATTTATATTATTTTTTCCCCGGCTTGGGGGGGAAAGGAAACGGGGAAAAAAG
>CM032662.1:34135738-34146352 GCA_019095985.1 Streblospio benedicti | reverse complement strand
CCACACCACTCCTTCTACATTGTTATAATCTGGGCCTCACATTCATCCTGATAGTCCCCCCCACACACACACACACTCACCTCTATGGTGTTGTTGACCCCGCCCACTCACCTTTATTGGTATTGTTGACCTCGCCCACTCACCTCTATGGTGTTGTTGACCCAGCCCACCCAGAAGTCGAGTTTCTTGGCACAGTTTAGAATGCTCGGTGTGTCGCGCTCCACATCCAGGTCACCACGCACCTTTAGTTGATAACACGTAGGTTTATTGAATTTTCTGCAAATTTGGGTATACCCAGAGTCAATATTGAAAGTACAGATAACATTTATGAAAGTCGTGTAGGCTATATATCATATAGGAACCACAGGTGCAGTGGTTGTGCTTTCCAGTTCTGTCAGTGGCTTTTACATATAGTCCTGAAGACTTGGAAAATAGATTTAGAATTGGAGAATAGGAACTAAAAATAGGCACTGCCGAACTTGGTGTTCTCCTACTCCCTACCCCACCCCACCCACACCCATCCACCCCAACAATTCTGACTCCCATGCATATATAATCTCATACCGGACTTGGTGTTCTACAATCCCCGCTCACCCACCCACCCCAGCCGCGCGGACTCACATATCTCCTGATGCCGGACTTGGTGTTGTCCCAGCCTCCGATCACGATCTCGTAGATGTTGTCCTCCTGGTTGCCCAGGTTCTCGGCCAGCAGCACGTGTGCGTGACCGCACGCACGCACCTGCACGTGCCAATTACAGTGAATGTTTGTATTATAAACAAAACAAAAACATTTCCGCATCCTTTGCAAAATGTATTCTACCAATATTTTCGTACTCTACGGCAGTTGAGCAGCTGACAGAAATATTTTAATTACTGTTTACCTTGTTTCAATTTATTGTTTTGTGCATATATTTCTCTTAGCTAGCAGCTGTAACTGAAAAGGGTTCTGAAATCAAAAAGGTATACTTGGCATACTGGAAAAATTCCACTTGTACCATGGCTTTGTACAACCCTTCTGGGGTACCGCCAGGGTGGATGTAGGCTTTTAAAGTGGTGCAATTTTTTTTTTTTTTAGGGGGCTTTTATGAACCCACTTCAGAATCGCTAGTCGAAACCAAGGTGAGCACCTTTGAAGACAATCTTTTTTGTGTCCACCATTGTACAAAAACTATTCCATATATAGATTTTTTTATTTACAGGTTATATACACCAACCACTTGGCTAAATATATCAGCTATCAGAATTGTCCTTTATCAACCAATGACTATATATTCATTGGGTTATCGGATTGGCTAGGAACCCGATACAGGGACCTGATATGGAAAAGCTGTATCGGGTCTAGACCCGATACAGCTTTTTTTGACCGGACTACTTTTTCCTATTTCACAGACATTCATTTCTTCTGGGAGGGGGCTTGAATTGGCCAGTTGGTCACTGTTCATTGTTATGTTTTCCCCAACACAATACAAAAAAATAATAACAGCAATAATAAATATAAGAATACAAATGTTAAAAAGAATCTATGCTTTTATTACAAACACTACGTCAATGACACTTCTATGTGAAAGTATACAATGTACTAACACAATAAACCACGAACTACAAAGGATCACGTAATGCGTGCAAGGGCGTTCAGAGAAATGCGCTGTGGTTATTGTTTGAACGGTTGACGTTTGAAAGAACACGTCAAAGGGCACTGTGGTTTTACGCTGGTCGCTCTGTATTCTAGGAAACCTATTGTAAACACAAGCCAATACAAGCCAGATATTTTCATTGACGGTCTGAATATTCTGGTCATTTTAGTATATACATGTACTGTTACTATGTATATAATGCGTCTAACAAAAATAGATGGTTATAAAAATGCCATGGGATCATTCAAATCACCTGATATGCAACCCAATTGACGTTATCAGGACGAGAAGATTCGAATCGGCAGTCTGCCTGTAGACTATTAGTGTATTCATGTGCGTTTTGAAACTTGGCTTATTTATGATTATCTGTTCATCAACTGCATTATATATTAGAAACATTGCGTATTTGTGACATTGGTTGATAAATAAAGAACGCAGTTCCCTCCCCATATGACTGTTGTCGTATGGACTCATCTGCGGGCGCATCAGATACACCTAAAGCGTCTGGGGGACGCCCCAGATTCGTCCGAATGACTATATTCTTATTTGACTTTCAAAGAACACCCTAGATTAAGGTCATTTTGTCAAAAATGTCACTTTGGTTTGAAGAAAAAAATTGCCTATACATTTTTTTTGAACAGAAAATTACAAATATGTCACACAAACATGTACATGTTTATTATTTGTGCACAAGCTGTGTATTCATTTGCGAATCTAAGAGCCATTTGGGGTTCCTTTATCTTCATTTTCAAAATGACATTTTTATAGACATAAATGGTAACCCCACATGTCAAGATCATTTTTTTTTTTCAGCCCACATTGTACTCAGGTTTTGTCAGTTTACGCATACAAACACCCATGAGATCCTGTAAAATTTTGCCCCTCTTTTCCAAAACCTGGATCTGCCAGTGAGATTATTTTCGCTTGATTCTTTCAATATAATAATGAGCCATTGTGGATATTATTATAGTCATGATTGAATATTTTATCAACCAATGACTATATATTCATTGGGTTATCGGATTGGCTAGGAACCCGATACAGGGACCCGATATGGAAATCCATATCGGGTCTAGACCCGATACAGCTTTTTGACCGGACTACTTTTTCCTATTTCACAAACAATCATTTCTTCTGGGAGGGGGGACTTTGGTATTGGCCAATTGGTCACTGTTCATTGTTATGTTTTCCCCCAACACAATACAAAAAAAAATAATAACAGCAATAATAAATATAAGAATACAAATGTTAAAAAAAGAATCTATGCTTTTATTACAAACAATACGTCAATGACACTTCTATGTGAAAGTATACAATGTACTAACACAATAAACCATGAACTACAAAGGATCACGTAATGCGTGCAAGGACGTTCAGAGAAATGCGGTGTGCGTTATTGTTTGAACGGTTGACGTTTGAAAGAACACGTCAAGGGCACTGTGGTTTACGCTGGTCGCTCTGTATTCTAGGAAACCTATTGTAAACACAAACCAGAACAAGCCAGATATTTCATTGACGGCCTGAATATTCTGGTCATTTTAGTATATACATGTACTGTTAGTATGTATATAATGTGTCTAACAAAATAGATGGTTATAAAAATGCCATGGGATCATTCAAATCACCTGGATATGCAACAATTGACGTTATCAGGACGAGAAGATTCGAATCCGGCAGTCTGCCTGTAGACTATTAGTGTATTCATGTGCGTTTTGAAACTTGGCTTATTTATGATTATCTGTTCATCAACTGCATTATATATTAGAAACATTGCGTATTTGTGACATTGGTTGATAAATAAAGAACGCAGTTCCCTCCCCATATGACTGTTGTGTATCGGACTCATCTGCGGGCGCATCAGACTCGCCTAAAAGGCTCGTCTGATACGCCCACAGATAGACTCATAATAATTTTACAAAATACTCAGTCCGACATGGAGCATGATATAACTTTTACACAGTTTCGTAATTTGTATCAACTTTTTTAGTTTAGCAGGTTTAAATTAGAATTGACCAATCAACTTCTCACAACATAAAAGGCTATCACTGTTGACTCATGGACTATATGTAGGGCATAGATCTATATTGAGTGACGTTACTGCTTACTGAAGTACAAATATTGATTATTGCATTGAGTCAGGTGTTGAAGACAGTACTATATAGTATAGTAGATCTAGTGGTTGTTGATACAGCAGACGTATGTTTTAAAGATACATGAAGTTTCCACATCTTTTAATCATATTTCATGACTGGCGTATGACTTGTGTAACTAATTTGATTTATTGTATATCTCAATAATGAACTGATGCCATAATATAGATCTACATAGAACACACAATATGTGCTTGTTATATGTCTTGCCTAACACGCTAGATGAAAGAAATCTAGGTACGGACATATTTACTATCTATAAAGAGGAGTAAAATACATAGTTTAATATCAAAGATGGATTCAAGCCCATTGAAAGTTAAGCTTGTACCTTCAAAGAGACAAAGATTGTCTTTGGAACCAGACAGATGTATCGTGTGTCAAAAAAATACTGATGAACCTCTTCGAACAGGATCAGAGCCTGGTAAAAAAAGCTTTCTGAAAGCACTGAAGGTAAGAGTGAATGCTGAAGATACTGATGTGTATGATATACTTCAGTCTGTTCTTGATAAAGATGAAGATGAATGGGAGTTTACAATTGAACAAATCAAGTGGCACAAAAACTGTTATTCATCGTTTACAAGCACAACCAATCTTTCAATAGCAAGATTTACAGAGACACAAAACAATGAAACAGTGCAAGAGAGGCAAAAGAGGTTACTGCGGGAAGAGTTCCGTTTTAAAGAGGTGTGCATGTTCTGTGGACAAAAATCGTACTGTAAAGATAAATGTCTCATCAGGGTATCAACATTTGCGTTTTGTGAAACTATTAAAAAGATTGCTGATGAGAAGAATGACAGTTTACTCAAATGTCGTGTTGGGGATTTCTCAAAGTTGATAGCAATAGAAGCACGTTATCATAAAGCCTGTCATAAAAGTTACATTTTACCTAAGAAGACAACTTCCACTACTACATCCACAAAGACTCTGTATGATAAAGCTTTTGAAGACTTCCTTGAATTGATAATGCCAGTTCTAGAAAGTGGGAAGGCTATAGATATGAATGCAATGTTAATAGAATATAGAAAGTGCTTGTCGAAGTATGTTGGCGAAGAAGGAGCACTTGATTTCAAGAAACAGAATCTTAAGTTAAAACTTGAAAAATACTGTAGTGACACACTTCTTATTATGCAAGTGTCTAAAACCAAGCCAGATCTAGTTATGAGCAGAAATATACAGCTTCAGGATGCAATCAACACTGCTACTATGTTCAAAGAAACTCTTAAAAATATTCAAGCTGATGAAGATCTGTCACCGCCCATAAGAGATGAACCTTCCCCTAATATGGTTTTATTTCATGCAGCTCTCATCTTACACTGTGCAATGAAATCAGGCCAAGGAATTCAATACCAGCCACTAAATCCATTAGATCTTTCTCAAGAGAGTTGTGAAAAACAAATTGATGATCAGCTGTACAAGTTTATTTACTGGCTTGTATGTAGTGGTCCCTTACATTCTCCACAAATTGTTGACAAGCTAGATGAATCTAATCCTACATTACATAGGCATATTCTTTCGGTGGCCCAAGATCTAATGCATATAGCATCCAAGGGAAAACAGAGAATGCCAAAGCATGTCGGACTGAGTGTAGCTTTGCATCAAATCACACAGTCAAAAGATGTTGTGACAATGGTAAACAGGCTAGGACATGGCATTAGTTATGACGAAGTTCAGCGAATAGATACTTTCTGGGCAAACCAACAGCTTTCTTCAGATCAACCAAATATTCCAACTAATATGGTTTATGGAAGAACAACCAGAGGAGCAGGTGACAATTTCAATAGAGCCACAGAAACCATAGAAGGAAAGCATCATGATGTTGTCAATATGGTTCTATATCAAAGTGAAAACAATGTTGATGGTGCCCTCGTACCTGGATCATTCAGTTCAAGTACAGCATTTCAAAGAAGTTCCTCTAGGACGATTCAGAAAGAAAATGTTGGCATCTCCAAAATACGTGTATGTCCAAACATGGCTGGGAAAAACATAGGTCCTCGCCGTTTGCTTGGGAAAGTCAAATTGAAATGGTTTTTTGAATGCACCCCAAAACATGCAGCTATGAGAGCAATTGATGAGGCATACATAATGCTGCGTATGATGCCCATGAAAATATTTGACTTAGAAATATTGCAAACTTCCCAACCCAACTTACCCGGGTGGACTGTTTATCATGCCATCCTCAGCAAGAAAAATGTAATCTACAAAACAAATATTGGATACTGTCCTATGTTACCAGCTTCTGCAGTAGACTATAACACAGTATACACGATGATGAAGGAATTTCAGAACATGTTCCATGCTCTAGGCCAAGACTGGACTTTAGTCACCTACGATGAAGCCATATACAGCAAAGCACAGATAATCAAGTGGAGGAACCCAGATGAATTTGAGAGAGATGAACTAGAAATGGGCGGCATGCACCGAGTGATGAATTTTATGGGAGATATCGGCTTCATTATGGAAGAAAGTGGCTTTGAGGATATTCTCATAGAAAGTGATGTGTATGGTCCATCTATGGTAGCCCACTTGATGAAAGGTCGTGCATACAACAGAGGTGTTCGGGCTCACAAAATCATGAATGAAGCCATGCAAAGACTTAAGTGGATAGCTTTCAGAGAATGGCTTGCAAAGGAAGATGAGATATTAGATATTGACAGAAATGAAATATCAAAGCAAGCAACAGAATGCATTAGGGTACTTGAAGCTATGAACAAAGCACAAGAGGATATCAACCAAAGTGATGCTAAAGCAGAAATAATGAAGTTTATTCAGAGTGTACAGCCGTTACTTACTGCCATGGCCAAGTATGTCAAATATGGACGTCAGAGATCAGATACCTTCATTTTCTGGGACAACTATGTATCGGACTTCTCACAACTACTTCTAGACCATATAGCAGCCAAAAGAGATGACATGCATAATCAAGAACTAGAGACATTTGCTGAAATGCTTCCTCTTGATTTCATGTGTGGGCATTTGAATTATGCACGATGGGGTACAATAAACATAATTGAAAGTCACCTGCTTGCGGAGAGCAAGCCTGAGGTGTTTGAACAACTGAATGATGGTAATTGGTCTGTCCATCACACTAGTAAGCCATTTAGTGGAATATGGCATGACATGGGCATAGAGCAGTCAATCAATAAAGATTGTGGGAAGTTCCGCCACCTCTGCATGAGAGAAGCTGCACTTCAAAAATATTATCAAACAGCCCACCTGAAGGGGGAGTGCACTTCAGTAATCAAGTCCCTTTGTGGAATGCTTGAAGACATTACAGGAGTCCACAAAGAATCCTCTATTGCAAGGATAGGTAAAGATGGAATGGCTGTAGAAAGTGTTGTTGTGACCATTACAGAAAGGATGATCAATCCTTTTAAAATTGAAGCCGAAGCAACACCAGATGACAGGCAGCCTCTCATTAACATTGCCACATCATCAGTTGCACCATCTGAAGTTTCAAGTGGTCTTTGTGACATAAGAAGAGAAGGAGTTAAAAGACTTAAAGTATTCATTGAAACCAGAGTCATGACCAATGAAGTCGACTTTTTTACTCCGATACAGAGAGCAAAATTAAAGAACTTCAGTAGTCTGAACCAAACTATCAAAACAAAGCAGAATCAGAAGACTGAAACACTTAATACTGATCGAGAAATATTCAGCAAACTTTCTGTAATAGCGCAGGCACGTGATATTGACATACAAGATCTTCTCCATCATGAACTTTCTGCAGTGCCACTGTCTTTATTCAATTTGGACGGCACGTTCCGCAAAACAGTCAAAAGTAAAACCTTAACTTGGCTAGAAAATGACAATGAATTGACAGAAATCCCAATTACAACACAACCAAGTATTTTGGTGATTGATTTCATGATGATTGTCCAAATGACATGTACTGATTCAAGTGATTGTCGTACATTTGGAGATCTGTCAGATAGGATTTCAGGAATTGTTCTTTCACAAGATTTTGACTACATAGCAGTTGTCGGGGATAACTATACCCATGAACATTCGATCAAAGGTGGAGAACGAGCTCGTCGTGGTAATGTTCAAATGCATGAGATCCGAAAACCATCTAGAACAACGCCACTTCCCAAACAACGTCAAAAATGTTATCCAACCCAGCAAACAAGGCCTCATTGTCAAATTTTTTAATGTGTGATTGGGCAGAAATATGCCAGAAGAAGTTGCATGGTGAAAAGAAACTTTTTCTTGCAGGAGGTTTCACTGATATACACAAAGCAGTAGTAGTAGAGCAGAATCAGTGCTGTGCTGTAGAGGAACTTGAGTCTGATCATGAAGAGGCAGATTCACGGATGTTTGTTCATGTCTGTCATGCAATAAACATGCTTCAAGTCAAGCAAGTCGTCCTCTGGAGCTGTGATTCGGATGTCGCTGCTATGTGTCCAAGATTTGTGTGGCTTTTGGGGATCGATGAGTTCTATTATAGAACTGGAGTTTCGCAGAAGAAGAGGTTTATTCCCATGCATCAAATTGCACAAGATATAGGTAGAGACATTTCACTGGTGCTGCCAGCAGTCCATGCTCTAAGTGGTTCTGATTCCACAAGTGCATTCTTTGGTCAAGGAAAAACCAAGTGGATGAAAACATTGAGTCAAAACCCTGAGCTTTTGGATGGCTTAAAACAACTAGGCCAAGACCCAGTGGACATAAGTGATGAGTGCAAACATGCTGCAATTCAACTAACTGCTTTGGTTTATGGAAGAAAGAGTACATCACTTGATGCTTTGCGATATGAACTCTTCACAAAGAAAAGTACTACAAGTGAGAAACTTCCGCCCACGATGGATGCTTTCTTGGAACATTTAAAGAGAGTGAATTACCAAAGTTTCATTTGGCTGCATGCAACACAGCAGCTTCTCAGGCTCCCTGCGCCAATCGGAAATGGTTGGAGATTGGACGAACATAAAAAACTTGTGCCTGTGTTTATGAGAAACCCCCAGCACCAGAAGCAGTTCTGGCCTTCTCAAAATGTGCCTGCAAAAGTGCATGTGCTACAAAGCAATGCAAATGTAGGAAAGAGAGATTGGTGTGCTCTGATGCATGTGGTTGCGATGTTGAGCGCTGCACTAACAGGCTTGTTGATGATGTGTCAGATTCAGATGAAGGTGTTTGATCCTATGTTTAGGAAGAATTGTGTGTATGTTGATGGTAGCCACAATGTGCTGATGACTACTCTAATATTTATTCTAAGAAACATTGGTATGAGTATATTTGTGACAGTGATAGCAATTATTGTGCTTGCATGTATTAGGTATAAACTTACTATATTACCTTAACATATTATATTTTGATAGTCGGTACATATTTCTTTCTGGTTCTGGTCAAACATCATTTGACCACGTTTATTAGATAATTTATGTTTAGTTAAGAGTCAGAATATATTCTACTTACAAAGTAGTAATATAGTTTGCTTAGATTTTTTTTTTTTTGTCAAATACATTGGTATCTTGTTACAAGTATTGATAACTTATTTATATATTTTGTCCTTCAGTTAAGAATCTCAACATGTATCTAAACATAGTGGGAATTAACCATATCAATATGGCCTTTAGATGTATGTTACACAAGTGTAACCTCGGGTGTAACAAGTGGATATAGCCGATAGGAGAGGTTAAGTGGGAATATAATGTTATGAAAATCATAGGGGTCGTTATGGTAAAATCTGATTGCTTTGAAATGATAGCACGACCTGAGGATGTCCCACATCTGAAATTGTGTGAACTTCAAATAACTTCTTTTTACAAATGCATATCAGCCTATATCATTAAATGAATATTTCCTTAAATTGTGGAGGTCGTTATGTTCAAGTTTGATTTTGACATACTAGCATGCATATTTCACAAATTTTGATATAAAAAATGAATTAAGCACTCTTAAATTGCCTAAATTTGATGAAAAAATTATTATCATACTCCACTTTAAAATGTATTACAATTTCTAATATGAGTGTCAAATTGACGAACCTGAGCACAATGTGGGCTGAAAATGATGTTGGGGGTGGGGTTACCATTATGTCTATAAAAATGTCAAATATGAAGATAAAGGAACCCCAAATGGCTCTTTGGATTCGCAAATGAATACAGCTTGTGCACAAATAATGAAAATTACATGTTTGTGTGTGACAGCTGTAATAAAAAAAAGTAGGCAATTTTTTTCTTCAAACCAAAGTGACATTTTTGACAAAATGACCTAATCTATGGGAACTTCTCTTGAAAGTCAAATAAGAGACCTAGGACAATTCTGATAGCTGATATATTTAGCCAAGTGGTTGGTGTATATAACCTGTAAATAAAAAATCTATATATGAAATAGTTTTTGTACAATGGTGGACACAAAAAAGGTTGTCTTCAAAGGTGCTCACCTTGGTTTCGACTAGCGATTCTGAAGTGGGTTCATAAAAGCCCCTCTAAAAAAAACTGCACCACTTTAAAATCCTACATCCACCCTGGCGGTACCCCAGAAGGGTTGTACAAAGCCATGGTACAAGTGGAATTTTTCCAGTATGCCAAGTACAAAGCCCGAGGTTCGGAAGCCTCGTTAAAAGGCGTGTCCCGTGTAGAGGAAAGCCACCCCTCTGCACGTAAAAGAACTCACCTAGTTTGAAAACTATAGCTAGTGTGATCCCTCCACAACCCCTTGGCTCAGTTGGCTGCCTAGCCTGCCTCTGGAGGTCCATGTACCAACATCACGTGGCCTCCCTCTGCTATAATCATCAAAACTGATGGCTGCGGATTATTCACTCAGATTCAGATTCAGAGGGGTATAAGAGGAATGTTTTAATTAATAGGAGCAACAGCTGAACAGGAGATC
>CM032662.1:34116270-34135638 GCA_019095985.1 Streblospio benedicti | reverse complement strand
CTATCTATCTACTTAAACTGGTTTATAGCTAACTTGTTAAAGTTATTAGCATTAATTTGCCTAGCCAGGCTTTACAAAGATGCAATCGAAATAACAATCAACAGTATTCTTTTGAATGCAATTTCTGTAATTCCAAAAGTTAAAAAGCACTTGTTCTATATAAAAAATAGACACCAGAAAAATTTTGGGGACTCTTGAAAATAGTACCCACACGTACGTATACTTAAATCAATGTCAAATAGAAATCTATATAAAGGGACAAGCCACATTTGGAGAAGAAATACAAAGTGCTACAAACACTTTGATGTCACCTCACTTTTCCAGATCCGCTACCTAGCTCTCACCACAGGCTTTGGGGCGGACGGATGGTGGTTTTTCGACGACACTCTCAGTAAGTTTTCGGTTCATGTACCCTCTTGGATGCCCACCCCGATGCTAATTATTTTCTGTAGTTCTTCTGTAGATGGTCATAAGATTTTTTATCTATAGATGTACTACAGGAGATAGTGTTTATACAGTACAATTACTGGTATTAATTAACAAGGGTTATTTTGCCAGTGTGTTACAGTGGTATTTTCAGAAGAACGTAAAACAAACACGGACTGATAATGTAAGTTAATGTTTATTTTTTTACATACATGTATCTGCATTTAGTAGCTTTATCAGTCCTAACCTTCTCTCCCACATCTCAAGTACAAAGTACATGGTGAAACATATACCGTTTATGTCTGAAAGCCCATTGGATAGGCAGACTCGGGGAAGGGGTGCAGGGGGAGTGTGCGCCCCCCCACCCTCACCTAATTTTCCCCACCAAAATACTTCATTTTTAGTTTTTTGGCATATCCACCATCGATCGCATGTGCGAAACTCATGAACTCCCTTTAATGTGTCCCCCACATTCCCCCCAAACTTGGACCTGCCTGTCCTGCCAGTGCAGGTTGAAAACAGGTAAAATTGTGGGCTTTTACATTAACGTGTATTTGCATTAAAATATTATATAATCTATATCTAGTTACGGTATAAATTTTGTGGTGGACCTTTACATCATGGTGGGCCCGTGTATCGTTGTGTACAGTATGTCTTTGGACTTTTACACTTTCAATAATATCCTTTACGATTAATCGAAATGTTAGAATTTTGCATTTCCAAGGTTTAATCGAATAGTATAAACTACTGCACGTATTAGCATTCAGCTAAATGCTAAAATTGATTTCATATTGGAAATAGAAATATATTGTTTATGAAAATAATTCAGATCACGGTCATAATTTAACAAGATGTGATCCGGCAGAATCTGAAAGCGAACACAATGGTGTCCATATCCTACTTTAGAAGACTGCAGTTTCAAGTCACTTTCATTTCAGTCTAGACACATTCAATACAAAGTTCCCACGTTCCTTTTCATACATGACCGCGAGATCAGCATAGTATCTCAACTTCACCGCGGGTATCAGTCCAGGAGGCAGCTTGAGTGCTTTAAACGCCTCGTCAGACTTGTCAGTCATTTGCCCCCTGATGGCTCTGACACACAAATCCTTCAAAGATGGTTGACTGTGTTGAAATATAGCTCCTTTTATATCTATGATACGTATGGGATAGTGCTGGAAGATAACTGGCACAAGTTCCCACCTTTGCTTCTCTAAGGCATGCCCGAGTGCACACTTGCCACTACCATCTCTCTCCCCTATTATTCGAGGAGAAATCAGTTTGGCGAACACGTCAGTGGGAACGTTATGACTGGCAGCCAAATGCATTGCTGTTTGTCTCCGGTCAGTGTAAATATTGACGTCAGCGCCACGTTGTTGAAAGATTCGAACAAGATCCCATCTCTTCTTTGTCACTGCATCGTGGAGTACCGTGTTGCCCTTTTGATTCTGCAGGTTGATGTTTTGGGGAGAAATCAACTGGGCGACTATTTCCGCTGGCGCACCCTGGCGTACTGACCAATATAAAGGCGTTTGCGTCTCTTTGTTAGACCGGGTGACGTCTGCCCCGTGTTGCACCAGAACGGGCACCAGTGTCCATCTCTTCTTTCTCACTGCCACATGGAGCGCAGTATCACCCAGATGATTATTTTCGTTAATAGTTCTACGAGAAATGAACTGCATCACGATTGATTTGGGTGCATTATATCGTGCAGCCAAGTATAACAATGTTTGATAGTTAATAGTTCGCCTGACGTTAAAGCCACGATCTAGCAGAATTTGAACCTGCTCCCAATTTCTAGCTTTCATAGCCTTATCAAAGATATAACTGTCATCGGGCCGTTGAATATTACTATCGATATGTTTGGAAAACTTTGCAAATATGGCAAGACCCCTACCCATCGTTTTGTATTTATTGCACCAGCATTCATGTTGATGTGAAGCCATTTTTTGTTGAATCGTACTAGTAAACTTCTAAAATGCTTCTGGTTGCCTTTTCTGTGTTATGAACGACTGTAATGTCTGTTAGCTAAAATTTGAGAGCATCAGCTTTTAAATAATTATGGTAATGTAATGAAAAGAAAGCAATATTAAACATTACGTATACCCATATATTTCCACAAAACATTTACACCCGTTTTGGGTATATACTCTAGTCAGTTGTATTTTTAATTCTTCCTATTTTTATTTGCAATCACCGTCGTTGTCTTCACATGCGAATATGGGTGTGAAAGTCCGAAATAAATTTATCCTTATCCTTCGCCCATGCTTACCCTGTTTTAGCACAACAGCTGATAGAGATATCATATTGAGACATTTTAGTTTTAACATCCAAGTACTGTGTGCAGAATGGCGGCACACAGATCTTTGTTCCACGATTCCTATATAGTGCATGTGTGAGTTTGAATGTAGCAGATTTCGTGCTGACCCTATACTACTATCTTTGCACTTAAGTCATGTTAATAACAATCAGCATAGACCATGATGCATGCTGCTATTCAGTTTGTATAGAGTGATCGTCAGTATTGAACTGACCCGAATTCCACCGCCTCCGTCATGACCCGTTGTCGGGTCAATCTTACAAGGACTGGTCATTCATGGACGGCGATACCGCAATAAGTGGGTCTACAAGATGTAAAACACTGGTTATAACTCATAAGTGACCATGGTGCAGTTAGAAATTACAAGAATGCATTTCTTTTACAAAGATTTCTTATAAAAAGTGAATAGTTCTTATGCATAATCAAATTTCCCCCACCCATGACAAATTGCGTGTGCTGGCGCATAGGGCTATTATAAAACTAGTTAAACTATTAATATCTAATACATGTTAGCATTTTAAAATATATATACAAAATGTAATTATATATTGGCCAATCCGATGACAATTCACCCACCAGACATGAATAGCACCAGCCAAGACAATATGAATGTGCGGTGACGGATTCCCACAATATCACCATATGCTTACGTAACAGGTGACATTGACCTTTGACCTCTTCTGCTGCAGGCGTGACGAACGTGATCAAGACACCAGCAGCCGACATTTCTACACCGGCCAACAAGTACAACAGCACGTGGTTCGAGTCGGGCGGCCGCAAGTGGCTGACCTTCGCGGTGGCGGCGTGCTCCCAGGCGTCCGTGCTGCTCTCCGACGAGCCGGTCAGTAGTCTGCGGCTGCTCCTGCGCGTATAGTAGACTGCCGAGGGAAGAGACACGTGCATGTTGTGGGGAAAGCCACTGGTAGACTTAAAAAACAACAACAAACAAACAAACAAATCCAACTCAGCTGCCCGTACACAGTTTTTATGAAAGTCACGAGCCGTTCATATTCCCCTGAGAAGATAGTCATAAACTACATCTATCAGTCTACATTTATCAATAAACCATTGACAGCTGATACCTTGCGGTGGCAAGTTGGAGCCGTTGGTAAAAATGGGCAATCATCAAGTGCTGATTGTATATAATTACAAAGAACCATTGAAATGAAGACTCTGCTCCCGACGAAAGGCACTGTTGCTAAAATGTATCGTCTGACTAATAGATAAGAACTAATACAGGACTTTGTGACCAAAGTGCTCTCTGACAAATAGGGAAATGGCTTGTCATAATCTAGTCACTACAATACGAGATGCTACATGATTCACCTCATATGTAACCTTTTATTTCAGCACGTGGACGTAGAACTGGCGTATGAGGTTATTATCGGTGCAAGTGGCAACACTCAGACAGGTAGTCTTAACATGATTACCCAACAAAGCATACTGTTGATAAAACATAAATGCAATAAAAATGGTCATACATTGGTGTATAAATGAATCAACATCCTATATTACCACTGTGTCAATTAGCAAAGCACCAGGACAGACAATAAAATGTTCACCGTACATTGTTCATGCAGATACATCAGTGTTTGTGGACATAACTACTACTAGTTATAGCGTATATGGTTTTAGTGTATATGGCACGCTATTGAAACAACTTTTCATATTAATTGTCATATCTATTTTAAAGGTGTATTTAGATGTGTGCAAATGATGACGTTTGTGCCTTTTCAATCAATTTGTAATCATTGCAGAATTATTAGGGGAAAAGTACAGGAAACAGCACTATTATATAGAGTGATTGCATTAAACCCATACGTTTAATCATGTATATTAACTGTGTGTTTAATACGTAAGGAAAGTCCAAGTAGCATTTCCACTCTACCACTGTGATCCGGATATCGGCTGCGTCTGTGATCCAGGTATCCGCTACATGGTGGAGATCGGCTGGCTTGCGTCCGCCGACACCCCGGACATCCTGGAGTGCGACCACACACGCCACTTCTGGATCAGCTGGCTCAACAACACGATCCGCGTGGGTCGAGGTGAGGCAGGGACTGGACATACTAAAATAGTATTTGGTTTGATTTTGAATAGAATGTAAAATTTCAACGGCTTTGGATTTACATTACACAGCATAATAGAAATGGAACTGGGCATAGAGTAGTTGAATATAAGGTACTTTGCATGCAGCTCAGAGCAATGATCTGATGATTATCTTGAGGAGACTACCTCTTCGCGGATGGAGGGGGAAGGGGTTTTCCTAGGAAGTGGGATGTGGGTGAAAGTGCTGAAAATAAAGGGTGTGTGTGAAATAAGGCGCCCATAACGAGTGATGTTGGATTTCAGGAAGTGGGGGAATGGGAAAAAGGCTGATTATTATGGGATGTTGGTGGAAAAGATAAAAAAGAGGGCAATGGGATATATTTAACCCTTATACCCCTCCCCCAAAACATTGGACTGGTCGCGTAACCCACCCTCCCATCGAAATAAAGCTATTCCCCTGCCGCAGTGCAGAATGTACCTTAGATACGACGGAGATCAAATCCATTATAAAACTATAACCAGCAATAGAAGATGTATGTGCATTTTTCAGGCTTCATCTACGGCCAGAACGAGATCGTGCGCTACATGCACCCGGCCGACTTCAAGGTACGGGCGTACTCCATCGCCTCGCCCGGCGACCCCGCCGTCTGGAGGTTCAGGGACACTAACGGTAAGGCAGATCAAGGGGTGGGGACGCCCCTGCTCTCCCCCTCCCCCCAAATTTCATGTGAGTTTTGACATGACTGCTGTAAGCTTTCGGTCGTACAAAATCCATGGAGTTCAAAAGTTACAGCCTTTATTCTAAAGCCATACATCTGGCTGATCCATGGAAAAGGGCAAGGATTTCATGGGTTTTGCATGCGCCAAAACTCACGGAGATATCAGAAGCTCGTTGAGAATGACATTTTGCTTTTTGGGAAAGGGATATATGGGTGGAGCGCAAAATATAAAAAATTATGGTGAGAACAGTTGTAAATTATCGAAAGAATGGACACGAAAAAATCTTCATGTACCAAACATGGTACGGTCACGTGGCTAGACAATACCACACTCTTTGAAATACCAGTCTCGTTAAAGTGTGAGCAATGAGTTAAGTGAACATACTCAGCATGCACTCTGCAGGTGAGCGGGTGAAGCTGTACACCCCGCCCAGGTACACCATCGACTTCTGGCGCACCATCCCCCAGCACACCTCCATCTTCTTCAGGTGAGCACCGATGGGGACGTGCACTTGTCGGTCACATGTTTAACTAGGTAAAACGTGATAAATTAAAACTTATGACACCCACGTAAGCTAATTACTCACAGTCTTAAGTTAACCATCACTAAACAGCCAATATGAACCTCCATAAAGATATCACCTCTGCAATGAGACAGTTTGTGAGAGTCTCTCGGATAGTAGAGAGGTTCCCCTGCCTGTACTTATCGCATATCTCCGCTGTCTATAGTCTCGGTCAACACAGAGCTCCCCTTATACAGTTACTATCCTACGAGTCAAGCGACCGAAGTAATGTATGTCTTGTTGACCGAGTCTACTGTATCTACAAACCCCGCCCATAACGTACCCATCACCGTCCGTGCAGGGTGAAGGCGTGCAGTGACGCGCACGTGCTGCTCTCGCCCAACATTGGCATCGACCGCGAGGAGATGTACTACGACCTGGTCATCAGCGGCTGGACCAACACGCAGACGCAGATCCGCCAGGTGAGAGAACCGACATCTGAAGTGGTCTTTCAAAAGACGTCTGTATGTGAATACACTAATTTTAGTGCCTGGTCTGCCTAACTCCTCTCTAACCTAACTAGCTGACTAGCTAACTAGCTACAGGATATCGTTCATGATACAAGGTATTATTGCAAGTTTATGTTTTTCATCATCGCAATGTAATGGTCCTATTGGGTGTATGCTGACTATTTTATAACGGAAAAAGCAGACAAGCATGTTGGAGTCATTTGCTGTCACACTGTGTGGTCCCCCGGGAGTTGAGAAATTTGAGAACGAAGAGGAGTGTTCCAGCAGATCAGCTGTAAAATATGGAAAGTTCGCAGAGCAGCCAATAAGACTGAAAGGCCAACTGTAAAAACCCAAACATTCGCATTCATTTGTTGATCACTACACATACATGTGCAAGTACAGTTAGTACACTGACAGCACTAATGCCACTGCCCACTATAAAGATGAAGACCATTGTTGCTGCTGCTGCAGGTGAAGAACGGCGTGCGGTCAGACGAGAGTTCGCCCGTGGAGACGCCGGGACTGCTGAGCTGCGACCACCACATCGACCTCTACTTGTACTGGGACGGCAACAAGGTACGTCATGTAACAAGGTATGTCAGGTGGGATAGGAACAATCCCAGGATATCTTGGAAAGACGGGAGCAGCATGCAGGTCCGTGGCCTGTTAAGAATGTCTTCCCCGGCCATCGTTATATGTGGTACCATCAGGCAATTTACAAGATGTGTACAAAATAGACATAGGATAGAATAGTGTCCAATGTATTGAGCATATCCCATTAATATCCATCTGAATCCAAAACCACCAGTGGGCCTTAATTTTTACTTTACTAAGTAGTTTACATAAGAATTGGAAAGTCAAACTTTTGTATCTGTACCAAAGTAGTTTCATGTGGCGTTGGTTTTAAGGAATTGGGATGTGGGAAAATACACTGAAAGAATAGATGTGGGGACAAAGCTCACCAAAAAGGGATGTGGGATTTCAAGGGAGTGGGATACGTGAAAAACGCATTAAAATTTGTGCGATTTGGGAAAAAGGCCATATATATTAGGGATGTGGGAAATAAGGTCTCCCAAAATAGGGATGTGGGATTTCTTGACGCCTTATATACCCCACCTTTATGGTGACAAACCGTCCCGTGCGTGCAGATCACGTTTGGGCGCGGCACGCTGACCCACCACTACCCCATCCTGGAGCACCAGTTTGCCGACTGGGACCAGCCGCGCGCAGTCAGCTACTCCACGTGGGACGGCTACCCGGGCGACTGGGATTTCAGCGAGGACCTCGGTAACCAAGACTTCTCAACATTCACTGTGCAGATCCAGGTTTCGGAAATGATGGGTGGGGCAAATCAGTGTATGGCGATTTTATGAGGGAAAGCTAGCAGACATACCAAAAACGTCCATGAAAAAGACATTTGGTTATTAAAAATAGTTGTTTGGGGGTGGGGGTGAAGCGTGCTCGTCCTGGATCTGCCAGTATTCTGTGCTGAATGAAGTAGTCACTTGTCACCACTATAAAACATAGTGCAGATTTACCCGAAAGTACTTATAACTGCAATCTATAGTTGCCAGTGTGTAATGTGTGTGATTGAAGAACATTATTGAATAAGAATGATGTATTTTCTACTACAGCCACACTTACCAATGAACTTAAAACTACTAATTTTCCATATGAAGGCCTAGCTCAATCATGTCACTTCTGATTTTATTGCTGGGTGAACAGAAAAAGGCTTTTAAGTCGCTTATGAATTCTGGCATATGATTGTAAATATAACTAGGAATTTCACTGATAAAATGTAATGGTGGAAACTCAAAAGTTCCAAGATTAAATTAACAATTTGATCAGTGCTCCCATCTTATATTGTGATTTCTTTAATGTATTCACGCTACCCCAGGAGATCAGGTGATGCTTTATACCAATTACTATTGGCTGTCGGAGGAGAAAGCTAAACACCACCTCACCTTGCTCCCGCTGCTGCACTGGACATCCTTCAGCGTGCGCGCCTGCAAGGACGGCCAAGCGCAGACGGACGGCGGCCTAGTGAACCTCACCATGCGCCAAGTCGATGACGTCACACAGGAGACCTCGTGGACGACGTACCAGATCCTTCTAGGTGCAGACGAGAACAAAAAATCTCGCGTCATCGATCCACAAGGTACGTACTTTTAGCACAACTCCACCAACACCTACAAGACACGCCCGTTTCTTTTTTCCATTGTAGGCGACTATGTCACGTTCTACACGGCACCGTACCACGGAAACTACAAGCCCGTCTACCTACAGCTGTATAATCTTGTGCATTGGAAGCCATTCCGTGTGCGCAGCTGTGACGAGGCGGCCAATAAGCCCGGTGGCGCGAGCCTCACACTCGTGGTGTCCACTGACCGCGGCCAGAGCTTCCAGCGCTACGAGGCCCAGCTGGGCACCGAGGACAACCAGAAGTCACGCATTCTGCGCTACGCCGACTCAGACGACACTACTGGTACTATTAGTTGAGACTACCTACGTCCTATTCCTCGTGTTTGGCTGCTGTCGCTGCTCGTTGCTTCGTACCACCTACACCACAACGTGTGCACCTCTGTATGAATGTCACTGTTGGGTAGACTGCAAAACCACGCCCAAGCTGTTGTCACCTTGTATTTGACCTGGCATTGCACACCAATACCACTGCACACCACATCACAATGGAGAATTCTTGCATGCCTGGGGCTTACGTACACTCAACATCGTAATGGCAAACGTAAAAAGAACCTGCTCCAACACCATGTACAGAATGCAAATACGTGTGGTGTCCACACTGAACCAGTGTATAATAAATGCATTGCTTTTTCACTGTTCAAATATACATGTATAGTGTATGTAGAATAAATACCTAGAGCAAGAGTGAAAGAATGTGACTTGTGTTATTTATTTCGTATGTATGGCTGTACAAGTTGTTATCTGTCATCATTGAACATAATACTAATTTTACCTGCTTCAGTGTTAATTCATTCCGAATGCCATAAAACAACGTATTTAAATAGCTATGCAAACAGGATTATGAAACAAATTTAAATGTCGTTCGCCACATCTAGTATACCCTATACCCCGGGCTATACTATCAAGCAAATCAACATGTTAGAAAAGCACCACAAAGAACAGTGCATGTATTCGAATATTGATCTTATTACCGTTTCAGACTTAATATAGAAGCACACCATAACTCTAAAGCCTGCATACTACATGTAGGGTTGGTTTTCACGGCCAAGTAGAAGTGCACCCTATCTTTTCTCTGTTTCAGGCACGGTGGTGACGACGGCGGACACGCCCAACATCCTGCACTGTGACGACACCAGGCACTTCTGGGTAAGTTGGACTTAATCAAGGATATTAGAGTACTTATAATATCCTTGATTTAATGAATCTGCAGTTGATAATTAGCAACACAACACTTGCAATGGTTCGACTATCGCTGCATGAGTGGATGTAGGTCTCACAATTGAACTTATTAGGCTATATCAAAATTTGTTGACGGGGCTTTACACTAAAGGTTCCACTGTATGAATATATGTGTGCTGAATTCTGTATTCCGGCTAGCTATACCACCCCACCACAATTCCAGCAAATGTTGAATGTCATTGCCATGATTGTGATGCATAAGGCAGGCATTATTCTAGTCAGTTTGTGTCTTCAAACTGAATGAACCATCCGCTATTAGCCACTGAAATAATGCTGTCTATTACAGTCAGTTGGATGACTATGTGAATATTTTTTATAGGTATGTACCTTTTCTTAGATCAAGGAAAATATATCTAAAATAGTTCATTGTTCTTCTATATGCAACTACTTTGAATATTTGCAATTGTTTTCTTTTGTTCAAGTGAATGACTTCGTACGGTGAACAGTATCACTTGACTTGTCTATTTAATTTTCTATCATATTTCATCACTTCTCTTCTTCAACCGTCCAGATCAGCTGGGGCAACGACAAGATCGAGGTGGGGCACGGCACCATACACGGCTACCGCTCCTTCATGTCCGCGGACGTGGCGTCGACCGCCTTCGAGCCCTCCGCCATCGGCTTCGACACGCTGGGGAACGGCTACGGCAGATGGGTGCTCAGCGAGAACACAGGTGGGGGTTACTAGGAGGGCTGGACACTCTGGGTTGGCTTTAATGATTGCAGGCTCTTTTGGATCTGTAGCTGAGGCTTCCTTGTGAAGGGAGAACGTCGTACTTGTCAGCTTTTTGTGTGTTTTTGCATTTGGTTGTTTCTGTGTATCGGCAAAGTGTATACGTGCGGGTGCTGACCTCTGTTATAGGTTTCTATATATACATGGCTGGAATGACAGTCTTCATGTAGGCAGTCATGTTTGTATGCTGAATCTAAATCATATCTGGAAGTTGAAAGAATCACGTAGTAAATGCACAAGTGTTAACTAATTTGAGACACCTCCAATGAGACAGATTATGTGCTATAATAATTAGTGTTTTACCATGCAATAGCATGTCTTAAATCATAAACACTGTTTAATAAATCCAATATCTAGGCCTACCCTGTTGATTTACAAAAATGTACCAAAATTATGCCCGATTGATGTCTCTTTTAGAGGAATCTATATTGTATTCATCATGGATATCATTATTCATGACTACGAGGAGAATATTCGAAGATACCTATTGGAACCTGTTACGTTTCTTTAGAAATTCTGCTCATGTTATCTGTACTTCTTGCAGCGACCAACGCCGAGTTCTGGACGCCCAATGAGTACGCCTACGGCTACTTTTGGGCGTCCATCGAGCACAAGGAGTACCTGGCCTTCACCACGAGCGCCTGCAGCGACGTGCACGTGGCCTTCAGCGACCGACTCACGTTCGACACGCACGCGTACGAGATCGTCATTGGAGGCTGGGACAACTCACGGTGAGGAGGGCTGCTGCTGGTTCACAAAGGCATATTAATGTTGGAAGACGAGTAGTGTTTAATAGAACAGAAAGTTTTACCTGCCAATGGTAATGCCCAATAGATTAAATTATCATTTTCTGGGGTAGAGGTTCAGAATATGCTATTTTCATGAAATTCATGTTTTCCCCCAGTTAGAGGTCTTACCTCCTAGACAGAGTCAAGATAGCTCATTCAGAGTGTCAATTGATTCACCACATTGAGACGAGAGGGTTGGTTATAAGGATGCAGAGTATGGGATACACTCGCCTGGAAAAGAGGGATGTGAGAAAAGGGGACTGAAATTAAAGGAATATAAATTATCAAGGTGATCCCTTTGCATGCATGGGTTGCATTTGCTAATAATCTTTCTCCCACTCGGCAGAGCTTGCATTTCTATGCCGTAAGTAGCATACCATTCTTGTATATGCCATGGTTTATTTTGTGTATAACCCCTGTTTACATTTTCATCATTCTAATATTCGATGAACTCTTTACAGATCCCAAATAGTGCACAATCGTGTGGCTCGCATGAATGTGGCCACTCCCTCCATTTTGCATTGTAACGGCACCGTACCAGTATCCGAGTTCTGGATCACATGGCATGGAGGTAAGAAGAGGAGAGAGTATATCATGTTGTACGATTATGAACGGAAGTGTAGGTTACACTTAAGTTGCCCATGATACAGTTTATACCTAATGGGTGAGATGTGAGGGGTATATGACAGCGGAACTATCATGTCAGGATAGCACAATATAACAACAGGATAGCACAAGTACGATAGCTAATTTTGCTAACAATCACCTCATTCACACAATCATGATCAATAATGTCACCAACGTTTGGTGTAATCTCATAAAACGCCCAGTAAAAAAATTGTTTCGCAAGGTATCAAGCGATTGCTGTGAGCACACTCTGATGCAGATGCATGTTATGTTTCCTGTATATGATAGTCCGACCCCCATATTAACTTTCAACAGAATAATATAACACATTAATTACATTGAGCTTTCAACATGAACTCCTGTCTTGATGACATTGTGTGCATATATCAATACTTGGATCCAGTTATAATATACAGCGATCAATCAATCTGTGTTGTTGTAGGTGCCATCGTGGTGGGCCAGGGCTTCGTGATCGGGGCGCGCAAGTTCATGCACTACTCGCCCGTCAACCCGCCCACCAACCTGCGTATGGTCAGCTTCTCCACGGGCTACGGCTACGAGGGCAACTGGCTAGTGCCCATGCTAGATGGTCAGTAGGGGGTGGGGGTGGGGGGCTTTTCCCCCCTCTAAAAAGTACGTCAAGTGTAAGTTACTACCAAAATTACATTGTATTTCAAGTTACAATGTATCTAATTCACAGGCTATTGAAAAATAATCCTTCATTTGTCCGTTTGTGCTGGAAGTTGTCTCAACACTTAAACCAATCAGAAAGAAGAAACTGTGTTTAAAATTGATTTATATTACTGTGCATGGAGAGTTGATTATTGTCATTGCTCATGTTTGTGGTTTGAATCCTATTTTAGCGGTGCTGTCTCCACCTGTGACTGAAGCGCCGCCTAGGAATGGGGGAGGTGGTAGTCTCAGCGGAGGAGCCATCTTTGGTATCGTGTTTGGTAAGAAACGTACATGTATTACACTGTGAATAGGAATCACTGTGTTTCTTGTCATTATACCATGGCCATTTAAATATTGACGCGTAACTGCAAAATTAGAGTAGTTGTAACAGAAATGAAACAATAGGACAGGGAAGGAATACGGCGAGAAGAGCAATATTATTCATGTATTGGAAGTTTTGCGAGACATTGGATACACCCTATTATCGCTCGAAGTACAATTATAATGGAGGAAATCAACCAAACCACTTTGAAAAGCGTAGTTCAATAAATAAGAAAGACGCCAGTATTCTCACTAACAGACATCACAGATAAGATATTTTCTTATGATCCTCTTGCAAAATTAACTATAAAAATCAATATGAATTCATTTTAAAATTGATGAAGAATTGAACCTCATGCAAGATTCTACAAAGTCTACTTTATAGATCTAGCAGGCGATGACGTACGCAGTAGCCTTGGGCACCCAGGCTCATATTAGGTTGCAACTGTACAATATTCTGGGTGGTCGAGACTACATAATATTTAGTAATAATTATTTGAGATGTAATTACCCTAGTATGTGATGGATAATGCCATAATAAATAGTAAAACGATATATGAAAGTAAACAAGCAACAAGCCTTCCAAACTTCTCACAGTTTTACCATAATCTGCTCTTGGGTGTTAACTATGAAAATGTGTTTGTGGTGCAGGTGTGATGGTGCTGGTCAGTGTGGGCATCATCGGCACACTCTTCGTTCTCATCAGGATGGGCAAACTGGACCCGGCCAAGGTGAGTAGGACCCTCTCAAAACTAGATCATAGCCATGCCAATCAAAACACATATCGATGCCTAATCTCACCACATAAATTAACAAATTCTAAACCTAAAAGCCCATGGGTGTTTTATGGATGGCCATAAGCAACAATACTTTTACATGTGTTTTGTGAACAGCAAACTTAATACATATAATAGATTTATTTATTTTGCAATTAAACACCCTCTAGGGATAGTGTGTATTACAAAACATAATCTTCATCATTTACAATTTTGCATTGATTACTAATTATCAAATATACATTCAACAAACAATATACAAGTTATGACAATAGTGCACAATATCACTTACATGTCTGACACATGTGCAGGTGCCTGCTGCGACCACCATCTCGGACATGGTCACTCCACAGACTGACCAGCACCGCATTGTGGAAGAGGATGACAACCTGGACAACCCCAACTACATCGCTCCCGAGGTGGACGAGGTGACGGCCTAGTGAGGCTGAGGAGTGGGCAGACTGAGGGGAATACATATTATTACAATTTTGGACTGTTGTTGGGAACTTATTTCATACTTTTTCCATATTGACTCCAAAACAAGGCTTAGTAACAGGGAATTTCTTTACTTGCAGCAAACCTCATGCGTTACATTGATTTAACCACATTTTATATTTTTACCATTAAACATGACTCATTCAAATAGATGTTTTTCTAATAGGTCTCGTTTGGAGTGGAAAGTCATATTTGTCAAAACACATAATATTAGGTATCTAAGTGATAATGTATAATTCAAGTTTGACATGAACATGTAGAGTTTGTATGCTACTGTATTTGATTCAGTGTGTGTATACTTTCTTCATACATTGTAGATCTAGGTACTTTATAACCATCAAATGTATTTTTCAACATTGTGATTTTTATGGCATATGTAATAAAAATGCATGTATAAGCGTGTATAGTGATAGTAAAATGGGGTTCATGTTTTGTCATTCTAGAAGAAAACTATTAAAATGCTCATTTTTGTATTTTTACTCTAAAGAAAGTTACATGTAATGTACTACAAAAATTACATTTACATATAAATACGATTTATGTTCTGACTAATGTTTGTAAATACTTGGCACTAATATTTTTTATTAGCAGAATATTCTTATTTGTATGTATATTATTGTTCAATGAGATTGTGATTTCAATTTAAGTTACCGGTATGATGAAAATGCATTACTTAACAATCGATCACAAGGGCATGTGTGCAATAAATTTCTTTGTATGACAAATAAGGCTTTCTTCAATCTGTGATGATATAAATTTAAATGTATGTAAATAATTATTCATCGTACTTTGACAATGACTTTATTGATAAGAAAGCGTCTAAATTGAATAAACTTAGAAACAATAGTAGCTATCACACAAACAATTAAAAACCTCAGATGCGACAATGAAGCATAAGAACATTTTATATTACTGAATATATTTATTGCTGGGAAAATTGTGATTGATATATTTCACATATTTCATCATAAAGGATCATAGAATAACATGATTATTGACGAGGAGGGTGGTATGGTGGCCGAGCGGGAATTTCTATCTTGGCAATCTATGATCTACAAATCTTAAAAAAAGATAATGATAAACAAATTAGGCCTGACCTACTTTAATACTGGTTATATTAATTCACAAACAATTATGTGAACCACCAATCATATTCAAGGATGCATTATGTCTTAAGTATCAAAACGCAAATTAGAGATATATTTTTGTACCACCTTGCCATAAGCGTCATATATGAAGTGAAACTTATTTTTTTCGATGTATTTCATTGTACCACTGAAAAGTTTGTTTAATGAAAGTCAATCAATAGTTCGAATCTTAGTTGATAGAGCTTGGTGCAAGCTGCATTTAAATGACACTTCATCACATATGTTTTTGTTGGGAATTAAGCTTCTCAATTTTGCCGAGTAAAAGAGAAATCGTAATAGTGTATAAAGACCCAGTAGTAATCATATTATTGTCCGTACTCATAGAAAGATTCAGTGTGTACCAAACCCATTAAATTCCTTAAGTGTGTCCCCCCTTTTCCAAAAACCTGGATCTGCCTGTTCGTACAGAATAGGTGTTCACCTGACGGTCCATTCTTTTGCAGCGGATATTGGTTTACACGGACTAGAACCAATGAAGTTCATAATGCTATATACTAAGCTCAAACTCAACAGGTATAAGGGACTTAAAGATAGATTATTGGACATTCAATTAATATGGTATGTGCCATTCACTTTTGATGTCTATGCAGAACACAGCACGACGAGAAGAAGCAAAGGTCCAGCAGACCCGTGATAAGCATAAAAAACTCACACAGTATCAAATAGTAAGTCTTTAATACTTCACAAAGTGAGTACACAGATTCCGGAGCAAAGTTGGGAGCGTGGTACAAGAGCATGTACCAAGAGACCTAGATAAGCTTGCAAAGAAATTATCCAGTAATACCAGAGTTCCCATTTGATATTTAAATTATATGATTGAAGTGTGACAATAAATATAGACTTGCACATGTGACTAGTATCGTAGTTGAGTATTTTCATGTAGTTATTCATGTTTACTAAACACTGAGTGTGTGAAAAGTAATTCTATGCCACACAACCTAGGGCCCGAACACATGACATTGTCATCTAATATACTATAGTTACATGTATTTCTATATTTGAATATGTAAAATACTTTTAATATATAAATAAAATCAAACAAACAATCAATCAATCAATCAACCAACCAATAAATGAATCAATGAATCAATGAATCAATCAATAAATAAACTAGATCAGAAGTGTTCAAAGAACACGGCGTCGCTAGAACAACGTTGATTTATATGGGCAATTAAGACATATGATGAAACGGTGCATACTTTACTGTTAATCAAGTTCAACTGTTAAAAGTTGACTAAAACGTTATGGAAATCTTGATTAAAAGTACACAATACTGTAATCAGCCACATGATATTGTGCATGAGTATGCTGTATTGATTTTATTGCAGGTATATTGATTTTATCATGTTGGCTATATACATTGCTGCTAAGCTGAGTATTGATTTTTACTGATATTCAATGCACTTAGCCAGCAAAAAAATCAATACTCATGCACAATATCATTTGTGGCTGAATATGAGGTTTTACGTGACGTAGAACGTGACGTAAAACGTGACGTAAAACGTGACGTAAAACGTGACGTGATACGTGATACGCGTGATTCTCTCTGGCTAAGTGCATTGAATATCAGTAAAATGTCATAAATGGCCTTCTAAAATACACAATTTAATTGGCAGAGCGCCCAAAATCGAATCACTTCGGTGTCGCCTCATACCTCACAGTTGTGTAAAGTTTGAACGAAATCTGTGGAACGGTAAAAGCTCTAGCTTGTCCGGAGACATACATACATACATACATACATACATACATACATACATACATACATACATACATACATACATACATACATACATACATACATACATACATACATACATACATACATACATACATACATACATACATACATACATACATACATACATACATACATACATACATACATAAGGCTTTCATACATACTGAAGCATAAATAAAAAATACATCCCACATATAATAAAGGGACATTTTGTGTCACAAAGGCTTTTTAACTACAAGACGTATACACTCCATTTTACTACAATCAAGACAACTACATTTAAAACCAAATAAATTGGTTTTTTGATGATGGCAAGGTCCCAAAAGGAATAAACCAGGGTTTAATACATAGAAATATAATGGAGCTGATTATTGATTTGCTTCAGTATCATCTATTACCAAGAAATCCATGACCTTTTTTAAGACCGATTTTTGATATGGGTTTTTGGTTGAGAATAGGATTTTTAACCATTCAAATAGTAAGAATGTGATTCACTAGTAAAATGGACCTAATATGTACAATCCCAAGGTTCTTGTGGTCACCAAAAACCGACATGCCGGTCGTTATAACAGTGATGCGACCTGTTTAAAACCGGACGGAACGGACGGACGGACGGATTGGTTTTTTTGTATAAAACACTGGAAAAACAAGAAAAAAGAATTTTTATAGAAAGGTTACTTACAGATACAGGGCCATGTTTGTTAAAGGTACGTAATACGTTAAACGTCTGTATATGTCAAACGTACGTTGCACATCACACGTACAGTCGTACAACAAGGGGAGCTGGGAAGGGTGGTGATGGTGATGGATACGCATTGTATCTGCTCCGGACCTGTTTTGAGGAGGGTGTTGGCAGAAAGGGTGTGTGTGTCCATATGGCATATAGCGGGGGGGGTGGTAAGGGGGGGGCGGACATGGATGGTGGTGGAGCATTTAATATGTTCCAGATCTCATCAATTTCCACCCGAGCAGCAGCAGAAAGGGGTAGTTGAGACGCGCATTTATAATGGTCTGTACGTGTTTACCAGGGGTAGGAGTAGCTGGAGGGAGGGATATTAGAGGGATCAAGCATTGTTACATACATGTAGTGTGTGTATGGCTGTCAATATGACTGTGGGAGGAAGGTGATGTGGGTGTATTTAATCTTCGGAGATCTGTATAGTGATGGGAGCTGGTGTTTGGATGGGACAGGGGAAAGAATGGGAAGGGAGGAGCATTTAATTAATCTGGTCACACCGGATCCCGTTTCAACCAGGCAGCAGCAAAAAGGGTGTGCATTAATTATGGACCTGTTTAGATGGGGATGGGGTAGAGAGGGTTGGGGGAGAAGAAGGGGGGATGGCGGTGGAAGGAAGGGTAGGGATGAGTGGGACATTTAATCTGCTCCTCACGTGTTAACCATGGTACCAGTAACTGGGGGATGGATATCAGAGGGATCAATCATTGCCATATTTAGTACATTTAGTGAACTGACGAGAACTGGTTCGAGGGATGTGGGACAAGAGGAAGGATGGGGAAGGAGGAGCATTTAATGTGTTCCAGATCTCATCTGTTTCAACCCGAGCAACGCCGGGTAAACAACTAGTAAATAAATGAATAAATAAATAAATGAATGAATAACTAAATAAGTAAATAAATAAATAAATAAATAAATAAATAAATAAATAAAATGAATGAATGAATATGAATGAATGAATGAATGAATAGATAAATAATAAATAAATAAATAAATAAATAAACAAACAAACAAAACAAATAAATAAATAAATCAGTTGTGAATAAATGTGTACACAAACACTACTAATCTACTCTAATATTTATTATTTCCATCTACATTTAATATAGATATCATTATTTATGTTCAGGGCACAGTGCGGAACAGCATATTGTGCGTTCAATTAATCTTTACACCAGAGAATGTGGTATACCAAAGATTACCGACAAGCACACTTGAATCAAGACTTCTCACAGAAACTGTTTGGCCAGGATTTAAGTTGAAAACTGCCATGTTGGATCCAGTTCTGGGAGGACCATCGGCGCAGTAGATTCTTACTTGCTGCTCCCCGTCTACACAAATATGAAGTCCTGCAGATTGTG
>CM032662.1:34085320-34116170 GCA_019095985.1 Streblospio benedicti | reverse complement strand
TTTCATCGTCAAAATGGCCCTGATGGTTGGTTGTTAATTAGCGGTTTTCTAACCAAAATAGCAGACAACGGCAGCCATGACAGCGTCATGTGACGTCATAAAGACGCCAAAGGCGACACATGAGTTCAAATAGCAAGGGATTGCTGCCACTTTGCCAATTGGGCTATGTGTACATTAGAACCTTCAATTAAGACCAGCTCCATAAAGACAACGCCTCTATTATAAGATGATATATTGCAGTCCCAAGTATTAATAAAAAGACCATTGCAAATGTCCCTAATGAGACCAACCCTATAATAAACCACTTGGCGCCAGTCCTTGGACAGTCTTAAATAGCGATGTTCTACTTAGGTGTTTAAGAATATCTGTGCCATGGAGAGCATTATGTTCCCATTACCATAGATACTAATCTTTCAACCCATAGCTTTTGCATATTAGATTCCAAGCTTCAAGTTCGAGTCAATCCAGATAACTCTCAGTCTGAGCCATGTGTACTATAAACAAGCTCAGAAATCCATAGCTTGGTCTGTTGCTTGACTTCTTGGTCATTGCTAAAGATTCCACGTTGTGGTATAATAACTTCCCTTTCCCATTTTACCTCCAGTCTTAAAGATTGTTCCAAAACACGCTGTCTCCATGTCATCCTGATGCTTGGAAGGTGCTAAGTTGTCTGTACAATGAAGTATGCCAATATTATTTATTTGTAAGTTGTCATCGCAATGAAGTGACAATATTATGTATTTGTTTGCACTCACTATAAAATGAAATTGGTCAGAGCCTATGTTGCAAAGTATCACCAATGCCCGTGGTTTGCACAAGGGTCGGTGCTGGGAACAAGAGAGTGCTGTAACTCCCTCTCCTATGCTCATGGAGAGCACTATGTTCTTATTTGCATAAACACGAACATTTCCTACCTAAGCTGCGACTAAAATTACTTGGTTGAGACCTGCTTTTAGAAGTATGTACCTGGAGTGACTATTACTGTAGTCACGCTATCGTATTATCATATCGCTATCATATTTATACACTCACCATTCATGTCTTTTTTCTATGTCCACAGAGAGCACTGTGTTCCCATCTTCATAGACACTAACATTTCCTCTACTTAGATTTTTATTTTAGATGCCAAGTCAATGGATCTCACCAATGATTTGGTTGAGATATGCTATAAATACGATCATCATGATCATGTAACTGCAGTGATTCAATGTGATTCTCAGCATGCCTCTTTCACCCCATGGGTATATGCTAGTATATATTAAACGTTATCCATAGCAAAACAATAAATGTGTTACACTATATTTATAAATGATAGAAAAATATGTTTTTAAAGTTAATGGGAAAGTAAAAACATTATTGTACATCTTAATAAAATTACATAAGTTAAAAACTTGACTATTGTAAATAGTTTTCAATATAGAGTTAAGGCACTATTATATTCTGTTCATTAAAACCAAAAACTACTTTTATTCACAATTGAAAATCATGTTAATGAAATGATAGTAAATCTGAACCTATATTGAAAAATCTACCAGCGACAGTCTCCATTTACATTAGAATAACAACTTACATTTCTTAATCAATATAATACCAGAAGAAATTGTATCAGTTATCAATATAGAATCATCAGTTAAGAATGATAAATTGAGAATTTGCAAGCTCAGTCCCCATGTTAATGTGTATAACATTGTAACAATCACAAATATGTGCTACGTGGTGCTTGTCCGAATCGGAAGAATATCCAAAAACGGAGAAAAGAAATGGTCACTTAACCATTTATGATGTTCAGCACTGACCAAGATTTATAACTAATCGATACACACAAGTTCCACTTTACATTTCTGCCCCCAGTATTATCCTATTCCGACAAAGTGGAAAGAACATATTTCACATTCCAGGCAAATGCAACGAATCCAATGATAACAATGAGGTTTGTGAGAGCACTTGAAAATGTTAACATTGGAAAATGGCGAAAACTCCTCTGAAGGCCCTCTTCTCGCTTACGAACATTGGGGTCAATCTCCTGAACTATATCAGGAAATAATGCAACGAATATATTGTTTTTCAAGTTGAATGATCCACTCTGAGCTGCCAGCTGCCGTTTGGTGCAGTACGATGTTTCTATACTCCCAACTGAAGGACTCCTCTCCAGCATGAAACAAAGGCCCGTCAGGATCGTCGACACTGTCCATCCAGGTTTCCAGCTTTCTGGGTGGAAGTCGCTGAGTGACAGACACAGTCTGGTATTGCACTGAAACCGTCCATTTGGAGTGATCATGTAAATAGCTGGTGGCATGAAAGGATATTCTTTTTTCCATGGAAATATCCGCCCTCATAAGGAGAATCTTCCGGACCCTTGATTACATAATGCCATTCCAGAATGTTCTCTGCTAACGGCTCTGCTGTGACGTATACTACTGGATCTCTTTTAATTCGCATGTACTCGTGCCTCAGTCTTGCAGTTGCAGTCCTTTTTGTACTGCCTTTAGACATTTTGATAAATCTATAAATTCTGGTGATCTAACTTTGTTATTTTCTAGTCGGAGCTCAGAGTATAGTCCGTACACGTGTATCCTGTTCCCGTGAGGAGACCGTGAACTTGAAATCAGACAAACACACTTGTGACTCTGCTTATACATACCGGGGACAAACAAGTTTACATTACGTAACATGAAAGACAATCAAACAGTATATGTAGCAACAGAATCTCTTTGTTTCTTTGTATGGCAACGTAACCGCTTGGAATATAAACGCTGCCGCCGATTACCGGTCATTTTAAGGTCACTGAATAATTTGCACCCTGGTATTACACCATTGTCCCATAAATTCAGTTAAACACTTGCGTAATACATTAACAGTCTTTTGTTCTTCATTTAGTTAAACGATGTGTATGTTTGATTGATTTGTATTGAACGGCTTCCTTGTCTATTTACATATTTTACAAATAACAGAGATTTGAGGGTTTCAGTTTTTGATCTACGCACTCCTAGATTAGATTAGATTAGATTAGACAAAAGTCTACTTAATAGATATGTAGTACCACCATCTTTCACTGGCTGTAAATATGCAATGTTTATGAGCCCTGTAATCATTTAATCAGTTTCACAAGAGCAAACAACCATTCCAATTATTCCAACTATAAACGATATAATACATTTCCAATAGTTTAATTCCAATAAAAAAAGTCAGTGTAACAAATAATTTTTACAAACAGATTTGTTCTTGGAGTAAATTCGATTGCATAACCATTCCTGCACAAGTAGCAGGCTGACCGAGGATTTGTTTGCCGAGGAACTTGTGTGTCTAAACATATTTCGCGTCAACTTGGGTTACCGCTATTGGCAATTACCAGCCGGTAAATAACTACATGCATACTTCTGTTTGTCGAGCAATTACGATCATTGGTTAATTACAAGGAGGTGCGGCTACGCTGACCATATTAGAGGCTTGGGAAACGGCAAGGCGTGTCACATTGATGTTTGCCAAGCTAAATACTTGCGTCATTGTAACCGAAGCGCCTGTGTACGTTGCAAAGAGTGTCCCAAAATATATAATGTTGCCCCGCCAAATTGTAGCCGGTAGTCTCGGTCAACCCAGACCCTTCCCTTACTAACTTACTTTCCGTCTCTCAAACGCAGTAGTGTCCGTCTGGTTGATCGAGACTAGTAGCCGGTAGGACCGGGTGGTATATAAGGGATAAGTCAGAGAGATTATTTAGTCTCTGACTAACTGCACTCCGGTGTGTTTCCACATAACGCTTTTTTTTACTTGAATTTGGTACAAAATGGATAGTTCATATTGCTCACATATTTCGGTGAAACAGGTAAGTATTGAAATTCATAAAGCATACGAGAGTGTCTTGTCCAGATGCGACGCCATAGATTGTAAGTTTAAATGCAAAGGTGATTATAGATCAATACACTGTCCCTTGTGTGATGTCTTTAAACCTGCACGAATTAGCAAGGTACTTTCTCATTTGCGATCGTCCCATTTTAATGTTGGAGTGTTGCACGGCATCTATCATATTGCTCTTTGTAAACTCGCATGTCGTGAACAAAAAGATAGAAGGCATTTTCACTGTCCCTTTTGCCGTCAAACGCGCTCTCGCAAAGAGCTTTTAGTAAAGCATATGGTTGAATGCTTTGTTAATCTTAGTGATGGTTCCAAAAATGGTGTAGAATTGTCTTCTACAATTCCAACCATCAATTCCGCATGGGAAGTTTCACCAATCACAGTGACAAATAGGTCAGAAAATGTAGACAATGTTACTCAAAGCTTGAATGTAGATCATTTTAACCTTGACCAAGTGACAGTACAGCCGAGCACCCAAGTTCAAGTTACAAGTTCAAATGATGCTACAGCTCGTCACTCAACTCATACTATTGAAAACATAACTGTGAGTGTTGATGATGAATTGAGCAATGGGACATTCGCACAGAGCAATTCCACTTCCAAGGGTTCAATTACTGATGATAATGCTCATTCTCATGTGGCTGATAATCCAAATGTTTATTCTTCAACAACTGTCTTTCCTGAACCCAAAACCATTGATGCAATTTGTTACAAAATGGATAGTTCATATTGCTCACATATTTCTGTGAAACAGATAAGAATTGAAATTGATAAAGCATACGAGAGTGTCTTGTCCAGATGCGACGCCAGAGATTGTAGGTTTAAATGCAAAGGTGATTATAGATCAATACACTGTCCTTTGTGCGATGTTTTTAAACCTGCACGACTTAGCAAGGTACTTTCTCATTTGCGATCGTCCCATTTTAATGTTGGATTGTTGCACGGCAACTATCATATTGCTCTTTGTAAACTCGCATGTCGTGAACAAAAAGATAGAAGGCATTTTCACTGTCCCCTTTGCCATCAAATGCGTTCTCGCAAAGAGATTTTGGTAAAGCATATGGTTGAGTGCTTGGTTAATCGTAGTGATGGTTCCAATTATGGAGTAGATGCTGATACTCAAAGCTTGAATGTAGAACATCTTAACCTAGACCATTCCCTTGAACAAGTGAAAGTACAGCAGTGCACCCAAGTTCAAGTTACCAGTTCAAATGATGCTACAGCTCGTCACTCAACTCATACTATTGAAAACATAACTGTGGGTGTTGATGATGAATTGAGCAATGGGACATTCGTAGAGAGCAATTCCACTTCCAAGAGTTCCATTACTGATGATAATGCTCATTCTCATGTGGCTCATAATCTAAATGTTCATTCGTCAACAACTGACTTTCCTGTCAGTGGTGCAAACTACGATGAATGCTTAGATGAACCCATAACCATTGCTGTCTATGGGAAGGCTTTGTGTCGATATTGTGACAAAAAATTCCACAAAAAATACATCAGAAAACACATAAGAGACCAGCACATAAGTCCCAAGCAACCCGAAATTAACGCTAAACGCCACATGTATGCACTCTGTGTAGATCCAGATGGAATCTATGCAGTAGATCAACAAATGAATGGAGTGTATGCTCCTATTCACGTGAAAATGGTGATTGTAGGTGTCAAGCATGAGGTATTATGCAGTGTACGATCCTGTCGAGATACAGCACAGGTCCAATATCGGTCCGGAAATGCAAGCTGGCAATGTGACCATATAAAATCGATAAACTATTCAAAGCCAGCCAGTTCAGTGAACCTACACAAGGAGAAACTGGATCAAATGGTAAAAAGCGGATTGATGTCAGATCCTCATGGCCGCATGTGTCTAGAGCTGTACGACAAGGCTGGATCCACACCATTACTTGTACCATTGCCCACAGATGAGTTCACCAGTAAACGATATAATGTTTTTAGTGTTTTCACTGGCACAAAACGACACCATTGGTGTATGTTGGGTAGAGTTTGTGTGACAATTGATACAGTTAGGAAACACATAGAGTGCAAATGCTCGCTGAAGGGTGGCTGTGTGCATAGATCCATCGTGAAATGGCACTTGTATCAGGCAGGTGTCGATATACCAGGAGATTCCATCCAATGAATGGCGTCCGAGCACAAGAAATAATTCATCTATATTTTGTGTTTGTTGCTTGTTCTCGCCCACAGTAACTCAGCGTAAGAAGTACATTACAGTGTAGGATTTATAATCTGAGTTCTTGATTTTGTAGCTTGTTCTCGCTCAAAGTTATTTAGGGCAAGAGGTACATTACAGTGTAGGTTTTATAAACTGAGTTATAGAATTTGTAGCTTGTTCTCGCTCACAGTTACTCAGGGTTAGTGGTACATTACAGTAAAAGTTTTATAAACTGAGTTCTTGAGTTTATAGCTTGTTCTCGCTCAGTTACTCAGGATTAGAGGTACATTACAGTGTAGGTTTTATATACTGAGTTCTTGAGTTTGTAGCTTGTTCTCGCTCACAGTTACTCAGTGTTAGAGGTACATTACAGTGTAGGTTTTATAAACTGAGTTCTTGAGTTTGTAGCTTGTTCTAGCTCACAGTTACTCAGGATAAGAGGTACATTACAGTGTAGGATTTATAAACTGAGTTCTTGAGTTTATAGCTTGTTCTCGCTCACAGATACTCAGGGTTAGAAGTACATTTGTACATTACAGTGTAGGTTTTATAAACTGAGTGCTTGAGTTTGCATCTTGTTCTTGCTCACAGTTACTCAAGGTAAGAGGTATACTACAGTCTAGGATTTATAAACGTAGTTCTTGAATTTGTAACTTGTTCTCACTTACAATTACTCAAGGTTAGAGGTATACTACAGCGTAGGTTTTATAAACTGAGTTCTTGAATTTGTAGCTTGTTCTCGCCTACAGTTACTCAGTGCTAGAGGTACATTACAGCGTAGGTTTTATAAACTGAGTACTTGAATTTGTAGCTTGTTCTCGCCTACAGTTACTCAGTGCTAGAGGTACATTACATTGTAGGATTTATAAACTGAGTTCTTGAGTTTGTAGCTTGTTCTCGCTCACAGATACTCAGGGCTAGAAGTAGATTACAGAGTAGGTTTTATGAACTGAGTGCTTGAGTTTGCAGCTTGTTCTCGCTCACAGTTACTCATGGTTAGCGGTACATTTACAGTGTAGCGTTTATAAACTGAGTTCGTGAGTTTGTAGCTTATTTTCGCTCACAGTTACTCAAGGTTAGAGGTATACTACAGTGTAGGTTTTATAAACTGAGTTCTTGAATTTGTAGCTTGTTCTCGCTCACAGTTACTCAAGGTTAGAGGTATACTACAGTCTAGGATTTATAAACTGAGTTCTTGAATTTGTATCTTGTTCTCGCCTACAGTTACTCCGTGCTAGAGGTACATTACAGTGTAGGTTTTATTAACTTAGTTCTTTGGTTTGCAGCTTGTTCTAGCTCACAGTTGCTTAGGATTAGAGGTACATTACCGTGTAGGTTTTATAAACTGAGTTGTTCTTGAGTTTGTAGCTTGTTCCCGATCACAATTACTCAATGATAGAGTTGCATTTAATGAGTAGGTTTTATAAACCGAGTTGTTCTTGAGTTTGTAGCTTGTTCTCGTTCACAGTTACTCAAGGTTAGAGGTATACTACAGTCTAGGATTTATAAACGTAGTTCTTGTGTTTGTAGCTTGTTCTCGCTCACAGATACTCAGGGTTAGCGGTACAAGTACAGTGTAGCTTTTATAAACTGAGTCTGTGAGTTTGTAGCTTGTTTTCGCTCACAGTTACTCAGGATAAGAGGTACATTACAGTGGAGGATTTATAAACTGAGTTCTTGAGTTTGTAGCTTGTTCTCGCTCACAGATACTCAGGGTTAGAAGTACATTACAGTGTAGGTTTTTATAATCTGAGTTTGTGAGTTTGTAGCTTGTTCTATCTCACAGTTACTCAAGGTTACAAGTACATTACAGTGTAGGTTTACAAACTGAGTTGGGTTTGTAGCTTGTTCTCGCTCACTGTTAATCAGTGTTAGAGGTATTTCTAGCTGGGTCCACCCAGCATGGGAACTCCGGATTACAGCCCTCCACTCATCCTTGTCCATCATGAGCGTCTTGATTTCTGTGGTACTGGTGAGCCCAGTGTCCCTCTTCAGCGTGTCAATGTACGTTGCTTGAGGTCTTCCCCTGGACTTCTTTCCATGCGTCGGTTCCCACAGAATCATCTCGCTGGCGGTGAGCTCTGGGTGTCTCACGCAATGTCCAGCTAGTCTCATTCGTCTCTGCCTGATGGTGTCCGACAGTCGTGGAAGATAACCATATAGGTCAGGGCTTCTCACATGGTCTACCCATGAAACATTGAGGGCGGCTCTCAGCATACGGGTGTATACCCCGTCCAGCGCTTTCTCATCTTTGGCAGTGAGGGTCCAGGCTTCACATCCATAAAGCAGCACACTTTCCACAGTGGTGACAAACAGTCTTCGCTTGAGGTTGTCATTCATCCCTGACTTCCACACTCTGTTCATGCTGTGCAGTGCAGACCATGCATGGGCTCTCCTGATCCTGATATCGTTCTGAGTTGAGGCTATCCAGGCACCCAGGTAGTTGAAGTCTTTGACAACTTCTAGAACAGTTCCGTCAAGGGTTCTGATCTCTGGGTTCTCCACATTTTCAGCCATGACCTTAGTCTTCCTGGTATTCATGCCAAGACCAATTTTCAGACACTGGCGTTCAACTTCTACCAGCAGTTCACAGGCTTTCTGGACAGAGCCTGAGATAAGTGAGATATCATCAGCAAAGTCCAGGTCTGTAAGAGTCTTGGCTGGAACCCTGCGACTGGCTCTTTTAGTGAGTGTGAAGCCTAATTCTTCTTCTCTGCCATTGATTGCGCATCGGAGGGCATAGTCAAGGGCTACAATAAACAGGAATGGAGCTAGTGTGTCGCCCTGCAGCACGCCAGCCAGGATCTGGAATGGTTCTGTGTCCCCATCTGGTGTTCTGACTTTGGCCCACGTTTCAGAGTAGGTGGCGGCAATGGCTGACACACAATCTTCCCAGGTACTCCATAGGCTCGTAGAATCTCCATAAGTTTCCCACGGTGAATTGTATCGAAGGCCTTCCGGAAGTCAATGAATGTCAGGACACAGCTGAGGTTTTCAGCCCGGGCACCCTCGAGTAGACACCTCAGTGCCACTATCTGTCCAACCGTTGTTCTTTTCGGCCTGAACCCATTCTGTGAGTTTCTGTACAACTAGTAATCAGTTTATGGTCCATTTTATGTTTGATATTATGACCAACGTCAAATTACAGAACTTGATATGATAATGACCTCAATCAAATTACAGAATCAAAGTTGTTTTTTATAGTATTAAGGTTATTTAACATTACAGTGTTGACACAAGGTTAGAGGTATACTACAGTCTAGGATTTATAAACGTAGTTCTTGAATTTGTAGCTTGTTCTCACTTACAGTTCCTCAAGGTTAGAGGTATATTACAGTGTAGGTTTTATAAACTGAGTTGTTCTTGATTTGTAGCTTGTTCTCGATCACAGGTACTCAAGAATAGAGTTGCATTTAATGAGTAGGTTTTATAAACCGAGTTGTTCTTGAGTTTGTAGCTTGTTCTCGCCTACAGTTACTCAGTGCTAGAGGTACATTACATTGTAGGATTTATAAACTGAGTTCTTGAGTTTGTAGCTTGTTCTCGCTCACAGATACTCAGGGTTAGTGGTACATTATAGTGTAGGTTTTATAAACTGAGATCGTGAGTTTGCAGCTTGTTCTTGCTCACAGATACTCAGGGTTACAGGTACACTTACAGTGTAGGTTTTATAAACTGAGTTCTTGAGTTTGTAGCTTGTTCTCGCTCACAGATACTCAGGGTTAGTGGTACATTATAGTGTAGGTTTTATAAACCGAGTTCGTGAGTTTGCAGCTTGTTCTTGCTCACAGATACTCAGGGTTACAGGTACATTACAGTGCACATGTTCATTAGTTTATTATGTTACGAATTTAATAACACCAACACAACAAGTTTCAAACGGTCCTTCCCTCTATAGTGTTGTTAGAAGTGCAGTAATTACCAATGATGTAAAATAAAATGGTACAAATTATTTGCCCAAATCAATGATCACTTCACGGCACGTGACAGCAAGTCTGATTGGTTGCATAATAGGCGGCGTGTTTGTTTTGTTCAATGTTAAGTGTGTGACCACTGTATTGATTGAAGTATAGTTAAAATCACCACTGTAGGGAGTTAAATATTGTTTAATTTGGGAATATACCATTAAGAAGTGGGTGATATTAAATGTGTCTGTATGAATGACACTTTGACTCGTAGTGTCTAAAATAATAGCTACAACACCGGGCAGTATTGGTCACTTACCCGAGCTAACACTACGAGTATCTATTGATACACACAATAGATGAGAGGGTTTGTTGAGTGACACCTCCACGCGGTCCCTCTTGGAAACGTCACTTTAGACGGCTAAGATCACTCAAATATTAATAATGATAAATTTGGTAGCATGGTTATCTTTATGTAATAATGTCTAATGACGACTGTAATGGCTTATGAAAGTTTAAATTACTAATACTGCTCATCTGCTACTCATACTACACAGTCAAATGACATATGCGTAAGAAGTATATTATTATAATAAGCATTACAAGTGTCCATTCTGTGTAAACCGATATTCAACACACTTAGTTTATAGTCATTTTTTAAATTTGACAATTATGTTAAATAACTTATATATTGATGGCTATATGTAGTTCCATGGAGATCTATATCTTGTAATTATAGCTTCTACGTATTTAATATATTGTAGCAAACATAGTCTTTCTCCATATTACCAATTGCTTATAGTGAAACTAAATTTCATCAAACATAACATGCCATTTCAAACATGATACTTAAAAACAAGTATCGATCACAGGTGGCATCACATTAGTAGTTCTTTTGTAATTTCACCACAAGGTGTCATTTTATCAGGCATTCATTCTTCTTTATCAGCTAGGTGGCAGCACAAGTGGCTGGAAACATTTTCTATTTCACCACAAGGTGTCACTTTAGTGTGGATTATGGATATGGTAGGTGGCAGCACTGATGAAAATGAAGAAGCTCGCATTGTGACGTTTTGATGCCATTGTGATCGTACAAGAATATACGAGGATAAATTGGGGACATGATATCCAATTTAAGTTGAAACGATCGAACATGAATTATATGTTTATTAATGCTCAATGTATTAATCTATTTCTTACTACAAAATTGTGTTGATTTATTTAATCCTGTAATCAGAATGTCCATATCCATTCATATAAAATATTTCCTATAGTGTGTTTTCTATATGAAAAATAAAAAACAAAACAAAACACTTAAATGCCAATCAATAATCCCTCCACATGAAAGAAATCTTTCCAAACAAAAGAAATATCAATATAAAGTCACCTGTAAACTTACTAAATAAATGGTCTCATTGCGGAGTTTATCTTTTTCTAAAAATGAAAGTTTGGGATGGCTAGAATTGGTCTTGTTACAGAGGAGGGGTCTCAATATAGAGGTTCTAACTACTAAAAGAAAACTTCAGAAAAATACAGAAAACATACAATTGTTCATATATTAAAACATCTACATCTACGATAGCTGACCTCAGTAATAACACCGTATCATATTATTTGTTTTTATTTTTCTTCAAATATATGCTTATTTTTTTAAAACGATATACTTAAAATACTACAGAAATATCCAAAATAATTTCTTTTAACGTTTTTGACATCTGACCTCTTCAGAATATAACTTTCAATTAAAGATGTTTTTGATTTTTTACTTGAATTAATGAATTAATGAAATAGAAAGTTTTTAAATCTTGTATGTTAGCTAGGCTTAAGTATTTACCAGCGCTTCATTCTTAGAACAACAACGAGAATTGTGCAAAATGCCGTGCTACGCAACAAGTAACACAATTACCGGCATTTTACCCATAACGGCCTCCACAGTGAAATTATTACGACCGCTTATGTAATAGAAATTAATGTGGAGACCGTTTCAACATTCAGGACGGCGGTAAGATTTCAACCCCTACACATTCTCTGCAATATATATTTTCTTCAAACAATTACTTAGGTCTCGTTCGTGCATTATAGAAGTCAGTTGCTTAGGTGAACTGCTGCTAGCTGTGGTAGAAAAAATATGTTGTCTAGTTTTTGCTTAAATAGTTTTAACAATCTATCATGACGTTTTAAAAATCTAAAATAAAATTACAGTTTCCATTAATCTTTACACATGCTAAATATACACGCAAACATTCTTATCTTGGTATAAGCCATTTGCCGTCATTAGTCTTAAACTTAGCCTTGCGAAAAAGTTGCGACACAAGCACAAAAATGAGAGTAAAGTTATCCAAGCATGTGTTTCTTCAAAATTTCTGAGAGAATATGTTTATGCACATAATCCACACGAAACTATGAACTTATTCTATAGCAGTATCCAAGTCTTAAATGCATCCACCAGTGTATCCATGGCATAAAGTGACAAGCATGACTGAAAGTGTTAGCGATGGTTTGCTTTGAACAGCAATTAGAACTAGTGCAGTCAATTTTTGGCAAAAAAGAGCGCGCGGAGACCATTACTATGGCTCTAGTCTAAACTTACGCTCTCCATACACGAATACGCCTTGCTACGTCAGCGGCTGTATTGTATTGTGAGGAGTTTAGACTAGCGCCGTGTTTTTTTGGAGAGTGTTTTCCATCGCAAAAATTGAGCACTGATTGACCAATCAGCGTGGGTTATTGGCGGTGATTTTTGCACGGAATGATAGAATTGGGAATATACCATTGTGAAGTGGCTGATATTGAATGTGTCTGTATGAATGACACTTTGACTCGTAGTGTCTAAAATAATAGCTACAACACCGGGCAGTATTGGTCACTTACCCGAGCTAACACTACGAGTATCTATTGATACACACAATAGATGAGAGGTTTGTTGAGTGACACCTCCACGCGGTCCCTCTTGGAAACGTCACTTTAGACGGCTAAGATCACTCAAATATTAATAATGATAAATTTGGTAGCATGGTTATCTTTATGTAATAATGTCTTATGATGACTGTAATGGCTTATGAAAGTTTAAATTACTAATACTGCTCATCTGCTACTCATACTACACAGTCAAATGACATATATGCGTAAGAAGCATATTATTATAATAAGCATTACAAGTGTCCATTCTGTGTAAACTGATATTCAACACATTTAGCTTATAGTCATTTTTTAAATTTGACAATCATGTTAAATAACTTATATATTGATGGCTATATGTAGTTCCATGGAGATCTATATCTTGTAATTATAGCTTCTACGTATTTAACATATTGTAGCAAACATAGTCTTTCTCCATATTACCAATTGCTTATAGTGAAACTAAATTTCATCAAACATAACATGCCATTTCAAACATGATACTTGAAAACAAGTATCGATCACAGGTGGCATCACATTAGTAGTTCTTTGTAATTTCACCACAAAGGTGTCACTTTATCAGGCATTCATTCTTCTTTATCAGCTAGGTGGCAGCACAAGTGGCCGGAAAAAATTTTCTATTTCACCACAAGGTGTCACTTTAGTGGATTATGGATATGGTAGGTGGCAACACTGATGAAAATGAAGAAGCTCGCATTGTGACGTTTTGATGCCATTGTGATCATACAAAAATATTCGAGGATAAATTGGGACATGATATCCAATTTAAAAAATTGAAACGATCGAACATGAATTATATGTTTATTCATGCTCAAAAACAAAAAACACTGTATTAATCTATTTCTTCCTACAAAATTGTGTTACTTTATTTAATCCTGTAATCAGAATGTACATTATCCATTCATATAAAAATATTGTACAGTATTTTCTATATTAAAAAATCAAAAACATAAACGTATTTATTGATTGCCTTCTAATAGAAGAGTTTACATTACAATGATTTAAGTTGTGAAACAGCAAATAAGAAAAATATACATGAACTAACTTAAAACATATTTACAAGCAAAATAGCACCAGTATGCTAACAATAAGTACATTAATTTGGTTGACATAAAGGATACAATGTGAAATCTAACATTACTACATTAAATATTTTACTTTACTCTTTCAGGTCTTTTTGTAGCATTATAATATGCATTAACTAAAGTATTTACATACTTTGAACACAGTTGTATGTCACGTCCCATTCATTATTGTAAATGGACCTAGAAACAATTAATCATAAATTTGTAATCTAAATAAATGGGTGTAATTGGCATCTATCTCATCCGCAGTTAAACGGCAACTGATTCTTTCGTAATGGGGAGAACTCTATTTTTTCTAGTGTGAAAATGGAATTGTACTTTTTAGTGCTAGATGGTCAGATAGTCTTCAATAACACAACAACTATGAATTTTAAGATCCATTAATCCTGTGACAATGCAGTGGTCTACATAAGATTTTTCAACGCCATCAACGTTAAACGTAATATCTATCATGATCTTTGAAAATCTTGGTTCACTGTCATTAACTAACATTTTGGGGACATGATACCACTAAAACGGTTCCCATCGAACATGAAAAAGTGACTGTTCCATGCTCAAATACAGAAAATATCTTCCTAGTCAATTGTTTTTACACAAAAATCATATAAGTTAAAACATCTACATTAAATACGATTCACTGCGCTGAACTCAGTAAGAAATACACCTGTAATCTTACTAAATATGTTTTAGCCTTTATTCACTACTTTGTTTTTATTTTTATACTTCAGTGGAAGGGTCTCAAACGATGTTCACATATTCTAACTACTAAAAAGAAAACCAGTTCAATTTTTTAAATTCCTAGCTGAACTCAGTAATTACACTCATTATATATTATTTTGTTTTTATTTTCTTAAACATATGCTTATTTTTTTTAACGATATACTTAAATGCTACAGAAATATCCAAAATAATTTCTTTTAACGTTTTTTGACATCTGACCTCTTCAGAATATAACTTTCAATTAAAAGATGTTTTTGATTTTTTACTTTAATTAATGGATTAATGAAATAGAAAGTTTTTAAATCTTGTTTTGATAGCTAGGCTTTCAGGGGAAGCCCAGAAATTTTTTTTTACTTTTCTAATTTTTAGTTAATATAGATGATTTTCATAATCATTGGTATAATATGATTTAAGATTTTTTCTCATTTTTTTTCAAAAGTGAAAACAAAATTTAAAATGTTTTTAAAAGGCATTTTTTTGTGAAATAAGGACCACATGTTTAGGTACATACACTGAACCACTGATAGTGTGTCATTAGATAGAAACACATCTCTTTGTACAGAGGAGATATTTCTTTAAATCGTCCCAACCTTAGAATTTTGAAATATATCTTTTTAATGCAAAAATAGTAATTTCAAATATGACTCTAGCTTTTATGGCAGATATTACAAAATGGCCTTTCCCAGCTCATTAGTAGTTCATTATGTGTGTGAATATTCATGAAGGAGACTAGGACTACTTTTGGTAGGCTCCAGAAAAACATCACATCATACTGATAAAAAATATATAGCAAAAATTATATACATCATGATAAGTTGATTCAAGAAATAAGCATATATCTTTAACTTTGTTTAGCATGTAAAGAGCAATAAAAAAATTGGAGGATGATAATTATCAAACCCAACAGATCATCAGACAAACCAAATATGTGATTCATGGAATTGGTGGTAGCCTCTATTAATGCCTCACTGGACTCTTGTGGTTTTTCTGTATTATTCAAGTGAAATAGTCTGGGGGGATTATGAAAGCCATTAAGTAGTACAATGAAATACAGTAGAAGCTATCCCATGTGGAGACCTTTGTAAAAAAAATAAAATTTGTCCATGTAAGGCAGATGTCCTGAACAGAGAGGTTTTTAATATAGCATTGAAGTAATTGGAAAAGAGAAATGTGTCCATACAATACGGGTCTCCTAAATATAAAGGTGCCTACATAGATAGGTTTCACTGTACCTTGGACCTTATTCCAGCATTTTAGCAAGTACTACTGCGTATTAATTTCATAATATGACAAGATTTCAAGAAATTGCATAAATAGTTTTCTGTTGAATTAACATATTATAAAGAGAGGTGGTAGATACAGTTATCATCCAATCAATGGAATAAACTTATTTGTTGTGTCAACACTTTAAAAAATGGATTGACAACATTGGATTATGGCATAAACTTGGTAAAATCTTGTACCTATTGTAATATCGTTCATGACAGAAGAAAATACAATCTCAAATATGGATGTTAGAAAATTTTCATCAATTGCTTCAATACAAGGTCACAAAATGAAAAAAGAAGGCTGGGGCGACGTTGATAAATAATCTAAGATAGAACCACAGAATTTACAGAAGTGACATATGGCTGACGGTTTCTATTTATGTACCTAAAGATATGCCTATATTTCTGAACATTTTGTGTTTAAAAAATATTTAAAAAAATTTTTTTTTTTGAAAAATATTTTTTTATGTGGTGGGGCTATTTTTGTAAATGAGTGATGTAAAATCATGACTATGAGATTTTCTTCCCTAATTGATGAAAATGTATTAGGCTTCCCTCTTAAGTATTTACCAGCGCTTCATCTAAAAGAGCAACAACGAGAATTGTGCAAAATGCCGTGCTACGCAACAAGTAACACAATTACCGGCATTTTACCCATAACGGCCTCCACAGTGAAATTATTACGACCGCTTATGTAATAGAAATTAATGTGGAGACCGTTTCAACATTCAGGACGGCGGTAAGATTTCAACCCCTACACATTCTCTGCAATATATATTTTCTTCAAACAATTACTTAGGTCTCGTTCGTGCATTATAGAAGTCAGTTGCTTAGGTGAACTGCTGCTAGCTGTGGTAGAAAAAATATGTTGTCTAGTTTTTGCTTAAATAGTTTTAACAATACCCCCCCCAAAACTATCATTTATTTATGATGCTTGTTTGTTCTACTAGGCAAAGTTTGACCTTGGATTATTAAACTGGGTTTATACGTTGCAAACAACCCATGCAGACTTCTACTACACATTGTAACAAATTTCAATTGTCTCGGAGACAAATTTACTTTCAATTGAGATATGATGGTCAGTAAGATGTAAGCAATGCAGTGATTTCCTATCAAAATGGGTAATTACAAAGTACATAGTGGGTGCCAGGGATTTTGGGTGGCGAATTTTGAAGGAGCTTACGATGGACAAAAGATGATATAGTAGTATTACTTTGTATTTTATGGTAGAATCTAGTGTTAAATGGTCATAAATAATCAAATAGACTGCACCAGGAAAATAATTGAAATTTCTTCTATGATTAAGTTACGTCGAAGAGGAAAATAAACATAGGTATTTTCTTTAAAAAAACACAACAACATGTATCTACTCACCTGTTGACTGGATAAGACATTCTGTAACACACAGGACACAACGACGAAGAAAAATAGCATTGTGGGCAGTTGTGTACACACAATCAAAGTGGCGGAACATCAACAGCGTTAGACCATATAAAGTTAACAATGAATCATGAACTCAAAATAGATACAGATAAGATAAACATATGTTGTGTTACATAAGGTGTTATATATTATGCCCCAGTAACAAAGGGACTTTCTGCTCACTAACAATAACATTTTTGATATTATTAACATACTGACGACATGTTTAAAAGCAACTCTAGAATGTTCCAAATCTAACATTTGGCTGCCACAATAACTAAGAAGCCCGCTCAATGTATGTACCTCAAATATTTTTGTTGAAACAAGTCGATGAGTGGTAATTATTGCTGGACTATGTAATGTATCATGGAAAACCACATCTGCCTAAACCAAACTTTACAACCCTGGTTCGATTATGGAAAATACCATAAGTAAAAGTAAGTATGTGGAAAGAAATCCAATGATACTACTCAAAACAAAATGCATTATATCATAAATAATCACATAATAACAAGACTATGGGAGAGGAGGATTGGAATGTCTTATCGTGGCTCATGCAAAATATATAAATGTAAATGTGTAGTCGTGATTCTAATGTGCTCTCACGACTTTACATTCTACACTAGGTCTTTGGCATGGTCAATGATCAGCAATTGATCATTTCTCGCAAACCTGCATCGGCAGCACATTCAAGGCACAATGCTAATCACTCATTTAGGCACTCGCACATTCTTTCAGCCCAATATATTATATCGTGGTTCATCTATGATCGTCGAATAAAAATAAAAATATAATAATAGAACGCGATTTATGTATGGTTATACTAATTCACTACACAACTATGTGAAGCAACAATAATGCTCGTGGTTGCATTATGTCCTCAGTACGTAAATGTAAATTAGATATATAGTTTTGTACCATTTTGAATAAGCACCATATATGAAGGGAAACGTTTTTATCTATAACATTTTATTACACTACTTAACATCGTGTGTTAAAATACATCATGTATGTTAAATTATGTAAAGAAGCTAAGTCTTTTGTATAACCATAGTTGATGCATAGATCATATGCCAGTGCGTTTATAGGAAAAATACAGTTGGCAATCAATAGTTCAAATCTTAGTTCATAGAGTTTCATTTCAAATGGCACTTTATCATATATGTTCTTGTGGTGTATTAATCTTCGCAAGTTAGACCAGTAAAAGAGAAATCGAAATGGCCCCTTAATCATATTATTGTCAGTACACTTATTCACCCGACAGAGCATTCTTCTGAAGCAGATATTGATTTACATTGACTAGCGCCGGTGAAGTTCAAAATGTGATATAATCAGCTCAAAACTCAACAGGTAAAAGAGACTCAAAGATAGAGTATTGGACATTCAATTAATTATAGGTCACTTACGTATAAAAAAGGAGTCCTAGTTGATGTCAGTTTTGCAATTCACTTTCTATGTAGGCCTACGCTAACGGATTTTGTCGCCCAATTAACTGTGCAAAGTTATATTTTGACCATTGATAAATTATTGTAATTTATTTTCTATTTGAAAAAAAAAAATACTATTTGAAATATTTATCCCATTTGTGACAAGTGTGAAGGTGTACATGTAAGCAACCAGCACCGCCATACAGAATCAGCAATGGAGAGTGAACATTCAGACCTCATGATGACAAGGGCAGAACAGTCAAACTTGTGTGATATATGTACCAAAACTATAGGAGTGCATGGCAACTAGAAGAGTAGCCACGTGGCAGATCCATGTACCAATACCATACAAACGATTAACACCTTAGCGTCAAAAACAGACAAAAATATCCGCCCCACCTCCAATACAATGTGGCACATTCGAAGTCGATAGCATTTAATAATGTCTGCTAAAACACAACCTTCAAGAAATGTCCCTTTATCTGCACAATAACATAGCAATCACCACTTTTAAAGGGAACACCGACATTCAAATAAGCAGGTGCGGTCCTACATGTATATGTGGATATTTGTGTTTTAAAGTGATCTCGAAATAATAGAGAAGCTCATTAAGAAATAGATTGATGTGCTCACACGAGTATAATTAGAGTAAGTGGATGGACCTAATCGATTTTACATTGAACGATATGTTCATGCATAATATTGAGTAGTACCAGCATTTTGCAAATGGCTTGACACTAGAGTATAAAGTTTGTTGTGGCATTGGCTATCGCAAGTTTTTTTTTGTATGTTTGAACTAGTCCCCTGTATCTAGTGGACAAAAACACGTTTTGCACGTACATTGTGTTAATATTTATTACGATCATGGCAATAGCTACAAGACGTACGTCACACATGGAGCCGAAAAAAGTATTTATGACATTTGCCACTTTACCCCAGAGGCCCGGACATGAATCAGAACAAAATGTACTCTGAAATACATAGATGTCAATTTTTACAACAAGGATTAATAGAAGCACATCCCGTTTTTACGCAAATTTTCCAATTAAATATAGAGTGATAAGTCATCTGGATGGAAAATATCTAATATGAAAGACTGTTAATCTACATGTTCACTTAATGAGTTAGTGCTTGCACACAGTCAATTTGCAATAGGTATATATCCACGACAATAATATAGGGTATGAGTATTAAATCAAGACCAAATAGTCGCTAAGTCTTCATAATACTTCTAAAATTGAAACACAGATCCCGGAGCATAGTTGGGAACGTAATACAGGCTACCAAGAGCTTCTAAAGAAAAAAATATCCAGTAATATTACAATTAGAATTCATATTTAAATTGTATGATTGAAGTATGGCAATAAATATAGACTTTAATGCAGCCATTAATCATAGGTTCAGTTTCTTTTAGCATGCACATTCAAATAGTAGTGAGTCATTGTTTTTCACGTCCCCTGACCATCAATACAGTACATATTGGGTTGTCGGCTTGTATAAGTGACATTTGTACTTTAGTTATGTTACTTTTGAAATATTACTTTACCAATATTTGATATTTGATGGCCCTAGCCATTAGACGTTCAATCTCAAATATCGTTTGTATGCACTAGAAGTCATAGTGACTCTAATAATGCATTGATGTCCATAATTGACAGTCAACCAAGCTCTCCATGTTTTCACATTAAATATTGAATGACAGGCAGTTTGAGAAAAAAGGTCTCAGTTTGTAGCGTTTAAAGTTATGCTGCTCCATAACCACTCGATGTGTTCTGGTATAATTCAAAACCAACTTATCTTTGAGATTTTCATACAGACGATATTTCCTTAAGTTTTAAGGAATTGAAAATATAGCAAGTTCGCATAGTTCTAATACTTGTTCGACTTTAATAGGTGTCTATTGTCATGGGAGGGTTTAATGATAAAGTCTGCCTGAGAGTCCTGTGATAAATTTCCACAATCACAGTGGCTGATGTACAAGTCTCAGTGGATATATCCCTGCAGACAGTGAAAACATACACTTGCACCATGAATTACAATTATTTCCTCAACATGTAATAGTGACATTATCATCACAAGTCGGCAACACGAACATGAAAAAGAAACTTACACGATCCTCTACAAAGCTCCTGATTACATTTCAACAAACAAAAGGGAAGTTACACACATACATATACAATATCTAATTATCCACATCAATGCTTCTTCTCATTGGCCCAGCAGTGGGTGTGTCTGGACCACGCGGTGTGTGGGCTTCCCGAGTTGCCCACCAGGCGGCACTGCAGGGTGCCCTTCCACGGCCACTGCTGCGTGTGCTTCATGCTTGCCCAATGAGCACTGGACACACGGAATGGCTTCTGCGCTGTGATTGGTCCTGTCGATAAGTCTATCACCACTACTCGTTTCTTCTTTTTCTTTTTATGATGATGGTGATGTCCGCTCTTGGAAGTCGCGACGCTTGACCTAGATGGACTGTCATCGCGCCCCACTATGGTTCCTCTTTTAGAGGTCGCGACACTTGACCTTGATGGACTATCATCTCGCCACTCTACTGTACCCTTTTTAGAAGTGGCGACACTTGCCCGGGATGGGCTGTCATCCCTGGGCATCACCATGCCACTTTTAGGCCTTCTAGATAACAAGCTACTGTTGGGGCGAGCACCCACTGGTAAACTCTGTTCATCTGGTTCATCGTGTCCTTCTGGCTTTTTAGTGGTATAGCTATAGCGATTAGTAATGTCCACATGACTGTCTACTTTGCCATCTTTTGATTTGACCCACGCTTTGCGCACTTTGTTTGGTACCATGAATCCTTTTTCAAAGACGGCGGATTCTAAATGCAGTGGGTCTCTTTCATCTCGTTTGATGAAGTACTTCCGCGTGGACTCTGGGACGTCACAGTGGCACTTCCAGGAGTGCGTGTCTGTGTACATGTACAGGTGCGGCTGGCGGCCATTTTGGATGATCACCACGTTGTCTGGTGATCCCTTTGGGAGAGTCTCCTTCAGGGTGCGGATCTTAAAAAATGAGAACATTTCATTTCAACTATATGGAAGATTTTTAAAAACATTTTCACACACTTTATATTATCAGTTACCAAACAGATAGATGAAAGTAAGCACGTATGTCCACACAGATACCATTTTACGCTGCACTGGCCACATTGTTCTAAATCAATGTATTGCAGATCGTGAATACTTGTAAAACATTGCCAGATAGGTGGAGCAGCCCCCATAAATTATTATAGTTATGGCACAGGTGCAAACACTAAGGCATATTAAGCCATGTGCAGATTACATGGAAACTCTGGTGATCGTGCTACCAAAAGGTAGACTGTAGTTTTATTACCATATTTCTGGATCACACACCCCAACTTACTCTAATTTAATTTCTTAATATTGGAATTACTTCACACCTTAATCTAATACTCAACAATTATTATAATGGGGCAGAAGACATTTGATTACAGTTGAGCTCAAGTACAATATTAAGTATGTTCCTAACCTGATCCGCCATAGTCCGTACGTTCGACATTTTGAGCTGTTTTCACCTCTGAAAATATGAATAGTACACAATGACACACACCCAAGTTTCAATGCTTATCAGCAGATGGTCTATCATTCTCACATTTAACATCTACCTTTCTAAACAGCACAATTTATTTCAGTCACACTGGCAGATTTATCTTCAAGAATATATCCACTTATATAAATTATCCTATTGACAATGACAATAAATGTAAAAAAACAACAGTAGCTGTCTGTGTGGGCAAGACCGTTATCACAATACTTCATTTGCTAAACACTTGTTTATTATTAGGTTGTGGAGTGTGGAAGCATAGCACAATGTTTTCTGCTTATTATTAATTGTTATCACCTGTGAGTCTGTTTTCATACTAAATGAATGCTAAATCTGCTTAATGTCGCCTAAATATAATCGATTGATAAGATTGCACGTCATAATTGAGATATTGAGGGTTTTCGTGTATTGCTGAAGCAATCAAATTCGAAAAAGATATAATATATATTTCAATGAATGAATGAATGGTGTCTATGTATACAAATAAGTTGTATTCTCAAATATGTTCTTTTATTGGAGGAGCATTCTCTCGGGATATAGAATGTGCCAATCAATAACCACAGAAGAATAGAAGTATAATTGGGTTATAGTATTAATCCCCGAAATTATATTTATCAATTACTATAATACGGTTAACTAGGAGCTCAGTGGAGTGTTTCAAGCATGGTGAGTCACAGAGGTTAAACACATAAGCAGTTCTCCTTTGTTCATAACACTGAATTACACAGTTTACTTTTCTTGAAGTTGTAGTGAAATGTTAATCATAATTTCACAATATGAAGGGGTTGATGACATAACACGTCAATTGCCGTAATAGCAACATTCTGATACAGATACAATCGCGAAGCAGATAAACATTATAACAATGTAGATAAAATGGAAATGGATATGGTTTGCACTTTTGATAATTATTTGTAATGTACTCCGTTAAAGTTCACCTATTAGTAATCTTTATTCTAATGAGACAGACTAAATTGTTCAAATGATAATGAAATATAAATTGCAAAACCCACACACCTTCACAAGAAGACAATATCCATAACAACACCATCGAACCACCTGTAAATCACCATTTCAAATTATCTTCCAGTCTATCTTTTTTGAAAAATTAAATCCAGATTTCATTTTCATGTACCCTATCCAGTGCCGTGTATCCAAGGCTTAGCCGAAAGACATTCTTTCCTGGATCAGGACAGTTGGTTTAGTGAAAAGTCTAATGATAAGCATGGATCTGATCCAGAGATCCATGGCTGAAGAGACGCACGCTCTGTGGAGGCTTTATGAGGTGTTTGTAGAGAAGTACAGTGACACCTGTCTTACAAGGACACCTTTGGGAGATTCTGAAGTGAAACGTGTGTTGGTATGAGACAAGTGTCCGTAAAAGAGAGGTTCAGTCTATATGGGTGTATAATACCTAGGAATAATGGGATACGGGAGAAGTGAAATGCGTTCACTTAAGACAGGTGCCCACAAAAGGGAGGTGTCCACATGGGCAGGTTCTACTGCAAGAATACAGTCAATACACAGGCATTTCATGTTTACACAGGGGGATTTTTATTTATTGTTTGACACTTTTCTTATGCCCGAACACATAGTGACAAATCGCTTGCATTGTATCGTTGTTTGGTTTACGAGTTTGTCCACTGCCGGAGGTGGTTGTGTTGTATTGAAAAAATGGATCCAACCATGAAGGTCACTATCCATGATATGTGCAAACTAGTGTTTATGTTATTGGTTTTGATAACTTTTAAATACAGATCTAATGTAGACATTAGTAGGATGACTAAGTAAAATGGCAAGGGATACGTTAACAGACATTTTTTTCAAACGACATTTTTGAGGGAACAACACATATATTGTTCGCAGTGCACGATGGTAGCGTATTAGAATGTACACGTATTTATTGACTAATGAGATATCTATGACCTACGTATGAACAGTGCCTGCAAGTATCCATAAATCATTGACACTACAATTAATTTAATTAAGTGCTCTATAATTTAGTAATTGTTTGTACGTGGTATGTAATTGTTTGCATAATACAAAGGTTATAAGTATGAAGTTCACATTCAAGCTCACTATATTAAATCATTTATGATATAACTTTCTTGCAAATATGCAAACAGATAAAATGAGTGTTAAACCCCCATTTTGAAGTTAAGTGTAATCGATTGCAATTACTCAACATGACGCCAGACCCTAAAGACGTACTGGCTGTGGAAAATGTAACCGGCGTATTTTGTAACCACCTGCCAAATTAAATAATAACGTCGCATAACTACACATATGGTCATATATGCGCACACTCATATGCACGGTCAGTGATGTAAGTTATAGGTTATGCTAGTATCACACATTCACGAAAATTGTTGTCAAAACACCCGTGGTAGCCCTTGTTATTTTCTAACTTCTCTTTTACATACTCAGATAATAAGAGTAATCTTCAGTTAAATGATTTATACATATAATATCCTGCAACCAGTAACCAATCGTGTATTGACATTCGGGAATGTCAGACTGGGGCTTAATGAGACAGCAACCATAATTTCTATACTTTTCAATGATTGGCATGATCAATTCAATCGGCGCCGAGTCTCAGCCAAGGATTAACTCATCATGTGACTTGACATATGAATGGAGCAGGCTGTCAGATGATCCAGATTACGTCCTTATCTTATAGTCTTATAGCTGATAAGAACATTGCATGTCAACGATCCATACTTGCACTTGGCGATTCTTTCTAACTAGTCATTGAAAGTGTCGCCCGCATTTTCCATATCTTCTTGATGGATGGACGTATTGGAACTTTTGACAGGCGAATGTCCCTTTTGTATCTAAGTAAAATATCCACTTTAAATCTAATGTGTGCTTTATACTACCAAGCTTTCTTATAGTAGCCTACAGCGTACTTGATATAAAGAGCTGCGAGTGAGAATTGAAGTGGTTTTTATATGCCTCCCCTGCATAAGAAATTCTGGGTTAATGTATATCATTAGATATATAGATGTCACTGGTGGATCAAATATTTTGTGATCAGATGTGGGGCTTGGAACAGTGGTGGCATAGCCAGGGGCGCTAGTGAGATCTCTACGCATTGAAATGCTGACTACAAACCTGGAGATACAATTTTGTGGTAAAAAGGATCGAGGGTGGGGGTGGGGGTGCTGCTCCTGGTCCAGACCTAACAAGCACCAGAGGAGTTAGTCATAGCAACCAGTGAACAGCAAGCGATCATTAGTGGTACACTTTGCTTTGTCTAGCAGTTTGAAATCTGTACCCCAGAGTGCTTGTATTGGGATCTCTTTTTCCAAGATCTGTGTGTATATTTGTTTTGAGTGTTGGAAGCTGTTACGTTGATATCCCTACGGGGTCCAAAATTTCAAAATCCCAGTCTGACCACGACGATTATTCATAGCAAATGTTTGACAGCGTGCAATGGCAGATCCAGGTTTTCAGAAAGGGAGGGGGGGGGCGCACTTCAGGGATTTTATGGGTTCTGTACGAGCGATCGATGGAGGACGTGTAAAAACCCGATGAAAATGAAGTATAAAAGGGGGTGGGGGCACCTGCTGCGCCCCAGTATCTGCCTATGGCGTGGCAGTAGAACAAAACACAAAGGTAAACATTCTCCCTTTGCATTCTGTAAAATGTGCAATATAATGAGTTTGTTTCACTGGGAGTCTAGGAACCCTGCCACATTGCGTGGGCTCGTTACATGCGCATCATATTACATTAAAATTGAACACTATAGAGTAAAAAAATGCCACATTACATATAGGTCCAGGCAATGGTAATAGTTTTGGAACTAAAGTCAGTTTCAATGTAATTGGCAAGGCCTCCGTTTATAACATTATGATGAACGTATAATCGTATGATGTACAAAACATCTATGTGAATACTGTGATCTAGTTATCAAAGTCATTGAAGTGCGTTAAAACAAAGTCGTTTGTTTGATTCTTGATTCAGGGAATCCATTCAAATTTATTCTGAACCAACTTTTCAGAACTTTTCAAAGATCTCCACACACTATTATTGCAAAGACAGGCGACTCAATGGTTTCAGAGGATGGTAACACTTTTTGAATGATATCAAGAACCGTGTAGTTGCTAAAATAACATCGTTTGTTGACTTGCGTTCATCATTTTGTCACAAACTATACAAAACATACATAAAACACAATGACACAAAACTCAATATACGAAATCAATACACATACCGCAACTGTTTAATAGCTTATGGCAATATCGACAAACAGTGCTCAGACATACTCGAAGGCTGCAGTTCAAACAGCAACATAAAGAAAATTTCACCTGGCTAATTTTACATTCTCACCTAAACTTGACAAACCAAGATGTCAGGAAAGTACCAGCTGAATCATCTGCCAGCCTGCGCAAAATTGACATTGCTGATTCTTGGAATTTGTCTATTTTTCAAAATTTTCCAACTTTTCATATGATTAAGAACTAGACTTGGCCGTCTGCAATAATGATGTCGCATTTGGAATACCGGCTTGCTTGGATGGAAATGTTCAAAGACTATCATTCTATACCATCTTGTTCAATAAATGCATTGGCTTTTCATTTTGGACTATATCTACTTCTACTGCGAAATCTGGACTATGGCTAAGACATGACTGTTTCTCTTGTATTGAGTGTTTAGTTTGATAATGAAAGTTGCGACTTTAAAAGACGCAAGTGAAAGAAAATGTTTGGGAAACACTTTTAACTCATAGATGGTGTAAGAGACATTTATATTTTAAACATGTTTATTTTGTGTGCCTTTTCAGTTTTTACTTTAATGTATTCGTCATGTCAATGTTGTTTCCGAGTTATGAATTTATGTCACTTTGAAATAAAAATATGTACACACTATTCTAAATACGTTTGTTTACATTTTATTTTTAAATGATGATATATTAAAAATATATGTACATACTATTCTAAATACGTTTGTTTACATTTTATTTTTGAATGATGATAGATGACTATATATTATAGTACTACTGTTAGATTTATTCTAATGTAAGTGACAAAATAATCAGACAAAAGTCCATACTGAACGAGACTTTTACACACCAGAAATCCTGTATAGAATGATACCCAAGCGAACAATTTACTGATAAACAATTATCACCAACCAACAATGTAAAAGCGGCACTCGCGAATGGTTTCCGAGGCCCCATTTCTTAATTTGGGTAACAGAATTACATATATGCAACCCAATGTGAAAATATAGACTAAATATGTAATGTTCAAATAGCACAGATAGTATTTGGGTACTACAGAATTGTATTACAATGTTACAAGGTGAAATGATCAGCCTTGATCTTCTCAATGAACTGCTCTAGCTCGTTCAGATACTGCGGTATGCCGGCGCGACCAAAACCCACACGCACATATTCGTCAGTAAAGGCGTAGACAGAGGCTGGCAGCAGGAGGATTCCGGTAGCCTCGCGCAGCAAGTCCGTGAATCCGGTGGCGCCACCTGAACCCACCTATAATGACAAAAATGACTAACTGATTAGCATAAAATGGGCACTGATTAACATTGACTACAGTATTGAACACAGTATATCGCATTGGGAAAAGACTTAGGTGAGGGGCACATTCCACCTTGCGGTTATGGTCGCCGCAAGGCGTCTTGAGGTCTGCCGCGTCTATTGCGTTTTCCGCATGCAGTGACAAAAATACCGTGTATGGGCACATCATTACGGGCTCCGTGCGTTATGAGCCCGTCGGCACAGGGAGTGTTTTTTTTATTGAGGTGGCCGTGCGATCAACATGCATAGAACGTGCGTTGCACTGGCATATAACTTACGTTCTACGCACCATGTAATTACAAAAATACAGGATCCGCACGTTCATGGTACAGGGAACGCACGTTCCCAGTACTGTGTCTGTGCTGACAACGTGCGTGTAAATCCTCTGTATTTAACGTAAAGTCTCCGCAGTGCCTCCTTACGGTCAGACCATGACGTAGGGTGGTCGTAGAGGAAGTTTGGCATGCCAAACTTCTTCTGTGACCACCGTACTACCTGAAAAAAAACCTACGTTTGCCGCATTGCACACTCACGGATCGTTACGATCTCCTTGCGTTTTTGGTCGTAGACTGGCTGTAGACACGACTTGCGGTGGAATGTGCCCTAGGCATAAAAGAGTATTCATTTGGAGAAATACCTTGAGAATCCAGCCTTTAAGTTTCATGAAGCCAGTACTGCAAGCTGTGGGTGCATGCCACTGGAGGTAAAACACAGATAATTATCGGAAACATTATATGGAATCAATATGAGAAGTGTTTATTAAGACATACCATACAATACGATGGGAAATCAATGTCTTCAATAGACGACTGATGCCATTTTACATATTATTGCATACTGTCAATGACACTCAATATTGCATTCTACATGCTTCCCAGAAGGCCTTGGATCCAAATAAGAACCCACATATGGCATGTTGGGTTTGTCGAAAATAGGTTATTTTAATACAAAAAATAATAATAATGATATATTCTTAAAATCAGAGTTAATCCGGGCATAGCATATTAATCTTTTTGATATCAAATGGCCATTTAGACACAATGAACTATGGAATCGGAAGGTCATGCCAGCATTATATATCGATTGTCAGACGGTCATTTTGATAGCCCTACTGGCAATTCTTCCTGACTTTTGTGATATCAGCGCCTTTCAAACACAGCTACCAAAATGACAGAAGAAGAGAATACTATCCAAACTCCCTATCATCACACGCATAGTATAAGGCTCACCTCCACAATGTCGGGGTGCCTGTCGCAGAAGGCGCGTATGATGGGCAGGTTGCGGTGCACGTGGGTGAGCATGCGCTCCACCAGCGTGTGCCGGTTGCGCAGGGCGATGAGGGTGAGCAGCTCACACGGCCCCGGGGGGTTCCCCGTCAGGTAGTCCTTGAACTGCATCATGGCGGCTGCGGGCAAGCAGGCAGAAGTGTTGTTGAGGCAAATACTATTGTGTGAGGTAGTGGATTTAATGTCGATTCTTTTTGGAAGGGGGATTCTAAAAGACCATTTAAATTGTGGCATTTGTAAAAAAAGAAGGCTTCATGGTTTTCGATGTGTTAGAATGTCCTCAGGAGTCTTTCACTGTTGCCTGATATCCATTATAGGTCCAATCATTACGTCCTCATTGTTTTGGCTGTGATTTTAAATGGGAATTCTCCCAATTATTCACCCATTAATTATGCATGCATCAATTGTTAAACTAAACTCTTTGCTTAACAGCAACATTGTAAGTTGCAGCCACAAAAAGCACCATTTACACAGTTAATGTGTACCCATGAGAGGCTTGTCCCTGCACGCCAGCCAGCCGATCCTCAGCCCCGGCATGCCAAATGTCTTGGACATGCCGAATAGGACCATGGAACGCTCGTAGAGCTGACAGGCCGAGGCGAGGGGCGCCGACCCGTCATTGTTGCTCAGACGGTACATCTCATCAGAGAACAAGAACACATTGTGTTCTCGGCAGAGGTCAATCAGTGCATGCCAGTCCTTTGGTCACATGGAAATGGAGGCACCATATGTAAAGCATTTTTTTCCTGTTTAATTCTTCCATTATAGAAGTATAACTTTTTATCATGCTGTATTCATATTTGAATAAACAATAGCAGGGTATAGAAATTAGTGACGTATCATAATAGTCTCAAGGGAATGAATATCTAATTGATGGGTACATATGGCAGACAGATACAGATAATAATTAAGTCAACATATTCTACATAATTACATTAACATTTTCATGCGTCATATCAATTTACACCCACCTTGTCACTGGGCACAAAGCCGGTCGGGTTGTGCGGGAAATTCACTATGAGTAGCCTAGTATCGGGTCTTATAAGTTTTCTCAACTCATCAACGTCAAAACGCCAACCGTTTGCTGTGCATCTGAACAATATAAATTTATCTAAATGATATACAACTAATAATGTATATAAAAGCACTTGGTTGCGGGCCAAACTCTCTATAAGTCTATTTGTCAGATTATCTTTTGTTCATGTGCTGTAAACTATCCATATGAGTTTACTGTACAACGATTGATTGGCAGCCTTAATTAATATGATTTGCCGATTAAAGTTAAATATTCTCTCCCATGATCCAGCTCGCCCATCCCTCTTAAAAAGCACACGCATGTACATTAAACTAAATGTAACCTATATTCAATGACAGTAGTGGCACATTGTCATATACTATTATAAGAGAAAAAAGAGAACCATATAAACCGACTATGTACACATACATTATGATAATTTATTAGAAAAGATGGCACATAGTTTTAGCTGTTTTGATGTGTGTTTCCGACTAGAGATTTTAAAGCATACGACATATCACAGGCCAGTAGATACTCACATAGATTTGAGTAAATGAACAATGAACGACTTTTATTCAAATAATTAAATACATTTTCCCCTTTCCGACATAGTTTTTCTTCAAGAAACGTGGCTTCAAGATTTTGAAACTCCACTAC
>CM032662.1:34025286-34085220 GCA_019095985.1 Streblospio benedicti | reverse complement strand
TTCCTGATTATATCTGCATCTATGTTTATGTCAATAGTTTGGGAAAGAAGATCTACTTTTTGTTTTTATTATTATTGATAGAAGTCTAACCGCGGTACAGAAGACCTGGAGGATTTGTCTATGGAGTGGGTTTTTCAAGAGTATGTAGACCTTTTACCAAAAGTCAATCAAGTAAATGCCATGAGTGAAGAGATGAAAAAGGTTAGTCCCATGTAAAATAAGATGCATGTACTTACATGTACATAATCTTAGAAATTATTGAAATTTACTACTCAAACTGTTGATATATTTGATTAACTGAGATGATTGCAGGGTGTGGAATTCACCCCAGAAATAAAGAACCTTGCTACTCATGATGCCTATGGTAGAATGAAAACACGTGAAGTGGTTGTGAGGGTGCACAATAAGAAGTCAGATAAGGTTTTGCTGTATTTATTACATATATAATGCTAGTATGTTCTCACATTTTCTTAACTTGCGTAATTTCTTATGTTCTTTCCTTTTTATGTATTCAAAGAAATTATATAGAGTCATCAGAAATCACATGAATTATCCAAACTGATACACATCTGTTGTATCTGCGGCAAACATGAAATCAATTAGCACTATTTTAGCAATATTTTATCCCTTTTCTAATGGCTGTGTGAAATAATTATTTTTATTATGTATAAATGAATCTTGAACTTTTCTTTTGATTCCTATGGACTGATTGAGATTTGATACAATACCACTCTTATTTGTTTGTAGATATTAATATATTAATGCGTCAACTTTTTTTCAATCTAGGTGTGGCTTTGGTCGACAGGGAAATTTTTTAACAGAAAGTTTCTAATCGAAGAATTGTATCAATGCTACCTTGAAGGGCAAAATACAAGTTTAAATCCAGATAAAGATCCTTTTTGGTGTGTACAGTGATCTCAACTTCACATTTTTTAAATATAGCTACATTAATTATATATTCGCATTCCTTGACTAATGCTTACAGTATTTATTGTCTTGGACCTACATATATTCATTCCACATTACGATTAGGTTCAAAATGTTCTTTACATTTTGAGATATGACATTCCTTAATTGCATGTATACTCAAAAGCAAAATGAATCTGAATTTATGTTATACATGTATGTCACAGGGATCCATTAGATGATGTGTTGCTAGGAACTAGTCACTTATGGCTGCATAATATGGCCTACTGTCTCGACTTTGATGACCAACTTGAAGTTCTTGATGACCGTGGAGAAGAAGTAGGTCGTCTATATACAAGGCTTGCGCCATGTGATAATATTGGCAGGTATAATCTGAATAGCATTGTTGATTTATTTTCTTTTTTATATTCTTACATGTGTTTGATAATTGACCTTCAGTATGAATTTAGATCTTGTACTCAGTCAGTGTAATATTTTGATTGCAGAATTTTGAAGGACGAAAAGATTGTATTTGACCCACATGATCAAATTGGAAAAAGATTAGATTTCATTCTTCAAATTAGTAAACTAACTGGTGTGAAGTGGGCAGTCACTAACAAAACAAGAGGTATCTATTGTAGGTACGTGAGTAGCATTTTAAATGAAAACTGAACCAATGAATGCAAGTAACTCTGTGACTACTTTGAACTCAGAGGTGGACTAACAGATATTGAGCAAATCATTATATCATGATTGGGAGGAGGTTTAAGATGGTCTCTTTATGAAAGCTTAGGACTGCAAGAAATGGTCTTATCATAAAGGCAGTGTCTTTAAAGAGGTGATATTAATAGAAGGTTCTACTGGATGTGTTAGCATCAATTACATAGCTTCCATTGAAACACGTTGTTCCTCTTAATATTTCAGTTTCAAATTCTTCAAGCAGGATAGCGCTTTAAGTACTGTGACAGTGAAAGGAACTTCACATCCAGATTTTAAATTCCACCAGCTGTTCAACATACCTCATGTAACTGAAGATTTACTCAATTATCTTCAATCCCAAGCATTAGTCATTGAAGTTTGGGGTACTCAAAGTAAGTTGTAAAAGTGTAGTTATTTTAGTTTACATCCATTCATTGAGTAACCTTTATCAGAATCAGTATCTTTTACATTTGTGACACAATATTGACATAATGACTTTGTCTAATATAGCAAACAAAATATATTGAAATTTTATAATTGCATACAATGTATAATTTAACCAAAGATTTGCTAACTATGGGAAATTCAAGTTAAAAAATACAACCTATGATTTATAGGTGAGGAGTCATCTAACCCAAAGCAGTCAAGTGAGTCAAAAGATAAAGCTTTAACTGATGCTATGGAACTAATCCAGAAATTGGAAGAAAAGCTACAAAGACAAGAAGAAAAACTAAAAAGACAGGTTTGTATATTAAAGATAAAGGCAGATGCACAGGTTAAGGCACAATTTGAAAATAATTTAGTCTTATATTAAACAATCACAATATTCTGCAAAATAGGCTTAATGTACACGAAAATCCTATACCTTCTGTTTACATTGTGTCGTAACAATATAATATTGAATCGTTTATGTCACAGGAAAAGTCACTACAAGGACTAGTGAAGCAAAATGAGAGTGCAAAAAGTGAAAACTTACACTTAAAACAATGCTTGGCTGCAAAAAACAATATAAATACTCAAACTAGTAAGTAAGCTTCCATTGGATAATGACATGAAATTGCTATAAAATCAAGTCTAAATTATGACTGCAACTACAACCGATAGGTTCCTTTAAAAATACATGTACATGTACATGTCGTATCAAATTGCTTTAGTAGTCAAGTACAAAAAAGTGATGTAATATGTTAACTTACAAGTTTCAAAGCAGAACTATCTAGTCACTTTTTTTTCAGATTTACCAACAGTTTACAAACAAGAACCTAGTCATAATCAAGTATACCCTCTTTCTGCCAGCAACAGCAGTAGACCGTCATCTGCTTCTAGTCAGTACATCAATCAACTCTTAAAATTAAAATATTAAATTTATGATACAATACATGTATATTGTATGTAGCTGATTGTTATTACGAGTTTTGGGTCTGAAGTAGTCAGGTCACCATAATTCTCTAGCATTAGAAATTTCTTTTTAAACAAAAACTCATTACGATATTTTTCAGCTGATTGGTAAAGAGCTATCCCTGTATGCAGAGATTAATTATCAGTTACATACAGTCCTAAAAAGTAATGCTAAAAATAACATAATTATAATTACATCTTTAAATGACTAGATGATTGAAAGTACTCTCAATAATGTTAAATACTCATGCATCAAACACAATGTATAGCACAAATTATAATAACACTTTCCTTCAGGTCAAAGCTCATCATTCTCCAGACCTCCATCAGGAAAAACTGTAAATAGAAATCTGCCACAGATGCAAGTCATGCCAATGCGGCAGACAAAGGTATAAATTCATCACACTCTTAATTATATATGTTGGATGTTCATATAGTCTTAGTTATATAGATTTCTTTTCACGAACAGCCAATTGTGCATACAAATTAGATTCCTTTTCTATATTTTTAAAGTTTTTGAAGACATGCTTCTCTATCATTTTTCTTAAGTTGTACCTAGACTGTTATTTACTTTCTGGTCAAGTTCATATCCATTACTCGCAAATAACAATCTCCATGCTTACATCATCATTGAATTACATGTTAATTAGTGCTTTCACACCCTTAGAATGGACATTTTACCATTTTCCATAGCACCAACCTCTAGTTGATGTTGCTTATGACAAAGAAAGATATTTTGTTTTATTTGGTTGCTTTATAGTTTATTCCACAGTAATGCTTAGCCACAAGAAAAGTTTGCATTTGCACAGATCACACCTCACCTTTGTCATCAACACATCAGCTAAGACATACTTTTGTCATTTAAATATAATTCTTGTAGGTGAACAAGTAACTTATCATTTAGGTAATGAAAGTGATGCCATTCAATCAAGCGAGAGTAATGTCTGTTTCTGCTGGAAAATCATCTGTTCAGTCAACATCAAGTGGGAACAAAGCACCTAATCGACATGTCACTGTTGTGCACACCAGAATGAAGAACAATAAGGTTTTATTTATAATAGTAACGGCCCATGTTAAAAGAAACAAATGCTGCTTTGTTTTGCTAGCTATGTTAACATTTAGAAAATGAATATGTTTTATTTTTGGATCAATGTGCACAGTAATAGGTAGACTAGATATGATGAGCGCATCACCATAATATAATTTGATCACAAAAGATTCAGTAATACGTGTCATTGCAAAAAGTAGCAACACAATTTGATGCATGGTATTGAACTACACCACTCTGGTCCTTACTCCTTAGTTTACCATCTACTGTACATATAAAATTTGTATTTTTCACTTTACTATACCACTTTAAACATTATTTATCATGCTTACCTATAATCTGTATCTGTAACATCAATATTTAATATCTATTTACTTTGAAAAATTACTTAACTCGCATAGAAATATTTCAAGTAGAAAATTTACGTCTATCGTCTGTATTACTAATATATCATTCCATTGTTATGGCACTAAATCAATGTGCAAGTGTCCTTGGTTTTAACTACAAAAATATTATATATTTCAATCTCTATTATATGTTATTAAGCCATTAGACTTATAACTCCAAGTCAGGTTAGGATTATATCACAAAGTCTCTGGTGGGATGACTATATGTGATATATTCCTAACCTGACTTGGAGTCATAAGTCTAATGGCTTAATAGCATATGTAGATTTCAGGAATAAAATGACGTGATAATAATAATACCCAAGTCCAATAAATCATAAATCCTTTTAAATTCAATCTCTATGTAGGTATCCTTGGATTTACCACCACAATCATCAAGACCTCGAAGTTCATCCATCACCAGCTTAAATTCCAGTATATCTTCTGATCCTGGTACAAGTTTTGATACAGAAATTGCAAAAGCTCTCAAATTATTCTTCATGCAGAGTCGACAAGTAGAGAACGAGATGAAAACGGCGCAACACCTAAGTAAGAGCTCTTGATAATGTCTACATTATTAAACATTTACAAATTCAACTGACATTGGAGTACTAACTAGGCTCCTCACAGATACCTTGAGTAATCATCCACCAGGAGAATATGTTCATTACTCGAGTACTAGTCTTATATTCCAGTAGTCCTGCATTACTCTAGAACAACTCTTGCATTGAGATTGTCACTTAAATTAACAGAAAAAAAAACACCTATTAAGAATATTCAAGTCAGTATCACTGATATAAATATTTATCCACAATATGCCCGGTACAACCGCAGCACGAATTAAACAGTGCGGGGAGCAACAGGTATTACATAATACATGTACCCCTAACAACAAAATGAGCAAAGCATTGGTATTGTTTATCATTCTAATAGTATTTAATCTCGATTTATGACAGAGTACTCAAGTATAAGGCAAGCACAGTGAGGCAAATACTCAAGAAACAAAGATTATATTTGTGAGGACCTTAGTACACCTATATGATTTTGAAGAAAAATTATATTAGAGAACTTTTATAAGCTTAGTTTTCAGAACATGAATATTGTTTAATTTCAGATGAAGATTGCAGAACTATGTCATCATCACAAGAGTTAAAGCAAAAATTGACTGAACTGAAGGATCATATTTCGTCAGTGCATTTGAACTTTAATCGGAGTGTTGGATCTTTAAAGGATACGATGGTGACTTTAATCAGAAAAAAGAGACAAGAATCAGAAACATCATCTAATGTGTCATGGAACTAATTGTCAGAATGGGGTGCAACTATTTTACAATATAACAAAACACCATCGTCATATCTCACGGCTATATACGGCATTATACGCAGTCAAGGACTTGTAAAGGCAGTGTGAATGATCAACCCGTGAAAGCCGACGATGCAAAACACCTACTGCAGCCATTTTGCCCATTTGGGAATCCATGCATTTTACATATGATTTAATACTTATATAACATACAATACTACCTACTTTTGACAGAGTTTAAACATATCACATTTACACTCGATAAAATTTCCCGTGCTTACCAGTTTATTTTCGTGCTATATAAACCACTGCTTGAAAAGGCAGAATTTGGACATTTATTATCTAATCAAAATACAAATTGAGTGTTTAAAGTGTCAAACAGTTTTAAGTTTAGGACAGGTTCATTGTCACTAATAAAATTTAGTGATCAATACGTTTTAAACTTGGGATATGATATGGAGAAAAACTACAATGAAAATTAATCACTATTTATTTAGTACTTATTTGTACCAATATCATAAGTACATGTACATGCATATACGATTATTCATGATATTTAAAAATACACAGCTACAAAATTGTAAATGTAGAAAATATCATAATAAACAAAATCACAAATGTATATTTCGATGTTTGTTGGTTAGTTACACAGACTTAGGATCAATTGCAATTTTAATAATTATCTTTATCAACAAATGGTAGCATGCTTTAATCCCCTGAAAGCATAGTAGAATAATAGAAAATTATTTCATAGAAAACTTATATCTCACTTGTTATATATCATTATCTTTTATATTACGGGAATCAAGATTAAACTGTAATGTCAAGACGGTGAAACCCAAGTCCAATTGCCTAAAATGTTCTGATTACAAATATCATGCAAAATGTAATCAATTACAATTAACTTTCAAACTTCTCTCTCAGTTATCATATCAACCCAGAGGTCGTGGGTTCGAATCATTCTGGTCTCACGACCTTGGGGTCTTGAGTTTAAGTCCCGCCAGGCCCACTTGATATAGTCAAATGGAAGCTTAAGGTTGTAAAACATGTCTTCAACTATGTCTACCGTGGTTGAAATATGTTTGCTAAAAAGATGTGTGAGAGTAGCTTGAAAATGCATCCGCAAGAACTGGGAAACACATATATATCAATTCCAAAGCACAAAAAATGCTAATAAGACCTTCCCAAAATTTCGTACTCATGTGGGATTCGAGAGACAATGGTTCAGCCCTGTAACTTTTGACAGATCGCTGCTTGGGATCATGGGCCTCAGCATATGCTTACTAAAACAATGTGTGAGAGAGAGAAAAGTTTGAAAATGTATCCGCAAGCACTGGGAAACACATATATACATTGAAATAAATATCAAATCCAAATAAACAACCCAATTATCATTTCAATTGGTCCCAAGTCTGAAAGTTCCAAAGCTTGCTCATTTTTAAAAATAATATTGCATTTAACATTTTAAAGTTATGAAAAACTTGATCCACAAAATGTTGGTGTTACATTTTACATACGCAGTCATGGAAAACTTAATAAACAAATATGCAGAAACAAAATGCATTTTGAATAGAATATCAACAAAATAAAAAGTAGTATGCATTATGACAATCAACATCATGATTGATGACATAGATGATGTCACGTCCTGCATTTAAAAATAACATATAATATTGTAACTCATTCGGCACCACCGTAAGATTACGCAGCTAATTAACTTATAAATATGCATTCATTGCATTGCGAAATAAAAAATAAACCAAACATGTATTTGAACCTAAAGATGATGTATATTTACAAATAGATACTTTTTGACCACAGCATTAAATTCCCTATCTAATTTCAAAGGTTTATTCAAGAAAATTGATATCAAGATTTGGGTGATTCTTGAAATAATCCACCTAGTATAGCTTGCTGTATAGCCTCCATGTCTATTGCTTGACCAGCTGTTCCTTGAACTTGAAATGTCCCATCAGCATTTTGTATCAATAACGTACCATCTTCCATTTGAAACATTTGTATTGGATTGCTGTCTGCTTGTATACCATTAGACAACCCCGTGGCATTTGTTAATTCAGAATTACTAATATTGGAGTTTGATAATTCAGAATTATTGACATTATCGGTCACAACTGCACACGGACCAGGTTCATCAAAAGATTCTGATAAACTTGACATATTTGGAAAGATTTGATCACTGCCATTGTCACTTATAACACTATCAGCATGGCTATAATCCATCCCACTATTTGACAAATTCAAAAGTCCAGTTGATCCTTCCATTTCTTTCTGTATGAGATCTGCTATAGGCTCCCCACTTTCTGTCACTGCATTAACAGGTACTAATTCACCACCACAAACCTGCATCAACTGTCCGTCATGCATTACAAGTTCACCCTCAGCAGCTGTAATAGTGTTATCCTCTGAAAATTGAACATTTGGTGATTCTTCCTCCTTTACCGCTACAGATTGAATAGCTAATGCATTGCTTGGATCCACACACTTAGTATCAATTGATTCTGCTACTGTTTTTTCTACTGGAAGTTTTCCTACTGACGTCTTTGAATTTTGTAGAGATGCTACACGTGAATCACTACTGTTGAGAAAAACTACTTTATCCTGGGAAGATTTAACAGCAGAGCTCTCAACCAACGGAGTAGCTTGGTCTTTTGCTGTCAAATTTTCTGACTTGATTTCAGATGACGAACTAGACACTGTTGCAATTGTAATGATATTTCGTTTAGATTTCAACACAGGCTGACTAGACGATATTGGTGTGTTAACCGGAGGAAATAATGTCTTATGAATAATTCCATTGCTTCCATTCATGTGATTACTTGCAACTGAATGAACTGGGTTGTCTATTGTTGCAATACTTTGAGAAACAGTGGTAACAGGCTTGATACTGTTGCTGGATGAGATCGAGGGTTCAAGTCGGTAGTGTATCATTGGTTGAGTTGGCTGAATATTGACAACTTTGTAGAATCCACTGCTGAGATCTAAGGAAGTGGCTACTTCAGCATCAGCCTCTTTCACCTGTTTAAACAATAAATGTGTTCAACAAGAAATTTGATGGGTTACATGTAATCATAAAATAGTAATACAAGGAATCAGTCATTCCTTTACCGTTATTCACATTTACAATATACACAAACAATGCATATATCTATTAGCATATTGGGTAGCTGCATCTGAAGTACTTTAGTGTAATCAATAATTGTGATTCAGTACTCTCACTAATGATAACAAAGTCAAAACCATACCTCAAGATATTCTTTTGAAGATTTATTTTCGGCATCAACAATTTCATTTTCTACTCTTTCAAGGCTGTCCTTACATTTCTTTTTAACCTAATAAAAATATTTATCTAATAATTGATACAAATAGTGATATAATAATTATTCAATGTACCACATACATTTTGGACCAAGGCAAAAGTAAAATATAACCCCTTATCTATATCTATATAATATATTACAATAGAATATAAATACCTCTTTGTGAAGTTCTTTAAACTGCTCATAGATTTCCAAAATGCGTTCACTACTCGGCTTAGTTGTCTCAGCTTTCATAAGAAGAAATTCCCATAACGTGATAGCTTTCACTAAGCGTGGAAGAACTATTTCCATTAATTCCTCATCAGATGACTGACGCACCAGCTAAAAAAGTTGTTTGATAGATTAGATTAATAAACAATGCAAAAATCCAAACATAAAGAAAACATTCAATTCTAACTGTAGATGTGACATTCATAACATTAAACCACGCTCACACCAATGGTGCATTGATGGCGCTTTAAAGCAGCGTGCAATGCAGCACCAAAGTGTATCAAAGCTTGATTAAAGCATCAGCATCAAGGTCATGATAGATTGTGGGAGAGCTTGGAATATACTGGGATATTCGTCAAAAGCACCAAAAAAGTTTACACTGTTAAAATAATTTGGGCACTCGGTCACGAATTGATACAAGAGGACCATAAGGGTCCTAATAGCGCTCACCTGCATGCATAAATTTGGCTTTAAAATTAAGTGAGAGGTGTCCTGGTGAATAATGTAACAGGTTCAATTTATACAAAATGTTTAAGATGCACCCCTGAAAAGGGTCAATTTTACATCCATGGTAATGATTCCAATATTATACGATGACGATACAGCCATACAAGTTTTATGCAAGTTTTGTGAAATCAAATGAAAAATAAAGAAATTATTTAGTAAAAATTCCAGAGTTTATGAATTTAATAAAGTTGAAACAGTTTCATTTATGATGCAGTTTGCATTATGACAAACAGACTGTTTGCATTATGCTAACAAATTGCATGGGCCTCTGCAGCGATGTAAATAGGTTATGAATAGGGCGAGTCCCTTGGACTCGCAACTTCAATTTAGATGGGTCCCAGGAAAATTTTATGAGTCCCAAATGATATAATAGCTTATCAAATCTATTCATTTTACAAATGTATACAGAGATTCTACCAGCTTTTTCAAAAAGGGAGAGGATTCCCCCCCGCCCCCCCCCCCATCCCCCCCGTGCTAAAAAAAATGGGAGGGGGGATTTTGGCAGGGTATCTCGTCACGGCTTCTCATTTAACTAGAGGACCGTAACTATATAAATCGTTTGACGAGAAATTTTGAGGAAAAAAAATCCATGCGGTCGGGAAAAAAAATAATAAAATCGTACTATCAATCAGACCGGTAGGCACCAGAAGAAAAAAAACGTAGCCAATTTTCTGTCATACGGTCGGGTTTGATAAAAAAAAATACACATCATACCATGAATTCTTTAGATTTAATATTTCAAAAAAAGTTTTTTTATCATACAGTCAGGGTTTTAATACAAATAAATATGCAACGTTATATCACGAATTCTGTACAGTTAATATTAGAATGAATTTTAGCCTGGTTTTCATAACTATAAATGCATATGTTTGTGCAAATACTACTAGTATGCCTTTAACCCATTCATATCGGCATACGCAAAACGTCAACACATAATGTAAACACTAGCGAACAGTACCATTTGACAGCTTTACGTCCAAGACAATAACTTTTCTGGGGCCTCCATATATGCTTATTTTTTTACATAAATTGTACATGTGTATTCAAAATCGCAAAGAGATTCTTATTTTTACGACCCAGTAAAAGGAGTATGGCTATATTTGTCTAGAATATTTTCCAAACGTGACAGGTTTGAGATACACTTTAGAAAGACGAATTATTAAACAATGCGAGTGCTTTTAGAAATATCCTTTCGTCCATGACTTCATAATCGGGTTATAATTGATCTGACACGTGAATTTGTGATGGGTATGTTACTGTGACGGTGATAATCCATTCGTTTCAAAAATTATCTTACCTTCAAGCAATTTAACTACTGTGCGCCATTTTCAATAGGAAAATTAGCCTTTATCGCATGCCGTCATATCTCTACACCGATCATAGCGCGATGCGATTAAGAGTAGTAGCGGCTCCATTAGCCGTTATCAAAGCAGAGAAAATGCGGGTTTATGGTGACAACGCCGCGATGTGCTTTCGGGCTGAGTATTAATATCCTTATTTGGAAGCAAGAATATTAAGTAGGTATTTCCCAGTGACGTAATCGAAAACAACCTCAGATAGACGGTCATGTGATTGCATACGGCGATCGTACAAAAACATAAAAATGGCAGGTCTGTGACAGGATTTTTTTATGGGGTTCCATCTAGATATTTGAATAAAAATGGCAATTTTTTGAGCTCCATCGTCGGAATTTTTAATAAAATAACACATAAGTGAGTTTTTTGAATATGTTTGCATTATGACGGGTTCCATGTTGACCTATCATCACAAAAGCTCACATGCTGTTGGCATATTGTAACGTTTAAATAACTGCTATCTATTAAAATCACCATATTGCATGTATTCAACACTACTTGTCGAGTCAATGACTAACCTTTTAAGGAACAAAATAAAGTTCTTATTCTACTTCAATATAGCAAAAGCAGGATTACCTCTGAAAGATGTGACCTCCGTCTGGCAGGATTAGTTTCCTGTTGGTAGATGTTTGCACGCTGGCTTCCCCTGAAGGAGACAGGTGGTCTACCCCGCCCACGCCGAACTGGACGTCCAGGTGGTCTTCCTCGAGGCCGAGGGGGTGGGACACGACGCTCTTCAGTGCTGCTCTCGACACTCTACATGAACAGAATCAGAAAAATCAATATTAGAAACTTCAACATTTAACCACTGATTGCCTTAACATCCACATGTAAAACAGTAAAAGTGTGCATACTACAATACTGATCCCGTCAGAAGGACACAGAAGAAAAATCTTAAAAATTACGCTACGATTTCTTACGTTTTCCTCCAAATAATTTCTTCTCATTGTTGCAATTGTTACGAATGAAAAAAGGTTCTATTCCTTACGCAAGTTACGGACATTTTGAGGGATTTTCGTTTCATAGGGTGTCTGTATGGCGTCCGCACTTTTAACCAATCGGTGCTGTTGCTGTGGCAGAAATAAACGAGAACGCAAACAAATCCGAATATTTATGAGTAAAAAAGTATCAAAGATGGACGCCAATGTGCGGAAGTGTAAGATATTATTTTGATTATTCTTCACTTTCCAGAAGCGCGAGATGTGATGCGCAGTAGAATTAATCAATATCAATAGTCGCATTTCTATTTCAGGCGTCATGTAGACTAACACGACTTTAAATATTCTAAGGTAATTTTCATGTATCATTTATACTATGTCATTCATGGAAAGTACGTCTAATAGAATTTTGAGTGAGGATTATGAAACTGTAATCGGATTTTAGTTAGCATTGAAATTGACGAAGATATGGGTAAAAGACCAGTCTTTACAGTCGACCTGTGTAGGCGGAGATTAATACATACCTGCGAACTTCAACATTATGAAGAATGCACCCCTCAAATAGCATTTCTATTTGGATTTTGAATGAAGATTACGAATCTGTAATCAGATTTTAGTTAGCGTGAAAATTGACGAAGTTATGGGCAAAAGCCGGTCTTGGTCAAATTTGCAGACGTCCGTGATTGGAGCAAAATTGAGAACTTCACTATTATGAAGAATGCCGCCTCAAATAGATGTATTTACTAAATTTTCCAACATCTATCAGCGTAACAGCGATCAATTTTATGTAGAAAACACATTTTGAATGATACACCAATAAATGCGATTTTAAATGGGCTTATAACATACACCAGAAGTACCCATGGACTTTTGTGTCTCAAAATCAAATAAAAAAAGACAAGTGCGCATCTTTTCTACGCAACTGGGAAATGAAAAATTATGTTTTTTTCTGTTTATTTCGAAAATGGTAAGTATCGTAGTTTCAGTGATCGAGCAGTTCCAAGAAAACCGTGATAGCTGTAACTTTGTTTTAAAATGTTACGAATTGCTACGTTTTCTTATCGTATGCCGATTCCTCTAATTTTGTTAGCGTTCTGTATCCTTTTGCCTTTGAGCTAAGATGCTCAAATTTGGCATGTCCGTTGGAAATGGTGACCACAAGAACCCTATTTCACATAGGCCCAAATGGTCAATATTTGGGTCAAATATTGATCTTTGACCATTATGAATCACATTCTTACTACTATTTGAATGCACAATCAAAAATCAATATTGTATGAAAAGCCCCCCCCAGCTCAAACGATGCGACCTGTAGAGGGGTAACGAACCGGACGGATGGACGGGCGGATGGACGCAATTAATTGGGTACAAGCCAGTGTATAAAACACTGGAATAACCACAAACTCCAGACACATCGGCTCCAAAAAATGCACCCAGTTCTTGGTAGTGGATGATGATGCTCTAATCAATAATCAGCCATTCTATCATTCCGTGCCAAAATCTCCGCCAATAACCCACGCTGATTGGTCAATCAGCGTGCTCAATTTTGCGATGGAAAACACGCTCCAGACAACTACTACGGAGCTAGTCTAAACTCCTCACATTATCAATACAGCCGCTGACGTCGCAAGGCGTGTTCCGTGTAGCGGAGAGCAGAAGTTTAGACTAACGCCGTAGTAGTGGTCTTCGTGTGCTCAAAACAAACGAAATTGACTTGCAATGAGAATGTTATAATATGATTTATTTTAAAATAAAATGGATTTTAGTCATGATAGAATGGTGATTTGAACACTCGATTGTCGTGTCAATCGTGAAATTGAGCATGCTGACGTCTGATTTACCCGAACGAAGTGAGGGCAAATCAGACGTCAGCATGCTCAATTTCACGATTGACACTCCAATCTCGTGGTCAATTCCTACAATACATATATAGACAGTGACATTCCAGTGTATTAAACACTGGTTTGCCCACCTGTGGGCGCTTTTTATTAATCACTATCCTTTATAATATGCTACAGGCAGGACTAACCTTACTGTCTTGTGCTAAACTTGGACTTGGATTAGCGACTGATATCAAAGGTGTTGGAGATGGATTTTCTGGATTCGATTGAACATCCATAGAACAATCATCTTCACTTCGCAAATTTGTCCCCATTTTATCTAAAAATATCACCATTCTTTACCAAAATGATCTAATAGACAATAGCATAAAATGAAGACGTCTACAAAAGGATTTGATTTCAATATCATCCTATTTTCATCTTTGACATATGGTTTACGTTTTGAAATTTTATAGACAGAAAAAGGATTTCACAAATTTATTTACATCTTTGGATGTGATGGGAGTTCATCACCATCAGAGATAGAGGTGATTATTTGACATGTATAAATCCATGTTTTCAAGGAGTTCTTGAGAATTTCACTACCTTGAAAAATAGTCGACCATGAAAATATGTAAATCACGCCAGGGAACTAGATGTTAAACAACACCAGAATCATTAAAAGTTAAAGAAAGTTAAAGTGTTGATGAATGATCAGTTTCCCTCTCGTACATCCCCAAGGCCATCAAATAATTGCCAGCAGCAACTCGGTAATTCACAGAAAATTCAAACATATCAATTGGTTTGTTATTTTGTTCTGAAACAAAATCTATGAATATATTTTGAACCTTACCATGTTGAGATGGTTGACCGTCTTTATGTTCTGGGTGGATTTTATAATGACGTTCTAAACCTCTTTCTCCAATATAACTTTTCTCACAAAACTGGCATTTATTGGACTTTGATTTTTCTGAAAACATGCATTTAAAGATTTTCATTTAGAATGATATGGATGCTAGATATATATTCACGCCACAAAGTCGTGTGGGCAAGTGCTCAGATTGAAGCATTGAAGGATGTCCTCGTCGCTGATCACACGTGGGAGGTAGTTAATGACCCTGACATAAAGCGTGTGAATTAATTCATAAAGATTTTGTTTTTTAGCAACCCTTTTCGAAGACTGGATGCATGAAAGATATGTTAACAGCTTATAATAACAAGTGTCATTTTACGAACAAATGAAAAATGTATCAATATTATATAATCAAACAATCCAATCATTATATCCTGAATCCATATACCGGTAAATTTACCTTCTAGGTACACAAAGCCATTGTCCTGATGTGTTTTATCATTTTCTGATCCATCGTTGCTGTTTTCATTATCAGCTTCTTCGTCACTCATTTTGAAGTCTGAATATCCTCCATCCGAGTCATCATAATCTTCATCCCATTCTACTAAATGAATATGTTTATAATCTTTAACCATATGTTTTGGTGGGCGTGAAACACGGCCTGACCTGGTTTTTTGTTTCTTTTTTTTCTTTTCTTCTTTCTCAGCTTTAGACAACTCAGGCATTTCTATCCTATCTTCTTCATCATCCAATTTTCTTTTTCTGTATGTTCGTTTTGCAATTGGGATTGTAACACTGTCTGTATTAACACTTATTGTTCTACCCTTTCCATCAGACATGCCATGTAGTTGAGATGGATATAATACCTTATATACAATCCGTGTCTGTGTTTGTGGGTTATATAGAACTGTTGATCCATTAGCAGTTTTGGCATTCTTTGCAACTTGTTGCTCCTGAACTACCTGCATTATTTGAGTAAGTTGTTCAGATGAAAGCTGCTGTAGAGATGTGTATTGGTTTCCTTGTTGTACAATTCTTATAGGATTTAAGCTAGATCCCAAAGGAGCAGGTGTTAAGACTTTATCATTAGACTTGTTAACATTACTGTCCATGACAGTAACGGTTTTGGAATCAATGTTTTCACTTCCAGAACTATTGTGTATGATGTTAGTGTTAACAATGTGTGGTGAATCTTGACTAACATTATTGCTTTCGGTTGGGTTTTCATTAGCATTGTTTTCAAGAACATAATGATTATTTCCCTGTTCGCAGTTATCAACTAAATTTTCGCTGGTAGGCACTAAATACTGCTCACCACTTTGTTCCCCTTGAGAATCCAAATAGTCCCCATTTTTTTCAATTACATACACATCTTCAGCAATCCCTTCAGCATTTACAGCAATAACTTCTTTCCCAAAATCATTCTGTGTCACTGTGTATGCATTGTCAACTCCATTAGAATCAGCCACTAAAATATTTTCATTGGGTGTGATAATATTATTATAATTTGAGTTAGATATATTGGATGTGACTATTCTATATGTATTTCCGTCAGAGCCCATTAAAACCTCAGACATTTCTTTCTCATTGCCATTGCCATTGGCTGCATTGTCTGCTACTGTGAGTACATTATCAGTATAATATTCAACATTTGAACTATCCAGCACGTCACCAGCTTCCTCAAATGCTTGCTGCAAAATATCATCTGCAATAGTATTATTAGAGGTGTTGTCATTGTGTATAACTGTGCTTTCGTTGCCATTTTCTTGGTAAGAATTATTTTCAACGGAAACTGGTTCATTGTCCGCCATTTTGCTTGTTATTATACGATCGGGAGTTTTCGTAATTATTTGTGATAGAATTTCACGATTCTAAAATCCTTCATAGCCGCTACGCAGTACATATATTTCGTTAACATTTATACCGCAAATATGTATTGTTTGGTAAGATGCACATTACTGTCGTTTTCACGTTTTCCCACGGAAAAAATGAATATGGCAATTGGTTACTTAAATCGATAATAGATGGCGCTGTAGTAGTATTTGTACGATGGACAAAGAGATACATGCAAAATATTTTTCTCAAGCGTTACTTGCATGAAAAATGTGGCAACTCCATAGAAAAAATCGATGCGTACCACAGGAGCCTACTTAGGAAGCTTCAAAGTCTCCCTGAGTCCACAGCTAAGCCAGCCATCCCGGGCCAGCCATCTACCTCTTGACAGGTTGCTTGCCAGCACACGCGCAGCTGCACCAGAAAATACTCAATCTGTTCATGGCAGTCCTGCACAGGCAAGGAACACCAGAGTATCAAGTAGTTGTACGGCAGCTCGCGGTAAAGGACCTAACATCAGCTAGCTGGACGGTGCAAGTCCGCCTCCTACTTTTTAAGTACAAGCTGCCGCCAGCGTTGGTTCTAGTAGGAAACCCACCAAGTAAGAAACACTGGTGAAAGATGGTAAAGCTAGCGGTTGTGGAGCATATTGGGAGAGGAAGCTCAAGAGTGAAGCGTCACATATTATGAGGAGCCTTCATTTCCTCAATGTAGATGCTTGCTGCTTGGGCTTCTTCCATCCAGTCTGGTTGACAGGCACAGACCCGCTACAAGTGATTATGGCCACCGTAAGGGCAGCCATGCTTGTCGGCAGATACCCATTTTCTGGTCACGAGTGTGCAGGTAGTGGGCAATCCCCAACATGCCCATACTGTTCACTCCCTGAGCCAGAGTCAGTGGACCACTTTATCATCCGCTGCACTCTGTACAATGACCTGAGAGAGCGTCTTATACTAACCTTGAATGATACAGGAATAGAGACAGTTAACATGGCTGAGGCTGAACTAGTTGTCACTATCCTTGACCCCTCTTTTGCTAGCGAAAACCAAGATGAGGTCCTGTATCTTGAAAAGGAGGCAAGAAAAGTCATCTTCGCCATGCACAACCGCAGAGCGACTACCGATGGTAGAAGCTCTATGTATAATTGGGCAGTGGCAAGGGCACGGGGGGCCCGGGGATTAAGGGGTGGGGGGGGGGGGGGAAGCAAGCAAAAACAAAAAACAAAACGTCACCTGGAACAGACCAGGGTTTTCCTGACAAAGAGGAGGAATGTACATCACAAGTAATCAAGTAAGTAAGTAAGTAAGTAAGTAAGGCACTGTGCAGGGATGTCTAGTTTTAGCAGCCGGCATGGAGCCCTGCCCATAATCATCAGTGTGCCCATTCTCAGCACCTGATCAAGGTTGAGTGGGGTTCCCGACTGTGATTTGAGGTGGCGCCATTTGTCATGAGTCGCAACATTCTGCTGAGACTCGCGACATTATCATTCGTGAGAAATTCTAACATAACTTGCAGCCCCTGATGCTCCATTTCATTTGAAGATATATGTACAATGTATATATACTTGGTAATTGTGGTTTGGTGCATTTGCATCAGGAATTTACATGTAAAATGTTGGCAAAATGTTGGGGCCACTTAAAAATCTTTGAAGAGGCCCTTATTATTAGGGGCTTGCTTGTTAATTAAAGTAAATTCACAAGCGCAAAATTTTTGTCAAAATCTTTTTTTGCAGGGGAGGATATGAAAGTGACAATCAATAAGGCAGTGCACTTTTTATGGGTATTGATATTTTATTAAAGCGCATACTAATAATTGTAAATCATGCATAAGTTATAAGGCGCAACATGTAAAATGTATCAAAAAACAAAATTATTAATTTCAATCTATTTAAGGAGGCATTTGCTGTGCATTTCCCTTTATTTATTTGATTGCTAGGTACATTTCATGAGAGCAAATTAGATAATTAATTGAATATGAAGAAATGGAACACTGCACAACAATAAAAGTATGTACTCAGACGGCTCAGCAAGTAATATTTATGTGGCATAAAAGGTTGAAATGACATGAAATTCACCTGTGCATGTCTCAATAAAATTGAAGAAATTCAATTGGCCATCACTGGTCGCCAATTGTGATGGGTGCTGATGTAAGAAGGCTGTGCTGGCACACATGATAGAGTACACCAATCCTGATGCCATTCCGCTTCAGGAGTTGAAACTTAACAGTCTAATACTCACCTCAGAGTTTATGCCTGCAGGATTTACTATCTTTCACAAGGACAGGCTAAACCAGGATGGGGAAGCAGCATCGTTGTCGCTGTCAGGTCATGTTACCCAACTATTGATATTGAAGTCAACTCTGATTGCAAACTAGTTTGGGTTACAGTCTCCATGAAGAACAAAAAGAAGATTCACCTCGGCTCCTTCTACAGAGCCACCAGCGCTGCTCCCAAACCTCTTGACCAGCTCGATATTGCCCAACGCAGCCTTATCTCCAAGACCAGAAATCCTAACTCCACAGTCATCGTGGAAGGTAATTTCAAATGCGGCTACATCAACTGGGATACCATCATGCAGGGATGCAACAATAAAATCTTGCATGAGAAGTTTCTAGAGGTTCTCTCCAACCACCATTTGACCCATGGCCAGGTGCAATGTAAACCCACGAGCCTAGAAGACACTCAACGTTTGGTGTACCAACAAGCCCAGCCTCACCATACCACCATACCATGCCTATCTGACTATGAAACCATCATAGTTGCCTCTCATAGTTTACAAAGAAGTCACCCCATAAAGTTTATGCTTCCTCGAAGCCTGACTGGACATCTATGATGACACAGAAGAAACAACAGATTACAACAGAGCAAAGAAATCAGGTAATTGAGACATTGGGATTTCTTTTAAACCATGAAGTGTGACACATGTAGGGTACAGAGAAAGACACACAATGAGAAAAACAACACCAAGATCTTCTGGAGGTATGTCAAGGCCCAGTGCCGAGAGCTTATGTGAGTCCCGCCACTCAAGCACAGCAGAAGCAAGAACAAGTTTGATATCCTCTCAGATCAATTCAAATTGGTCTTCTTCACTCCAGAAGATGAAAGTGCCATCCCACAGCTACAAGGCAAAGGTTTTTCCAGTATCAATTGATGCCACTCGCTAGAGCATAGACTCGTTGAGCTTGTTTCCTTGGACTGGAATAGTGTTTTCATTGCTCCAATCTTCATATCAAGAAGGGTAACAAGCAACGAAAAAACTACCAATCAGTGTCCCTTACATGCATCTGCTCAAAGCTGATGAACACGTGATATGAAGGCACATCCTTGATCACTTTGAGTGCACCTGTGCACTCTACAATAAGGTTTCCAAAGCGGACAATCCTGTGAAAATCAACTGCTAGTAGGCCTCCAGGATTTCTTGAAGACCTGTCACAAGAAGACCCAATTCGACATTGTTATTTTCAATTTTGCAAAGGCTTTTGATACACATCCACATGAGAAGCTGTTGAGAAACACCATACCACATTGGAACTGTCTACTTCTGGAAGTGGTATCTCGTCCGGAGTCCCTACTCCATCTGTATCTGGCAACATCTCTCTGCCAGATTATCCATCTGCCGCAAATAGGCGACACATCTCCTCTGCGTGCTATCCAGCTGGAAATTTGCAGAAGACAAGACAAGACCTGACAAATTATTGTAGATGTGTCACTGAAATAGTTAGCTGGCTCATTGTATCTTTTGACATGGTATTCAAATAATTGCACAGAATTTTAGTTTTGAAAACGGGCACTATTTCATGGTGACAAGTCCCAGATATATTAGTTTTGAAAACGTGCGAAAATCCATAATCTTAAAGCAGTGAGTCAGGCTCCCCACCATAATCTTTTTTTTTCATGACTGATTTTGATTAACCTCTCTTTTATTTTTATGGAACTTTAAAACTCAACGCCTAACATTTATTAATGCAATCATCATTCCAATTGCATTTAGATAGAGACCTTATTTTGGACACACACCCTTTTTCTCCAAACCCCAAACCCTACCACAAGAGGCACTGGGCTCGGAAGTCCATTTTATTTTCTCAAAGTGATAGATATAGCACACTCTCATGCTTGAACATAGTAAATTAAGTTGACATAAATGTAATATCAACATGGTCATGTTAATGAGAATGTATATAAAAGGTTGGCATTACAAAATATAAGCACATTGAATGTTGTCTTATTGTTTATTACAAAAATAATCGTAAACATGATTTACAATATCAATTGACAATAAAAATTGAACAAAACTTAGTTCACATGGTAGATATAGAGAACATTAAACATATAAATAAATTGAAGCATTATGTACACTATTTGAATATTTACACAAACACAAAATGACATGTAGACCTGTGAAATAAACTTCACTCACTTGCTTTTCAAGCAACCATGAAAGTTTCTGGTAAATCGTCTTAAAAGACCCATTAGCTATTAAAGTATGTAACAATCAAGATGCATCTAAAGATCACTACCTGGAACTGCCTACCTAACTATATAAATTGCTTTTGCATAAAAGATCGACAAGTGGTTGGTGATTTTGGATTTATCCTCTTATGATATTTTGGATGATTGTACTCTACCATTCGCCTTTGTTTTCTCATTTTTAATAAAGCAGAATCTCCAACCTCACTATCCATTAACATTTTGGATTTTTCTAAAAGTAATGAGGAAATTACATTGTTATTCCTTGCATTCACTTGCTTACTATCCATGTTTGCTAGTTCTGGAAATTGTCTCGATTGTGTGCACATGTCATGGCGTTCATAAAAATGTTTGCCTAATGTATCTGCCTCATTATGGCCCCGATCATGTGGTTTATTTGTATTTCCATACGCCCTGAAGTTATATACATTGTTTTTAGAAGAGTCTTGATAAAGCGTTTGGTGTCTTGCAGTGACAAATGCTTTTGAATGCTGTTTTTTGCTTCTTGGACGACGTTCATGATGAACATAAAAGTTCCCTACGTTGTCTTTTTTCGCTGCTGCTGCAATATAAGCATATCCATATTTCTTGCTGTGTTTACATCTTCTACCCAATACCAAACACGTTCTAGCTTTTGGGCAGTATTAACATTGAACTGATTGTCAAATAAATTTAAGTTTTCCTGTGATAAAATGTTAGTGACTCCTTTGAATGAATCACTTCCATCAGATTTATTACATGTACTAGAAAATGGTGTTGTTGAAGAATAAACTTCATGAGGACTCATTTTACCAACTATATCATGTGTACTAGCATCCCAACTAGTAAATTGTACATTTTTGTCACGTCCATCGAAATTACAGGAACAGTTAGCATTTACTGGTGCATTTTTGTGCACATATGATTTTCGACAATCCGGCATTTCTTTCACACATATACGTGGTCGGTCCTTTTGCTGTGTTGGTGAGTTGAGGTCTGTTTCATTTGCAGTTTTGGGTCTTCCTGCATTAGTCGCAAGTTCTCTTGTTTGCTGGGATTGTAAGTAATTGGACTTTTTCTCTGGAATGTCAATTCTGGGTACTGCATATGAATTGCGAGCGTTCGAATGCAGTAACCTGTATTGCCGACCTTCCAAGACTGGACTGTCTGCTGCACTGATCCGTAGTTGCATTCCTGAAGCACCCCTTCGTATGTCAGCCGGATTAACACGTGTCTTACCAGAAAATGCACGCCCATGACACACTTGATCAAAAGATCTGGACAAACTATCGGATCTAACACGGGGTACTCTACCTTTGAAGTGTTTCTTTATTATTTCGTACCCAACTCTATTTATACCAGTCACTTTCCACAAATCACAAAGCTGTCGAAAAGGACCATGTACGCTTCTGTGCTGATAAATCCTATTAGCCAATTGTTTTTCAATTCCAGGAATAGATGTTAAGTAATTTAATGTACACGAATTTAAGTCAACGGACATCTTGGTTCAATGTAATAAATATTTATGTAAATAATTTAGTATCTTTATAAGTTTGATTCTCCTTTGTTTATATTGTGTTTGCTTTCTTTGGAACAGCCTTTGTATATGAACGTAATCTACATTTTTTACGTTGTTTCCAGGAACGTGAAGCGTAAAACGTTTGCCGCATTCGATTCTGAAACACGTATCAGTTCATATTTACACCATACTTATAAAATTCATCTGATCATCATGACAAATGATAATTATGGCGAATTAGACCATTATATGTGTGTGTGTGTAATTATGTGAGTAAAACTTTTACTGATTAAAAAACGTTTATTCACCAGCGGGAAATAACTCGTTTTTGTCACAACTGTTTACAAGCTTCCGTATATTTTCAGAGTTCACGTCATCTCGTAAGATCCGAGAGATTTCGTGATTAGTTCGAGATTTGGAAACTGAGCTATTTTGGCAACAGAAAATTTCAATAACTGCACTTAATTGTTAATTATGAGTTAAAGGGGGGTGTGTTGCGTTATTTTTCTTGTCCACGTACAGCATCAATTATCTAGGAATGACCTGAAACATTAATCTAGATAAGAATTTTGGTTATATACTTTATTTAATGAAGTTAAAATAGACTATGACAGTAACTACGGATTTGTATGGCAATCAACACAAGAACGGGATGTTTTGACACTGGATGAACCCAATATATAAAAACATTATTAGATATAGTAAGAGCCGTTAGTTTGCTCTTAAGTTTACAAAATGTCTGGCAGAGTCGTTGATAAGATAGACCCGTTTCAAAACAAAGCTTCCATACGTGGGCGAAAACAGAAACGGAGTCAGGGCTCATCACATTACAGGACCAAAGGACCTTCAGAGTTGATAGCATTGCCGCAATTAAAAGGTAAAAGATTAATGCTGTTTTATTGTGCATCTATTGTTCTTGGCTTTGACTTCATCACATATATTGTATTGCTTTTGCTACAGCAATGTGTTTTGTAACCTAAGTAGTGTAGACTAAGAACCTGGAACGGTATGTATTGATTAGAGCCATTCATGCATCCATTCATGAGTACTGATATCCTTTAGAGGTTTTATCAAGCATTTGGTTTGTATTTTGTTCTATGATCGTACATAAAACTTAAGTGATTTATTACACATTTGACCTAATTTTTAGTTCGATTGTGCTTAAGACTACCTTGCATGTGTGTATGATTCATAGTACAGATATAATTGAAATGCACGCTACGAGTTATGTATGGGGCCAAGATTGAAGATGGGAGGGATGGTCCCGTTTCGAACTACCCACATGTAGCTAATATCTCACTTAAAGTTTTGATCATTTCTCTTTTTTCAGTGAATTTTCTTTAATGCAAATTCCGTTGTTATAGACAGCAAAGTAATTAAAAAGAACAACTTAGCTTGCCCAGCCACATGATCTTCCTTAAAACAGAGTTTGTCCAGTTGATATTGTGATTCGTCTGGAAAATGTATCACCAAAACAGTGTAATGGTTATAACTCAAAATTTTTACCAGTCCTGACAACACAGATACCAGTCTCGGACGATAGGACGGGTACTTGTCCAGGGCCCTGTATATGACTGTCAAATGGGATTTGCCTGCATGGTCATGGCACGGCCTGTTCATGGCAGACTGTGTGTCACCAATAACTTACTTTGTACGTCGGACTACAACCATCTGCCATTAAATTGCTGATTCTGCACAGTGTGTCAACGCCGTTGAGTATAATGCATGTCATTGCATGATGGTCGTAACAACACGCATGAGGTTTGGAAGCCTTGATTGTGGTACTACATAGGCAGGTGTATATACATGTTCATGACATTCTTTACAACTCCTATGCTTTCAATTGTAGGCACCAATTACATTTGAATATTGACAACATTAATAGGTTATTTTGTTTCATTCTTGTGCTTTTGCTAGCATTTTTAAACATATTTAACACCAACAAAAAATATTTTATGATTAAGAAATTTTACCAGTTTTAAAGTGTACTTTTACAATATTTTTTAGACACACCACCATCGGAACAGCAGGAATTATTCATAAAGAAGCTACAACAATGTTGTGTAGTATTCGATTTCATGGACCCTGTGTCAGACATCAAAAGCAAAGAAATAAAGCGAGCAAGTCTAAACGAACTTGTGGACTATATTACCGCTACAAGAGGCGTTCTCACAGAACCTGTTTACCCAGAAATTGTTAAAATGGTAATTTTTGTATTATCCTATATTGAATTTATCACTATTAAGATAACACGAAATATGAAGCAACCAAAATTTTAAAAATCAAGCATTTCTTGATTTTTGTGTATTCATTTATCAAGTACTAGCTTATACCCGTGGGGATGAAAAATCAATAATGGCCAATCAAGTCTCACACTCTATTTCTGAAGTAAATACAGCCCATAACCTGTTCACCATTCAACAACAAATATTGCTTGCATTTATACAAGCAGCCGCAATGTCCTAACACCCCCACCCCAGCACCTACCACTGTACCACTATTCTAATTTCTATCTAATTTCTATCAACACTAGTAACAACTTGAACTCATTCTGACACAACCCGTCCATGTTCTGATAATACCTGCCTAAGTCTCCAACATACGCTCACAACAATGATTCAATAACATTTTGCATAGCAGGAGTCCACAGCATCTGCACTAGCAATACCCAGCCCCCATTATCATGATAGCACCCCAATGCATATAAATGTAAATGTCTGGTTTATAGTCTTGATCCAAGTTTTGATATCACGACTTTACAATTTACACCAGGTCATTGGCCCACTTATTGATCTTCAATTGATCATTTCTCACATACTTGAATCGGCAGCACATACAGCGCACAATGCTAATCACTCACACGATCACTCTCACTCTTTCAACCCAATGACCTGTACTTAATTAACGTGTAGGTGCCACCGAGCAGTGTGCAACCTGCTATGGGGTAAGTTTGCTCAACACCAACCACCAGACCCGACTGGGAATCGAACCCAAGACCTGGTCACGAGTCCAACACCCTAACCACTTGGCCACGGAAGCACATATAAACCCAAAGCATGAAATTACACCGATTATAAATGAGCCTACATGTACACTATTTGACATACTTGCTATAGCATTCATACTGGGACATGACTTGAGGAAAAACCTGTCAGTATTAGCTGATATATCTTCATTCACAATGCAAATTAGACCTATCTATTGTCTGTCCAAATTATTTTGTACAGAGCTGATTTATTAAGTCAAATGCACCCCAGCACTGTGACAGCACTTTGACAGAACTAAGTGATGTGCCACTAGTTTTACTGGGTGGTCAAATGAAGAACCCCCTTCATTTACCTTGCCCAAACTGGCCTTTACCCACACCAAACCCAATCAGACATGCCAAATCTTAAAACAGATGGCATGGCGGGTCTTAGCAAGGCTGGACCATCAAATAGCCAAGTCTGTTATGTTCATACTTATATGGTACTATTGAGACAATGAAAACTTGCTTTGGTCAATCATTCAAAAGAATATGTATGATATAGAAAATAAATTTAAGAGTGAAATCAGTTATGATAAAAGTTACCGGGTGTATCGAATGAAAAAGCTAAAACTTAGTGGTGCAACATTAACTTTTAAATGACTTTTTACACTTTAGATTGCATGTAACATATTCCGAACATTGCCGCCCAGTGACAACCCAGATTTTGATCCAGAAGAAGATGACCCTACACTTGAAGCATCGTGGCCACATTTACAGGTAAATTAATATTGCATCTGTCATACCCAAGCCCCGATTGGGTTGGTTAAGACTATACACACGAGGTATGTAGGCTATGAACTCAACTCAGAATTCAGCCAAAAATTCAGCACGAAATTCAGATAATGTAGACTCTAACACTTTCATATCGGCTACGGAAAACGAATCACACAATAAAAAACAGTGATGTACACGGTCATTTTGACAGTTTTAGGTCAATGACAATAACTTTTCTACAGCCTTCATAAATGCCTATTTATTTACATAAATTGTACATGTGTGTTCAGATTCGTATCGTGGTTCTTATTTTTACCTCCTTGTAATAGGATTATAGATTTATATGTCCAGAATAGAATAGGGTATAGATGATCCTAAAATAGACATGAAACCGTCTACTTGATGGTATTAGCCGTTAACACTCGCCGTCACAGTTTGAAAATGGTATGGTTTCGAGGTTCAGAAGCCTGTTAAAAGGCATGCCCCGTGTAGAGGACAGCCACCCCTCACAACGCTAAAGAACTCACCTAGCTTGAAAACAATAGCTATTAGCTAGTGTGATCCCTCCACCCCCGAGGCTCAGTTGGTTACCTGAGATCTGAGATCTGACAGTTTTTTTTTGTTTGTTTTTTTTTGTGTGTGTGAGCGTGCGTGCGTTTGTGTGTAACATTGTCTTGTAGAATATGTCTTACAGAGAGCACAGTAATTGGTCGTTTGGTCGTCAGAATCGACTCACGTTTTGTCCAAATGACCCAGACTTCAACATGAGTCATCCGTACGGACGACTCACGGTTTAGGGACGTGTGATCATCAAAATTTTAAAGATATTACACCATTATTTGCTTTCTTTTCATTCAAGTTTCAATCTGCGTTAGTTTCATGGGCGCTGCCATATTTGTTTACATTCAGAGCGCCACCAAGCGGCAATCCACTGAAATACTTTCGACTAGTTCACGCCGGTAGCGCGGGAAAAACGTGTCTGCGCGCTGCTGTATTTGCGTTGTGATAAATGCATGTTGCGTCGGGTACTAGTACCAAAATGGCTCCCATAGGAAACAGATGTCAATATGTTGAAATTTCTTGTTATATGCTTAAGATATTAAAGTAACATTAAAATCAATTATGTACGATCATTCCTAATGAGGTTTTACATTAAGTTATCTACTTTTAATCCTGATGACACTGCTTCTAAATAGTCATTTGACGGATTTAAAAAATGAAACATGTGACAGGATCTTACATGTCAAAGCTTTTGGCAGCCAAAAACGTGAAATGTTCAAATGATACGGCTGATTTAGCTGTTAGCTCTAGGAGTCTGTATTGATATAATAAGTGTTGTTATTTATAGAATTTTCTTGTATGATAAATGTATGCAAAAACACGAACACCCATATTATTTCTGCACGACCCAGAATAGCACCCGGACCACTTACATTTTGTGGTAGGTCGTCTGGACGGGCTAGCTACGATTTAGAATTACTGTGCTCTCTGTCTTACATTTTCTGCACATGAACAAGACATATCATGAGGGGTTTGGGCCTTAAGCATATGCTTATATATACATATTATGCATAATATGACTACTGGTAATATGATTAACAAAAGTTGAAAAAACGATTGAGAAGTTTTGCTAGTTGTCTAAACATCAAGACGAAATGACATGACATGGACAAAAAAAAATATTTATGGAGAGAATCCAAAAGGCAATGTGAGTAAACCAAACTGACCTTGACTAAACTAAAAGGCATGTAAACAGTTTGAATGTACTGTTTTTGAAATACATTTAGAAGCAGTGTTAATTTTTAGTAGAGATGGGACCTTCGGTGGATTTTAGCATTCGAACCTTCAGGACACTACTAAACGAATCTTGGAAAGTTTTTTGAAAAAGTAGAGAAGGAAATAGTGAACTTCAGTCGGTGATGAAAGTTGTATAGGAAATTGGAATGTTTTGTAATATTACTTTAATCCCTCTAATCAAATGGACAGCTGTTAATGGTATTGAAAATGTTGATGGTATGGTAAAACATAAGTCTGCTAATGAAACTGATTATCATGTATGCGGCAGTTGCATAACTAGAGACTTGTCATATGGACGCTATGCAACAGTTTGCACCATCAAACAAAGATTTAAGGCGCTATCACATCATAGCTGATATTATTTACTCTGGTCATCTTACTTACCTGCTGAATTATCGGTTAAACTCTCTGTTTAAGTGATTGGAATTTAACCTGTCCAACCAGTCAAGATATTAACCAATCAATAGGCTGGGTAGATGTATGAAGCTGTTTGTGATGAGTCAGTTGGTTATGTAACAGGTACCTCACTGAAATCACGCTACATTTGACATTTTTAACATACTGAAGTTGTTACGATTTGACGATGCATTTGTGAAAATAGAAGGAAATCAGGTTGTGAAATCAAACTTTGAAGATAATGGTCGATGAACGAATTGTCGAAGCTTTGCCCCATCTTTTATTTAGCCGCATATTACTAATATACTTCAAGTGTATGGACCGGATAAAAACAAGACTACATCTACATATTTTGAGTACATTGTGTTTGAGAAATAAATTTGGACATTGCCTAACTATAAATGTTAATGTTTATTTAGTCTATGTCATGACAGCTATCCCGCAACAAATAAACTAATCATTAGATTCCTGTTCATGTGCATGTATATTGAGAATAAAATGGTCATGGTTATGGAAATCTAATGTCATGAAAGTTAAGATTTCAACAACGTTTTCGAATTCTGCCCTATAGAAGTTTACTAAAACTATCTGTGAGCAAAACAAATTTTTGATACGCAGGTGACTATGGCACTGCATTCACTGCATATCAACGATGGTTATGGAAACTCTTTGATCTGTCTAGGGAATATCAGGAAATATCAATGCTAGAATTTGGTACCCACGCTGAACTCTTTATTAAAATTATTTTGATTTTATTGCCTTTTATTTCAGATCGTGTATGAGTTTTTTCTACGGTTTTTTGAATCTCCAGACTTCCAACCAAGTCTGGCTAAAAAATACATCGACCAAAAATTTGTACTACAGGTATTGAATGAAATTATGCGTTAAAATTTATACATTTCTAGTTCAACTTTTATAATCGAAATTCAACTATTGAGGGCTTTTTCACTTGCATATTTGCTAATGTATGGGTAAAATAAAACACAAAACTTGATGTCCGGATATTTTGTATCCAGTTTTTAAATGTATGAATTTTTCTTATTTTCAGTTACTAGAATTATTTGATAGTGAAGATCCTCGAGAAAGGGATTTCTTAAAAACTGTCCTACATCGATTATATGGAAAATTTCTTGGGCTTCGGGCATTTATTCGTAAACAAATCAACAACATGTTTCTTAGGTATGTAACTTGGTTTTTATTGATAAGTGTAAGTATCCTCCTCAATACACTTTGTTTTTACATTGCACTAAAGCTTGTTATACTTTTGTAATGTGTCTGTATTAAATAGTAACTAAACTATCTAATACTACTTTTATAGGTTTATTTATGAAAATGATTCCTTCAATGGTGTAGGTGAGCTGCTGGAGATTTTGGGCAGGTAATGAATTTTAAAATGTGTTATGAAATACATGTTTGTATTTTCATAATATGTGCGTATAGTATCATATGTATCATAAAATTTTAGTTTCTACCTCATTACTATTTGTTATACATGCTATGTATAGCTTCATTCAGGCAACAGTTATTAGAATTGGCTTTAATAACCCAAGTTGCTAACACTTAGTTGTTTCATATTTATGGAGAAAATTCAAGAATAATATTTAAAAAAAAATATATATATATATGTATTTTCAAGGTTTCCCGTAGTATGACTTTTTACTTCTGTTTGAAGCTTATTAAGCTAAGACATCTATTGATTTAACCCATTTAACATTCATAGTCGATGTACAGATTATTGTTGGTCTTTCTAATAGGTTCAATAATGAGTATTAAATTAACTTAGTCCTACAATTTTTAATGTTTTTACACCAAGTCTGTTCTAAACCATACAAGCACATTTATAATTATTTATTCGTTTATTTTGAATTTTCCATTCTGTTTTCAGCATCATCAATGGTTTTGCCTTACCACTGAAACAAGAGCACAAGATGTTTCTCATCAAAGTCTTGATACCTCTGCACAAGTCCCGCACCCTTAGCTTGTATCATGCTCAACTGGCTTATTGCGTCGTTCAGTTTCTAGAAAAGGACGCCACTTTAACTGAACCAGTAAGATAGTTGTTTACAAAACACAGTGATCAATAACCTCTTGATCTATAATAGCATTCTTTCATGTAGGTGAACATCAAAGACATCTTCATTTTAAAGCATTTTTAACAAAAAAGCACTGTAATTGAACATAACCATACCAGTTACTTGAAGATTTCATAAGATGTGTGAGGTGTTTTTTTTTCTCACCTGTCACTGTAACAGGTGAGCTGTTCAACTACTATTGTGATCGTCTTTTGTCCATCACTCATCCAAAGTTATTTACACAATAACAACTTAATTTTTCGTTTGATTTTCACCAAACATTTTCACATGTTATATGGCTATCGGATGATGCATCCTTATTTTAAATCATGCCCATGGGGTGAAAATTTTCCCCTCAGGTTTCCATCAAGAATTCCTTGTCAACACTAAAACAGCGTAATTATTTTAATGTAATTTTTGCAAAATTTGCACAGAAGCTGTATGACTATTAAATCATGTCCTTTTTTCGTCATGCCTCTGTGTTGAAAAGTGACATCAGTGGTCTATCAACATTTTTTTCTTTGTACAATAATAACTTCAATTTCACTTGATTTTCACCCCCAAAAATACTCAAACGCTTACAGCTTTTGAGCTGAAAGAACATTTTTATGTCTAGAATCTTGTCCCTGGGTGGAAGACGGACCACCACCCAATTGGTCGAGTGCCTCATTTTCACTTTGATTTTAACTTAATTAATTCCAAAGACAAATCGTATCTATAATACAGAGATGTGAACTTACGTTTTTTTCCCGTATTTTTACGATTTTTCACACCTGAAAATTCATTACGACCGGGACATGGGTTTATTACGGTATTTTACTAGGGTCAGAGAAATATGTAAAACTTGTACTTTTTTCTAAAATACCGATGTTTTTGCTCGCAAATGGGCGCAGCCATTGTTAAATGTACTCGATTGAACTACGCATCGTGTAAACAAGGCTTTCACCGGCTCTCAAAAATGTACTCGATTTTAATGACGTGTTAAAACAGCTTTAGTCTCGATCAGTGAGGCCCAGTTTGTATGTGCTGTTACTTATGCGGCAGGCAGCCTCGATGAACGAGACTAACAGTTTCTGCTGGTTGTCGTAATATATGCACCTGCACCTGCAACATGACCTGTCAACGGTATATGAAAATGAAACTGATAAGAAATATTGAAAATTAATGAATTTGTGCGTTCCCCAGTAACATGATGGTGCAAAATTACAAGGACAAGTATTCCAGAAAATACAATGATATCAGTGCATCAAAAAAGAGTGTGAATCACACCCGATATAGTGAAAATTCATGGTACACACAAGACACAAGGGCATTAGTATTGTTGTACATGCCTGACGTTCCAAGGTAATATGCATTTTGCACATCCCGTGTGCTCTTCCAACAGATGCTTGTTTAATCTAACTAATATGTATACATAAGCAGTTGCTTAAGGCCCAAACCCCTCATATTATGTCTTGTTTATGTGCAGAAAATTCGCAATTTTAATAAAATATTAGGCACTATGGGAATACCAGCAGAGGAACACAGGCCGCAAAATCCAGCCTCGGAAGTTTACATCCTTGCAGTATCAACATCTTTTGTAAAATGACGCCGCACGCACACGGACAGATGTTTGGTTTGTGTCTTCTAAAATGGATATTTGATAACAATTCAAATGTCGGATCACAGATAAGGTGTTTGACAGCAGTCTCATGAAAGCTGGGCTCCGTATATTGTGTGTTTCTTTGAAAACAATAAAATGTGGTGTCAACTACGCAGATATTTTGCCGATCCCGGGAATAAACAACCAATGTTTTAAAACGTTTTCACTCAGAAATGTTGTAAGTAAACATCTATTATGCATTGAATCGGATTCAGTAGTAAATTTTACATAGGTGAATGAAGAAATACGCAGTTTTATAAGCTCCACAACCTTAAATATTGAACTATTCCCGTTTTGATAAACGTACATTCTCAGACATACCACCGGATTTCAAGTGGCAACGTTCAGCGGGATAATGACAGCCAGTATTCTCATTAAACTGTTAAACGTACCTTGACATTTCTATGTAAATTTTGAGAAATAGAAGTATCACTGTTTTTATTTGTGTATTACTTCTCGGTAGCCGATATGAAAGTGTTACGTTATCCATCTTTGAGTACAGTAGGTGCAGTGACCATCAACATTACGTGTGATGTATCAACCCAATCGGGGCTTTGTCTGATTTTGGTGATCTTTTTTTTAATTGATTCCCTGTGATATCTAGATTTTTTCAATTATTTTTTTTTCATTTCACCCCGTGTGTTTACAATTATTGATCGCCCTTATTATTGTTTTATTTTTTATTAAGATTTTATTAAATGAAGCTCACGTGATTTTTGAGATTGAGTTCGTCGTCCGTCTGTCCGTCCATCCGTCAACAATTCATATTTTCGTTTATTTTTCATTTGATTTTCAAAACTTGTACACAACTTATATGGGTCTTATCATCATATCATATTTGAATCAATATTGACCCCTCCCAGGGTCCATATAAAAAAAATGACAATTCATATTTTCCATATAATTTCTTTTATTTTTCATTTGATTTTCACCAAACTTGTACAGTACTTATATGGCTGTCTCATCATCATATCATATGTGAATCATTTTTTCTGAATTCCCCCTGAGGTCCATATTAAAAAAAATGTATTAAGTGATTTTTCATTTCTAATTAGATTTTCTCCAAACTTGCACATAAGTTATATGCTTATGTAATGCTCATATCAGAATCATGCCTTGCGTGACAAATTTGACCCACCCCCATGCTCCAAAAAATAAACAACATAATTTTAGTTTATTTTTCATTTTTATTTCCACCAAACTTGTACACAACTTATATGATTTCATCATATCATAGAATCATTCCCTGGGTGTAAAATTGACCTTTCCATATTAAAAAATTGTATTAAGTGACCCTTAGATTTTCACCAAACTTGCACATAAGTTATATGATGTAATGCTCATTTATTAGAATCATGCCTGTGGGTGACAAATTGACCCATTTTTTTTTTTCATTTTATTTCCACCAAACTTGTTCACAACTTATATGACTTCTTATCATCATATCATATTTGAATCATTCCCCCTATTGACCCCTAGACAATTCATATTTTCCATATAATTTCTTTATTTCTCATTTGATTTTCACCAAAAATGCACATGAGTTTTTATGTAATAGTCATATTTGAATCATGCCCGTGGGTGACAGATTTACCCCCATCCCAAGGGGTACCTCTAACAAACGTTTTTTGTCATTTTCAATTGATTTTTTATTCTGATAAACCATATTTGAATCATACCGTGGCTGACAAATTGACTTCACGTTAATTTTGAAGCCCATTTTTCAATTGATTTTTTATTCTGATAAACCATATTTGAATCATACCCATGGGTGAAAATTGAACATTTTGAAGAATTTTATCAGTATTCTCATTGGCAAGGACCTTTTTTCCTCTTGTTTATATCTTATTATTAAGATTTTTGCTTGAAAATTAAGATTTTTCATGGCTGTGATTAAGATTTTCAACGCTGACGGGTTCACATCTCTGATAACATAATGATCTCTTTTTTTTTCATCTAGTTGTTTTCTTTTAAATCAGGTCCCATGACTCAATTGCCTATGCCCTAAGGTCCATCAATGATTATCAATTTTATTTTTGACAAACTTGCATACAATGTGTTTACAGACTAAACTAATAAATCATTTTTCTGTCCTTGAATCATGACTGTAAGATAAAAATTGGTTGCCTTGATATTGTGTTGTGCAATAAAAACTTGAGAACAGGTGAGTGATACAGGACCATCTTGGTCCTCTTGTAAATGTGTGTCCATGCATGTAGCATCATCTAATTCTCTGTTTTTTCTTTGCATGCCAGCTATTGAATATCTATTAAATTTGTAGGTTGTTAAAGGTCTACTAAAATTTTGGCCAAAGACATGTAGCCAGAAAGAAGTGATGTTTCTTGGAGAAATTGAGGAAATTCTGGATGTGATCGAACCAACACAGTTTCAACGAATCCAGGAACCTCTGTTTAAACAAATTGCCAAGTGTGTGTCAAGTCCACATTTTCAGGTATTAAACTTGCATTCTAATCGATGTTTTGTGACTTTTTCTGATTTTTATCCATTTCAAATTCAATTGAGTGAATTGGGTAATTTTACTGTTTATGAGTACAAATTTGTTATACACAAGGCCAGCAAAATGAAATCATGACATCTTTAAAAGTTTGTATATTCACATCAATCTGAAATTGTTGAACCATAGTCTATAAATTTGTTATACATAAGGCTTAACAAAATCAAATCATGACATCTTTGAAGTTTGTATATCTATGTCAATCTGAAATTGTAGAACCACAGTCTATTAAGTTAGTGTATTGTTTATTCTAGGTTGCGGAGCGCGCACTGTACTACTGGAACAATGAATACATTATGAGTTTAATTGAGGAGAACTCGAATGTGATCTTGCCCATCATGTTCCCTGCTCTGTATCGGATCTCTAAAGAGCACTGGAACCAGTCTATTGTTGCTCTTGTCTATAATGTGCTCAAAACATTTATGGAGATGAACAGCAAACTCTTCGATGAGCTTACAAGCAACTACAAGGCTGAGAGACAAAAGTAAGTTGCAAATAATTATTATTAAAGGCTTGTCTGCTGTTAACAACATGAAATGAACACATGTTATTCTGAGGCATGATCTCTATTTTCAGGGAAAAGAAAAAAGAGAAAGAAAGAGATGAATTGTGGAAGAAACTTGAGAAGCTTGAAGTAACTAACAAGCAAGCGGGGAGTAGCAAGCGTACATAGGTTCGGGTAAGTAAGAATATATTTCATGTATGAATACAGCAATATTAAGACTACTGAGTGAAGTACATGTACCAACACCATCAATGAATGGAACATACTAATTTAAAGGACCGCTTTCAAAATGATTATCATATATGAATTTTGTCAATGTACTGAGTAAATACCTACTTATGTAAAAGTCCATCCTCTAATCTAATCCATGCTCCACCTAAAAGTCCATATCTTTTTATATGTTTGTTGTCATAATTAATTGTATACCATACAGTACAACCTCTTAACAACCTCTTTATATAAATAATGTGCGTTCTTTTCAATTTTAGGTACAATGAGTTGTTGATGGGTGGACTTTATTGGAAGATGGGGAGGGAATAGGGTTATTGCAGAAGCTGGTCTAATGGCTGCATTATCAGTTTTTGTTAATAGAACAATCTGCCATGTAGATACACTAATATAGATTGCCCTTAAACGGGGCTCCAGCAATTAAGGATATTTTAATTCTGCCATATCAGATTCTAATATGTGTGATGGTTTAAGTCTTATGCTAAGATCTGGCGATCTAAAATAAAGTTGTACATATATGTTAGAGCTAAATATTCCACAATCTAGGATAACTCTATGTACAATTATCATTGGGCATGAACTTTATTAAATTGAATTTTATTTGTAAATAATTTGTTATGAGCAGTTTGTTTGATAATAAGGGTTACTATTTCCAGAAGTTTTGATGAAATTTAGAATTGAGGACATTTTTATTGTACTGGTTGCATATTCATATGCGATATTTTGTTTTGACTTCAAAAATTGATGGCTGCCTAGCTACTATCATTTGTCAAAGAGCTGACGAAAAAAAGAAGTAAAAATGCTCAAAAAACAAAACAAAAGTATTTGATTTGAAAGAATGCCACCAATGATGAAGAATAATATATACATGCAATATAATTATTTGGCTCTTTGATAAAAGATATTGGTTTTTGTGAGGTAAAAACTTGTTTATTGGAATAGTATTTTGCCTTATGACTTGCATTGTTGCCATGAAAAAACATGAGTAACATAAGATATCATTACATTGATTTGTGAATTTGATTACTTTTCGTATACATGCTTGTGCCAGAGCAGCAGAGTTATAGCTATTTTGGGTTGTACTTGTGATTTAGGATTTGTATGCATGCTCTTACAAAATATAATCGTTTCTTTGTAAATGTACATGATGTCGTAATACACCCCAATACTAAACCCTTTTCTGCAGTGGTAATTTGAGGTGGTGCTGTATATATATATAGTGGTTTTCATTTTGTCAACATAACTGTTAGATAAAAGAGAATATGTACAGAGTGCAATCATTCATGAACTATGAAACACCACAGTAAACTTCTTTTAATTAAAGCTATATTTGTGTAGATTCACTTAAACTGCAGTATAACACAAGTTATGCACATTGTTTGTTATAGTAGTGTATCATCAGGTACAGGCATTATTAGCCTTTGCTTTTGTTAACTCAAAGTATATTTGTTGGAGGCATTTTTTAGGGAGGGAAGTTATTCGTTCGTTAAAGCTGTCACAATTACCACTCTCTAAAAGATATCCCCATCCCCATGTTTTGATTATCTGGCCATTTTCCATAGCAGTGAATGTGTAGAAATGTGTAGTCCTCTGTAGAGCAGAGTTTGCTGCTTTGGAATTTGTACAAAATTGTTAAGTATTGCTTATTATACATATTTATCTTCTCTGTTTGGGTGTTTACAGAAGTAATCATGGACAATGGGAATATAGTCGGACAGTGATAAAATATGCACCTCTCTCAAGACTACTTTCCTAAAGCAAAATCTTATTTGCAGATTTAACACAATTGTTACTTATTAGATTGAATTACATACTGGCAAATCTGTATATTTTTGTGCGGCTTTATTTAAATAACCACATTAAAATGACTTAACAATTAACATAGGGATAAATCTGGGAGGGTCTGTTTGTTATCTTGCAGCTCTATATTTTAAATTGTAAATGTTTTACAAATGTGCCATTTCTGTTAGTTTATTACATTTTATGTTTTCCTCTACATTTACAGCCAGATCTCCTACTGTAGTGATTTTGGTGGTAAATTTGTACAGTGTATACAATATGAGAGGTATAGTGCAAGGTTCAAATACATTTTTGTATGACTGAATAATGACAATAAATCCTGTGTTATGTGCTAGTGTTAATGATCTTTGTTCTCATTGTTGGAATTCAGCACTCACAATACCAGTCGTGAGGCTTGCTCAATGATGTGCTTAAATAGTACTTTTAAATATATTAGAGTATATATCCCACACACACATTATACTATCATGTTTTGGTTTTACCCGTAATGCATGAGGATTTTCTACAGATCTAATGGAAAAATATACCAACTCAAGATGGATACTCTAAAACCCTTTTACATATTTTCACAATTTTGACGTAAAACTGAACAATGGTTTGGCTGCAAAGTTTGATTATTGTATATTTATTTTTACATATTCCTCCAACGATCATATTCTCTCACAAGGGTTGTCACAAGTACTTAATTTTGAACCATGGTACCAAGCTGCTAAAGCCGACCCACTATTGGGTACCCGATTATAGCAGATATATAAATTTTATCAGTTTTTTTACATTATTTTGTTGGTAACCCCTGCTAGTTCAGCTCCATGGGTGTGCCACCGAAATTAATACCTAGAAGTATAGGTCTATAGAACTATATATTTAAGATGTAGATACCAAATTCCAGCAAGTTTGCAACCCATATGTAAATGTAGAATGTATACTAGGGTTGATGGAAATTCGCAGATCTAAATATTCACAGATGGCCACCTAAGTAGTTTTGCTACCTATTGACATGCCTCCCACACATGCACCCTCTTGGTATAGATGTAATGTAAAGAGCCCTGATGAATTTGTAACAATTAACCCTAGAAATTATAAAGTTCACTGTGATAGATTTTCACTACGAGACACTTATGTTCATGGTTTGAGATTAAAATCACAAAGTATGTAGTAATTAGGCCTGCTATCACAAACCTACATGGATAGTGATGAATCGCAGAAAGATTCGCAAATTTTTACTACCGATGGTAACAGAATGACAGTAACATTCCAAGACCGATCGAACTGTTTCATTTTTTCAAAAGGCCCAGTAGGGCCTCTGGTGTAGACTACATGTGTATTGTATACTATTCAACAAAAATTCACAAACTAACACCCATATAAAATTGACGTTTGAATAATAATAATTATAGATTAATTAATTACAAAAAACACAGAATTATATGTATTTATTGAACTTTTGTCATAAATTTGATTATGAAAGTGAAAATGCATCACTAGAAACAATTTTAACAATCATGGAACATCTTGTAAAACTTTGTTGATTTAAAAAGATTGTAACATTTTGAGCCAGGATATTACAGAAAATTAAGTATCACAGTCTGCTTTAGGGATCGATCATTATAAATGGTAATGGGCGAGGGCAGTTGTTTGGTGGAAGGACGCTCAACTTTAAATGTAGGCTAGACAGAGGCCATGGACAGAGAGCAATTCTAATAAATGTTAAGGGAGGGCATACAATTCTTATAGTAAAATGGCAATAGTTTACAAAGTTTTTGTCAATTCACACATTCTTAACGTCAATGTATGTATGTGTATTCATTGCCATGTATAGTCCTATGTGGTAAAAAGGTGGGCGCATAATGTTCAAATAACATTTTGTAAATCAAAACCAAATGACTCCGCCCTGACTGTACAATGATGATTGGTCTCTTAGAGCTAAAAAGCTTTTAAAATGGAATGTACATCTAGAAATGGAAAGCTATTTACATGCTTCAAGGCCACTACACACATTTTCATGTACAATAAAAAAAATAAAAAGGAACACTGAAGCATAATCTTTCTCTCATTCAGTCCAGTTCTAACATTTAGTTCAATGTGTTATGAAATATCCATTCTTCATTTAAATCTTCGCAGTAAGAATGAGTGGTTTGCCACGAGTCATGTAAGACTTCATTTGCAGTTGAGGTGTTTCGATGAAACTATCTGTAAAAATAATAGTTTAAAAAGAATTACATTTTAATCCACAATTCAAAATTAGAAGAGGCACAATAAAAAAAAAAAAAAACAACAACAAACAACAAAACACTTGGCTCTTCTCATGAAGAATATATAGAAAGGGCTCTATGATTAGTCTATCTATTTGAAACGTTATACTTACTAATGTGTTGCTCTATGTCAGATACTTTGACACTATTTGGAGAAAGCCATGTTTGATCATTTCTACAAATAAATGACAAAAAAGAAATCTATAAGAAGTACTTTAAAACAAAATATCAATGAATGTGGACAAATTAATTTCAAGCCAATTTAGACAAAGATCATGCATTAGTTAAATTGTGTGCAAATATACAACCTCTTGTCCTTAAACATGGCGTTCATGTCCGTCAATGCACCTAAACCATTGTTCAGAATATCAAGGTTTAAGACCTCGTAGTGCTAAAAAATATATTTGAAAATAAAAAAATTATGAATATTTATGACGATTCAACTGCTTTATACATCACATACAATGTGCAACTCTGAAATATGAATTTTCACCTTTATCACATTGTCTTGCATTAGTCTAATGGCCAATTGTTGAGCATCTTTACACAGATTTTTTGGCTGCTTGGGTAAAGGTCTACCGTGAACATCCCCTGGTAGGCAAAGTAGGTACTGACAAAGAACCTAAATTCAAAAAATCGTAAATAAAATATTTGCCCTGATGATTTTTTACATAAAGAAATTTGTTTGTGTGTATCTATGAAGAAATATAAAACCCGCACCCAATATCCAAGCAAGAATGGTTCAAACATTTGACTGAGGAATGTTGTGAATTTGTTTGTAGACTTTTGGATGTGAACAAAGCCATCAATGATGTGAAGGCCTCCACTGTGGCTAAGATTCTGCACCGCTTCATGAAATGCCTTAACAGAAAAGAAATACAAACTTTCAGAGAAAAATATAAATTAAAAGAAGGTTATTGTTATAATTATATATTTTTTCTCAACAATCACAAATGAAATGTACATACCCCTTTAGTTTCGTTAACTTCAAATACAAATTCTTTGCAAAATATTTTCTCCAAGAATGTGTATTTTCCATATAGTTCATCTAAAAATAAACAGCATTCAATTTTTAATTTGCTTGATACATGTAGCATGTTTTCATTCACTGAAAAAGAACTGTTACAATGCCTACACATAGATTACAATGTGAATAAATATCCAAATAAAGTCTTTTATGATAAATGCAGGCACTGTCATTCTGAAAACATTTTTAGACTAACACGTCAGAAAAGTATTAGTGTCGTAAAGACGGTGGCTGCATCTACATACAAGTATCATTTAATTTTTGTAAGTTTTGTGCGTTAAGTATCAAACATGTAACAATAGTACACATTTTAGTCAGCAGCTATTATGTGACTTAAAAATTGATCTAAGTGAACAAGAAATATACACATAAAAATATAGATTCCATAACTTACCTAAAGATAGTGTTTCTGCAGTGCAAGTATTTACACCTAAAGCAACCATCCCCACCCGAACAAACACATGAAGCAACTGATTTCTGTATGATGCCAACATTATGTTGGTAGCTGCATTCAACATAACCTAAAATAATATTTATTTTCTTTAAATAATTCTCATACTGATAGTACAGAGGCATAATTATGGCATTTATAACATAGCCATTGAGGTGTAATTTCATTGGTCATCATACTCTAGAATTGCCTGATAACCCAAGCTCTATACTATGCACGTTGGAACTAACTATACACATAGTCATTTAAGGAATGTTCTCCATTTTCCAGGAATTGAACACATAAGAATTTTGACAAATTTATCAATTTCCCGCCAGGTGCTACTAAGACAACGGAACAATGTACTTTTTTACATTTAGTTATAAAATAACAGGCTATTAATGTTTCTTTGCTTGTCTAAACACAATGTGCGATAAATTCCGTATTCATGCTGAAAACTTCGTACTTGTTTATGGCTCGACATTATTCTTACTTGTCTGATCTTCGAATAAGATAAATGCGTACAAGTAGATATGACATTTCCGCACTCACCTTGTATTCTGCATTTTGTATACAATATACATGTATATCTAATTGTACCTACCTCATCTTGCACTGGTTTCTTCATGTGAGCTGGTTTCACCAGTTTTAAGTTAATAATATCTTTGTCCGATACAGCTATCAAATTTTGGTGAAGACTCAAAAAGTGACGAATAACAGATTCCGATGATGCATTTCCTAAAGAAATATTCATTTATTACTACACACTGTACATGCCGGTAAAACATATTCATCATTTATTCATTGTTACTGTAACTGTGAGACATCTTACCTGGCCAGTCAATGTATGCAGCTAAATTAGCACCAAGACTTTTAAGCCATTCCACCTCCTTAATGAGTTGTTTAACAGGTATGCCCTCACGACTCTGTTGTTAAAAAGTAAAAGCTGTTAATTTAGTTTTAAAATGCAATAACCAACATGTCTTTTTATAATTAAAATATTATACAGCTGAAATTCCACAGACAATTCCTAATGGCCTTCGCTAATAATAGATATGCCTTTGATTTAATTTCTTCAATCTTCAGACTCCTACAGCAAGCATGTTCCTACCACTACATTGACATAGCTGAAGATAATAATTATTTCTCAACTGATCATTAGAAATTGAAAGGCTGACACAAAATGTAAAGAATTTAACAACAATATGCAGCAATATGGCTATGTGAATGTGACTGCTGAATTATGAAATAAGCGACCTGCATAAGTACAGCTGCCATGAGTGCCCATGGAGTGATGACCATGTGCCTTTGTTGGTCACGCACAATACGATATGCCAGCTGACGGTTCAACTCCGCTTCATCCTCTTGCAGATTATTGATATATCTAGAAAAAATCATCTTTGTTTTTGTTTTACATACATCTTACAACTGTTTTTCAAAATTTTCACATATTTTGGCATATCATGAACTGTGCAGACTAGTCGTGATTTTAACATCCAAGCAAGTACTTCAACAAAATACCAAGGAGCAAAATCTCTCTACATGTATTTATATATACGTCTCCAACATGAATAACCAATCATACGAATGATACAAACCTTGGTTCTAATGCATGGTTGATTCTGTCTATATGGCCAGAAGAAAATTGTCTAATTGAAATAGCCTCTCCGATGAACATGTGAACACTACCAAAGTCTTCTTTCAAAATATTCCGAGCCTTGAATAAACCCTATAAAATAAAATGCATCAAATTAAGTTACAAATACATATTAACAATAACCATAAATCATTTTAAACTATCATCTTCAATGACTACTTTCGTCTTACTGAGGTTGATTCTTTCGGCTTTGGAATACCCAGCAACTCATATGCATATAAACTTTCCTCCAATATTCGATCGTAACTGATGCTGATTGGTACGATCATGACATCTGGCAATTCTGCTTTGAAATATGACTCTAAAGATGCAGCCAGCATACCTGGTGGAAAATATAAATTCTCAAATTAGACATGCATGTTCAATGATATACCACTAGTATTTCTATAGTACTAGCTGGATTTGTCTTATTAAAATTTTGTAGTGATTATTTAAAATTTTTTACTCCAACTGTTCTTGCAAGCAATTGAGAGTAAATTTGAATTCACAAGCAAACTTGGGAAAAATATACACTATACAGTTGTTCATAGATTATTTAAAAGTTAATGAAGAATTAATGAAAGCTTACCAACTCTTGGTACATAAGACTTAGCTGTTCTACTACGGGTTCCCTCAACAAAGAACTCCAGAGGTTGGTCCCCATTTCTCAGTTGCGTTTGAACATATTCAGTAAAGACACCCCAATACAGATTGTCTGTTCCAAATGATCGGCGAATGTAAAATGCTCCACACTGCCGTAACAGCCAACCAACAAACTTCATTCCTTTAAAATCTAAACAGACAAATTTTTTGAAATTAATAAGGAGCCTTGCCAAATAACTAATAATGATTCTATTTTCAAACTATGAATCAACTATTTAAATAAAAAATATGTAAGAGTATATCTAATGTCACATAGTAGGAAGTATTGCTTTACACAATGTTTCTATCTAAAATTAATCTTTTATACTTTACCCATAGCTGCTGCAATTACTGGTAAAGGTAAATCATAATGGAAGAATATATAAGACACAAGTAGAAAATCCATGTAACTTCTATGTGTTGGCATCAGTAATATTGGGTACTCTTGAATCATGGACCGCAACTAAAATATGGTACAAATGTTTGGAAAAGTGTATGAATTAAGTGCTGACAAATATTTGATCCATAAATACAATGTAGGATATATTAAAATCATTTATGAAATATTACTCACTCTTTGAACACCTTCTTCATTGACATAAACACGTCTGAATAAAGATTTAAATACTTTGATGAGAAAAAATGCAAAGAATCTAACACTTTTCAGATCTAGGTTATGACCCATCTCCTCTAAAATACTTGCTGCTTCTTTTCTTACGGTTTCTATGTTTTCTCCACTTTCATTAGCTACCTATTAGGAATTTCATACAATATAAAATATAAATAAAGCATGATTATATGTAAATCAAAGATGAATTTAACGACATATAAATTCATATAAAGGTGGCATTAATCTGGGCTTCTCTGAGGTAATTATCCGTTATTCTCCAGATGTAAAAATTGTTAAATGTATCATTAATAAAGTATCTGCTTAATGCCCCAGTTAAGTCACAATAGTTTCCGATACATGAGCAATGCGTTAGCGATGTATTTTTCACAATCTGCCAGCGCATCGCTGGAGGCATCATAACTTTTAGGTTGGAGTTATGATTCACCAATCGATTCCCAATATTCTAATGATCACTATCCCTAATGCATCCTTAACACACTGATGTATCTTTAAGCAACGGCTGATGTCCCATAGATGTCTTGTAAATAATCAATCGATGCCTAAACGATGCACTGTTATCACCATGAGTGTCCAACAGATGTTTTGTGAAAAATGCATCGGTTGCCCATAGGATTGTCATTGTCATCCTTCAGTATTGTAAGTGATATTTGCACCGATTTCCATCAATGTCAACTTTGAAGCTTCGGCCCTCAAAACGACTGAAGCTTCGAATATCAAAATTGGTGGAAAATTGACATCTCTAATCAGAACATCATTCATCCTGTGTGGGATGTACCTCGCCAACTGATGTGACTCAGGCATAAGGGACCAAGACATAGTTTACATACTTGGATAAAAACAAATTGATGTGAGAACAAACACTTTCATACATGTACCTAGGTGCATTGAAATGTAGGTGGAGGTCTATTGAAATGTGTGATTGACACTCACTGCGTTCGTTACACACATCACCGTGCAAAATTTTCTATTGTATATTTCACTCGATCACTGTCTAAGACATCTTTTTTTAGTTGCGTGGCACTTCGAGTTTTCGTATATTTGTAATGTGCTATACCAACTCTTTTCCTCAAAGCGTATTTCAGATCACTATTGGATCGCCTTTTTTCAAGTATATCTTCATAACCATCTTTGTATACAGCTAAAGAGGAAACTTCTTTAGGCTCGTCTGGAAACATATATATGATATAACAAAATTAACAATTATAAAAAACATGCACATTTACAATGTATCTGTGTTCAACAGCTCTAGAATTGTGCAACGTTGTGCATTGCTACTTTGTGGACCAATGTTCAAACATACTTGTGAATAATAATAATGAGGGATGGCATAAATATGGCAGGAATGAGTAGATAATGTATTTTTTCTAATGCAATGTCTTCAATCTACAATATTGTTTTGACAGACGAAATAGAGCATGCACATTTTCTGGACCAAAATACTACTACTACATCCGAAGGTATATTTGTCAACTGCTGCGAGTGTCCAAGTTTCTGGGGTAGGCAGCAGGCGGCTGTGTCTCATACCAGCTCTCCACGTGTCTCTATCTAACTTGTCTATAATAAGGAGGTTACAGTCCTTCAAGTTGGACTTTACACATTTCAACCAAGTCTTCCTCAGCTAGTCTGCCCTGTACCCGACGACTAGGGATCTTCACTCTCTACGAGAGATCATTTTTGTTTGTTTTTTTGTTTTTTTTGTGAATAATATTTTGTATCATTGTATTTGATAACTTATTTTGACGATAAATGTTATGATATAATGAATATCTAATTTTTATATATTTTTTATGAATTGTGCTTCTTCAAACCTTTGGAAGCAAATGGTACTAGTACAGAAGAACCACTTTGTCAAGCCAAACACAGAAGAACCACTATTTTATAAAATATAAGCCTCTTGTAGAGAGTGAGGGATCTCCATGTCCATGACAGAACTGATGCAAGTAGATGATTGAGACATGTACATGTCCATATAATCTGTGACGTCAAGAGCGCAGTTTGGAGGACACCTCCACAATCCCTTAACATTTTGTGGAGCTTAATTAGCGTAAGAGGTATCATCATCAGGCTTCACTTCGCAAATCCAATGTATCATAGATTTGTTGTTGCGACATAGCCGCTGAAGATCTGCAGCAAATGGTGCCCAGGTATCACTCACAGGGGCAGACTAAATTTAAGTGGCATATATGATCAAGTAGTAGAGCACAGCTCTGGATGGATCAGCTAGTAAAGTGAGAAAGCCAGAGATACAGCTATTCGGAGCTAGGGAGAGATGCAAGGGACGACCAAAGCAGTGTGGTCCAAAGCAGTGTGGTCCTCAGTAGCTCAGTGGTTAGAGCGTACGACTTGAAAACAGGATTTGTCTGCGTCGCAAGTTCGCGGCCCGATCATGGCAGACACAGTGTCGCCAAAACCGATACGTCGTGCGTCTGCTACTGAGTTGCTGATTTCCACACAGCACGTCGCCACCGTACAGTGTTACTACTAGACGGTAGCGACGCCAAGCGGAGGTTCGGAAGCCTCGTTAAAGGCGTGTCCCGTGTAGAGGAGAGCCACACCTCTGCACGTAAAAGAACTCACCTAGTTTGAAAACTATAGCTAGTGTGATCCCCCCACCCTTGAGGCTCAGTTGGCTACCTAGCCTGCCTCTGGAGGTTCATGTACCAACACCACGTGGCCTCATAGGCGTGATGTCCCACCAGGGAATTAGCCGATTAAGTATCAGAATCAGAATCATCAGAATCAGACATGCATATGGGCCAATGGGATGCAGCCGTGAAGAAAAATCTATCACATCTGGGTATGGATCAATCAGATCCAGATGACAGAAAACCTTGGAGAAAAAGGTTGAAAAATAAACTAGGCCAGCACACACCCTCAAATTGATTAGATTGATTGACAGGTCATGTCAGATGCATGCTTGAAGTAATGCAGTTTTAATACAATTTATACAATCCTGTTAATTACGTAGACTATAATCAGCAAAAACTGTAAAGTTGTTTATGCACTGTTATTTCATTTTACCTTTGTTAATCCATGAATTTCTTGATTGGTCATCCATTATTGTTATTTCTTAATCCCCTTGTAAATTACCATGTACATCTTTCACAGACCCTCAGCCTCAGTACTAAAGTACACCTGCACTTTCAAACAATGTGATGTTTGGTGATCCAGTCAGACTTTGGACATAATTTGATAACGAGTAAGTCTCTATGATAACACTAGATCAGTCTAACGCGTGACAACCCAATTGACAAGAATATCAACCTTCTAATGTATAATTGCTAGATATTATCTATTTTCTATTTAACCATGTATCTTAATATTGTTCTCAGCTCAACATGAGTCCATCCAGATATCCTCAATTGTTTTGGTCTAGAACGTAATTTCAAATAGACTTATCCAATAAAACCTAAGACGTTAAGGATGCGCTTTAAGCATAACGGAAATAGCAAAGGTCAATCTTTGCTGTTTGCGTTGTGTACCATGTTTTATTTTGATTGTCGATGAATTGTTTTCTTGGCGAATTATTATGATGACGTACAGGGTCAAGGACACCTGCACACACAAGAAAAATATGGCCAACAAGTCAAAAAAAGATTCAGTTGTTAGATGTTTTGAGGTCTCAGAACCAACATTACACGAGAAAGGTTTCACTATATATAAGGTTTCACAAAAGGTATGCCTTCAATATATATTTATTGACTCTTACTCCCTAGTTAGCCTCAATGATTTGAATGTTTTTCTCTCACCCGAGTCCCTAGTCTTGTGATTGAACAAGTGTCTTGCTGATAAAAAATCTGTAAGTGCTCTACACCTCTTGAAATTCGCGACTTTAGATAATCGGGATAAATACCCTACGTTATAGTCGGATCACGGTATTATCACTCATATACTGCCTTCACATACCATCCCATGCTCATATCAACCTGTGGGTCCAGTTGTGGTTTTTACATGGAAAATATATTTGGGTTATATCAATGGGATTTAATTAGAGCATCAATCGCTCTGTCCGGCCATGCGCACAATCCGTGAGTTTATGACTGACGTGAGCTGCCCCGTTATAGAGGTCACCAAATTTCACATCAGATGTAATATTCAGTTTATGTTAGCCCCAATTGGAACCGAATGCGCTTCGACTTACAGGCATCCAGGTCTAAGTTTATGTGAATGGCTGGTTTTAGCTATTGGTGATCTATGTCATAAGTAAAATCAATGCTCATTTTTTCTCACGTGGCAATGTAAGATTATACGTGTGACGTTTGACATCGTTGCTGAATATTTCGTCAGTGGGGCTTTCTGATTGGTTGGATTTTAATTGTTACAAACTTCTATGAATATTAAGGCCGTTGAATCACTGTCTGCAATATACTGCGTATATAGCTGTGAGATATGGCGATGACCCTACGTATTTTTTCCACCTTTTAAGTTCATTGTTTAAGTGAATTTAGGTCCTTTTGATATTGCCATGCAAATAAAATATATCTAAATTAGTTACTATATATAGTAGCTAGCCTGCTGTCTACATCCCCTGAAATGTATCACTTTTTACTTTCGTCCGTCTGAGAACCATCTATTGTTTAGTGCCCATCACGTCGGCAGAACGTAACATTGATTTGGCAGCGGCGGCAGCGTCATCGTCAATGCATTTCACGTCTGTTGGTGTCTGTTCTCTGCCATGTCCATTGCTAGATGCCAGACATGCAGATCTCTGCCTATGGGGTCCATCCAGTTCTTTCTGGGACAGCCTCTACCTGTAGAACCCTTCACCAGTCACCACAATTGATTCAGAGCATTTTGGCAAAGAATCACTTCGATAGATGTCATGTGGTCTGTGATGTCTCATCACTAAGCCGTTGTCTTTTAGAGCAGGGCACAGCTAGTTCATGTACACAGTAGTGTCGTGTGTCACACATGTAAAAACAAAACTGAATAATGTTTTGTAAACAATATTTTGGTGAAATGTATTTTTGCACATAATTTGTCATCATTTATCAGGGCTTTGATTAAGTTGTTTTATTTAAGATAGTGTAATAAATGGGACAGACGAGATAACTGTGCACCGATCCGTACCTAGTGTATAATACAATGATCAGAATTTTATGCTGGTATAATCTTCTGTCTTTATAGTACACATTCATTTCACCATCAGTCACATATAGATTTGTTTGTGTGTTTGTTTTAGTTAATTGAAGTTGATGCTCCAGAAAAAGATGTTACAGAGGTAAATCATATATTTAAATATGTAAGAATATGTTATTAATGCATTACTCATATTGTGTAGTTTTGACCTAGGAGTATTCTAATTACTCCTCCTTAGAACTAATCTTTTATTAGGAAATGTAAATTATCGCAAAATTGTATAACATGAGCATATTCTTATTGTACAAACATTTTACTAGTGTATGTTGATAAATCAAGGAGACTGTTCTTAGTTTTTATTCTTGCATTACCAGATCATAGTTTGGCGACGGTTCAATGACTTCAAGAAATTGCATCAAGTGATGTTGAAGCTTCATCTTGCTTTACACCGAAAAGATGAGTTTCCTCCATTTTCTAGACCAAAAGTATTTGGTAAGTGGTTTGATATATAGATTGATTATTGCAGTGTAGATATTGCTCAACATGAGACATTCAGTATTAGTTCTATTGTTATTTTGAATATAGGCCGATTTGCTGAAGATGTCATTATTGATCGCATGAGAAGTGCTCAAGATTTGCTGAATTTCATTGGTCAAAGGCATTATATGGTTAACAGCCCTCATTTCAAAACATTTTTTGAGGTAAGTTATACAGGGTTGCCATACATCAGGGAAAAATCAGGGAAAATGAAAAAAATTCAAGATCAGGGAAAAATCAGGGAATTTCATTTTGAATCAGAGAAAAACAAAAAAGTGGGAAAAATCAAGGAATTTCAAAATTATGTCTATGGAGGACGCCATTTATAAAAAAAAAATCATGCAATTTTGAGAATTTTTTCAATGATGTAACGTTAGCATATCCTTGACGTTTAATATAGCAGCAGTCACTCACTTGCAATGTTAATATCAGACTAGTCTAGTCACAAAGGATTAAAGGTTGTAGTCATTTTTGTACATGTATCAGTATGAATAAAAAAATCAGTCCAATCAGTTAAAAGTCATCACATCACATCCTCCAAAAAGCAATTAATTTTCATCAGGGAAAATGGTCTTAAATCAGAGAAAAATCAGGGAATTTTGTTCCTGTCTTTTTATGGCAACCCTGTTATAGCATAAAATGAAAAATAGTATCCATAGTTCCATCCAGCATGTCCAGGTAAAAAAGTTAATGTAATGCATTAACTTGTTGAAATATTTTTTTTGTGTGAGAGTTGTTAGTATCTAAATTGATAAATCATAATATTTTTCAAATACTTACCTGGTACATGTATGTCACATTGTAATCATACAGATACTTGATTTTTTAACGCTTAATATTACTCTTAGGGAGGTGAAGCTGTGCCATATGAACCACATGAAACAGTACTTAAGCCTCAAAGATTACACGCTCTTGATGCCATTGAATCTGACAACGATTCTACAACCTCATCCGTAGAAACTGGATCACCGCAAAGACAACGGAATGAGCAAGATTCAGCAACAGTGTTAGTTTTTCATAATTTTTTTGATCAAAGCAAAACATTATAGAACACAAAGGACAATATTTAACTAGACAATGCCACTATTTTTGCAGGAAGTCTATTAATAATCTATTTGTTGAAAATACTAGGACAAATTGATCGTGTTGGGTTATTTTTCAGTGAAGCTAGACTTGAGCTAGGTGGTGTTTGGCAGTTTCGTCAAACAGGGGATGATATTAGTCTTAATGGTGATGAGGAGGAAGAAGAATCAGTCAGCGATAAACCTATAACTTCATCGTCCAAGCCTGTGTCCACAAAGTTGCAAGCATTTGACCCATTAGATAGCCAGGAGCCAAGCTGTAGCAATACTGAATCAGGTAGAAATCTGTTTTATAGTATTTGCTGGGGAAAAATCGCTTTAAACAGAATTTTGCCCTTTGATCATTATTTTGTCCACTGAATTCATGCATTTGCTGGAATAGTGTGACAAAAGTTACAGATTGCTTTTGAACTTTGAAATTGTCATTACATGTATTCAAAATCATATTTAATTCTTTGTCATCATTCAAACCCAATATGTTTTTATTTAGTATTATAAAATGGTAACTGCAGCCAGACTAATCCAATTTATATATTTTTTTAATTTCCATCAACTTATTAGCAAATGGTGCTGTCAGTAACTTTTCACTGTTGTCAAACGAAATGACATCTGTCAGAGTTGAAGATGATATTTTGACTATCACCCAAGATGGTTCTGATAATCCTAAAGTTAAATTTCAAGTAGGGGAAGCATCCACAAGTAAACCTGCATGTGGAAAAGGTAAGATCATTGTCAGTCAAGTTTAACAGGTATTTTTGATATTACATGTACATGTAGGTTCTTCAATTTAAACATGAATTTTATCAGTCCTTATCCCTGAGGTGTAATGAAATATATAAAATATTACAATAAAGTAGTATTTTGTAACATGAACATTGATTTATTATCGTTTGTCATACATGTGTAAAATCTATTTTTGTGTATTTTGCACAGGAGATCTAGTAGAAAGTCCCATTGGCTTGGAAGTCCCTGATCCATATGCAGTGTTATCACCTGGGAGCCCGTCTAAGCTACATAAGAATCCCAGTCTGCTTAATCTTGATGTCTCTGACAAGGGAGATTACATAATTCAAGCTGCAAAACAAGTAATGAAAACATTTACTACATGATGTACAAACAAATTAATTGAGAATCTTGTTAACATACAAATATCTTAGAAGTCATAGCTGTACGCTCTACACTCACTGTTTCATTGCTAAACTGTATTTGCAATTTGCAATGGTCTTGCGCTATTTAGGATATGAAATAGTGCGGTCATGAAATTTTATTTTGTTTTGTAGATCAGCTTAGCACAGCACTGTGAGGCAAGTGGAAGTTATCATCTAGCATTCAACTACTACAAAAATGGTGTTGGCATACTCCTGACTGGTGTGCAGTGTGAGTGATTCAATCCATTGTTATTGTGCCAAGTATGAAATTCCTGTTTAACGAGGCAATCATGAATTAAATATGATTTAAAATCTGTGCTTCAGTGGATGAAAATGAAACCAGAATTCAGGTAGTAAGACGAAAAACAGCAAGGTACTTGATGAAAGCAGAAGATATCCACCGGAAATATTTAGCCGATAATGACGGTGGAAACAACAGATGGGATGTAAGCACAATTTTTAGCCACATTTTTAACTAAAAAGAGTATCAGCAAGTACCCAACGTGCTGAAGGTTAGTCTAGTTTACATAAAATGTATTCATTTAATCGAAAAAATCAACTTCCAGAGCTCGAAATTGGCACTGACAAACTGGCAATTTGCCAGTAGGTTTTACACTTATACTAGTGTAGAATTCGGATAGTGACAAAAAGTTACTAATGGTAGTTGAAATAGTAACAAAACTTTCATAGATTGCAAAATTGATGCAAGAATCGAGAACTTTGCCAGCTACTTGCACTCGTTTGTAAGCTACTGGCCCTCGTTTGCCAGTTACGGGCACTCCTTTGCCAGTGCTCTGCAAAGCCAATTTCTAGCTCTGACTTCAATGTTTTCCATTAACATATCTGAATGTTTGCGTTGTTTAGACAGGCCAGTTAAGCCCGGCCAAGGAGCTGGTGCCAGCTGTGGCGCTGCTGCAGGGAAATGTGGTGGAGCTGAAGAACTACAAGGTGCTGGGGATCATCAACACGGTGCTGCTCGTCATGGATGCCACCACCGAAAACACGTTCGTCATGAAGGTCGGTGGCGGACACGGTTTTTGTTGTTGTTTTGTTTGTCAAAAAGATTCAACTTGATCATGAACAGAACTGCTCTTGTACGATGTTGGATGATGCTTGGTAAAAATCAATTCAGTATGAAAATGGCCTGGAAATACAATGATTATGTCTGTTGATTTAAAAAAAAAACTAATTTTCCTGTAGTATTTTTACATGATAATACATGCTCGTGTTGCAATTGTCTAGGTGTTGCACAAGAGCTGCAGTGATGTGGTGTCTCTCCGCCGTTGCCTCATTGCGCACAGAAGTCCATACATGGTGGAACTTTACCGGTTTTACGACACCAGCAGCGCTATCTACCTACTGCTGCAGCACGCATCAGGTGGACGACTATGGAGCTACGCCAGCCACTTTCTGCAGCAAACTGCGGAAGAAGTAGGATCAGCATCGAATCTTATTCTTTAATCATATTGTTTTAAGTATCATATATTTTCGTATAGCTAACTTGAAGTGCTTGTGGTACAGTGTACAGTCTGTTGATCACAATCTTGATGGAAGCTTAAATAAATGGCTATGAAATAAATAACTGCATCATAAGTAGTGCTTAGATTATAACATGAAGTTTAGATTGCAATGTCATGTGGTCTGTGCAGAGTAAATTGCTAAAATCTTCATAAATTGCTTATTGTGAGAACGAAGTGTACCGTGTCTCAATTAATTATACACTACTGTAGAACCTCTCAATTTAGACCAGCCAATGGCTGGTCTCATTATGTTATTGTTAAATAGAGATGGTCTCCAAAATGTGGTTTTAATTGGAGGTTCTACAGTAATGTACATTAGCCATTTTTATATGAAATACGAATATGCATTTATAAAATGCGTTAAAATTTCCTTTTCAGACAGTGCAGCACCTCACCGATGTGTTTGACGATCCTCACGAAAAGCGTCTTCGTTCTGCCAGCAAATCACAATCTGACAGTGTAGTCCATATGTCATCTAACCCTGCATATAAAAGTTCATCGTCACAGCTGGTACCAGACTCCAACTCTCATGACATTCAAACAGACAATAATTTCATCGAATCTGTGATAGATAATTCAGACAGTGATAATTTGACTAACAAGAACACATCTAATAATTTAGATTGTGAGGGGGGTAAAAATAATAGTCAGGAATATGAAATTAATGATGAAATGAAAATTTCATTGCATGAAGATACAATTTCTGATGATTCTGTATTGAAGGAGGATGATGTTTTAGAAATAGTGAGTCATTCAAATACCTTAGATAATATCAACGACAATCTTAGCCTTGGCGAGTTTAATGATAGTTTGTTTTCACCAGTAGCAAAGTCTGATGTAAATATTGGTGATGCTAATCCTCTATCTCCTGATTTGAAAACAAATGCATTTCAAAATTTGTTAGAAACTACACGTACACAACCACTAGCAGGATTTAGTGTGGATAGTTTTGATAGTAGTAGTGATAATGAACCAATGTCTAGACAAGTTAGTACCACTGATCCCATCGAAAGCATAGCTGAAGAAGACATTGAAGACTCTAGTGCTGAAAAAGCACCAAACGATGTGTTCATTGACAGTTCTAGTTTAAATATAGATACGTCCAAAGATCATAAAGGTGCTATTTCAAAAGTTGGACGAACTATTGAGCATTCCAATTATATGGATATTAAGCATTCCACTCCCTCAAAAAGTGAATATGTAAGTGTGAGTGATATTAGTACAACTGATGAGCGAACTCGGGAACAGAGTATTTATGACTGTTACAAGGATTGTGCTTCAAGCAGTTCAACTTCTGATGGGGACAATTTGTGTATAAATGCTAATAATGAATCGATACATTCTATAGACAACGATAGTACTCTAAATGAAGAAAACGTGAGTAGCTTAGGTTTTTTATGTACATGTATTATTTTGAATATTTGTGCACACTTATGAACATATAACACACAAATCAGCGTCAGGATTAGACAGGAAAGTGTTACTTGTGAAGAAGATAAGAAATTCTTGATGATATACTTATTTTCATGATAAAAAATACACTTGGACTAACTTGTTCTGCTAAAAAATTGATGAATTTCTGTTCCGACAATGCAAGCAGACTGGTGTTTAATCCTGACCTGAATAATAGGACTGCACTACAATTAACATAGTATTTTTTTCATGGTTGTAGAGATGCACTAATTCAATAAAATCAAATACATTAGGTATTTTTGCGTCATCTATTCAAATATTATAGTTTTCACAAAATATTATTTTTTATGATATTGTGAAATTTTCTTTGAGTTGATTATAACTCTCCTTGTATACATCCACCTAGAAGGACTTTGGTATTCAGAAAACTTCTTTTTTTCTTCTTCAGAATGCTGCTACCAATGTTAGCCAGCATGAAACTAAAGAGGAAAGTCCAGTTACCAGACGGCGGACTTTATCTTCTGTCTTCGGTGACCTGGATCTTGCGGATCAAGATGAACAGATGACGGTATGTACAACTAAGTCATCATAGTGCATGTACATGTATTTACTCTTTCCTGATTATGAGGTATTGAAACAATAATTCGAGAATCAATCAAGGACCTAGACAAAAGCTATGTGTTATTGACGATTGATATTAGTGATATGAATCCCTACACTAATAATGCTGATGTTTGTAAATCATAATAATATATCCATAATAACAAAATCTACTTTATCCCTAATAACCAGCCTGCAAATCCAGTTTAATAGAATGTCTTGAACAAAGATTATCTACATGAAGTCAATATTTATTCATTTTCATTTTCTGTTCTAACATATGTATATACAGTAGACCCTCTATTGAGACTGTTGCAGTGAAAAGTGCTCTTTTTATAGACATGTTCTTGATAAATGGTTCTACTGTAGATAATTATTATTTTATTGGCCAGTGAATCTAACTTTCTTCAATAGGTGCGAAGGCGGTTACCGGAGACTTCTGTTCGACAGTGGGTGGCAGAGATTATTGTCGCCGTCACAGCACTTCATAAAGTGGGCATCATATGCAGGTCAGTACCAGTGGGGAGGTGAAGTTGGGAGCTTATTCAATTTGTTTCAAAAAAGTTTTGTTCTCTTTCGTGTTTTAGATTGTTGAAATATATATTTTTTTATTATTTCATGTTACAAAATAAGGAATCGTGTGAAAATTGAAGACTGTTCATATACCGCCATGTTGTACAAAATTTATGTAGTATGTTGCATTATATTATATTTGATAGTAGATGTTCTATTTCTGTCCTTATAGAGATCTAAAGCCAAGCAACATCCTCCTTGGAGAAAGAGGTCATATATTGTTGACGCATTTTAGCCAATGGAGTAGCGTTGATGTCACTTTAGATGAGCATGCTGTTGATGCTTTGTATGTTGCACCAGAAGTTATTGATGGGGCAGATGCTACGGCTGCCTGTGATTGGTGGAGCATTGGTGCACTGCTTTTTGAATTGCTTACCGGACAGGTTTGGTCATTTCTCTTACTTTTTCTTGTGTACCATCATTTTGAAATGAATTGTAATTTTAATATTATTCTGTTTGTAATGTCACATTGAAACAAATTATAATTTACTTTTGATGTTTGTAAGCCATACATGAAATATGCACTGTATTTCTTATGTTAAGTGTCAATTATCACTATTTCAGTCATTAGTGTCCTGTCATCCAAATGTTACATCACATACGCAGCTGTACTTACCTGAACATTTGTCACCAGAAGCCAGTTCCATATTACAGGAACTTTTAAGGTATTGTACAATTTGACCCTGTTGTATCATTGAAATACCTTGATGTCATCTTCATTATTCTTTGTAATACTGGTAATTCAGATAGCAATATGTGAAAACCTGGACCCTTAAACAACATGGGTGGTCAATAACACCGTTATTGTATTTAACTAACGTTGATATGAAGCTTTTTTTTAAATTATTTAACTGTAAAGTTGAAATAATGTTCTCAAAATAATCCTTGAGGTATTCAATATTTTTTCAGATTCTCACCAAATGAAAGACTAGGAAGTAGTCCCAGAGGAGTCGAAGACGTTAAAATTCACCCATTTTTTGCGCAAATTGACTGGGATAATATCAGTAAAACTAATAATTGAATGCACAATTTACAGAGATGCATGTATCACATTGGTTGAGACCATATATTATTACTTAGATACTCCGTTAATAATTCTGAATTTTAATTTGCACACTATATGGCTGTCAATGTTAAAAACGACGTTTCAAAACCTACAGAAGTATATTTCGTTGATGCATATGAGTGTATGTGATTGCATGTTATCTGGTAACTGAGGAGTGCCTATCAATGTTCATATTGGACAAATAGTGTTAATAACTTTCACTCTAGTAGGGTATCAAACTCAAGAAATTTCATCACAGACCACATAGTTGGCAGCAAACAAAAAAGTAACTGGGCCCATGAACTTTTGAAAGCACCCAGCCTTAGCCAATATTAGCTGGCACAGAACTATTGGGCGGCCTTATTTCATAGCCTTTGCTGGAACTTGAACTCCAGCAAAACCAGTACTACTGTAGAACCTAATCATGAGCACAGTAATCTCTCCACCATCCTGAGAAAACTGTCAGATAGTACTGGTAACTTACTTGTAAGCTCTAGTCCCAGCAGAGGTCATAATGTATTTAGACCGAATCTGAGAAAAAATCCTTTTATTTCAATGTGTCATTATATATTTTGTTGTTTGTGATTATGTAAAAGGGAATTGAGTGTGAATATGGTCGTCAATATTACATGTTTTGTAACACTTGAAAACTTTCTATTATGTATCGTTTTAAAGCAAGGTTATATCATACTACTGAAACTATTGTTGTATTTTTACAATTTTATTGAACTATGTTTCTTGTTGTGCAATAAGCTATTTATTTTATTAGAGGTTGTTTACCTTTATGTAGAATTTTTAAGATGAAGATAGCATTTATTTTGATCATTTGCATGTATACTGTTCAGCAAGATTCTGAACAGTGATTGGAGACTAAATGATAGATATATAGTAACTGTTTTATTTTATTTTTTCATTTCAATCTTTAGATTGAAATAAATGAATGCATCATTGATTGCAACAGTATTATATAATTAATATTTGTTAATATGCTGCTGTTAATTTAATGTACTTAAAATGTATATATATACTTCTATTATGTGCAGCAAGTCACTTCAACAATACAAATGCATTTGGTAGTTTGTCATACATTTGTTTGGGCTCTTGCATGCAATAATTGATTTGACCTATACATGTATATCATGTACATGTAGTAATAATTAGGGTTTCTGATGTGTTAATAATCGTCTCCGTTTTTATCAATACAAATTACCTATAAATTTTAGAATACATTGCAGATACTCGGATAGCTATATTAAATAAGAACGATTTTTAACAAATATTTAAGAAATATTCATTTAAAATCACCTTGAAAAGCCATCTAGGTAAATTTGTTACTTCTATGAACACACATCACCCACATTAATTATTGCTCAGCAAATTTTGTGGCCAATGCTGTTATCTATTACATGTGAAACAAGTAACCAATTTTGACCAATACATGCAGCACACAATATTTGTATTGTTTAGATATGATAAATATAGTTACATATTTTTAATGAACATTAAATGTTAAGTTTGATCGCTGGCATACATAACCATAAAATCATAAAATATCTATATATTTTTAATGTGAGAATTTCTCTATATAGGCAATAAAAACAAATTTTAATTGAGTGGCTTAATTTGTTTTGTGAGTATTCATATGGTATTTGATACTGCTTATCACTTAGTATTGCTACACCTATGCAATCAGATATTAAAACTGATGAACAAGAATTTTAACAATTTCATTTTGTGCTTCCATGTAATAAATATGCTTCTGTGGCAGAGTTGGACCCCGTACCAGATCGCGGGGTCTATTCCTGGTCAAGTCTGGTAGTGGCCGTTGAGCAAACCTACCCTTAACAAGTGGCGCACTTCTCTTGTGCCCTCCTTCCATAGATAATGGTGACCCCCGTAAAATTCACCCTGTGGTTAAATACAATTCAATTGAAATAAACCTATATTCAGGACTGTGGCTCAGTATACTAGCCAGTAGATCTACTAGTACTGCTATGCTGTGTGTTCCCCTAGACCCCATTCCCACTCCCTGAAAAAAGGAAAGAAAAAACATACACACACCAACACGTACTACTCATACCCTCTTTTAACACACACAAACCACAGTTACACTGCTATGTTTCCTTCTTAAAAAAATAATAATAATAAAAAAAAAAATAAAAAAAATAATAATAATAAAAAAAGAAAAAAAAGTAACGTTTGTGCATGCATACGAGCGACGAAGTTACTAAATGACGAATTGATTCGATTGTTGTAGCGGGTAGTTTGAGTTTCATGTGTTCTGCTATTTCAAAATGGCATCGTCAGAAACTCTACTTTTTGTATTTTCTATAATTGATGGCACAGCTTTGCTATTTTTGACAGTTTACATTGTATCCTGAATAACAGTCATAGTGTAAATTTAGATAAATACATTAGACAGTTGAATCAATTTGGTATTCTTAAGTAATTCACACTTTTGTGTTACAAGAAACAGACCAAAGTGCAAATATAATTTGCTATTTTTTTAGACTACATTAGACGGCTTTGATTTGATGAATGATACTCACAAAGTAGTAGCAAAAGTTCAATATACAGTGTATTGAAGACGAAAAAATATTCTTATATGTTTAAGCTACAAGTATATGTCTAATGCTGAGGTGCACATGAATTTGTACCTTGAGTAACACAATTTACTTCATGCCACACTGACTAGGTTGCTTTTGAGTAGCTGCAAACACTAATAACATTAATAAATAACACATTAGCCAAAGTTAAAAAGAGGATCACTGAGTCCCAATGTTTACATGGAGATAGAAAACTATACACCAACATCCATTTGGGAGGGATATAGGCTACCAGAGGTTGGTGTATGTAATGATTTTTTTTTATCTCCATATAAACATTTGGACTCAGTGTCGACATGGAATAAAAAGATAGTCAAATGACTTTTGTTTGTTAAATACCTAACCATAAGTGAAATAAACATGACCCTATAAACTGAAATCATTAAACACTTCCCCCATTTCCACTTCCTTTATGGAAAATAAAGTTGCATAAAAAATGATTGAATAATTTAGCAAAACCTAT
>CM032662.1:34002976-34025186 GCA_019095985.1 Streblospio benedicti | reverse complement strand
AATGTTAAGTTTGATCGCTGGCATACATAACCATAAAATCATAAAATATCTATATATTTTTAATGTGAGAATTTCTTATATAGGCAATAAAAACAAATTTTAATTGAGTGGCTTAATTTGTTTTGTGATTATTCATATGGTATTTGATACTGCTTATCACTTAGTATTTGCTACACCTATGCAATCAGATATTAAAACTGATGAACAAGAATTTTAACAATTTCATTTTGTGCTTCCATGTAATAAATATGCTTCTGTGGCAGAGTTGGACCCTGTACCAGATCGGGGGGTCTATTCCTGGTCAAGTCTGGTAGTGGCCGTTGAGCAAACCTACCCTTAACAAGTGGCGCACTTCTCTTGTGCCCTCCTTCCATAGATAATGGTGACCCCCGTAAAATTCACCCTGTGGTTAAATACAATTCAATTGAAATAAACCTATATTCAGGACTGTGGCTCAGTATACTAGCCAGTAGATCTACTAGTACTGCTATGCTGTGTGTTCCCCTAGACCCCATTCCCACTCCCTGAAAAAAGGAAAGAAAAAACATACACACACCAACACGTACTACTCATACCCTCTTTTAACACACACAAACCACAGTTACACTGCTATGTTTCCTTCTTAAAAAAATAATAATAATAAAAAAAAAAATAAAAAAAATAATAATAATAATAAAAAAAAGAAAAAAAAAAGTAACGTTTGTGCATGCATACGAGCGACGAAGTTACTAAATGACGAATTGATTCGATTGTTGTAGCGGGTAGTTTGAGTTTCATGTGTTCTGCTATTTCAAAATGGCATCGTCAGAAACTCTACTTTTTGTATTTTCTATAATTGATGGCACAGCTTTGCTATTTTTGACAGTTTACATTGTATCCTGAATAACAGTCATAGTGTAAATTTAGATAAATACATTAGACGGTTGAATCAATTTGGTATTCTTAAGTAATTCACACTTTTTGTGTTACAAGAAACAGACCAAAGTGCAAATATAATTTGCTATTTTTTAGACTACATTAGACGGCTTTGATTTGATGAATGATACTCACAAAGTAGTAGCAAAGTTCAATATACAGTGTATTGAAGACGAAAAATATTCTTATATGTTTAAGCTACAAGTATATGTCTAATGCTGAGGTGCACATGAATTTGTACCTTGAGTAACACAATTTACTTCATGCCACACTGACTAGGTTGCTTTTGAGTAGCTGCAAACACTAATAACATTAATAAATAACACATTAGCCAAAGTTAAAGCATGATCACTGAGTCCCAATGTTTACATGGAGATAGAAAACTATACACCAACATCCATTTGGGAGGGATATAGGGCTACCAGAGGTTGGTGTATGTAATGATAGTGTTTTTTTTTATCTCCATATAAACATTTGGACTCAGTGGTCGTGGAATAAAGATAGTCAAATGACTTTGTTTTGTTAAATACCTAACCATAAGTGAAATAAACATGACCCTATAAACTGAAATCATTAAACACTTCCCCCATTTCCACTTCCTTTATGGAAAATAGTTGCATAAAAATGATGGAATAATTTAGCAAAACCTATACCAAATAAATGTAGTAAGGAGTTTGGTACATTTCCTTAACAATGATCCATAGATTATTACTCTCTCAGATTTGGAATGTGACTATATCAATGCTAGAACATGCTGTGATAAATTGAATAAGGTAATTTTTTTACAAATTGATGTGAAATAAACATTTTTTACTTTCACATTCAAAGTAGAAAAAGATTTGTAAAAACTGATTGATAGACATTTTTTTCAGTGGGTGTTGGTGGAATTAGTTGCCTTTGGGTCACTATGTTGTGCTCTGATTTTTTTTAACTTCCACATCTTCTTATTTTTGCTGAATCTTCCTCTTCTTGTATGGCTCATATATAGGTATGATAGTTTTTTTTCATGGTTTATAGATTTCTTATCAAGTTATTTTCATTAATTTAGAAAATATTTCTATGTGAAAAGTAACTACCTTTGACAGCAAGGTTTTAAAGGAATGTGTGGTTAAAGGTAAATTGATGATTGAAGATGACATATTAGTCAATAATGTATCATTTCATTGATAACAACTCAAACATGCATCTGCAGTAGGATAAAAAGCATTGTTTGAAATTATTTACCATAAATGTAATTATTTTCAGGTATGTTACTGTGCCAGAAGGTAATACAGGTGCATATGATCCCACCGAGATTCACAACAGATTGCGGTTAAAAAGCTACATGAAAGAAGCAATGATAAAACTCACTTACCATCTTATTTTTTTCTTCATATATCTTTACAGGCAAGCTATTTTTGTTCTTAATTGCTTATATTTGATACTAAAATATATTGACAGTGATTTAAATCACCTTTTGACATGCAGGTTCCATTCACTTGTAACGGGGGCTAATTACCTTGCTACCACTAGAATGAAAACAAACCTGGCGTTTTACATGAGAGTTTGAATGTCAAACAACAAAGCCTATTTATTGAAAATATGCCACATCATGACATGTTTAGACCATTGTCAGGAAAGAGCCTTTTTTTCACCATGGCTAAGCGTTATTATCAAAGTGCCACAACAAAGAAGTCTTATCACCTATGCTGTGCTATATAGAGGCAGCAAATGTAAACATGTAACAGCTCGGCAGGGAATCGTGTAAGGACAGATAAAAAGTAGCTACACAATAGCTCTGAAATTTCAAACAGCTACTCTGGCTGATGTACAATCATAATAGATCATCAACTGTCCTGGTAACATAAGTGATTGTATCACCAATGATATCACACCACCAAAAAGGTACTTTGTAGTCCATCGTGGATATGATTGTATTGCCTCTCCGATGACATAACATTAAGAACAGAATTATGGCAGGGTCAACCCTATTTAAATACCATGGTATGAAGCTCATGAAAATTTCCTTGCAGACCTCAAGGCTGGCATTGCTAGCCACTATAAAAAGTAGCAGGTCCTGACAAAAAGTGTACAGCCCTTAATTATGTTAATATTGAAAACTCCCAATAAATAGCCTTCCCTTCCGGTCATGAACATTTGAAACCAGCTGGCCAATGCAAAATTCAGTAGGCTCCGGGTGATCGAGTAGGGTCTATTTCGTACTCAGCTATTACCCCTGCTACAAAGTTGGATTAAAAACACATGAATATACAATACATAGATATATCACCCAACCGCAGGTGAGATTGTCACATCAGTTTGTTATGTAGAGTGTTTTGATAAAGGGCACAGTCTGTTGTGAGATATATAGGAATTAAGGGACTTTGTTTGTATTGCCATTGGCCTATAGGCTTGGAGAGAGAGTCCTCTAATGTTATGAATGTCTTTCATAATGAAGTCAATATTTCGTATTATTTTCCACATAATAGTTTAATGTTTCGTCACCGGTTTCTTGTTTTTGCAGCATGATCATGGCATTGCTAGCATAAAAGTGGAAAGCAATTTATCAGTATTCGTCTGATTTCTATCTGCTGCATACCTCCTGATGAATGTGGGATTTGTGGACATTTAAATGTATGAACTAAATAATTGTGACGTCCAATGTTCAGAACATTATAGATGACAAACTTTGAAATGAAAATTGTCTATAAAAATTTTTTGTTCATAGAAATTGTTTGCATTTATGATAATGTATGTAAATGAACAATTTGAATTGCTTTCCAACCATGAAATATTGTCATGTAAAATTATGCTTTAGATCTACATGTACCCATAAATGCAAAAAAACCCACCAAAAAATGGTTATTACGTCAATCCCCAAACATAAATGATTGAACATTCTTGAACATTCATGATTGCAACCTTCAATATTGTACTGGTACGTTTTATAGTTCAGATAGTGACAAATGCTATTTGAGCACTCTTGTGTTATCAGTTGGCCAAATTGTCCCCTAAATGTATTTTTTACTCACTTAGTTCGGGCAAATCATCAATCCATCATGGTCAATTTGCCTGACTGACAGAACAATCTTTTATGTTGTAAGCTAATTAATTAAATTGGAATTGATGAATTAAGTGTATTTATGGACATATTGATGTACATACTTGTTGTCTGATGTTCTTTAAGACCATCCCCATTACCGGAAAGTCTTATATGTCTAGCGTAAGTCCAGAAACACTTGAAATGTAACATTGTGCCCAAATCCTAGAATTTATTTATCAATGGCAGATTCAGGATTTTGAGTTAGGTGGGGCATAAATATGGTGAGGGATAGGGGGCCATTAACCATTGGTACATAATATTAATATATTGTATGTTGTAACCTAATTTAATTAGAATTGATTAAGTTTTATATAGACCCACGTCGTGGACATGCTTTTCATGTTACTCATTTCAAGACATTATACTGGAATTTAATTCCTTGTGAAAGTCAAAAAACATTTAAAATGTAGCATTTGACGTAAAGAAACTTGTGAATAGTGTTTTTGTGTACAGTTTAGTTGTCACAATGAGTGGTACTTGCTGTGTAGGATTCCAAGTTGCATGTCGCAGAATGATGAATAAATATTAATGAAACAACTTTTCAAAATGGTTATAGGATTTTATTTGCATACATATTAAACAATTTACAAAAGAACTATAATAGCAAATCTAGATCTAATCTAAATAAAATATCACCCACTAGCATTTGAACAATAACAGCCATTAATGGATGAAAGTTACCATTCATTCGAAAATACAATAACCATAACAAACGTTGCAAATAAGATATTGCAGATGTTCATCAAATTCAACAAAGAATCATGAAAACAGCCGACAGATAACTGCATCACAAGATTACAAATATCTACAAGGGATAAAAAAAAACAATGGACAAAGTCACACACATCAACTGCATATACATATAAAGCTACCCAAGGAGGGACTTGCAAGGCTTTTGTTAATATCTAATCCTATTTTAAAAGACCAGTTTTATTTCCCCTTTTTTAAAAAATGTATTTTCTTGAATAGCAATTAAATGTGCCACTAACCATTTTCAAGCAAATTCATCAAGTGAGATATAGTCCTAAAAAACTTGGTTCTAAATCGAAAAAAGGTGAAAAAATAGCATTTGTATGGACGTTAATCAGGACTTAAATAATTGCACATGAATTTTGAGGAAACCAAATTGGGAACAGGGGAATCTGCAAGGTATTTATTCTTAGATAAAATTGTTCTATGTAGATTCAGGTTTTTTTTTGCTTTCATTCTAAGCTTGTCAGAAAATTCACCAATCTATAGCAAAATATTATATGTAAACTATAATTCACCATCAAATATGTCATTTATCACTTATAAAGCAAATTTGTAAAAAAAACACGTAAAACTACAGTATACAAATACAACAGACACATTATTGATTGCACTTCAAGTATTCAAAACAACTACCATTAGCCCAATAAAAATTAAAGGACAATTGAGGTTCTCAACAGAAATTTTTTATGTTTGCTACAGAATCAAACAATAATAATCCTATTGCCATAAAATCTTAACAATCTACTTTGCCATGAAGCGGTTAGGCATAACGAACCTGTTATTAAAAGAATCATTCTATTTTCTCCATAGCTGTTCCAAGTTCCAAAAATAGTCCAAAAAGAATCAATTTTTTGTTATGAACACTTTCGACCACTTAATCCTTATCATATATAAATCTAAAAAAAAAAAAAAAAAAAAATCATATTTGGACAATATACCAATTTGATATAAATAAGCCCTAATAGATAAGAATGACAAAAATTATTACTTTTACATGATTAGGATCATGGTTAAGTAGATGAAATACATATCACACATTCTTTGTGCAATAATAAATAAATCACTAAAATCAAATTTATAAATATTTTTTTCCCTTTTACATACATTTTTCATGATTACAAATTTTTATCTAACTAAATGGTTAACATAACACTTGTCTACATAAAGATAACACTTGTATTCTTTAGAACCAAAATTAATAAGGCAAACCAGCCAAATTTCAGCCCCTTACTGTTTATATCGCTTGTAATTAATTGAAATTACGTCTCATCTCATAGCATGTATGTAATCTTTGGGTTATCACACTGATTGTGTATATCCTACTGGTGAATAAAATTATCTGTATACCACACATGCTGTATTCTTCACATTCATGATTTTACTTCAACTTACACTTAGACATTTGAATAAAGTATGTCAAACATGAGCACAACATATTGACGTATTGTGGACTTTTGAAATGCCATTCTCGTGCACATTTCATGTAAAATAGATTTGGTATTTAATGGTGTAAAATATTTTGATCTTCATTGCTGTTCCATTTGCAAATGTAAGTAGTAAACATCATTTTTAAAAGCAAGCCAGATAGCATTATCTATTTTTATCTAATCCTTCACATAACCTACTTTGAAGCTCAATATTTGATTGTCTATATTCTGTTCTGGTTATAACGCATATGGTCAATCTCCTGTGTAGGAAAGTATCAAGCTAGTTAAATATCTATTAAAATAAAAATGAATACATGCACCTGACTAAAACTTGTTTAAAGTCGTTGGTCAGGCTACATCCCTCTCGTGTGTGGTACGGCTGCCCAACTCGATCAACAAATTATTTTTGAAGTATCAACCAAGTGCGTTTTTCTATATATATATATATACGTTTTAAATAGCGAACGACCGAAAACAGAAGGCAGCCGTTATTAGGCTGGTTTACCCTATGTTTAAGTAAATATGAATCGATTTCTTAATTCATACAAATGATGCAATCAATACATGATTTTCAAAATCATAAAATTTCATTGGAACAAAACACAAAACAAATCAACTTTGCAATGTACCGGGGTCTGAGACCGGGGTAAGCAGTTTTTCCTTAATCAGTCTAATGTCTGTTGGCAAAACTAAAGTTTGCACAAATAATAAAGAACTACTTGTATTCCAATCGAGACTTTTAGTCTTCACATTTGCTAAAAAAGTTACAAATTAAAGCAAGTCTCTGAAAATTAATTAACTTGATAGTAAGCTCATCAATTTCGTATTGCGAAAAACGTCAAAAAGTCTGTCATTTCCCATTACACAACACAGAATGTTCTCAAAAAAGTAAACATACATGTACTTTAATGTATAAACAGTGTGTTCATATAGTATCCTTTCATTGCAACACATTCAAAATTATCATTACACTGATCCATAAACATAAATATAAAAGGAATGAACCAGGGAGGGTCACTTGCATAACAAGAAGTGTCTTTATCTCAGAAAAAGCACAGCTCCCAGATGGGGTATCCACTGCTATCCAGATATATTGTTTTGTAAACTATGACTACAAAATTGAAATGGTACAAACACATTTGAGTCAAAAGTTCCATAAGAATTTATAGATGATAATATTTATATGCTACATGTAAATATGCTTTCTCGTTATCCATAAGTATCTTGATAGACTTCCAATTTTATCCACTTGGTTGTTATATTTGAGCATAAAATACACATGCCAAAATATATGCTTCCATCGCCAATGATAAAGATCATGAACAGCTTGAATGAAATCTGAGGATTTTTTTTCTATCATTCATTATATCTCCTCACTTCTTTATATTCTTTTTTTTTACACTAGCATACAAAGCATATTTCTACTAATAGTTTGTTGATAATTTAAGCTGTTTCAATAATGCCAACACCAAATAGAGCATGAACAATTTGTTCTAAAAATTCATGTATGACGAGGTCAGAAGATTCCCTTGCTCAACTGTCATTTGATGGGCGGAGTTTGAAGAGTATCTTAAGGAGTCTGTAGCTTTCTGAGCTGCCATTGTTATACAGGACCACTCCCCTCTTGCCTATGGCCATAATCTTCATGGAGATGTGATTCTTCTGTAAACAGACAAACAGCAAATTAATTATGCATCAAAAGATGGTGCATTAATAGAAATACATCAATGCCAAATGCCTTTTCCATTAGTTTAACCTGTAGTTACCCAAGTCATCATAACTGACAAATTGCATGTTGCAAAAAGCACCTACTACACGAGTTTTCATATAAAAATACACACATTGTGGAGTTCATATTTGCTTTCTATAATATAAACAAACATCTGGTCCCACAATTCTATATAAACTTTGTGGGAAATTGACATTATTTATATTTGTAAAAAGGCAAAATTAGCAGTATAGCGATATTGTTGCACCTGTCTTATTAGTCTTATCTCGGAGAGAGCAATGATTGTCAAGTTCCATTGTATAAATTACCAATATGTACAAATAAAGGACTTACCACCATACATTTTGTTTAATGAACCAGGAACTGGTCCCCAGATGCGCACTGTTCCGTCGTCAGATGCAGACGCGAGCATGTCTGGGTAAACAGGATTCCAGTGTACACAGTTAACTGTGCGTGTGTGCCCCTCAAGTACAGCAAGTGGCTGCTCACGCTTTTGATGCCATACATACACCTTGTGGTCTAAAATGGTTTAAAACAATGTTTGATGGACTGATCAAAGTTTACGATAGACTTAAAGAAATAAACTACTGGTAAATAATAATATTAGAAACTTCACCTTCGCTGCCGCTTGCAATGAAGTCTTGATTAAGACCACCAAAGCAAGAATGGATAGTATAGAATCCCTGTGTAACCCCCTGGTACTTTCTCACTAGGCAGCGATCTTTTAGATCCCACAGGTGCACACCCTAAGTAAAACAAAACAGTACAAAATACACCAGTTGTTTCATATAGAATAAAACTTCTTAAATTAAGAACATATATTGCTAAAAGTACTAAATGCAATAACTAGAATTGTACCTGAGTTGCAACATTAAGTAGTGCAAGTCGCCCAGTTTCGTCTAATGTGAACGACATAATGGGATGATCTTCTTGAAGTCTGAATTAACAAAACAATCAATGTTATATAACCAATAGTACTTCATTTCTTCTTAGCAAACAATAGACAGAATAGGCTTATCTAGTACCAGTTATCCACAAAGAAGACTCCTTAAAAATCACTATAAACAGGAAACACACAGGCCTGATGGTAATAATATACTTTCACGTTCATTATATTACACGTATACATGTATATATTTCCTTGGTACCTCAAGCAAAACCAATATTCAAAAGAACTGATCTATTTCATTTAAATTTCGAGTCAATAGACTCATCATTTTTGTCTATGGACTCAAAATTTAAATAAAACATAATTTGGATGTTGGACTTTTACGTTTTGGCTTTCAGATAGTAATGAAATATATATATTGTACGTATATAATATAATGAAAGCTTTTGGTATACACCTAATAACACTCTATACATAATAGAGTACACAATGTTTTGATAAATTGAGCCCTTAATATTCACAGTGCTAATCAACAGAACTTTTAATACTAAGTAACTTTTAAGTATTTTAGACTTTGATACTTACATGTTACAATCAGATAGATCATCAAAATTATAAGCACGTATACGATGATGGGAGTCTGAAGCTAGGATAGTTTTGTTATCATTTTGGCACGCAAGGCATTGCACCCTGACACCTTCCCAGGAGTCCAATACATTTCCATCAAGGTCCTGCATTAAAAAACAAACGTGTACTAGCCCAAAATGATTAATATACATTATTCTCCCATGTTTGCTGAATGCTCCCCAGACAAGAGAGTTGAGAGCTATATATTGAATGACCTGGTGTGAATGTATGATAACAATGAATTGAAATAAGCACATTTACATAATACTGGACTCTGATTGGCTGAGAGGTGCAGCGGAAAATTTGATTGCCTACACTACAAAATTTAAAAAGGGGTTGAGAGAAAATCTCTCACCTCATATGGACTTAAACAGAGCTTATTTGCTGTACTCACTCCTGTCAAACTCCACAATCAGTGAGAGATTTCCTGTAATCTCACGCATGTCTAATCAAGGTCTCAGTTGCACAAATGGTCATAAAAAATCAATGCAAAATTACTTATTGATTAAAAAAACTTATCTATGAACTCACACATTGGTAGAATTGTCCGCGTATTCCCCCCGTAACAAACTTGGTGCCATCTGCATGCCAAGCTGCACAAGTGAGACTGTCGTCAGGAGACTGAGAAACTTTTACTCTGTGCTCACCCGTCTGCCATAAAACAAACACCATAATCACACTACACAGAATATTGAATACAATAGAAAACGTTTATGGACATTTAAGCTAAAATCACTTGCTATTTTTGATTATGATCTTTATTTCATATTGACCACACATTATGATGAACAACTACTGTAAAAAATATTTCTTAGGAGAATGAGAAAAGTGAATATTTTGAATAATTCATACACAATGGCCATGTTAAAGTGTCTTAGTTTCGAAACTGATGATTTGTAAGTTCCATCCACTTACATCAACATTCCATAGCCAGAGCTCAGAGCAATCATCAGGTCCACATGCAATGATATGACGGCTATCTGGACTCCATGCAATGTATGCAACTCCAAAGGAATGGTTGTCAAAGGTTTTGGCCAGTTTCAATTCACGTGTAACCTTTGAATGTAGAATGTATGTAACAATTAGTATGACAGTTGCAATTATAATTGATCATTCATTACTTGATGTTATCTTCTGCAAAAGTAGTATCATCCATCAGTTTCAATTCATGACTTTCAGTCCAAAAATAAACATTATTGCTCACTGGATTAACATTCCAAATGAGGAGTGTGTTATCTTTGGAACCGGTTGCAAGTTTCGAACCATCTGGTGAGAAACGACAGAACCACACTTCATCCATGTGCTCAGTAAATACTTGTGTGTTGGTGCACGGAAACTGCTCTCTGGAGACAAATATCGATATATTTTTCAAAGAAATATTTTAGCCATGTAAAATATTTCTTTAATAAAATCACTTAAATTGAGCCATTTTGAGCCAAAGTATAACCTTAGAGTAGATACATAATACACATAAATACATTATGCTTTCACCAGTTTTGCATACACATTGTAAAAACTGCATTGACTCAACTTAGCATAGACACAGAATTTTAATATATAATTAGTTAAAAACAACATACTTGCTACAGGAGTGATCCATAAGGAGTGATACAGTTTCCAAATTACTTTCACACTTGGTGTTGTGGTATGGACATCGTTCTTGTTGAAGTTCAACAGCTTGATCCAGCAGAGTTATGAGGCGCCGAGGGGGTAACATTGCAGTTGGTGGAAGGAAATCTAAAAAAAACCCATCATTCTATCATATACAATATAGGTTTAATATCAAAAATTCTTCCAGTGCTCTCCCTAATCAAAGTACGATGGATCATGGGTTTTGGTAAACTTATTCATAAAAATCCAACATAGTGCAATTTGAAATAACAGCAATGAGCCATGTAATAACACAGATTTTCTGAAACCGTTACTTTTTGTGTCTTAAAATTGTTAGAGGGTATGCATCATATAAAATTCTAAATGTTTGGCTCACCATCTGTAATGTATGCAGCAATGCAGAGACTATGTAACGAAATAATTGATTGGAGATCTCTAATTGTGTATACTAAATAATAATTATGGTTAAAAATGGTCTTATATTGCTGACCTCTCAAATGCTAAAAATAAAATCTTTGAGCTACAGTGAATTTTGATCTTGGGGACATGAATTAAATTAACCCTTTACCCCTCAAAACGGCCTAAACCGGCCGGGTGATTTCACGTGTGTGGGTGTCAAAAGCTTCGTCATACAAATCATTCGTTTGGGGTATAGCAGCGGTGCCATCGTGATTAAAACTAGATAGCTACATGTAAAACCGTATAAGGAATTGTCGTGTACAATTTATTTTAATGTTTAGCTTTTACTTTAAGAGAATATAAAGAAGTTTCATTTGACAGCATTAATTTGTACTTACAAATGGCACCATGTTTGCCGTATCGCACCAAATGCAAAAACACCAATGTTTGATCACGTTGTAGACATTCTTATAATGGTTCAATCTTGATGAGAAATACATATTCGTGTTCCTAACAAATTCAACTTTATCATGATATGTAAATCAGTTCCAGAAACGCTTGAAAAATATTTTTAACTATTTTCTAAATTACTGTCATGCATTTACTCCGAAGCTACGCTGCAAAATACCACAGTCCGAACCGATCCGAACAGGGCTTCATTTTACCATTGGAAATGTGATGCTTTGTTTCAAAACATTTGTGAAATTGGGAATGGGTAAGCCAAAATGATTGCTTTATATATTGGTGAAGAGATGATTGAAATACGAGCATTTCTATGGAAATTATGGCAGTTTAAAGGCGGCAACGTAGCTCCGACAAAAAGAAAAATTTTATACGCGCTACGCTGCAAATATTTGCGAGGATACAAGGCCTGTCATGTAATAAAATGTGAGGGGTAAAGGGTTAAAGAGCAATTGATTTTATAGCCCTATACTATAGATTCAAGAATTTGATTTGATATTATTTATTCATAATTCAACATGTTAAATTGCACATTACAACATATTAAAAATAAATTGAATATAAATAAGACAAGCAAAACATGAAAAAACTTGAATAATACTGATCACAGGTTAACAGAAATATTGGGGAAATACTGAAAATAGATACAAATAATAATTGTGCAAAACATGAAAAATTACAAAAAGGGTAACAATAAAAGTGTTGGAACTAAAAAGCCCCAATTACTTATTTCCACATTGGCCCTTTCAACACCATTGTTGAGTACAAAGAAAGAAATTATAATCTGATAGCCATATAAACTGTGTAAAAGGTTGGTGAAAATCAAATAAAAATTAAAGCCAAGGAACAATTCGTTACCTTGCAACTTTTCCATTAGCTTCTGTCTTGTCACCGGGCCTTTTCCTTCCCACTGTGAAGAATTTCTCAAGTCTTCTGCATCACTACACATAAGATAGCTGAAAAAGAGAGTGTATGGTCTTTTTACAAACACGTGTACATATAATAGCATCTCATGTTATAACTATTATAAGTTTATTAATTATCATACTATGTTTCAATTCAAAAGGGGATGAGGGAATGATTTTCTAACTCCTTGAAATTGCTGGAATATGAGCCAAATGTATTCCCTCTCCTTCAACAACTACCTCAGCGACCACTGTACTGTCGATCATTCTAAGGACAAACTATAAACGACCATTTGATATATTACTTTGCATTCAAACTGGTCTAGTCATCATATGGAACTCAAAATTTGCTCATGGACCATAATAGCTGACATTGCCAAAAAGTGTCCAGTCGTTTTATGTTAACATTGGGAACTTCAAAAAGCAATGTGTCCATCAGGCCGTGAAGTTTTGAAACCAGCTGGTCCATGCAAAAAATAGTTGGCACCAGACTGAGGATTTGTCACGACCATATCTCAATGTAATCCAGGAAATCAGGAATCACAATACATAACTTACGTGGTCAGGGTATGTACACGATCAGTGTTGAATTTGAGAGGTGTTAATTGAGTACGCAAGCAATGAAGTGCATCAAGTGCCATTCCATCTTCAAGGTTTTCCAAGTACTTCTGCTCAAGAAGTAGGAATTTCATTTGCTACAATAACAAATGAATAACCATGATAAAATGCTCAATGTCAATGAAATTAAAATTTTCTAATACAATGTGTCATAAAGTATTCTAAAACAACCATATTACAACATATGTTCCATGCATTAAATATTAATTCAGCTAGATAGTAGACTGACCAAACCAAATTAAAAGTCCAAGCTACATAAATTACAATGCAATCTAAAAATTAACACTCACCAACAGCTCCTTTCCCTCAGGAACCAGAGACTGGAGGTCACTCAGACCAGCTTCAGCCTTCAAAGATTACATAAATTAGTTTCAAATGCTTGCTGGCAATTTCATTATAAAATATGTTCTCATATTTACACATATAATGTGTAAATGAAAATTTCATTGAACAAGTTGAGGACTTTCAAAGAGAATCTCATCACATTTGAAGCTAAAGGTCCCAATTAAGTTAGACAGTGCTGTAAATATGTTTTATAGTCGTAAGACGCAGTTTTACGAAGGATCAGACGACTCTACCTTCTAGCCAGATTCAGAGATAATTCTGGACTGTGCCATTGCGCCAAAGGCACATTGTTCTAATTGATACAATTTTGAAGGTGTAATAAATATTAAACATGTAGAATATAAATCTTATTTTCCTTACACTTGCAATGGAAAAGACATCACTTATTGATACTGGATTCTACAGAACATTTTTTTTTTCGGCAGAGTATTATTTGTAACGGAGATTCAGGTTCAGCGGAACTTCTTAATGCGGGGCTGCATATCTATTTTCATGAAAAATCCACACGTCCTAGTGTCCTACTCAAAAATGGACAAATTTCAACTCCTTAATATGAGCAAAAATTACTAATTTCAATTGTTTTTTTAATCATTTAATAAGCACAACCCTGCAAATGTAGTGAAAAGTTATACTTGCATTACATTGTTGGTATAAATGAAAAAAAATGAAATCTAACTTTCTAACTGATTTAATACAATACTTTTTTCATCATTGTGATGACAAGAAACTACATGCTTACCTTTTCCCACTCTCCATCCATTACATAAGAACGGAACTTGGCTGCAGCAGGATGTTCCAGCACACATCCTGACTCTGCTATCAACTGATTGACTGTGCGTCTAAAATCAGACAAATAAAGGATTTGGGGAAATTTATAAGACATGGTTGCAACTTGTAAGGATAAAGTCATTCATTACTTGAGACACTTAAATTACCATCAACAGATTAGGGTCCCCACAGTACTTGTCCATGAGTAGAATATATCTATTACTCGAGTACAAGTCTTGTACTCCAGTACTCAAAAATGCAAGATTTGTCATCTTTAAAGTAAAAAACCTACTAAAGAATATACTCAAAAGTCAACATCTCCACTATTTAAAGATATTGCTCAGTCAAAATCATATTTGTTTTGTAAAATTCAGTATCAATAGACGATGCCTTATCCATTGCAAGTGTGATGAAAATCATATTCACATTCTCCGTGTTTAATACTATTTCCACCTTTAAAAATACCATGCCGTCTCGTCAAATAAAACACAAAGTCACGTGATATTGCATAATCGAATGATTTTCGCCAGACGTGCCGTGCATTTCTAACGACAGACGTCTCATTTAACATGGGAGAGATAGGCAGCTTCTTACGTGCACCGTGCGAGTTACGTCTGACGAAAATCATTCTGTTGACATTTCTCGCGTTCACGTGTTTTGTTGAGTATATACTGGCCTCTTATTGCGTGGTATTTAAATTGTTTAACATAATTTGATATGATGTTTAAATGAAAGACACTTTCAGAATGCACAGAACACATCATAATGCTTCTTTACAAGCATACTTGTTTGACCACTCAGCATAACCTTTAAGGGCTAACAATGTGCCCAGTAGTATGACAACAATAATCTAGCACTATATATGGAAATACAGGTATTACACAAGATGATCAACACTCCCTTGACCAATCACTGCTTGTGGGTTAACAGGTTAACTCCCAACAGTCAGTACTAAATGTTGTATTGCCTTTGCTTTGTGGGCAGTACTACAACAACAGCAATTGTTACAGGGATTAAACTTAAGAAAATTTCTACCCATGGGGACCCTACAACATATATTCATTGACGTCTTATTGATACACCGAGATGTGTACATTCAGTTTTTAACCATCAAATTTAGGTTTCCTGTCACAATCAACCATCTTTATGTATTCGGGCTTATTACTTATTGGAAATAAGCCCTTATTCAAAAGCAGGAATGATGTTGACAGATTTCGGAAGCTCTCGACCAATCAAATCATCAGAGGCCAAAAAAGTTCAGCAGTCAATCAAACAGAACAGTACGTATTCCGTGTGAGGACGGTCATAGAAATACGGTGCACGTTATTATTTGGTGGGTTGAGGTTTGAAAGCATATGAGGAGAGCCCCTGTTCTACGCTAGTCGCCAGTTTTATCGTAAACGGTCCTCTATGAAAACAAATTGATCTTCTGCCACTAAAGTGCGCTCTGTTGGCCCACGGCTTATACCATGAACATCGGACTTTGAAGGCTGTGTGAATGGGACAGGCGTGAAACCCACGATGCAATCAATGTGTCTATCGTAAAATTTTCTAATTAACTTTTGAATAGCACTTTAAGTAGCCTTTGACTCATAATAGTGAATTGATTGTAGTAAATTGTGTAAGAGTAATTTCGAGCACTTCCATCCTTTGATGTTTAGGCTTTTTATTCTTAGATTTTGCCAGGGAACATTGTCATGGCTTTTGTTTATTGTAATATAATAAATTACTATCACTACTGTCTATATCACTTATACCTTGGATTAAAAATTGTTAGTTCTAGCTTATGTCAACTAGTGTAAAAGTGTAAATCTACTTATATGATAGTGTGCATTATCAACATGAATAGTTCATGTTATGAAATTCATAGAAAAAGCATTCATAGAAAGCTGTAACTATCAGCAGCACAGTGAGTATAAATGTCAATGACTTGAACACCTTTGGAAAATATACTCCTGCAGTATGGCAACTGTACTGCAGGTACTCAGTACTGTGCAGGCTATCTTTGAAAAAAGGGGGAACTTCAAGCCTAAAAATACCGTCAATCCTTCACTTTTAATATGTAAACATCATATGGGACGAAAAATTAACTTATTATAAAATACACGAAACAATAACTGCGGTACACAAGGATGACGCGATTGTGTATTAACTATTTAGATTTGTAAACAATAGATTTGCAGTCCGAACTGAAGAATATACTTGTTCAGAGAGCTTACTCTAATCCAAGGCTGCGAAGGTGCTGCCCGATAAGGCGCACGATATCCTTGTCTGTCTTAGACATATGTTTGGTGTGTTGTACACTATTTACAGAATTGTAAAAGTCTCCATTTTCAGCTACAGCGCCATTAATATGAGATACACTTGTGGAGCCACTCTCTCCAATGACTCCATTGTGCTGAGGACACCCGTTCATTGCAAGACGTTTCTTTTTGGGCGGTGGGGAGCCTACGCCACCGTCTTCACTCTCTGTTGAGGAGGCCAGACTTGCTGTACAGGTGCTGTGGTTTGTACCAGGTAACTAATACAAACCAACAGCCACCAAACACAGGTATATAGTCATGAATTCCGAAGTGTTACGTTGCCTTTGCCGTCTCTTTATTTTGGTGTGTGACGTCACACCACCACAAAGCAAGGCATCATGGGAAATCCGAACGCACCATTAATTTATTTTCCCTTTTTTTTAAATTAAATGTTATGATGTATGTTATGATCATACATAGACCTTCTTCGCCATTATGAATTGTTCACATTAAATTATCATTTAAGAAAGAGACCTACATAGATTATTTAAGACACACAAACCATATTGCGCTCAGCGCAATGAGGTCAGTGCCCTTATGGGCCTTAGCATATGCACGGTTAGAAGATTATTCTATTTGGATTTTATTTGTAATGATTTGCAAGCTTGGCCAATTATTGTCTTTTTTCTTTCACCTCATATAAAACATATTGATTTAGATTAGATTGGTATTTTGTGATTATCCATCAATACCTGAATCTAAAGTCAACTTTCTACTTTAATTTAGCCATCCAGATTTGATTAATCATGGAGGTGAACAAAGACAATTGTAGAAAAAAGGTCATTAAATTCAATAAGCAGATAATAAGTAAGTCATCGCTAAACAGAACTTGTACCCCATCACTAAACACAGTAAAAACCTTTTATATATGTCTATACTTTCTTTAATAAATGTCTTTGAAGATCTTCAGCTGCTTATATTCACTATATACATATGCATATACAATGGTCAATGCACCACTACACAGGGATTAAAAACAAACAAACATGTGTTGCACTGCATAACATCCTCATCTCATCTAAGGGACCTTTCAGTATTTGTGACAGGGTGGGGTAACCCCCTTCTCAAACCTCTGTGAAAAATTTGGTAACCCCCCCCCCTCAATTTCATGGGACAAAAATTGATACCCCCCCCCCCAACAGTTAACGCAATCATTGTCGGTTAACTAAAATCCTATTTGATGGATACCCATAATATAAAAAACACAGTAAATTTGAGTACAGAATCTCTAAAAAAATAGGGGTAAATTTTATGTGAATAATTTGATAGCCCCCCCCCCCTAAAGTTGATAGTCCCCCCCCCCCCAAACATTGTGACAAAAGTTCATGGCCCGTCCTAAAATCCTTTTACCCCACCCTGTCATAAATACTGAATGGTCCCTAATGCGGGCTCAGCCGCATGTCTTGAGCTTTTAGGGACGGTGCAATATTTATCAGGCAGGGAGACCAGTGCATATCGAAAACCATGTCAGAAAAACGGTCATGTCCCATGCTGATGTGATGAAAAAACAACAACCCTGATGTCCCATAACCTCCATTCATAAAAAAGTCTGTGTCCCCTCCCATGAATATAAACTTTTTTTTTGACCTGTGAGATAAAATTGAATTAATGTGGAGAATCCGCAAAATGAATTTAAATGTAGGCGCTATAAAAGCAGTGGTAATTTAGAGGTGGTAGATAATTTAGGCCATTACAACATATTTTCATTAATGCATGTGGGATCTATTTACGGATTTTCTGTTCAGTAGTTTAACCATGTTAATCGTCTACATATTTAACATGCAAAATGTACATACATGTATACTAGCTATTGACTTTTGCTGTTTAATACTGACCCTAGTTTCGTGTTTTTAACATGTTTTGCCATCCATACTTTTGTGATTTTTATCTTTATTACCATTTTCTCTTTATTGACTGACATCAAAGTAATCATATATTATTTTCAAGGTTAAAATTGCTGAAAATACGCATTTTTGCCAATAGATAACTTGCTCAAGTGTTTATCAGCATTATATTTTTTTTAAGATCGAGTCTTGTTATGTTTTGTAATGTCTGTTGTGTTTTACACATTTTATGCTACCATATTTTTCCGATACAAGAAGTATAAGAATGGATTTGAAAGGTATTGATGTGTATATGGATATGTTTTTTATTACATCTCCAAATTATGTTCTTATATTTCGTTAAAAATTAAAATTCACATTGGTAATCATGTGTTTGTTGTTTGTGCCATTCTGGTAGTGAACAGAACCTCTTGTAAAATCGTGCTAAGATAGTTATATTGGGTTCAATATATTCTACTTAGATAAAAATAGTTGTTGCGCGAATAAGAAATCGCATATTCACATAATAGTTCATTTAGCTTTACACATTGTTGCAACACTGATTTTTTTTTCTTCGTTCAATGTCAACTATAGAGATCTAAAGGCTGCGTCCCACTAGTTTCTGCGTATGGTTGATACATAAATTCTAAGGATTTCCGGGCAAAATTTTTTATACGTCGAGCATCTGCTGATAGGTAACCCCTTTTGGCATTAAATGATTTTTTTCCGCCAGCACATAGTCAAGTCACTGCAGGCGCAAGACTGGTGCGAAACCCGGAGTAAGAAAAGCAGAGAGTGAAAGCAAGGTCAGCATAACACCGATGCACAACCAACGCACACAAAAAATTCTCAGCCAGACTTTTTTTTTTGTGCGGCGGTTGTGCATCAGGGTTACGCTGACCTTGTGTTCACTGTCTGCTACCCGCTGAACATACATCTAAAATATGTTGAACACCTGCTGAATGTACGCCATTGTATGCTCAAGGTGCGCCAAGCTTACGCCAACGTTTTCATCTGCCGAGCATCTGCTCCCAATACGCAGCGGATATTCAGCTCATGTGTAGTGTATGTTCGGCGTATGTAGGAAGTACGCTCCACATAAAAAAATCAATGGATTATCTATCAATTGGCATATGCCGTTTACACTTTCGATGTTTTGAGCAGCCCAAAACCTGGGAGCGAAAAAGAGTGTGACTGATCGATAATCTTCCTAGAAATATTTTGGCGGGGTACTGGCAGCGGGCGTTACAAGCACGTCACACGTTCTTAAAAGCGGCAAAGGAACGCTGGGTTGGCGTAGGGTCGGCGTAGCTGGCATATGCTTAACGTAGATGAAAAAATCTGGATATCCAACTGATTTTTATCAGCTGGGTGTAAGTTCCCAGTGCGCCAGAACCAGTGAGACGCGGCTTTAACTATGACCAGGTGAGCAACATTGTCCCGTTCGCCACGTCCCATGCCCAATGAGAATGAAAAATCATCAGGTCCCCCTACTTTGCACCTTGAAAAAAGTACCTGGCCAAACTCCTATGTGGTCATAATACAAGGTAGGTATATAGGTGTTCAATAGCATAACCTAAATGCACCGGTCCCCCTGCCTGGTAAATATTGCACCGTCCCTTAGGGAACAATTGCTCTGAAGCTAAATATAAGCCACTATATATAGAATCATTAGCCCAATTTTGCTTCAGGTTTCTAAAAACTAAATTTCTTGACGGATCAGCCGTGAGAAAAATGTCACACGTACTGCATCAGCTGTGATCGATTGTTCCTTTTTTTAGATGTGGAGACGCTCAGACACTCAACCAAATTCTGAAAAAGATCCCAGTAGACAAGGCATTAACCCACGAGTAAATGTTGTAACTTGTATAGGCCGTATAAAGAGATTCCCGTGAACCAACGATGACTACATAGGGTTATGCTATTGAACACCTATATACCTACCTTGTATTATGACCACATAGGAGTTTGGCCTCGAGAAGTTTTATATAGATATTAATAGAGAGCCTATATCTATATATAGGTTTATAGAATAATAAGGATCGAGATTTAGAGAAACGGTCTTTATATCAAGGTGGTCTCTTTATCCGTTCCATGTTTCTTAATTTAGCTTTACTGTATATTTGAAAATGTACATTTGTTGCACTACTTACACAGCCCTGTGGATTTTCATCCTAACCGTGGGTTATTTAAATGGACATTTTTACAAAACAAGCCCATAAATTAGTCACTATTGGTCTAAGTTATCAGTTGAATGTGTAACGCGAATAGTATTAATAAAACAGGGTGTTTTTTCTTCTTCTTTTACAAGTTTTAAGCTTAATTGCATTTTTCTAGTTAAAATAAAAGCAACTACTAGAAAAAAAAACCCACTGTTGTACGCTTTTATAAGCATCTATAATTTATTAGATCTTTCTTATTTGATAAATATACCTGCAGTGGGTCTACTAGCGGGTGGGAGTTAAAATGTAAAATTGTTTGTCAATATATATAGTCTAATATATCTAGATGCCACGTAACTTTCGAACAATTAATATTTACGTACGGTAATTAGTTCACACAATTGGACATATCATATATCGGGTGTTATAGATAATGTTTCAAAATAACAATATGGGGATTCGGACACCAATCAGTTCGCCCGTACCACGTACATGTATTTGGGTATTCACAGTCTATAGGTCTACGTAATTTAAGTGCCAATTAACATAATGCGGCTGATAGTTGTAGCAAATAGGCCTACATGTATGTGTAAAAATGTTTAGTAGGGGTTGCTGATCTATATAATTTCGGGCCGTAATTTAACAATGTCATATGTGAATTAAAGGCCTACAAACTTTCCGCCCAAGCGGGTTTGTTCATGACAAGTAGTTTTATTTAAAGGCTACTTCAGAGTAACCCGATTGAAAACATGCAGTGATTCAGTATATTTGGCCAGCACTTTCAAGCTCCATCGTGGAAAAAAAATCATATGTACCGTACCGTGCATGCGTATTTTGAGATTAGTGTGTGAACACAGGAAACATGACGGGATATACTAGTACCGCCATCCTGTTTACTTTGATTGTTCTGGTGGGATTAAGCACTTGTAAGTATTTCGCACATACAAATTAATGGGCTTCAAACACTATTAAGTTGCTGCCTTTTTCAGGGAAGCGTGATATTTCTAAATAATTTATTGACGATGAAAACACTATCATAAGTGTTACGTGATAACTTTAGGTGACGAGAACTCTTGTCAAGCACCGTTTGTATGGAGAGACTGTGGGACGGCATGCCCTCGCACCTGTGAACGAAAAAATCCTGTCTGCATAGCGGTAAAAATTGTTCATCATTCTCTGTTTGTGATATAGACTAAAGTTCGTATATGATGACTTCAAGGGATCTCAATAGAGAGGTAGTCTCTATATACGTAGGTTCACAGCTAGTAGTGTCTTGATAGAGGCTTGGGACTGCGAAAAATGTTCCTATTAAAGAGGTGGTCTTCATTGAAGATTGTGCTGTATACACATACATTGTATTTCTATCGTTTCATGTATTTACTCAAAACGACG